>CM056946.1:41744747-42367578 GCA_029856935.1 Cyclocarya paliurus | reverse complement strand
GCAATATCTCACCTTTGGTTTAGCCAAACCTAAACTGTTTTAAAGCAGCCCAAAAGATGTTTGCATTCGAAAGTTGTAGCGAAAATTACACTTACTCATTATTCAAGAGTTTACTACGAGGTCATAACAACATGTCTAATGAATTCTGGAAGGAAAAGTCTTGAAAACTCATCCTGTTTCGTGTGGTTTCAGGAGAAATCCCCAGGAAATTCCTGGTAAAATGGAATTGAAGCTTCCCACTTTCTGTTTTTACCCTTGGTTTTATTTGAAGCAAATGGAGGGAGATGAGTTCGGGGGTTGAAAATGGAGGGAAGAGAAATACGAAACGGTCCTATTTCATTTTCCATGGGGCTCCGGTTCCTCTGCAGTTCCCCCTCCCGATTGTATATAGAATTTTTCTTTTTAATATTATGGACTTCATCTTACCCTTGAGTCTTGCTCTCTGAGCCCAATGGCAAATAATGTAGGCTGTCATCAAGGTTCATACATGATTGTTTCTTATGTACAACTAAAAAACCCATCCATTTTCTGCAAAATTGTAAGGTGATTATATCATATAAATATATATATATATATAATTATAATTAATTTGCATACACATACATCATATCAAATACAGTGATATGACTTTACGTATTAATTTATTTCCTTTATTTTATATAGTTCTTGTTTAATTTAAATCCCTCATGATTATCAAATTTATAATTCCGATTTCTGAAATTCTTACTCTACTAGCTAATTCCTAATAAATTCATAGTACTCAAAACGGGTTATAAAATTTTTAGATGAATATATCATCTATATATATATATATATTTAAAGATTAATACGAAATATATTATATTATAAATGAATGCGCACACATGCACACAGCCAATTTGCCAAATGCTTTTCCCCCGTTCCTTTGAATTAATATTCAGTAGCTCGATGTGCTCACGTTTTAAAAGAAGCATGCATTTATACTACACATGGTCTAATTTAATTTGAACCCAACCCCTAATTAGTATATATGTTCTTTCAGTTATCTTTTGTACATTTTTTTAATCACACCAACCGGAAAAACAAATAAATTCGTCACATGCATTCATTGCGCAAGAAAAAAAAGAAAGAAAGAGAAGAGTATTAATATAAATGATTTCGTGCCCTCTAGATCAATGAGTAGTTCGTACACTTACCTGCCGGGTACAGTGAAAAGAATGAAGATTGTACGTACAGATGTATATATGTATTTATATATAATTACAGTTATTCTACATGCAATAGCCGGTGCGTAATCGGCACGGAATCGGCTGACGTGGCAATGCCACATCAGTAGATTTAATATTAAAAAAAAATTGCAAACGGAAGGGCCTCTCTCTATCGCTCTCTCTCTAATGGAAGATGACGACAAGTTCGGAGATCTGTACACGGACATGCTCCGACCTTTTGCTTCGACATCAACATCGTCATCCTCAAATGGGATAGCTGAACTCATGATCTATGTAGTAGACCTAGGGGGAACACTCATTGTTTATGGCTTGAACTACCTGGGTATCTAATTGTTCTTCGCTCCCTATACTTTCACTCTAGTGTCTATGGTGACCCAGTGCATGACATTTGCATTTGGAGTACGTAGATCCAGGATTACAATTGTCAAGGTAATGCAACATCAAGCACACGTGCGCGCAAGCTCACTCCTGTTGCCATGGCCGATTCCTCTGTTAAATACCCGCTTGTGATGCTGTTGTAAAAATGAAAGATGAATGAAAGGAAGAAGATGGTTGTTGCAAGTTGAAGAACAGATTGCACACAAATTGTTTGATAAATGAATCAGTCATGAAGAGTGCCCAAGATGTCCTCATCTTGTATAAATGGAACTCTTTGTCATGAAGATTAACTTGGGTACCCCATACTCTGGCCAAAGAATAGTGTCACCCTCCTTCACAGACACTGGTATCAGATTCCCTACCCTTCTGTAATGAAGCCTCACCGGTTCCACCATGCCGATCACCCCCACACACAGTAGCAGACCATCTCTCTCTCGGTTTCTCCCTTTCTATTTCTGTTGTTCTCGGCCACCACCCATAACCACAGTCATTAGCCATCAACCACCGCCTTTGGCACTGCTAGATGCCCAGCCCCATTGTTGCCTTCACCCATAGACCACCAAAGTTGTGAGCCCCATGGAGAAGACGAAGACCCATTGGCTTCGTGTAGAAGACGAAGTCAATGGGGATAGAGAAGAGGGTCTCGATTCAATGGAGCTGGCTTCGTGGGGGGATGGGGATGGAGGTTGGCTTCGTGGGGCTGGCTTCGTGTGGAAGTCAATGGGAATGGAGAAACGAAGAGAATCTACTTTGTGCCGAGGGTTTCTAACTTTGGAGGTGGAACGACGACGTTTAAAATGTGCCACGTAAGACACGGTGACGTAGGGGGTTCTGCAAGTCGGTTGTAAGTAGCATTTTTCATATAATTAAGATTACTAGAGATTGGCTCCAACTAATCGATCTCTCTAATTTTTGGAGACCATAATGGCCTACATGCTTATCTTGTTATATATGTAACATATAAATCAAATGAACAAAAGTTAATGCTGGTGGGCTACCTACAAGCACATGATCAGACCATCAAGAAATTTAAATTATTTATAGAGAGCGAAAAGAACGATCGAGCCTGCCTTTAGTTGGCTTTCATCATCCCTATTGCGTAATACTGCATGATGAAAGCTTGTCCGAGTTTATTGATCACTTTTTCCCTTTGGAATGTGTGGTTTCCGTCTCCCTTCCCATATATAAAAAATGTTTGAAATACTAAATCAGAATATGTAGGAAAAACAATATTACATCGTCAGTAAATCGTAGATCTAGTGCGGTTGTTCTACAGATTCTCCAACATCATTGTTCGTCCATGATTTTCACATCGATGGTGGAGTGTACAATGTGGTAAAACCAGAGCAACACTCACAAATTCCACAACCTAAATGTCTGGACTAGAGAAAACTATTCGAGAGAGAGATTTTCTGTTTGTAATGTAAGTGTTTCATCCAAAGGGGGAGGGGCTATGTAAATAGCCCGTCTAAGTGTATGACCAGCCATCAAGTCTCATGAAGTGATTTTTAAATCAATTCATAACCTCCAAGAGAAGGTGAAGGAGTGCCCACTATGGGTGTCCCTTTCTTCCATCTCTCACTCGGGCAAGACATTAGGTCTGCATCTTTCAATATATTATCAATCTTGTTCATATTGACAAATAGACTGTGCAACCATCGAGCACAACTGTAAAAGAAAATGGGAGTACTATACCAAATCTATCAGAGAGAATACCAATATAGCAACATCCCTAAAAGTATCTTGTTATACCTCAACTCATTTGGTCACATCAAACTAAAAGTCTCTAATCTCTAAAAGCGATGCCACAAAGCCAGGGACCCCTGAGCAAGCCTTAACCTAGCCTTCAAAAGAGCGACTGCCCGCAGTAGAATGAGCAGAAGAAGTTAAGGAGATAGCCGAAGGACACTGCCTCGCATCAACCCATTGGGAGACCCTGACCACCAAGGTTTCCTAAAGTAGAGCGATAAGATCATCAGTTTTCGGGAGCACACCATAGACGCCAATAGGTGGGGGCGACACTACAAGGGCCTCAGCCGAGGGGCCTCTCACTGATGGGTTTGAGGGCTCCAAAGAAGAAGATTCTACCAGCACCTCCATGTCAACAGCACAAAGGGACGTTTTTACTGGCGTCGCCAGGATGATGGGACGATGGGCCTTAGGCGTAGCTGGGCCCACCCATCAAGAATCGAGACTCCAGAAAGGGGCCTGATGTCGACCCTAGCCCCCGCAAGCAAGCTCTCTCCCCCTTGCCTGCTAAAGAAGGGTTCAAGGGTCGCTTCCAAGCAGGGGTGACCTGAAGCCGGATAAGAGTCACCCTGCAATCATAAGAAACATGGCCAAGGGGAGGTAAAGAAGACTCTGTTGGAATTCTTCGTTACCCACTCCCTAACAATGGCGATACGCCTCGACTCAGCAGGAAGATGTCAAATATACGTTGTTTCCCGTTACTCCATGTGTATGTCTAGAACAAATCCATACTTCTATAATTCGTTTCAAACTGTAATTAAGATTAAATTAATATAAAAGTGGAGAGACTCGTGAATATAATGACCTCGTTGTGCATGTGTGTGTGTATATATATAAAATTATATATGTGCCATAAGTTTGCTGGGTTGTCCACGAATTCCATGCATGTTAATTACCAGCAGCTTGTTTATCATGTCTTATATAGATAATATAATTTGAAATAATTGATGGGTTTTATTTATTATTATTATTATTATTATTATATATATATATATATATATATATATATATATATATATATATATATATATATTGAAACAAAGAATAGAATCATCTTCCTAAAAAAAGAAAAAAGAAAAAAAAAAAAAAAAAAAAAAAAAAAAAGAAACGAAGAATAGAATGATAATTAGTGAAAACGGAGTTACACATATATATATAGATGAGGATGTCAATTTTCATATTAAAATGTTTCCAATAAAATGGAAATTAAAGATATCGAGGATAACTTTTTTCTTTTTTTAGAAAAAGGAATTGATCTATAGGTGAGATTAATGATCAGAGTCGTTAGATATTATAATTTTGGATTATTTTTAGAATGATTTTACAACGGAATATTTTTTTTGACAAGTTTCAACGCACGATTTGATGTGAGATTAATGACAAGAACTCGATCAAATGAATAGAGAGAGCTTGAAGACAGAAAAGAAAATGAATTCTGAGTTGTATTGAATACTAGAATGAAAGGAAGTAAGTCTCTAAGTCTACTATTACATCATATTTATACTGAAATGTAAAATAACAGAATTAACTAACTATATTGTATCGACTATTTTAGCCTTAGCTTTCTCTGCTTTAGACTTTAACTCCATATTATCTATATGTGATGCAATACTCCAACAATTAACGTTGTTGGTAAAAGGATGACTGTTTGAACGCTTTGCTACATTGATATCTATCTATTATTGAGGTTAGTATCCACATCAATAAAATAATTTTGTTTTTCACTGATTCCTGGGTTTCACAACCTATACTTGCTGTCAAATTAGCGCAGATATAAATGGAGAAACTGTATTCAAGCCCACACATGATATATAGTTTCTGGTCTGTTTCTTTCTCCTATTATATATTCATGGCAGATGGAAGCAGAACTTTGAGATAATATTTATACTCGAAAGAACTAGAATCTTATATATAATATTTAAACAAAAAAGGAGTTGAGTACTGCTAGGCTGCCGCTAGCAGTGACAGCTTGGCCTGCTGCTTAGTAAAATTTTTTTTTTAATTTTTTTTTTAACATCTTTAAATATTTTTAAAAAATAAAAAAAATATCAATATAGTAATAGTCACTTATTTAATCAGTAATAAAAAAAAATACATAAATGGTCAAATTGAAGAGTAAAATGAGAAGACATATTAACATTATTCAAAAGAGTTTGCGTAAATAATTTTTTTTTTTTTTTCTCAAACAAGAATTATATTAATAAAACGCTACGAGATATATGAGTAGGAATAAGGCGGCAGATACCTAAGAACCTAACAAACACTCAATAACAACGAACACACGAACTCGAAAAGAAATTGAAAAAATAATTTTTAGAATCAATAAATTGATCCCACTAATCTTGGACAAGTCAAGGGCAGAGCTGTAATGTCACGGTTATAATCGTGGTAGATTAAACGAGGACGACGTTGCATGCACTTTATTATTGGTCTGGACTGGTTGATCATGGAGGATTAATTCACTTTCTATATAGGGTGCTGCTACACTATTCGAGGGGAGCAACAGAACGTCCAATTTTTTTTTTTTTTTTTTTCCAAACATATTTTTTAAAATTTTTAAATATTTAAAAAGAAATTACAAACTACATATAGATCATTTTCAAGGTGGAAATATCATTTCCCTTCTATATAGATCAGACGAACAATATTACAAACTACATATATTCCTATTCCCTTTTCATCCGACTATATATATAAGGTGTGGCATTTTTCATCATCCTTGAATCATTTTTTATTTTTTAAATAAAAAATAAAATAAAAATTCATGAATAATACCGCATCACCATCATAGTAAGATTACAGTAAAACAAAAATATAGTTTGTAGAACTTTCCCAAGGGTGATCTCAATAAGCTCTATTAATAATCTATGATATTAAACCAAACCTGTTTATTCTCAACCGTAGGTACTGCTCCTCCTCGTGATCACGAGAATTAGCAGCTCGGCCAGTACTTATAACTTACTGTTTTAATCATGATATACGTACTTTAATCACACCGTGATTAAAGTACGTAGTTATTCAAATTAATTAATTAGTTCCTTCAAGTTGGCCCGCAACGCCCATAGGAGGTGTGTCGTTTACACTTGTGCTTAGGCTCTGGTACTTTTCCGATGCAATTGCTATAGGGAGTGCCAGGCTTCCCACATGCTGCTGCTTCCTTATTGGGATCCTTGGATATTGCACCAGAACCTGCATTAACATGAGATTATAATAATTGCACCGGCAGATAAAAACTTTTCTGGTGCCATTTTTTCCAAATACTTGAAACGTGTTTTGCAGTATATTAACAATTATGATTGACAAAAATATATATATATATATATATATATATATATATATATATTTATAGAAGCAAAATAAATAGATATTAAATGTGCGCTCACCACTCTGAGCGGCCAGTTCGCGAGCTACAATTGAAGGGGGTGAGAAAAGAAGGGAAAGCAGGAGAATGCAAACTATAAGGACAGCCTTCATGTCGGTGATTGTAGATTAATGGATTGTGCTGATGAGGCCATTTTCCCCTTACACTCCTATTTATAGTCCATTCAGGTCTGGATTTGTGGTTGGCCCTGAGGTGTGTGAAAGGTAAGTAGTACTGGGTGGAATTTTCTTCATTTAATTATACGCACAATCAGATCAACAGGCCAACATTAATGAGTGGTATCAAAAAGCAAAAGCTACCTTTAATATTTGGCAGATAAGATGAAGTTTCCTATGAAGAAAAAGGGAAAGCAATTAGCTAGAAGACCTAGCAATTGACTAGAGATCATTATTCCCTACCTGTTCAAAAGGAAAATGAAATGAAAAGACCAAAGATTTCATGATGATCAGATCGTTTAACTCTTTAATTAACCCATCAATTTTTTTTAAACAAAAAAGAGAATGGAACCTCCACAAAACTTTAATTAACCCATCAATTACTATTTTTATTATACGAAAATATATAGTAATATTAGTTTTATTTTTTCAAAGCCTCCATATGAGATGTCAATCCAACTTAAATAGTAAGGTCTTTAATTTGATGGGTTTAGTTTAGTGATCATCAATTACAAAACCTCGATTCTTCTTCTCATTAGGAGGTTATAGTTATGTAGATTAATGAATAAAAGTTATTAATGGGTGGCGTCTTTAGTGATTTCGCTTTATAGATACGAGGGATGAGAGTAGTGTGAAAAGCTCTAAAATAATCAAGTATAGTGCATGTATGATTAGTACGTGGTTGGAAGTTTTTTCAGTACATATTGATAATACGCACGTACTTACAGTCAAATGGAACAGTACTAGCAGGCCAATATCGAGTAGTGGTATCAAAAGGCAAAAAGGCTACCTTTAGTTTGGTAGATAATTAGATGAAAATTTTATTTTCTATGAATAAAAGATGAAAGCAAGAAGACCTAGCAATTGACTAGATCAGATGCCAGACATGTTCAGGATTAAAAAAAAAAAAACATAGGAAAAACAAGAAGAAATTAAAAAGATGCCATGATGATCATCATGAGGTGGTACTACTATCCATGCATACGTACTCATTAATTTCTTCGGGTTTTGTTTTAAATCTAATGACCCGAAACTAGTAATATATTAGTTTAAAAAGAAATCACAGATGTCAATGAACATTGGAAGGTCGTCTTTATGATGGTTTGTGTGATCATGATAGTCGATTACATGATGTTATTATCCGTTGTAGCTCTCGATCGACCATAATACCTTTATTTCTAAGTTAGAATATCGATCGCATAAATTAAACAACAATTTTCGATAAGAGTTTATATATGTCTTTGTAGGTTCCAACCTCTTCGTTTTAACTTTTGAAATACTCCTTTTACTTGATATATATAAAAATCTTCATCACTAAACAATGATGATTATAGTGGTAGCTAGTGGACGACAAGTAATAACCCATGCAAGTCAGTATAGTATTTATAATAAAGGGTAAAATGCTTAACAAAGTAGTTAGAATAGAGTGCATGTGAAACCGGCCACCCCGGAGACAATCTCATTTTCTTCATCCATTTTTATGGGTTTTGTCTTTTTCTGAAAAAATCTAATGTTAATTACGTGCATGGCAATCTTTTATTCCATTTCATTATTACTAATTATAAGAAAATTTCTCATTAATTTTTTATGAGTTATTTCTTATCAAAACGATTATTTTTTATCAAAATAATATATTTTCATTACAAATAGTAATTTTATCATAAATAATTCGTCATAAATATTTATTTTTATTATAATGAATTCATTTTATCATACACATTTTCCTAAAATAGAATCTCAATAATCAAATCAAATGGAAATTAAGTTCGTGGCTATTGTGTAACATATATATACTTACATTATGGGAGCTTGACCGTGTCCAATCACCAATCTGCTGAGTAGTGAGGAGGTCATGGGGAAGGGATGATGCACGTGGTTGGCTTTACTAAAGAAGCACTTGGTAGGATATATATAATCTAGATATATATCTAGATTATTATAACTAAAATTAAGGCTTATATATATAGTTGACCCCAAGTCAAACGTAAGCCGGCCAGACACCATTAAACGATGCCAACCAAATGCCTTTGGAAATTTTGGCCTTGGAAATCATATCTGAAATCTCAAGTAACAAATTCATTCAGTATGTGTCACGTACTACAGAAGTAGCTAGCTGGAAGTGAAATATTGAGTCATTGTAACTATATTAATTGATCAGAGAAGTCCTAAGATAATTATTTTAATGCGTTGAATTAATCCTCTAAACTAGAATATCATAATCAGGCAGATTTGGGCTTAGAGGGCTTTAGTACTGCTAATGTTACTACAAGATCAGTATGTTGGGCCGTGCAAGTATGAGTGCTATTTGGATAGTGAGTTTAGATAAAAATTAAAAATTAAATAAAATATTATTTTTTTAATATTTTTATTGTTTTGAGAATTAAAAAAATTAAATTATTTATTATATTTTATGTGAAAATTTAAAAAAATTATAATGATAAAATAAGATGAGACAAAACATTTTCAATATCAAACGGGATCTAAGAGCACTAGCCAAACTAGCTTAAAAGTGGTCTGCATTGAAATAATCAAAACTCCAAAGCTCTTATACTTTTGAGTTATAGTAAATTCATCAATTTCTCTAAATCTGTCAACCACAATTCATTTCTAAAATAATATTTTACTCTAAAAATATTCTTAATGGCTATTTATGGATAATTAGGTTGAGGAAAAAATAGTTGAAAAATAATAATTTTAATGAAAAATTAAATTATTAATTAATATATAGTATATTTGCAAAATATAAAAATTATTAAAATATTTAATATTATATTATTATTTTAACTTTAATTATATAGTCTAATGCGAATTAATCTTTCCAATAATTTTGACTTTAGTCAAAACTTCAACTTTTAGTACTTCAACTTTTACTGATATTCCTGTCCTTTTTGTTATACATTTCGGCCATTTCCTCCACGGCCATTTGAGTTGGATATTATTTCTTGCAAGTAATCACGAATATTAGTAATACTTGAGTAGGATATTATAGAATCATTATCTAATTTCCATCAAATGAAAATCCATACAATCTTCAATTATATTGAATAATTCCATTCTTACTGGTCATTCCCATATTTACCACCAAACTACCAATGCGAACAACCATTCAACAAACCATAACAGGTTGTACACAAAATTTTAGTTTATGATGAGATGAGATGAGTTGAGATTAAAATTAAAAAATTTTAAAAAAATTGTTATAATATATATTTTTAATATTATTTTTATTTTAAATTTTAAAAAAATTAAATTCTTATTTTATTTTATATTAAAATTTAAAAAATTTATAATAATAAAATGAGATATTTTTAAAAACAATCAATGCTTAATGAACTTTCAGCGTCGGAGTTTCGGCTTTTACTATACGTTGCTTGCACTTGCGAACCCACTCCTATTTATAGGCCATTCCAACTTTCAAGTCACGTGGACTTGTGCTTGACTTTGTCGCGTGTAATCAGAACAGGCCAAGTTTTACACGAATAGAGATATCTAAACATAGGAGTTTCTCTCTCGTCATTCTCTCTCGCCCGTAAACCCTAAAAAAAAATCCTAGCGGCCGATCTCAGCGGAGGGGGGAGGGAAAGCTTCAGCTTCCTCTTCCCCCCTCCTCTCCTTCCTCTCTATCGCTGTCTCCGTAGTCTGTTACGGTTTTTTTTGGTGTTTTTTTCATTTTTTCAGGTTTCGGCCGAATAATGGGGGAAGCCGATCCGAGCCCCTCCGGTGGATGTTCTTCTTCACGCGTTCCACCGGGAGTTCCCTCGCCCGCCGATCAGGCAGCCTCCCGCTTTGGGCGCCATAAGGAGCGGCGTGTAGCTCCCACGCGCGGACCTCCGAGAACGCGTGGCATACGCGAGCCACCGCGTATTACACCGTGTGGGAGCTATGTGCGGCAGCTCAGGGCCCAGTATATCGGCGTTGTCTCGACCGGCCGTTCGACGTTTCCCCAGTGTGGCGCGTGCCCCCCACGCGCCACCCCGATCCTGTTTTGGTTGCGTCTCTGTTTGGGTTCTGTTTGTAGTGTGTTTGTTTTTTGGTTTTTGCAACTCTGCTGAGCTTTGTTTAGTGGTTGTTGTAGTGTTTTTTGTTGTTTTTTTCCTTTTTGTCTGTATTTAGTTTACTGCATTAATAATAGCAATAGGCTAGTGGACTCTTTTGGAGTCCATAGTGGTCAAGTCCCGTTCCTCTTTTGGGAGGAGATGGTGTGGTAGGACTCCTCCTCCTAGGGAGGATGGGAGGTGTTAGTGCTTCTTTTCTTTTGAAAAGAAGTCGTTTTAGGCTCTGTTTTTACAGAGTGTGATTCTCTCTGACAAACCTAGTTTGATCAGAGAGAGTTATAGAAGTTAAGACAAAGTCCGTCATAAAGAAATTTATGTATGGGGTGCTTCAGAGCAGATGCGTAGGTTGACTTATAGTCTGGGTTTTTCCTGTATTGATAAGTCACATTTGTAACTTCGGATTTCCTTTAATGAAATGAAGTCTATTTCTCAAAAAAAAAAAAAAGAACAGGCCAAGTTTGAGGGGTATGGTCATTGATCAAAAGCAAAGCTAGCTGGCTGCAAAAGTTGACTTTAATTGGAAGATAAAAGATTCTTCTTCCTGTCTAATAATGTGTTTTCTTCCTCCTTTTTCTTTCTTTTTAGGTTTTGTTTGTTTTTAAAGATGAGGTAAATATGATATGAAATCTTTTGAAATATGAGTAAATAATATTGAGATTTGTTAAATATAAATGAGATAAGATCAAATATGTATTTGTTTACAGAGATAAAATAAGATTAATTTTATTTTATCTATAAAATATTTATGATTATAAGATCCACAATAGTACAAATATTTATTTCTAACATTTCGACATTTTCCGAATTACCTTATGTTTTGCTTTCTTTTTTCTTTTCTTTCTTTTTTGTTCTGCATCTTTTTTTAATACTTGTGTGGGATCCACCTTTAGTTATATTAATTTTTATAATAAAATATTGCTAAAAACGTTGATCAAGGCTGTGTATGAACAGTAATAAAAACAGTTTTCTTGCATTTTCTGTACGTGTCCGTATAATCTAACCTGTACAAATAGTAAACGACAGACCAGCTTTTTTCTTAGCCACGTTAGACTTGCTTTTTTTTTTTTCTTGAGTAGCGATAGGGTTACTATCCTATGACTACCCACTTACTATTCTAAGTGTATATCAAGTTTTTTTTTTTTTTAAATATTTTTTTAACATCTTTAATCACTAAGAAAAAATTAAAAAATATATAACTTTACTAATACTCACTTTCTTAATTATTAAGTAAAATAAAAAATTAAAAAAAATAAATACAAATTAGGTAATAAATAGATAGTAGTAAAGTAGTAACTCTATTATTATTTTTTTTTTCTTTGCAGTATAGTACAGTTTATAAATAGTAAATAAGTTAATAAGAGATGAAATGAAATGAGATGAGATAAGAGTGATTGTTTTCAGAGATACAAAACTTAGAAAAGCTTTCAAAGTTTTATGTTTCATCCCTTTAAACAAACAACGCCTTAATATTTTATAGATATAGAGAGAGGAAAGCTATTTTATCTCTCCAAGTGTACCGTTCAGATGTAATGTTGGGTAAAAGAAAAAATAAAATTTTTTTATTTTTTTTACTTAATGATTAAAAAAATGATTTTAAATATATTAGTGTATTTTTTTATTTTTTAAAAATATTTAAATTTATTTAAAAAATGTGAATAAAAAAATATAAAAAAATAAAAGTTGAAAAACAACTATAGTCAAATAGAACTGGCTACTCTAGACAACAAAATAGCCTTACTTTATAAAGAATTATATCAGTTCTTCTAGATACAAGCAATCTTGTGTACCGATTGTACATCGATTACTAACGTGGCTTATTATATTAAAAAACAAATATCAGATCCCTTTGTCTTCTCCAAAATGTCTCTTTGTGCTTCCCGCTCTTGTTTTCTCAGCCCCCGAAGCTCCCCAACCGCATCAGCAACACCACCTCCTCCTGAAGCTTCTCCTCCGCCACCACTGCCGCATTAGTTGCTGCATCTGGTATTGCATCCGCCGCTACCATAGTTGCGGCATCCAAAGACCCAAAACACCCGTTTCTCCAAAATGCGCTGAATTCCCTCCTTTTCTCCATAGTTGTGCCATTCTCAATTATGCCTTTGTGCAGGGGTTTATGTTGATGAAAATGGCCTAAAAGAATCTTTGGGTGGAAAATATGAGAAATTATCCACCTCTGAGTTCAAGGAAAAAAAGGAGTTTAATGAAGATCTTATAATGATATAGACATGACACTTAGACTTCAAATAGTCTATAGCAAATTGAGCATCCGCTCTATACATAGTGCTTTTGAACAGTCTGTAGAGAGCAGACTCCAAAAGTTTGGTGGATCGGATAATAAAGAATTGCTTCAAAGGTGAATCATCCTATGACTTAATAGTTTCTTTCCATACCAATGGTAAGTATCTGTTGGATTTTATATTTCAAAGAATGAATGACTCGAAACCGTTAAGAACTTTCATAATTGGAGGCCATTTTATGCAGGGATATCACATCTCTCTCTCATTTTCTACATTTTTCTTTGTCCATATTGTATTCATAGTTGCCGGGTGCTCTAATTTCACCATAGGAAGTGTTTTCAAATTTTCCCGAAAAACCAGATCCCCTTCATCAAAATCAGATCCCCTTCATCAAAATCAGATCCCCTTTCCATGCGCAACAAAATCTGAGTTTCATTTAATTAAAACTTAGGCTTCGTTTGGATTCCTAACTCATCCCAACTCATCTCAACTCATCATTACATCTTTTTCAAATTCTAATATAAAATATAATGAACAATTTAACCTTTTCAAATCTCAAAACAATTTTAATATTAAAAAATAATATTCTAACAATATTTTATAATTTCAACTCAATTCACTTCAACATGCAAACTCACCTTTACAATTTTACTAATTGTCGTGGAGGTTGGTGCACGGTCGGTACACAAAATCCGCTTGCATTCAGACTTTTTCTTCAAATTCTATACTGATTACTGAGTCCTTGTACCGGTCTTGACTTTTGAGAGTAGTCAAAAAACTGTTGGACCAAAAAATATATTTAAAAGTGTGTATATTATTAGTACCTTAAATATATCATTATGTGAATAAAGGAGAAATATTGTTCTTTTTTTAAATTCATGTAATGGATTATACAATAAGCAATGTGTCATTGTGTTTATCGACTTAATTATAAGTAATAAAACTTTGGGTATCTGAAGTTTTTGAGTCAGATGTTTGGATTAATGCCAGTAGTACTTGATGATCAACTCCCAGGTCTTAAATTATAATTAAGACTTAATTATCACATTTGCAAATACATTTACCAATACAGGCCCAAAGTAATCATGTCCATGTATATCCACAACTTAACAAAGTATACAAAATATTCTCATCCAATATGACTAACTTTTAGCAATAATTACGAACCCAGTGAATTTAAAAATTATCAGATTCTCGCATTTGAGAATTCATAATAATATATCTCCAAGATTAACTAAATTTCTTGAAAAATCATGTTATAGATTAAATTTAGTGAGTTGTCTCAGTAAATTGAGATGGTTAAGTACTACTAATTCAGCTAAGATATCATACATATAATATCATGATCATGACCTACAACATTTGAAGAAGAAGAAGAAGAATAAAATACTTGCTATATATAGTCATATATAAGAAATTAAACAAGTTAGCTGACCAAAACTAAGTCGGTCAGACGCTTTTAATTTTATTGACACACTGCAAAGGAAGTTCGATCGAGCAGATCCATGCATTACATGATGATACGGTATCGAACTAAACCTATTTATTCTCAAACTTGTACGTACGTACGTTCTTCTCATGATGATCATCGATCATCATCATCACGAGAAGCATCGTTAATGCCAGCACTAGTACTTATAACTTTTACTATTTTAATCATACTAATTTCATTACACCATTAAAAGCTCTTCTTATTCAAGTTGATCCTAGCCTTGAGCCGGTGGCCTATCACAACGCTTAAAGGTGCTTTTTGGACTGCAGGGCTTGGTCTTCTGTTTCCCTATGCAAGCAGCATATTACCACTCTCTCTAGGTTCGTATATAATTCCAAGAGAGTAAATTAATTATTGGAATGCCATTAATTAGATAGTAAGAAAACAAGCTGACCCAAGTAATCAAGTCAGCTCTTTTATTATTGGCACACGTGGACGTACATCATATCAAAATACAGTAACATGATTTTACATATCTCCACACTGCCGAGTTGGAGTGAGCTCACAAAGCTTTATTCTTATGATATCAAACCAAACTCTAATATTCAGGCTGTTCCTTCATGGCTCGCACTCGCGCCTATTGTATTTAGAACACTTGGGCTTCGGTTTCACTTTCCCTATGCATTTGCTATACGGATCAGCGGGATTGTTAGGATCCTTTCCGCATGCTATAGCAGGCTTGTTGGGAATATTCACGGCTTGGACACCAGAACCTGCATTAACTGATAAATGAATATAACTACATATATAATTGACTAACGAATATAGAAGATCATGACTAAATTGTAATATACGTGCTCTCACCCTTAGTCTCAGCCAATTCGCGAGCTGCAATTGCAGGGGACAAGATAAGCAGGGAAGCAAAGAGAATGCAAATAAAAATGATAGCCTTCATTTTGTTGATTGCTGATTAATGGTTTGTGTTGAGACTTGAGAGGCCATTTTCTTCCTACACTCCTATAATCCTATTTATAGAATACCATTCAAGTGCATGTGGAATTAGTGTGTGAATGTGGTTCGAAATTTCTTCTTCGGTTGATAACACGCACGTACAGTCAGATAAGATGGAAAAGCAAAAAGCAGCCCAACATCGAGTAGTGGTATATATCAAAAAGCAAAAAGCAAAAGACTACCTTTAGTTTGGTAGATAAGATGGAAAATTTATTTTTTATGAATAAAAAGTAAAAGCAAGAAGACCTAGCAATTGACTATATGCGATGCTGGCCAGTCATGTAAGAGCATTTTTATTGACTTGATCAAAAGTCTAATGATAGTTGAATTTTCGCAATTAGAATATAATTATTATTAATATTAGAGGAGAATCCGCTTCCTCTGATTGTGATCAAGAAGATCATTGATTCTCCATGATTCTAGCTCCTATCACTGATTCACCTTAATTCTAAGAGGTTGCCTTTTATTGTATATATTCAAATTATTTCCTTGTACAGATTTATTTCCTTGTACAGATTTATTGTATAAATAAAGATCACCTCATAGCATTTACGCTTGAGGCATTACCTTCACATGGTATCAGCCAGTCGATGAAATCCTTGCCGAGACCTTCTTTCAAGCTTTCATGGCTGATCCTTCCACCAACCAGCTTCCGCTCAATACGATGGTTCACATGGTGACCATCAAACTCACTCCCACAAATTACCTCTTGTGGCGTCGTCAATTTATTCCTTTACTTGAAAGTCAAGATTTAATGGGTTATCTTGATGGGTCTTCTCCAACACCTTCTGCTTAGATCCTCCAGGGTACTGATCTGTTCCGAATCCCACTTACAAGAAATGGCACGCACAAGATCGGCTTATACTCAGTCTTCTTTATGCCTCTCTCACTGAGGAATGTATGGCTGAAGTTGTGGATTGCTCTACTGCTCGTGATGCTTGGCTAGCTCTTGAAGCCTCTTTTTCACACAGTTCTAAGACTCGGGAGATCCAATTGAAAGACGAACTACAGCTAATGCAACAAGGCTCTCGTGGTGTTGCTGAATATGCTCGTTCCTTTCGCTCTCTGTGTGATCAACTTAGTGCGATTGGCAAACCCGTTGATGACACGGATAAGGTACATTGGTTTCTTCGTGGTCTTGGTTCTGATTACAAAATATTTTCGACCTCAATGTTGTCACAGTTGCCGCTGCCTTCTTTCGCCAACTTGGTGCCGAAAGCTCTCAGCCATGAGCTTTTCTCTCGGTCCCTTCATGGTGATTCATCCTCTCAATCTGCTTTTGTTGCCCAACGAGGTTCTTCTTCTTCGGGTGCATTTTCTGGTCGCCCAAAGCCTGCCTTCTCTTCGTCCACCTCTTGCAACTCTTCCAAGACTTCGGGTGTTACCTGTCAGTGGTGTGGTAAAGAGAGGCACACTGCCAAGAAATGTCATAAACTTGGTAAGTTACTGAAGAAAGCCAAGGCAGATGGTTTGATTGAAGCCTTTGCTGCTACTTCGGTTGATGAACCGGCTGATTCCGAGTGGTACACGGATACTGGGGCTACTTCGCATATGACGAATGATGTTGCTGCTCTTGATAATTCCGTTCCTTATACTGGTAATCAGCGGGTGTATGTTGGTAACGGTACTTCCATGCCTATTTCTCGCATCGGTTCAATTTCCTCCATTATTAATTCTCATCCATTACCTTTGTCTGATGTTCTCCTTGTGCCTAATCTTACTAAAAATCTCTTGTCGATTAGCAAGCTTACTCGTGAGAACAATTGCTCAGTCACTTTTTCTTCTTCTAGTTTTACCATACAGGATCGAGCAACAAAAACGGTGGTGGGAGTCGGGCGATGTGAGAACGGGCTCTATGTTCTTGACCGTGGCCATGCAAGTTTTTTATCTAGTCTTTCTAAATGTACTTCTCGTGCTTCATCTGTCACTTGGCATGCACGATTAGGACATCCATCTTTTCGCATTGTTTCTTCTTTAAATAAGCATGGTGCTATTACCCTTTCTCATAAGCATATGAATGATTCTAAACCTTGTTTTGGTTGTCAATTGGGCAAAAGTCATCGTTTACCTTTCTCCAATATACATCAGCGTTGTGCCTCTTTATTTGAAAGGATACATTGCGATTTATGGGGTCCCTCTCCAGTTACTTCTCCTTCCGGATATAAGTACTATTGTGTTTTAATAGATGATTTTTCCCGCTTTAGTTGGTTTTATCCTTTAAAGCTTAAGTCAGATTTTTTTGACATATTTGTGCAATTTAATAAGTATGTCCAAATTCAATTTGACTGTAAAATCAAATCTTTTCAATGCGACGGTGGTACTGAATTTACTAATCATCGTTTTACCTCTTTTCTTCGTGAAAATGGTATAGTCCAGCGTATCGCTTGTCCTTATACACCAAATCAAAATGGTATCGCTGAGAGAAAGCATCGCCACATTACCGAAACTGGTCTCACCCTCATGTTTCATTCTCATGTTCCTTTACGTTTATGGGTTGAGTCTTTTTCCACGGCCTGTTATCTCATTAATCGCCTCCCATCACTGGTTCTTCATGGTAAGTCCCCTTATGAAATTTTATATGGTTGCCCTCCTCCTTATTCCTTGTTGCGTACCTTTGGCTGCCTTTGTTTTCCATTTCTACGTGATTATATGCCTAATAAATTATCTCCAAGGTCCCTTCCTTGTGTTTTTATTGGCTATAGTCATCTTCATAAAGGTTTTCGTTGCTTTGATAAGAAAACAAATCGGGTCTATATTTCTCGCCATGTTCAATTTTTTGAAGATTATTTTCCTTATGCTTCCAGCTCAACTCTTCCTCCTTTGGATGGTGCTGATTATGTCACTTTTGATGACCCTTCTGACAGTTTTCTTTCTAGTGATACTTCTTCCTCAGGTGTGACTTCAGCTCATCGCCCGGCCCCCACCTTGTGTGTTCCTTGTGTTGATTCTAGTATCCCTTCACCGCCTCCTGAAGATTCTTCTCAGCCTTCATCGCCGGCGATAGCATTGGAAGTCATACCTCCCGTTCCTTCTTCCTCTAGTCAATTGCCGACCGCTACTCACCCAATGGTTACTCGTGCTAAGAACGGTATTGTTAAACCTCGCACTCTTCATTCGTTATGTGCTTTGTCTGCTCCAACGTGGTTTCAGGTACATCTTGCCGTCAAGGAGCCTCGTGGATTTAAGTCGGCTGTCAAGCATCCCGAGTGGCTTTCCGCCATGGATGATGAAATTGCCGCTCTCAAGCACAATCACACATGGCGTTTGGTTCCACGTCCGACTGATCATAATGTTGTGGGTTGTCGGTGGATTTTTAAGACGAAGCTTCGAGTAGATGGCTCTATAGAACGTCACAAAGCTCGTCTTGTGGCCCAAGGTTTTTCTCAGAAACATGGTATTGATTTCAACGAAACATTCAATCCTGTTGTTCGGCCAGCCACTGTTCGAATTATTCTGTCTCTAGCTGCTATGCATGGCTGGTCACTTCATCAGCTTGACGTTAAAAATGCTTTTCTGCATGGTTTTCTTACAGAGGAAGTTTACATGGAACAACCTCCGGGATATACTGATCCTCAATTCCCTTCTCATGTTTGTCGCTTACAACGTGCTCTTTATGGTCTAAAACAGGCCCCACGGGCATGGTTCCAACGTTTCAGTCAAATTTTGCTTGGACTTGGTTTTATTGCGAGTCGTGCTGATTCCTCACTTTTTGTGTTTCATGGTCCTCATGGTGTGTCGATGATATGGTTATTACAGGCAATAATCAATCTATGCTTCGTACACTCATCGATCGATTGGCACGAGAATTTTCAATGAAGGATCTTGGTGATTTACACTATTTTTTGGGAATTGAGGTCATTCGCAATGAAAAATGAATTTTTCTCAGCCAAACAAAATATGCTCTTGATTTGTTGACTCGGGCAAACATGGTGGATTGCAAACCTATTTCCACTCCTTTTCTAGTGGGATCTCATCTCACCGAATCTGGAACTGCTCATTCTGATGCTACTCAGTTTTGTTCACTTGCAGGAGCTTTGCAATATTTGACTCTTACCCGACCTGATTTATCTTACAGTGTTAACTCTATATGTCAATATATGCATGCTCCTACTACTGATCACTTCCGTGCCTTGAAGCGTATTTTAAGATATGTTAAGGGCACCTATCATTATGGCTTACAACTCTTGCGAGATTCTTCTTCGACTTTGCTTGGTTATTCTGATGCAGAGCCGGATGCCCTGTTACCCGACGCTCTACAACAGGTTATGTTGTTTACTTCGGTCGAAGTCTCATCTCGTGGTGTTCGAAAAAGCAAACTACTGTCGCACGCTCAAGTGCTGAAGCCGAATACCGTGCTCTAGCCTCTGTTGCTGCTGAACTTTCATGGACACTTCAGCTTCTTCGCGAGCTTCATATCACACTCCCCTCGCCTCCGAGATTGTTATGTGATAACAAAAGTGCCATCTTCATTGCCTCCAACCCGGTCACCAAGTCCCCCTCCAAACACATTGACATCGATTATCATTTTGTTCGGGAACTTGTAGCTCGACGGGTCCTCAGTCTCGGGTTTGTCCCCTCTCATCTTCAATTGGCCGATGTTTTCACTAAAGGGGTACCGAAATCACAGTTTCTGTTGGATTGTGGCAAGTTGTGCGTTTTTCCCATTTCACCCACGCCAACTTTGAGGGGGGATATTAGAGGAGAATCCGCTTCCTCTGATTGTGATCAAGAAGATCGTTGATTCTCCATGATTCTAGCTCCTATCACTGATTCACCTTAATTCTAAGAGGTTGCCTTTTATTGTATATATTCAAATTATTTCCTTGTACAGATTTATTTCCTTGTACAGATTTATTGTATAAATAAAGATCACTTCATAGCATTTACGCTTGAGGCATTACCTTCACAATTAATATTTAATTAGTAGAACTATAAAATGTGATAAAAATAAATTAAACCAAGTCAGTATAGTATTTATAAATTAGTAATAAAGGGTAAATGCTTGACGAAGTAGTTAGAATAGAGTGTGAAACCCACCCCGGAGACAATCTCATTGATCTGTGTCTCATATATACACATTTTCCTAAAATCGAATCTCAATGATATTCAAATGGAAAGTTTCTTGGCTATTGCGTAATAATTAATCTGATTGCAATCAGATTAATTATTAAGGACATGCGGATCAAGGGATGCATGTCGATCGTTGGCTAGCTATCTATCTCTTAAAAAAAATTTAATTAATAACTCTAGACGCAACAGACCGAAGAAATAAATGGATTATTGACAATTCATTACGAAATTTAAAAAAAAAAATGTTCTCTACAGTTTTCTTGCTTTATAGAAGGAATCCGCATGACTTACCTAATGGGATACAGTGAAAAGAAAGAACTCATATGATATCTAGATATTATATCTAGATATTATCACTAAACTATAAGTTTAGTTGATTCTAAAGTCTTTGGTCCAGTTTGGTTGTAAAACGCATTTGAGTTCAACTCATTTCAATTTAATTTTAAACTAAGTCAAACATCTAAATACTCAACTTTTAAATTATTAAATTCATCTCAACTCAAAACTTCTTTACACGTAGAATTCATAACCTTTTTCAATTCAACATTTCTTTACACATGAGTTCCATTACCTTTTTTTTAACTTCTCATAGATATATCTAAACTCATCTTAACATCTAAATACATTTAAATTTATTTTAAATAAATCTCACAAAACTCATTTTACTATCTCATTATAAAAAATTCAACTCAATTTAACTTACAAACGCAGTTAAAGTAAAGCCGACGTGACCATGCATTCATGGACATGAAGTAGGCCATTTATATGCTTTTGTCATCCCCGTTGCGTAATACTTGATGATGATCGGATCTTCTTCGTGTCTAATCATGTCTTAGCCTTTCTTTTTCTTTTTTAAATATTTTATAGATATCTAGACTCTCCTGTCAATTTATTGTGCCAATCTTGAGAGTAGTCATCAGGCACTCATTTGACGAAAAAACCTATTTCCATTCTCGTTAATTTATTCCTGTGAAACTTTATCGCATTGACTGGTAGAAAAAGTATTTGTGTTTTGATTTTTTTTATAACTTTAATAGATTTCACAATAAGCTGTGTATTTCACTCGTGTTATAAAGGCAATGCTTTTATAAGCTGTGTATAGAGAACGAAACTATAGAGCCTGCCTTTAGGTTGCGTTTGGATAGTATTGAGGCGGTCTCATATATTTTGTAAATAATTATAAAAAAATAATAAAAAAATATTAAATAATAGTAAATATCAATAAAAAATAAAAATAATAAATAATAATAAAATGTTCTGAGTGTAGCTAGTTGGCCAACTTTCGTCCTTCCTTGCGTAATACCGCACGCATGCATATCGAAGTGTTTCACGTGTTTGCTTTATCTTTCTTTTCTTTTCTTTTCTTTTTTAATAAAAAAAGCATATGTATATATATATATATAAGACATATATATAGGTTTTTTTTTAATAAAAATGGAGGTCTAGCCTCCTTATTAAAAAAGCATCCTCACTAAAAGGCGGAGGATAAACCCGTGGCAACAATAAAGAATATATGACCTCAAAAAACAGGGACAAAAACAACTAAAAGAGACCAAGCTAAACCCCTACAAAATCCTAGATTTAGTTTATCCAATCTAAAAAGACCTCGGAGGCTAGAAGGTAACTCAGAACTTTTATTCCAACAAAGACTTGATCCTGCTTCTCCAAAACGTGCCAATCCATCAGCCAAGGAATTACACTCATATATATGTCTATAACATAAATATAAACCATCCATGAGCCTTAACAATTCCTCCCAAAAATTCTCCATATACCCAAGTCCACATCTCTGTTTCCGCAACCAATCTATTACCAACAAGGAGTCCATCTCAATCTGCACATTTTGCAAACCCAAAAACCTCACACAACGCAACCCATGAAGCAATCCCATAAACTCAGCATAATTATTAGTATGAATACCAGTATGGATAACAAACCCAGAATCATTTCCCCTCTAGAGTCTCTGATAACACCCCCCGCACCTGAAGATCCCGGACTGCCTAAGGAACTGCCGTCAACATTTAGCTTGTATCATCCCTCCGGACGCAACCAGTTCACAATCTGAGCAGAGCACATTTTTTTTGGCTTTACTGGCAGACGGGAGTGTAACCGGTCCGGTCCGGTCCGGTTTTAGATAAAATCTTGGACCGAACCGGTATGACCGGTTTTGTATTTTTCAAAACCGATTACGCCCCGGTTACCCTCCTAAACCGGTACTTCCGGTTTTATCGGTTTCCGGTCCGGTCCGGTCCGGTTTGGTTTTCTAATTTTTTTAAAATGTAAGTTTGACATTTTATCATTAAAAATATGTTTAAAAAAAACTATTTTAAAAAAATCTATTATACTTTTATTAATCTATATTAGACTATTAATATAATTATAACTATAGTCTATATTAGATTATTAGTACAAGTTATAAACTTATATATTAGTATAACTATATATTAGTATATATTAGTATTAGTGATAAATTATATATTAGCATAGATATATAATACATTTTTTTTTATAAGTAATATAGCTATATAATACATGATCAATTATATTTTCATTTTTAAGATTAAACTTTTATTTTATAATAACATTATCTTATATATAATTATATTAATAGTATATGATCAAACAAATTACATATGTTCATATTTAAATTAACATTTTATGTTATATTTTATAAATTATGATATGAAATTATTTCATATATGATATATAATTATATATAAAAATTTCACATATAATTATACATTATATATAAAAATTTCACATATAATTATACATTATATATAAAACTTATATATTAATATATATAAAATATTTTGTATAATTTTAATTTTGTATAAAACTTATATATAAAATATTATTTTTTATATATTTTTTATCAACCGGTTCGGTCCGGTCTGGTCCGGTCCAAAAAATCTTAAAACCGAAACCGGACCGGTTCCAACCGGTTTATGAATTATAAAAACCGATTCCGGACTGGATCGATTCAAAACCGGTAAAACCGGTCCGGTCCAATCTGGTTCGGTCTGATTTACCAGTTTTTCGATTTAAATTTACACCCCTACTGGCAGATCAAGAAGCCTCAACACTTCCTCATCACGCTGACTCAAATACGAAGACTCCTTTAATTTCTCACCTGCCCATGACAGCCAAAATTTAATTGAAGACCAAACCGACTGTAAAGACTCCTGCACTCGATCCCTCCATTCTCGCTTTCCACCATTTCCACCAAAGCTTCCAAGTGATTGTTGTCGGCAAGAGGCCAATAAGTTGACCACTCTGAGAGGAATTCTTTGCACGGCGATACCAAAACTCAATCTTTTCTCTCCAGGTTCGTCCAACCAATGTAGGCATTCCAGGCTGTATAGAACATAGTCCTCAAACCTGCTCAGCGAAGACCCCAATGCAAGGACATGATTCTGATCTTCATAGCCCCCTAAGAGACAGCAGTCACATTTGAATACTAAAGCAATACCCACACGTCGAATCTGATCATCCACTGGTAAGCATCCATGCATAGCCTTCCACATAATGACTGACATTTTCTTCGGCAGCGATGGACGCCACATCCACTTCGCCCAAGGAACTTGTGGCACACGAGTCCGTATGCACTCCCATGCACTACAGGTTGAAAAAATTCTCTGAGCATTCGGCATCCAAATTAACACATCTTTACCCGATTTCACCCTACCCAACTCTTCTATAATCTGCGCCGATTTTTCGAGGCCCATGCCACCAAGCGATCAAATAACTCTACATTCCATCCACTTTCAGTTTTACAATCTTCCAGTAAGATATTAGGCAATTCGCTAACTTGCTATTGCTCACAAAGTGGGCCATCACTCAGCCATTTATCTTTCTAGAAGGAAAACTTTCCTTCCCGTACCCGCCACTTCGAGTGTCTTTGTACTGCAAGTAAATTATTCATCAACATTTCCCAGAACTTAGATCCTCTTCTGGAATCAACAACAGAAATGTGCTCCTTACCAATATATTTAGCAAGAAAGAATTGGGACCAAATGGAACCTCCTTGAAGAAGATTCCAAGCCAATTTCATATGAAGCAAAGACTGCACCTCCTGTAAATTTCAAAGACCCACACCACCCTTTAATACCAGACCCACACCACCCTTTAACACCAGCCTACAAAGATCATCCCAAGCACACCATTTTTTTTCGACTTCCCATCACGAACACCCCAAAAGAAAGTACTCATAATCCTCTTCAACTCAACTTACAGTCACTGACTTAGGAATTTTTAGAATAGAAAGACACTGAATAGGAATGATTTGCAAAACATGTTTTAGTAACAAAAGTCGAGCTCCACTAGATAATAATCTAGCCTTCCATCCCTCTAAGTGATCTCAAACCTTTTTTTTTTTTTATCAACCCCTCAAAGTGAGTTGTAATTAATCTCCCCGAAACTATGGGGACTCCCAAATAATTGAAAGGTAATCCACCTTCACTAAAACCTGTTAACCGAAGGAGCATTCAACGCCGACCTGGAGAAATAGCCTTCGAAAAAATGATAGAGGATTTCCTCTTATTAACTACTTGCCCAGACCATTCGTCATACTGCTTGAGCACCTTTGAAACTTCCCTCAAAGATGCTTTACCTCCGTTAGCAAAAATCACTATATCATCAGGATAGGAGTCCCCTTTGGATGATAAAAAGGAACTATCTTTCCCAACTCCACCTGCTTTTTTAACAATCTAGAAAGGATTTCCTCCACTAGAATAAATAAATAAGGTGAAAGTGGATACCCATGCCTCAATCCTCAACCTCCCTTAAAGAAACCTTAAGGAATCTCATTCATAACAACTGAATACCAAGGAGTGGTAATACATTGTCTCATGAGCCCACATAAATGATTTTAGAAACCAAAAGATCTCAAAACATGCATCAGGAATTCCCAATTGATACTATCATATGCTTTAGGCATATCAATATTCATCACCACATTACCCCCACGAGATGGTTTATTTAATCCATGCATCATCTCTTGAGTCAAGCTAATATTTTCAAAAATACTACAACCCAAAATAAAAGCTCATTGTTTCGGAGGAATAATTATTGCTAACATCAGAGATGGACAATTAACCAAAACTTTAGAACTTACCTTAGAAAACACCGAGCACAACCTTATAGGTTTGAACTTATCAAAGCCTTCTGGATTAGGAACCTTAGAAATTAACACCAAAAAAGAAGCTGAATAAAACTGAGGGAGCTCCATACCACGAAAAAATTCTGCCACCGCCTCAACCACTTCCTTCTGCACAATATGCCAACATGAACGATAAAACCTTGAGCCAAACCCATCAGGCCCTGGGCTACTATATATATATCGGGATAGAGAAAATAGATTCATGAACTTCTTGGATAGTTGGGTCTCTACATAAAGCTGCATTATCAACCTCATTAATAACCGCATGAACCAATCCCTCAAGACTGGGTAAATCAGCACTTGGTCTTGCCACCATAAAATCTTGAAAGT
Source organism: Cyclocarya paliurus (assembly GCA_029856935.1). NCBI lineage: Eukaryota > Viridiplantae > Streptophyta > Magnoliopsida > Fagales > Juglandaceae > Cyclocarya > Cyclocarya paliurus. The sequence continues at coordinate 42,341,410 of CM056946.1, read as the reverse complement.
AGTCTATCGCACCATTATGAACTTGCTCAGCTGAACTTAACAGAGTACCATCTGAAAACTTCATCTCTTTGACATGTTTATGATTTTGTCTACTCGCCGAACGGAAGAACCCCGAATTTGCTTCTCCTTTTAGTAGCCAACACTGCTTCACCTGCTTGGCTAACCTTTGTTCTTCTCTGTCCGTCCAAACCTTGAGCTCTAATTGTGAAGTAATTCAATCCATTTCATCCTCTTGAGAGTAAGCACCTTGCAGACTCATCTCAATACCCTCTATGCGAGCTAGATTCTAATCTTGAAATGTAATCTTTCGTACGCTCAAAGACTTGCTTATTCCACACTTTTAAAGCAACTTTTAACCCTTTTAATTTTGCAGCAAGTCTATAGAAAGCAGGACCACATACTTCACCCTTCCAAGCCCGAGATACACAATCAAAAAATAGAGCATGCGAGACCCACATTTGCTGAAATTTAAAGGATGGGAAACCATAAGGAGCTTCTACCTTCTCCAAAGTAAAATGCATGGGTGAGTGATCAAATGATGTCCTCGGCAAGTATTTCAGGGGAGCTTCAGGAAATTGATCACAACCCTAGGCATTATAGAAGATACGATCCAGACGAGCCCAACTTCTAGTTAAACTATTGTGTCCATTACACCAAGACAAAGACCTCCCACTATACTGCATCTCCAATAATCCACAAGCATCAACACAGCTATTAAAATCCTCCACCGCCACCTCAAGCCGCGGCCTACCCCCACGTCGTTCACTATCATTTCTGGTTATATTGAAATCCCCAACAACAATCCAAGCCATTTGTTGCATATTAGTATCTTCCAAACTCCTCTACAATCCTGATAATAGCACTTAGCATAAACCAAGGTCAGAGTAAGGTTTCTTGAATTTTCCACCATCCTCACCGTAATATGCTGATCCCCCATATCTTGCACTATGAGATGTGTCTCCTGCTTCCACAGCAACCACAACTTTCCACCCACTACTTCATTTGAAAAACAATCATCAAAATTAAGCCTATATTTCCATACCTGTAATTGATCATACCATAGGCTCAGCAATCACCAGTATTTATGGATGTAACTTAGCAATTAACTTCTTCAGTCTCCTTCTCGACGTACCCAGACCTTGAACATTCCAATACAAATACGAACTCATCATAAATCAAGTCAAGAGGGTTTGCTTTTAACCCTAGAAGAGCCCCTAACTTTATCTGCATTTTTCCTTTTTTTCATGTTTCTTCATGAACATTAGATTTCGATAAAGATCCCTTCCCTCTTACCAAATGCTGTAATGCCCTCTCCGTTTCGGACTTAGAGCACACATGAATCTCCCATTCTTCTCTTTCAAAAGTATCCATCGGAATGGAGCCGCCACCATCCTCATCCAAATGCTCCACGTCCCTAGACTCATCAACGATAATTACATGTCCCATCACCTCCGAAACACTGTATTGCCCCTCCCCATGGTCTTCCACCTCCAGTGCCACTATTTTATTATTTTTCTCATTAGTAGCAATCTCAGAAACTTCCAACTCCAACCTCTGCATGTCTTCTGCCTTGGGATCATCAACATGCATGGACGCATCTACCCCTTCTGTGGTTTTTCCGTCAACCAACATCTTCGGCATATCATCTTGAGTCTTATCCTTCTCTAAGGTTTCTACCGATCCATTATGTTTCCCTGATTCGCTCACCTCTCCCGACTGGAATATCACTACATGTTGATGATCAGTCACCTCCACATTCTCGTCTAGGGTTTTATGAGAATCTTTCTGAACCCATATTTGATCTACCTTCTCGCCATCTCCTTTCAAATTTAGATCTACTACTCTTCTTTTTCCATTCCATCTGCACGTTTTTGCATTATGACCTTGCATATTACAATTTATGCAATAGGCAGGAAACATCTCATAAATCACTTCCTGGTATAAACTTTGGGGATGTCGAGGATTTCCAATCCAGAAAGCCTTCAGAGGCTCTTTTGTAACGTCCATCTCAATACAAACTCTGGCTCCATCCGCACTAGTCGCACACTTTGTAGGGTTATCCCGTTTAAGGTACCTTCCAATCGGAGTCGTAATACAATACAAGAACAAATCATGATAGAAATTCGGGGGGAGACCTAGCAGAGTGATCCAAACTGGAACTTTCACTGGTTCCTTATCCTCCTGAAATTCTGTAGTCCAATGAAAGTCTCGATATGGAACACCATCAAATCACATGCCTCCCTTGCAAAAGCTTTAACAAAATCATCTTCAGAAGACATTCGAATAAACATATTCCTTGGCCTGAACATCGAAGATACCACTGACTGTTTCTGTAGTCCCCAGCAGTTCCGTATGAAAGCTCTGATTGAATCCAACGAGGGTCTTTGACGTAAAAATTTTAGAACCAAAGAAAATCTGAAAGGCAATGCAGATTTATCTATTTCATCCTTAGAAAACAATATGCATACCTCCCCTTCCACAACTTTGGGAGTTCGAAAAGACACCAAAACCTCTGGTAAAGGCTATGGAGAGTCCTGAACCAAATCAGTAAAAGAACGTTGCCTAGGAGCCGACGCCGAAATGGCCATAGGGCCATCGACGGCTGTCATCGACAAATGCTCGCAAACCCTAGCTAAAGAGAATTTCTCAAAGGACGCCCTTAATTTTTTGGTTGTTATTTAGGATAAAATATGACATTAGTGCAAAATTTAAAGAATTATATATGTAAACAATACTTTTAATATATACGTTTCAATTTGGGGGGAATATATAAATATTCACGTTTCAAGCACTAACTACGAAATTGCCCATTCTCATTTACGTGCATAACAAATAGCATTATCCTCCATAGTCCACACCATAATGATAAAATAATAAATAGTAATAGAGTGTTCTAATTAGTTGTCAACTTTCGACATCCCTTGCATAATACCGCGCGCATGCATATCGAAGTATTTCACGTGTTTGCTTTATCTTTCTTTTCTTTTCTATTTTTTAATAAAAAAAGCGTATATATATAAGACATATATATAGGTTAAAATATAACATTAGTGAAAAATTTAAAGAATTATATACGTAAGCAATACTTCTAATATATATGTTTCAATTTGAAAAAAAAAAAATATATATATATATATATATATACTAGTAAGGGCATTGTAGGGTACACGTTTGCCCAATTGACCAATTTTATTATGTTTTAAATTTTTAACTATAAACGGACAAATTTTTATTCATATTTCTAGAAATTTTGTCTTGTTTACAACATATATTATACATATAATCTGCATAATGTTTATAACTATAATACAACGACTTACAAAAACCAAGTTAAATACAATATAACATTGCAGAAAATTATCTGCATTTCTTTTTAGGTCTAGAAGTTTTGTTGTTTTCTTCTTTATGTCTTCATATATTGTTTTCTTATATTAATCAATATGAGTAATAATTTTTTTAATTATCAAACTTCTTTATCAATAAACTATATTATATCAAACTATATCAAACGCATTAAGTGATTTAATAGATATGTGAAGTTATCTTAATTTTTAATAAAATATACTTTGAAAATAGACTACTTAAGTTATTAGAAAAAATATCTTCTTATTTTATGGAAATTTATAATCACAGTAATAATAAAAAGTTTTTTTTTTTTAATTATAACCAATGTCACCAATAACAGCATTAACACTGTTATTAATATTAAATTTATTACTAATATATAAATTAATATTTATTAATTGGTATGAAATGTTGCACGAAAATTTATAATCATAATAATAAAAGTATTAATTTTTTTAATTATAAGTAATCTTACAAATAACAACATTAACATTCTCATTAATATCAAATTTACTACTAATATATAAATTGATATGAGGTGTCGAAAATAATTTCTTTATTATTAAAATATATTAAATAACATCAAACAGATTAAGTGATTTCTTCCAGTATATCAATTTCTCTTTTAGGATTTTTTTAAATTTTTAAAATGTTTTTTATAGGAAAATTTTTATAAAAGTTAGCAATGATGATATTTATGAGTGTAACTGGTCGGTTTGGTCTAGTTTTGAACAAGATTTGGGACTGAACCGGTATACACCGATTTTGTATTTTCAAGAACCGATTCCACACTGGTTACCTCCTAAACTGGTACTTTCAATTTTATCGATTCTGATCTGGTTCGATCTGATTTTTCAGTTTTAATATACTTTATTATATATTATATAATATATTATATTATATTATAGTATATAATACTATAGTGATAATATATTGTAATATATTATAATTGTATAATAGATTATAGTGATATATTATAGTATATTATAATATATAGTGATATAATATTAGTATAACCATTTTTTTTATAGAAAAGATAATTTCATTAATCAACTGGAAACATGGTTATAGACAAATATCAAGCCATAAAGTTTGAGAAATACAGTCTGGAATACAATCTCACCATAAATTAATACTTTCAACATTGAAAGCATTCCTAGCCAACTTATGAACTGCCATATTCCCCTCTCGATATACATGTGAAAAGCTACAAGATCCAAAACAAGAAGACAGTTTTTTAATTTCATGGTATAACGCACCCAGCATAGAGTTATTCATATTGTCATCTTGTAGAGCTTCAACAATGATCAAGATATCGCTTTCCACCACAAGTTTTGAAATTCCCATTGTAACACATAATTGCATACCTCAGAGTATGGCCAAAAGTTCTATAGCCTCTGTATCTTCAACCTCACACTCAGAGTTGCTTGCTGCCATTAGAACCTTACCTTCTACATCCCTTAGAATAGCCCCAACACTAGTTCGCCCCTGCTCAGTAAATAATGCACCATCAACATTCAGTTTCAGCCAATCCATAGGGGGGTGTTGCCATTTATAATGTGTCTGAAGTTGGGAGCAATTTTTCTATCGTACTCTATCAAAACTGTGTAGCAGAATCAAAGCATTACCTGCAACCTGTGTTGGAGTTAGGACAAATTGCTCATGCACAAATTGCTCATGTAGTTTTCTATCACATAACTGCAAAGCCATGTCCAGTTTTGACTTTTGAGGATCAATAATAACTTTTGGTAAATATATCCCCCACATATGTTGAATGGAACTGCAACTCATTATAGCATGTGTAAGTGTTTCAATTTCTAAGAGACAAAGACTACATGTGCCATTAGATAAAACATGTTTTTACACTAACTTCTAACCAGTGGGTAATCCATCCTTACAGGCATGCCAAGCAAAAATTTTAACCTTATTAGGAACTCTCATCTTCCACAAATGCTTCCAAAAATCATGTTAAGTCTGCCCATTAGAAGCATCTGCAATTTGGGTACCAAGCCAAGAATAAATAAATCGATAACAACTTCTTACCTTGAACTGACCACTCCTTTCATGAGATCAAACCATTCTATCTTCCATGTCAGTAGGGCACAATAACACTTTCAGAATGTCAGCTATTATATTTGGATTAAAGAGAGATCTAAGCTTATTGATATCCCACACCTACTCATCATCCACAAAAAGTGAGTCAACCATATCAGCCATTGAGCCTTCCACCATCCCAACCCCTTCCAACAATAAAGAGAGATGTCCTGGAATCCATTGATCATGCCAAATACTCACTGATCTATCATTCCCAATTCTCCACTTACACCCTGCCCCTAGCCATCTTCGTGCCTCCAAAATGCCCTCTAAGTGTAAGAGGGACTTCTACCCAACCCTGCTTGCATGAAGCTACTATGAGGAAAATATTTTTCTTTTAGTACCCTATGCATTAGAGAACTCTCGTCTTGAGACAGCTGTCAACCTTGTTTAGCAAGTAGTGCAAAATTGAAACTCCTAAAATCCTTAAACCCCATCCCACCAAAAGCCTTCCTCTGACACATCTTAGCCTAACTAACCCAATGAATCTTCCTCTCATTTCCCTTTTGGCGCCACCAAACACTTAACATCATATTTTCCAACTCAACACACAAATTAGAAGGGAGAAGGAAACTTCTCATTGTGTATGTTGGAATAGAAAGAGTTACAGCTTTTAATAAAATCTCATTTCCCCATTGTGACAATAATTTTTCTTTCCAAGATTGAAGTGTATGCCATACCCTTTGTTTTTTTTAAAGAAAATCCCTACTCTTAGACCTCCCAATGACAGGTGGAAGCCCAAGATATTGCTCATGTTGTGGGATCTCACTATTACTCCACAAAGATTTGATCTCAGTCTTTATATCCACACTTACATTCCTACAAAAAACAATAGCAGTCTTATCCTTGTTTATTTTTTGCCCAGAAACAGTTTCATACTTTGCCGACAAATCTTGGATTCTTTTATTCTCCTCCACATCAGCTTGACAAAAAATAAGACAATCATCAACAAAAAGCAAATGGTTTATATTGGGAGCCCCTCTGCATATCTTAACTCCTGAAATATCCTTCCTCAACCCAGCCTCTCTCAAAAGAGAAATCAAACCCTCAGTACAAAGGAGAAAAAGATAAGGAGACAGTGGGTCCCCTTATCTAAACCCCTAGAAGGAACTATAGGACCCTTAGCTTCCCCATTAATCAACACTAAAAAAGACACTGACCTGACACAACCCATGATCAAGGCAATAAAATTTTGATGAAATCCCATAACCTCCATAACAGATTGTATGAACCCCCACTTAACTCTATCATAGGCCTTGTTCATATCTAATTTTAAAGACATAAAATCTTTTTTTTCCTTCATTTTGTTTTTGAGATAATGTACTAACTCATATGCAATTAATACATTATCAGAAATAAGATGCCCGGGAACAAAAGCACTTTGACTTTCACTAATAACACTGGATAAGACAGATTTCAACCTATTAGAGAGAACCTTTACAATAAGCTTGTAAACCACATTACACAAACTAATAGGCCTATAATCACTCACTTTACTGGGACTCTTCTTGTTGGGAATGAGAGTAATTTGAGTATGATTAAAAGAAGAGGGGAAGTGACCTGAATTCAAGGCACGAAGAACAGCTGAGGTAATAGAGTTGCCAACCACATGCCAATATTTTTGAAAAAATACTAGTGACATACCATCAGGACCCGAGGCTTTTGTGGGATTCATTTCTTGGGCTCTTTGGGGTGCAATTCGTGAATTTCTAAGAAGAGAATCACACTTTGCAATTCATGAATAAGTGTGATTCATACTATCAATCTTATGATTATTTTACATTCATTCTCTTGTCTTTCATTTACTTTCCATTGATCTTATTGAGTTATTTGCATTGATCTTGCATTGTTCATCATTGTTCTTGTGAGTTTCGCCCAACAAGTGTTTCCCATCATCCATTTGATCCTCCACCACTAGCATATTTCAACCAACACTTATTTGCCCTACCTTCCATAAATAAACCACTTACCATAATACCCTCCTTCCATCCATTTTTACCCTAGCCGAAACCCTAGAACAAATAAGATAACACTTACCTTATTTGCACTCTTGACCTCTTCCAAATCAAATCTCTTGATTTAAGGAATTGTCAATCACATTCAATTCCTTAAATCTCTCTTTCTTAAAACAACTCAAGTCAACTTTTGACTTGCCTAAACAAGCCAAAACCGAATCCCCATTCTTCCACAAAGATTTTTAACATTTAGGAATATTTCCTAAAACATCTCACCATCCAATTTTCGGCAACCCTAGTTGCCTTGCAAACCGAAACCCTAACCTCCACCTCACATTCAGCAACCCTAGTTTCCCTCATAACCGAAACCCTAGCCTCACCTCACTCGACCAACCCTTGCCCCCATCCACTCGGCACACACTCAAGGACAAGCCATAGCCAAACCACATCGAGCCACATTCACCCAAACACTTAGATCACCCTATTTTATCATCATCATCATCATTCCATCTCTCAAACTAAACCTCCATCAACATAGGAACCCTCCATTGCCAAGGAAGACGAAGGCCAAGCAAGTTGGCAAAAGTGATACTCGGTCACCATCATAACAAAGGCGAGCTCGTGGACTTAATGTTTAGGGACAAGACCGGGGTTTGGATCAGAAACTTTCCCAATTAGAGGCTCCAAAAATTCCAAGGAATCAGTTGGATTAGAGCTGGTAAACAGGTCTTGAAAATATGGCAAGATGACCCTGTCCCTTGTTGTCCCTCTTGCCATTGATCATGATCATCCTGAAGCTTCCCAATCTTTTTCTTTTTCCACCTTTGAGAAGCTTTCATATGAAAATACTTAGTATTATTGTCTCCCTCTTTAAGCCACAACACATTTGATCTTTGGCGCCACATAACCTCCTTTCTTTCCAACCAAACCTGAACCTCTTCTCTGGCCAGATTCAAAGCATCCAGATGTACCCCATTAGGATCTCGTTCATGTTGTTCTGTCATCTTGATCTGAGCTTCATTGAATCACCTTTGAACATGACCAAAACCATGTTTATTCCAAGTCCCCAATTGTGCCCCACAATCTTGAATTAACGTAGCAACCTCTCCCATATTTGGTTGACTCGAGCCCTAGTCTCAAACACCCTTAATAATATCTTCACAGGCTTGTTCCACCACCCACATGGCTTTAAATCGAAAATGTTTTTTGAAACTACGAGACTCAGAAGCACCATCCAAGTCAACCCAAATTGGTGAATGATCATAATAAGCTACTGCACCATGAGTAACCTTCAAATTTGGAAAACAATTCCACCATCCAGAATTTGCTAACAAAGGGTCCAATCTTTCACTAACACAATGGCTACCCTCTCTCCTATTACATCATGTTTAGTTGTTTCCCGAATATCCGAGATTTCTCAAATCAAAATCTTCAACAAATTCACGAAAAGCAGCCAATTGCCTCTCAAGCCTGGGGTTTCCCCCTCTCTTCTCATGATGAAAAAGCAACTCATTAAAATCTCCCATAACCACCCATGCCTCACCATTCATACGACTAAATGATCTAAGCAAATTCCAAGTTTGGAAACACAAATGTGTTTCAGAAAAGCCATACACGGCTGTTAAAAACCAGTGCCCCGATTGTAAATTAGCATCTTTAATAACATCATCAAAGTGATTAGATGAATAATTAATAATGGACAGATCAACATCACAACCCCACAAAAGAGCAAGTCCCCATTTCCTACCATTAGAACTAACTGCCAAACAATTTCTAAAACCTAATTTATACTTACAAGATTCAAACTCATGAGTAGACAAGCGTGTCTCTTGCAAGAACAATACGTCAAGCCCTTCCTTCCTGACCAAATCACAGAGGATTTGAATGCCCCGTGGGTTCCCAAGCCCACGAGCATTCCAGCTCAAAAGCTTCATGGCGTTCGGCGGTGCTGTACCACAACCACCGCCGATATCTCTGGAACTTCCATTGAGCTCGCATCCTCCTGTCATTACCGAATCTGGGTCTGTTTGCTGCCTTTCCATACGAAGACCCATTAGAGCTCACCCCCTTTCGTTTCTTGGAAACACACTATGAATGAATGTTCGTAGTTTGGTAAAAATGAGAAGATGGAGTAGCCTTACCATGTAAAACCGATATGCGTTTCCATTTCCTGCTTGTAAGTCCATCAGGCTTTGAATTTGGCAACTCATTAGGGCCTTCCTTCGTAATTTGCATCATGGGCCCATCAGACTTAGTAGACAACTCATGAAGAACTCCCTTCATACGCTGCACATCATGCTTCGTGGGCCCATCAGTCTCGGTACTAGAAAGCCCATTATAAACTTCCATTAGAGGCTGTTAGTCGGGCTCCAAAATCCCATCTGGCCCAACAACACTGAAACCCTCTGGTTGAATATGCATCATTTGAGAAACATAGCGGTTGACAACAATCCCTAAACAGACGCCCCCATTTAACTCCCCAATTGCTAATCTCGAAAGATTAGCAAGCGTAATCTCCGCACTATCCTTGAAACTGCCATGCATTGAATTCGGAAAAACGGCCTCAACCATTATTTTGTGACCGGCAGACTGACTAGTCTCATCACCCCCCGCCGCCACCTTACCCTAGGGAGCCAGTGACGGTGATTCCCCAAAAAGGGATCCAGTCTCAGGAATTTTGCTTTTTTCTCTCTATTTACCAAGCGGAACACGATCACCAAATCCACCAGCACGAAGCCAAACTCCATAAGGAAAAACTGGTTTATCAGTACACTCAGAAGAACCCTGAATAATCTAGCATTCCTTTTCACTATGTGCCAACCGACCACACCAGTATCAAAAATTTGGTAATCTCTCATATGAGAAACGGACCCACACTGATTTACCATTTCCAATCGAAAACTTAAGGCCCCGAAGCAGTGGTTTTGAAACCAGCAGCTTAACACGAACCCTCAGGTATTCCCCCCATGCCATTTCTCCTTCATCCACATCTACCGTCTCCACAATCCAAGCCTTCTCCCCCAGTATGCGACCCATATATGCATTCCGCACCATCAAAGGTAAGTCATGCAACCTAATCCAGAAACTCACCGACTGTAACTGGATTTGCTGGACTTGCTTTCGGCCATCGACTTCCTCCATTAAAACCAGTTGATTGTCAAAAGACCAGGGCCCTTCACTTAGAACTTTCTCCTTGTCCCTACTATCTTCAAATTCAGCTATCATAAGAGAAGAGTTAAGATCCCTAAATTTCACTCTCGCACCATATGCCAAGCTTTCTGCATGGTACTCCTGAAAACATCCCGATTAAAATGTCGTTTAGTGAACAACTTCATGACCAAACATCCTCCAACTTCTTAGGTTCCGTCACCACCTCTTCATTTTCTTGTTTAGTCAATGAGAGGCGTTGGTACAGAGCATGCAAAGAGTCCTCCATAGTCACCGGAGGAAAAGAAAAAGAGAGAGAGAAATTAGACTGCACCGGGGCAATAAAATCGCCTCTACGTAGGAAACCCTAGAGAGTAAATCAAGATTTATTAGTATAACTATTAATACAATAGATTCTAGTGATATAAGATTTTAAATTTAAATTATATTAATTAGTAATTTATCATATAATACAATATAAAAAAAAATTATAATACATATATGAATCGGTCCGATCCGGTTTTAGAAAAAGAAAAATCGAAAATAAATTGATTTTGACCTGTTTTAAGAAAAATAAAATTGGTACCGGACTGAACCAAACTAAGTACCGGACCTAACCCACTGGTTAGGTCCGGTTCACCGATATTTTTTTATACCCCTAATGATATTTGTAAAATTTAGGTATAATTTTTTTTTTTGTTAATAATATCGTCTCACCAATTGTCATTTCTTACAACAAATGATGTTGCACGAATTTATCAGACAAAGCTAAGAGTTAAATAACAATGTATCAAACATACAAATATGCATGCATACATTCGAGATTATAAATATAGACGATATAGTAATTATTTATATTTAAAGCAAAAAAAAAAAATTGTTTCAAAAAACATTTCTAAACGGGATATTAAATTAACCAATCTAAAGATGGCATATGGATAAACAAAATAAATATAAAAAACATACTTCAAGTAGAAGCGATAAAAATTACCGGAAAGTAGATGAGAAATAAATGACAAAGAACATATAGAGAAACAAAATATAATAAAATAACAATCTTATTTATTGAATGATGCTATAATAAAATATTAAGAATGACAACAGACGTAATGAATAAGACAAGCATTTATAAAATTGTAAATTGAATAGATTATAATATTGTAGCAGACAGAATTACATAACACAAAATAGACGACAAATAAAAGAGCTATCCAAATAGAGGAGACCAACAACAGGCAGAATGAAGAAGAGCGAAATAAGGACATTGGCGATAGATCTGTTAAAAAAACATATTAGACAAATAAAACACAATAATTCTATAGTCATACTTGTTAATTAACACTATATTAATATATTAAGAATAATAACAGATATAATAAATAAATTAAATGTTTATAGAATTTAAAATTAAACAAAATAAAAGACTGATGGAAATGAAATTTTGTATATAAACAATATTATTAATAACAATATTAATAGTATTATCAATATCATATTTCGTATTAATATAAAATTTAATATTCAACAATCAATACTAAAACTTCAAAATATCAAACCTGTTAATAATATAAGATTTGTTATTAAAGGGAAAAGTTGATTCAAGATGGAAAAAAAAAAATATTTTCTCTAAATTGTATATCCAAACAAATCATTAAAAGAAATTCATTAATAAAATAAAATACAATATATATTTTAAAAAAACAAAATAAAATGTTGTACAACATTATTTTTTTAAAAAAAAAATTAAACAGATTTTTTATAAAAATGTAATAGTCTATAGAGACAAAAAAAAAAATCACAACAATGCAGCCCACCTATTCTTTCCTAACCTCAAATCCATACGGTGCCGTTTTATTAGAACAGACCCTAGGTTTTTTCCCCTCCCCTATAAATACATCTCCACGAACCCCACAGCTCCTTCCTGACCCTTCTTCGTTCTCCCTCTCCTTTTCTTTTCTTTTCTTTTCTTTTCTTTCTCCCACGTTATTCTTCCGCCGCTCTCTTTTTCTCCTCTCTTTTCTCTTTATTTCTCCTCTTTTTGCCTCCACTCTGAGACCTCTTTCTTTCCCTCCATGTCTCGCTTTTTCTCTTAGACACATCAACGGAAACACCAACACAGCAGCGCCGTTTTGCACAGCTTGACTCCATATCACTCGGCCAAGAAAAAACAATTTCTATCTCTCCATTTCTTTAATCTCCCTTTCTCTTTGTGTTTGTTGATTCTTTAGAAATTTTTGTTACAAAATTGGTAGAGAAGTGTTATACAACAGCTACTTGCTTATTCGACCATATATATATAGTAGATATATACACGTTTCAAGCATTAACTACGAAATTGCCAATTCGCATTTACGTACGTACATAGCAAATAGCGTTATCCTCCACACCATAATAATAGCTAGTGCTTTGCTTTAAAGATTTAAGTTTTAATTTGTTTTAATATAATAACATTAACATTAGATTCATTAAATTTATCTTTAAATTTTAAGAAAAATTATATATTTTTCATATATCTAAAACATTCTTATCCATAATTTCACATTGGATTAATCATTAAATTTATAAAAATAATAATACAATATTACTTTTTTAATAATAATATTTTTAATTTTTTCTTTCATATTTTACAATTACACTAATTATATATTAATTAATAATTTAATTTGATACTTAAATTATTTTTTTTCTTCAACCTAATTATCCAACAAATACATTTTACCTATCTAATTTTTTTCCTCAACCTATTTTGAGCCCAGTTTATACACAAAGAAAAAAGCACATGAATATTAAATAGAAAAAATCACAAAGTCTTCATCTACGTTACAGTACATCACCTAGAAAAGATATTCACGTTTGGGGCTGAAATGATCCGAAAATCTATTTTTACTAATATAATATGTGGATAGCCAATCAACAGTACTAAATCGCCAAATTTGAAGATGCATAAATATGTCCTGTAGTTAAAAGTTTGAGATTTGGATATATGATGAATTCAATGTCAGGATTTTAAAATAAAAATTATCAAGTTTTTTATATTAGATTCATTTGATGAGTTCAATACCAATATTCTAACATATTAATAACATGGATGAAGAGTGTGTCTTCCGCACTAATTTATAAACTAATAATTTCTCTTATGTTTCGATCATGATGATATCCTCCGAACCAAGTATCATAACTGGGCTCAGCTAGAATATTATTTGGGTTTGAGAGCTTTACCACTACTAAAATACTACATCGTTGTGCCGAGGAGATCATGATATATATATATATATCCGAGTCCAGTTATAGCTTTTAATTTCCATACTACACTTGCTCTTCATAATTAATGATAAATGATTAATATATATATATATCTATGTATTGCAATATTTCCAAGAAGAAAGAAAGATATAAATAGATCTATAACATTAAAAAAAATTATTAAATACTTGATATATTAGGATCACAACAAGCTGACCGAAATTATGTCAGTTAGCTCCATCTTTTTACTGACACACGACAGCATATCAAGATGCAGCATATTTTACATATATGTTTCCATACTGCATGCAAAGGAAGCTCGCTCGATCCAGCTCTATTACAATATTAATATTTATTCTCAGAGCATTACATGAGTACTACTTCATGTAACTTTAGTAGTACTATTTATTCATACTTTCACCGCACCACATGAATAATTAAATAGTACTGATTCAAGGTCCTTGAGGTGGCTAGCAATTACGCTTATATGGATTACACTTTTTTTTTTTCCTATGCAAGAACTATATTTAGGATTGCCAGGCCTTCCGCATGATGGTACTGCTGGCTTGTTGGGATTATTGGGCCATTGGCTCCGCGAGTAACACCTGCATCGATCGAAGATAATTACTAGATAAGGCTCTTTATATTCATGAGAAACAATGTTAACATGATGATGTGTAGAACATGCAGATATAAAACACACTTGATGTTTGAACAATTGGTTCTACACATATGATGAAAAATTATTTAAGGATAATAATATATTTATACTTCTTTTATTACTGCTTTACTACTTAGTTTTTTTTTTTTTTTAAATCTTTGCTGTTTGGATCTAAATTAAAAATTTCAAAACATGACTTTTTATATAATTTAAAAGAAAATAAATTTAATCAACCAACTAATCATGTAACTTAATTAAAAATAAATTTAATTTTATAAAAATTGATATAAAGAATGTCATATTCTCAAATTTTTAATCCAAATTTCAAGAAAAAAAAAACTAAATAATAAAATAATAATAAAGAAATTACAAAGAGTATCATTACCATTATTTAACCAAACCAACTAGTCACAATTTAAGGATTGGAAAATCTAAATAAAAATTGTTATTATATAAAAGCTGCAAGAGGATATTATTTAAAACTGTGGCATCATGAGCAACTTCTGACATGGAATATATAATATCTTTTGAATTTTGCAATAAACTGTTGACATGACTAATGAATATAGAAGATGTAGTACTGTGCTCTCACCTTTATATTCAACCAGTTCGCGAGCTGCAATTGAAGGGAACGAGATAAGAAGGGAAGCGAATAGAATCAAAATAAGAATGATAGCCTTCATTTTGTTGATTGGTGCTGAGAGGCCATTTTCCTCCTACACTCCTATTTATAGACTACCATTCAAGTGCGTGTGTAATTAGTATATATGTGAATGTGGTGGGAAATTTCTTCAGTTGATCATTTATACGCACGTACGTACAGTCAGATCAAGTGGTTTCAAAAGGCTACCTTTAGTTTGGTAGATAAGATGGAAATTAAATTTATTTTATATGAATAAAAAATGACAGCAGGAAGACCTAGCAATTGACTAGGTCAGATGCCATGCAGGTTCGTGATGCCATGGGCCCATGATCATGAGGCGATACAAGTACAACTGTCCATCATGTGACTCTTTTTCTTCATCGATTTTTATGGGTTTTGTCTTTAAAAGAAAGAAAGAAAGAATCTAATGTTAATGGAAAATACTTGGGCCGCCGAGCGGTGGTCCAAGACATTTTTTCTGGATGCTCTTTTTTTTTTTAACTGATTAAAAAGTGTTTTTTTTATAATATTATAAATTTAAAAAAAATATTTAAAGATATATAAATATAAAAATAAAAGGCCAAATGGTCTTGTCGAAAAAAATTCTTGGTAAATTTGTCAATGAGCACCATCTAATGTTAATTATCATGACACCATTTGATCTTTTATTAATTCCCTTTTATTATTACTGGTCATTATAAAAAAAATTGTTTATTAATTTGTGGTAGTTATTTTTTAAAATAATTATTTTTTATTAAAATGAGTATATATTATTATAAATAATTTTTTTCAGATAATTTATTATAAATATTTATTTTTATTGTAATAAATATATACATTTTTCTAAAACAGAATCTAAATGATGAAATGGAAAGTTTGTGGCTATTGCGTAACATATACTACTAGCTTGACTGAGTCCAATCACGATCTGCAGAATAGTGAGGAGGTCATGGGAAAAGGATGCATGTGGTTGAGAAGCACTTGGTAGGATATTTGAATCATTCTGAAAAGACTGAAAAACATATAATATCTAGATATTAACTTGATAATAATATCTAGATATTATCATAATAGGTTTGGAGATGAGATGAGAATTTTATATTTATTTTAAAGTTTAAAATATTATTTTTTAGTTTTAAAATTTGAAAAAGTTGAATTGAAATTTAAAAAAGTTATATTAGAATTTGAAAATTTTAAATTATTTATTATATTTTATATGAAAATTTGAAAAATGTGTAATAATGAGTTGAGATGAGATAAAAATTTTAGAAAATTTCTCACCCCCAAACCTGCCCTCAATCGCTTACATTTTGCCACGGAAACTTCCCCGCAGTTCCCTGACCGGTTGCGTATAGAATTTTTCTTTCATGGTGATATGCTTGTCTGATTAAGTAAAGTCGTGAGCATACCTGGAATAGAGAATGGACGTACAAGACATGTCAAAATATGTCATATAAATAGCACAAGACGTGGAAACCCTAATCCTAACAAAACTGCGTACTTCGCTCGAACTGCGTATTGAGCGTGCCTCGAGCAAACAGTCAAATGAACATTGGCTCAAACGAAGTGTCGAGCGAAGACTAAACTTTGCGTCTCGCTTGAGAGGAGTGTCGAGAAGGACTCGAACATACCTCTCTATCTTCCATCCACTCGAGCGACCTTCACGGACTGAGATTCACTCAAGCGGAGTGTCTAGCAAACTTTGGCTCAAGCCAACTGTCAAGTCAACTTTCAGCAAACACTTTTTCAATTTCAAAACCAGTCTCCACATATTCCTAACAATCTCTCACTTAGAGATTGGGTTTCCACATGCCAGTCATTGTTTCCAGCTAAGCCCTATCATCTCTGCAGTTCACAGCTCTCGTTTTCAAGCCAGAAGACGCACTGAAATCAAGCCCGACTTCAGTCTTCCACGTACATCACCTTAGTCAGCACATTCATAAGGCGACTCACAACTCTCACTGCCTCCACGTACATCACCCTTAGTCAGCATATCCACAGGACAACTCACAACTCCCACTACACCAGGAGTATCCGGTCTTGAACCGATCTTGGCAACCTTAGCCAACTTTCTCAGGCTTTCATGAGAAACGGCAAAATTGACTACATTTGGCTTCCTCATATGTTTCACTCGATCAAGTCTGTCTTTTTGTACTCCTGTATTTTTCTGCACATTACTAGACCATAATGTTAAATACAAAGAGTTAGATATCTTACCATGCACTAAGACCAGCGCACCCTTAGTGATCTTCCAAACTCTTCCAAAGAACGCTACTGCAAAACTGCTGTCATCAAGCTGTCCCACAGAGATTAGGTTTTTTTTCAGATTTGCAACATGTCTGACTTGCTGTAAAGTCTACACGCTTATGTTTGGAAGTGTGATGTGCACATCACCCACTCCCACTACATCCAGTGCCTTTCCATCAGCAGCATACATCTTTCCAAAATTACCAGCAGCATAATTCTGCATGATTTCTCGATGTGAGGTGATATGGAATGAAAATCCTGAATACAAAACTCAATCATCAATCGGACTGTACACTGCAAGGAGTAAGACATCATGAATTTTATCTGTCACTACTTTCACAACATCATCATCAAAACTTTCTTGATTCCTGCAGTTTCTCTTAATGTGGCCCGGCTAGCCACAACTCCAGCATGTGATTAGCTGCCAGATCTCATCTTACTCTTCCCCCTGTTCTTAGAGCTTGTTTAGTCATATCCTCTGCCTCTATAGTCAGCAATCAGGGCAGATCCTGAACCCGAGGACTCATCTGAGTCTCTCTTACATACCTTTTCAGCAAGTACTATGTCACGTATGCATCGTAGTTCAGTTTTACCTTGCCGGTTGAACTACTCACAGCTATCCTCATGGTCTCCCAACTATTTGGCAACGATGCCAATAGAATCAACGCTCTAATCTCATCATTAAACTCAAGCTCTACAGAAGACAACTGATTTGTGATCATATTGAATTCATTCAAGTGTTGGGCTACAGACATAACTTCCAACATCTTCAGATTGTACAATTTCTTCATCAAGTGCATATTATTATTCGTAGACGGCTTTTCATACATCTCTGACAAAGTCGCCATGAGATCCATTGTGGTTCTCTCCTTACTGACATTGTGTGCTACTATTCTGAATAAGGTCAGTCGAACAAGCCCTAAAACTTGTCAATCAAATAGGATCCACTCAGCATCAGCCATGCTTTCCGTCTTCTTTCCCAACAGTAGAAGGTGGAGCCTCTTCCCATAAAAATAATCCTCAATCTGCATTTTTCAGTACCCAAAATCAGTGCCGTCAAACTTCTCAATTTTGGGTGTGTTCACTTTATCTCCAACCATCATTCTCCTTCAGATCTGACATTGGTTTTTTATATCAGTTGTTGTGAAATGTTATGCAAAATACACATACCAACGATGGCAAATAAAGTAAAAGCAACACAATCCAGAACACGACGCACAATATACGTGGTTCGATAAATTGCCTACGTCCACATAGCTGCAGAAATCTTATTAACCAAAGGAAATTACAATCACTCAATCTCAACTCACACTCTCTAGGGCTTTTTGCACTTTCACACAATATACACTCACAAGACAATTGTTTTCTCAAAATATGCTTTTTGGTTGTACAGGACATGTCAAAATATGTCATATAGAAAGCACATGGCATGGAAGCTCTAATCCTGGCAAAATTGCGTACTTCGCTCGAGCGACGTGTCGAGCGTGCCTCGGGCAAACAAGCAAATGAATATTGGCTCGAGCGAAGTGTCAAGCAAGACTCGAGCGTACCTCTCTGTCTTCCATCCGCTCGAACGGTCTGTCGAGCGAGACTCGAGCGACCTTCTCGAACTGAGTTTCGCTCAAGCGAACTTTGACTTGAGCCAACTGTCAAGTCAACTTTCAGCAAATACTTTTTTAACTCAAAAACCAATTTCCACATATTTTCTAACAATCTTTTATACATTTTTTTTAATCACCCCAACCGGAAAAACAAATAAATTCGTCACATGCATTCATTGCACCAAAAAAAAAAAAAAAATAGTATTAATATAAATTATTTCGCTCCCACTATATCAATGAGTAGTACTTCGTACACTTACCTACCGGAAACAGTGAAAAGAATGAAGATTTTAGAATTTACAATTACTAGACAATTGTAATTGTAAGGTGGTGGCATGGATCTTTTCATCATTCCATAATACAGTAATCAGACTGGCCAAGTTTGAGAGGTATGCATGATCATTGATCGAAAGCAAAGCTAGGTAGCTGCAAAAGTTACCTTTAATTGGAAGATAAAAAATACTCATTTAATTATCAAGTAAAAAAAATAAAAAATTTAAACAGTAACATAGACCAATAAATTTGAGCGGTGAGAATAGCATATATAATACACGTAATCAGGACAGGTCAAATTTGAGAGGTATGCATGATTATTGATCAAAAGCAAAGCAAGGTAGCTGCAACAGTTACCTTTAATTGGAAGATAAAAAATTAAACTTTTTACGAAGGATCGCTATTATTAATGCGTAGGAAAATGCTACACGCCCCCGCTGGGGACTCCCGCGGGGGGTGTAGACTTTTTTTTGATGTGTTTTTTTTTTTTAAGTTTTTTTATATAAATTTTTTTAATAATTTTAAATTTTTTTAAAAAATAAAATAAATTCACAATATAATTAAAAAATATTTTAATCATGAAGTAAAATAAAAAATTATAAAAAAATATTTTTTATTTTACTTCGTGATTAAGGAAATATTTTTTAATAATTTTTTTTTTTTACTTTCTGGTTAAGGAAGTATTTTTTAATGATATTCTAAATTTATTTTATTTATTTTAAATATTTAAAATTGTTAAAAAATCTATATAAAAAAAACACATCAAAAATTAAGGCTACAGAGGACCCCCAACGGGGACTCCCCAGCAGGGCTGTAGCATGACCTGCAATGCGTATAAAAAATCTTCACAATCTCTTACTATTCACCTATACTCCACACACCATATTTTTTTTAATTTTTTCTTTTATTAAATATTTATTATAGAAAAAAGTGAATAGAAAATTTAAAATAGTTTAAAAGAATAAACTCAAAAAAAAAATTTAAAAAAATTTAAAAATTTAAAAAAATGTGAAGTGTAGAGTATAGTAGAAGTTGTGTAATAAAATCCCAATACCTAATACCCCGTGATCGGATCTTCTTCCCGTCTAATCATGTGTTGCTTTTTTCCTTTTTAATATTTTATAGATATAGAGAATTATTGAGTCCTTCATGTATCAGTCTTGAGAGTATTCAGACAATTATTGAGTCCTTCATATATTTATAAGTGTGCTAATAATTAGTACATTAAATATATTATTGATGTGAATAAAGAAATAAAATATTAACTAAATAGTAAACCAAATCAAGTTGTATAATTAATTTTTATTAAAAAAAGGTTAATGCTTGACAAGGTAGGTAGAATAGAGTGTAAAAGCGTACGTGGAGGCAATCTCATTATGCGTCATTCACCTTCTCCTAAAATATAATATCTTAATGATCAAATGGAAAACTCATGGCATTGGCTAATGGCTATTGTTAATTTGTTCTTCGCGACGGACGTCACCCCCTTTATTCCGGACCCCATGATCGGAGCTTCTTCGTGTCTAATCACGTGTTTGCTTTTGTTTTTCATTTTTATAATAGATTTTATAGATATCCGGAATTAGTGAAATAATTTATATAAATTTTAAATGGATAAGTCTCAATGCATATTGGAAAATGATGATCATATTTTTTATGATCATAAGCTAACGATGACTTAGGCGGTTTTTAAAAGTTGAATTGAGATGATAAAATATTATTAGAATATTATTTTTAATATTATTATAATTTTGATATTTGAAAAAAATGAATTGTTTATTATATTTTATATTTAAATTTAAAAAAATTATAATAATAAATTGAGATGAGTTGAGAAAAATTTGACAACCAAAACGAAACTTAAGAGTTTTGGAGAATAACCCTCAAGTCAGCCTAGATATAAAGGCTAGCTGAAGTTTTTATGTAATTTAGTAGTTAGCTATTTTTATTCTCACATTTGCTGAGTTGTATAGCTTTTAGTGGTAGAGTTAGTTATTTTGGCAGAGAGTGAATATTCCTTATAGTGAGAAAGGCAGTACAGAGTACTACATATACTGTCTTTCTAAATTTAGTATTCATTCAATGAAGAAGATACGAAGTTCTTTTGCAACCTGAACATTTCCTTTTCAGCTTTCCTTCTTTTTTGCCTTATTTTTGCTCATCTTACATGGCAACAGAACGGTGAAAAAATCAACCATGACTAAAGAAGATTATTACACTAACTATTCCTCTCCAAATCGATTTCTCAATTTCAATGACATCACAAATCCTTATAGACTCGGCCATGGGGACAACCCTTATGTTTCCCTTGTGTCTAAACTTCTCACCGTTAATAACTACACAACTTGATCACGAGCTATGCAGAGAGCTCTTCGAGCCAAGAACAAATTGGGTTTTATTAATTGTGAGATTTTTAAACCCACCAATCCAGCAGATCCTTTACTTGAAGTCTAGGAACCTGCAATGACCTTGTAACTTCTTGGTTACAAAACTCAATCTCTTCATCCATCAAGACTAGCATTGCCTAAAGTAATGTCCATGTATATCCACAACTTAACAAAGTATACAAAGTATTCTCATCCATGACCAACATTAATTTAGCAATAATTACGCAATGAATTTAAAAATTTTCAGATTCTCGCATTTGAGAATTCATAATTAATATATCTTCGAGATGATGTTTAGTTCGGAAGATTAACAAATTTCTTGAAAAATCATGTTATAGATTAGATTTAGTGAATTGTCTCAGTAAATTGAGATGGTCAAGTACTAATTCAGCTAAGATATCATGTATCATTGCCAAATAAAACGAAATAACTAGATGATCATCTATAACAGAAGAAGATACTAGCTATAATCATAAGAAATTAAACAAGCTAGCTGACCAAAACTAAGTCGGTCAGACGTTCTTAATTTTATTGACACATGACTGCAAAGAAAGTTCGATCGAGCGGATCCTAGCATTACATGATGATACGGTATCGAACTAAACCTAAACCTATTTATTCTCAAACTTGTACGTACGTACGTTCTTCTCATGATTGATCATCTATCATCATCATCATCACGAGAAGCATCGTCGTTAATGCCAGCACTAGTACTTATAACTTGCACTATTTTAATCATACTAATTTCATCACACCATTAAAAGCTCTGCTTATTCAAGTTGATCCTAGCCTTCAGCCGGTGGATTGCAACGGCTAATTTGCTTTTTGGACTGCACTTGGGCCTCTGTTTCCCTATGCAAGCAGCATATTGGGGATCTTTGGGGCTTCCTTTCCTGGCACGTTGGGATTATTAATCTTGCTTCTGTCAGCAGTAGTACCTACAATGTCCATCCAACGTACATAACTAGATCATTGTAAACTTCTTTGCCGGCGACGATAATTTCATGCATCAAATGATAATTAATTATTTAATTATCCTAGCAAGCTACTCCATATGTAAATTTATTTTTAATCATGTATTTTATAACCCCCACGTTTGATCATGTTATGGCACTGTCATATTTATTTTCTTGTTAAGCTTCTGAATATATCAAAATACCTAATAATTAAGTTCGGGTCTTCGAGATTATCTTTAATTTGATAATATATATAATCTTTTTTATAAGATCGTAATTAGTAATAAAAAAATTATGTCTATATTATGTTATACAGAACATCATGTTTACTATGTAAATTAAATAACTCATACACTTTGTCACAAATTAACGATAATAACGTTGGGAAAATTGAAATAAAAATAATAATTTTTTTTATTCAAGCAGTGAAGATATATATATATATATATATATATATATATATATGTGTGTGTGTGTGTGTGACAGATTATGAAAATAGAAGCAAATTAAAAATTTGTGCTCTCACCATCGGCCTCATGATCATGACCAGCCAATTCACGAGCCTTAATTGAAGGGGAAGAGAAAAGAAGGAAAGTCAGGAGAATGCAGCAAATGAGAGAGATAATTTTCATTTTGGTGATTGCAGATTAGATTGTACGTGTTGAGGCCATTGTCCATCAGCTAGCACTCCTATTTATAGGTCCATTCAAGTTTGACTTTGTGCTTAATTGGCCTAGACGCGTTAATTAATAGAAAAGGAGGTCGGATTTTCTTCATTTGATAATATTAGGCATAATATAATATTAGAATAAATCTATTTATTATATTTTTTTTATCATCTTTTCATCATCTTATTATGTAATATTATATGATAGATTTATAAATAAAATATAATAAATAATTTCTAACTATCTAATACTACACTATAAAATAATAAAATAATAATAAAAATTGAAATAATGAACGAGCATATACCTCTACATAATATAATCGGAAGAGGCCAACTTTTAGTGGTATCAAAAAAATAAAAAGTAACGGAAGTAATAAATAAATAAAAACAAAAGCAAAAGCAAAAGTTACCTTTAATTGTCAGAAAAGATTATTTTTTTAATCAAGAAAAATGTAAGGATGAAGACTTATCAATTGACTAGAAAATTAATTGGTTACCAAGGTTTGAATTGAAAGTGGAGTTGAGATAATTTGTGAATAGTAAATTAAGATATTTTTAGAATGTTAGTTTTTAATATTATTATTATTTTAAAATTTAAAAAAGTTGAATTATTTATTATATTTTGTGTAAAATTTGAAAAAGTTGTTTTGAGATTTGAAAAAATTGAATTATTTATTATATTTTGATGTGAGAATTTGAAAAAATTGTTTTGAGATTTAAAAAAAATATTATTATATTTTGTGTGAGAATTTGAAAAAGTTCAGATGCGTTTGGATATTAAAACAAGTTGAGTTGAGTTTAGATGATAAAATATTGTTATAATATTATTATTATTTTGAAATTTGAAAAAATTGAATTTTTTATTATATTTTGTATTGAAATTTAAAAAAGTTGTAATGATAAGTGAAATGAGTTGAGTTTAGTTTGGTAACCAAACAAAGTCTGATAAAGATGAGATGAGTTGAGATGGGTTAAGGAGAGGTTTAATTTTTTATGAAAAATAATGAATTGAATAGTGAAAAGAGTTATATAAATTCTATCTAACTTGAGTTTAAAATTTATTTAGATGTTAAGATGAGTTTAGTACTTTTTATGAGAAATTAAAAAAAGTTATAGGTCTCATGTATAAAGATATTTTAAGTTGAAAAAAATTGTAGGTTCCACTTGTAAGAAGGTTTTGAGTTGGGATGAGTTTAGTAATTTTAGAGTTGAGTGTTTAGATGTTAGACTCAGTTTAAAATTAAACTAAATTTAGCTGAATTTGAGAACTAGATGTAGCCTAATTCTTTCCTTGATTTTATATAGTTCTTGTTTCAAATCCCTTATGATTACCAAATTTATAATTCCGATTTATGAAATTCTTACCCTACTTCCTAATAAATTCAATAGTACTCAAAACTGGTTATAATATTATGAAGAGTATATCATCTATATATAAATATAAATATATATATATTTAAAGATTAATACTAAATATATTATATTATATATGCGCACACATGCACACAGCCAGCTTACCTACCGGGTACAGTGAAAAGAATGGAGATTGTACGTACAGATCTATATATTAATTAAGATTACTAGAGATTAGCCCCAACTGATCGATCTCTTTAATTTTTGGAGACCATAATGGCCGACATGCTTATCTTGTTATATATGTAACATATAAATCAAATAAACAAAAGTTAATGCTGGTGGGCTACCTACATGCACATGATCAGATCATCAAGAAATTTAAATTATTATAGAGAGCGAAAAGAACGATCGAGCCTGCCTTTAGTTGGCTTTCATCATCCCTATTGCGTAATACTGCATGATGAAAGCTTGTCGGAGTCTATTGATCACTTTTTCCTTTTGGAAAGGGTGGCCTCCGGCTCCCTTCCCATATATTAAATATGTTAGAAATATTATATCAGAATATGTAGTAGAAATGATATTATCTCGTTGGTAAATCGTAGATCTAGTACGGTTGTTCCACAAATTCTTCAACGTCGTTGTTCATCCACGATCCTCACATCGATAGTAGAGTATACTATGTGGTAAAACCAAAATAACATTCATAAATTCTATAACCTAAATGCTGGAACTAGAGAGAACCATTTGAGAAAAAGATTTTATGTTTGTAATGCAAGTGTCTCATCCAAATGGGGGAGAGGCTATGTAAATAACCCATCTAAACGTAAGGCCAGCCATCAAGTCTCATGAAGTGGTTCTTAAACCAATTCATAACCTCAAGAGATGGTGAATAGGTGTCCACTATGGGTGTCCCTTTCTTACATTTTCCACTCGGGCAAGACTTCAGATTTGCATCTCTCAATATATTCTCAATCTTGTTTATACTGGCAAATAGATAATGCGGCCATCAAGCACAGCTGGAAAAGAAAATGACAACACTGTACCAAATCTCTCCAAGAGAAGATCAACATAACAACATCCCAAAAAGTGTCTCGCTATACCCCAACTCATTTGGTCACATCAGACTAAAAGTCTTTAATCCCTAAAAGCGGTGCCGCAAAGCCGGAGACCCTTGAGCAAGCCTCGACCTAGCCTTCAAAAGAGCGATTGCCAGCAGTAGAACAAGCAGAAGAAGTTGAGGAGATCGCCGAAGGACGCTGCCCCGAGACCTTGACCGCCAAGGTTTCCTGGAGTAGGGCAGTAAGGTCATCAGTTTTCGGGAGCACACCATAGACGCCAATCGATGGGGGCGGCACTACAAGGGCCTCAGCCGAGGGGCCTCTCATCGACGGGTCCGAGGGCTCCAAAGAAGAAGATTCTGTCAGCACCTCCATGTCAACAGCACAACGAGACGTTTCCATTGGCGTCGCCAGGATAATGGGACGATGGGCCTCAAGCATAGCCGCGCCCACCCATCAAGAATTGAGATTCCAAAAAGGAGCTTGCTGTCGACCCTAGCCCCTGCAAGCGAGCTCTCTTCCCCTTGCCTGTTGGAGAATGGTTCAAGGGTTGCTTCCAAGTAGGGGTGACTTGAAGCCGGGTAAGAGTCACCCTGCAGTCATAAAGAACATGGCCAAGGGGAGGCAAAGAAGACGCTGTTGGAATTCTTCATTACCCACTCCCTAACAATGGTGATACGCCTCGACTTAGCAGGAAGAAGTCAAATAGACGTAGTTTCCCGTTACTCCATGTGGATGTCCAGGAACCAATCCATACTTCTATAATTCGTTTCAAACTCTAATTAAGATTTAATTAATATAGAAGTGGAGAGACTCATGAATATAATGACCTCCTCGTGCATGTGTGTGTGTGTGTATATATATACATATATAAAATTATAATTCCCTTTCCATGGGTCAAATATGTGCCTTAAGTTTGCTGGTTGTCCACGAATTCCATGCATGCTAATTACCAGCAGCTTGTTTATCATGTCTTATATAGATAATATAATTTGAAATAATTGATGGGTTTTATTTATTAATTTATATATATATATTGAAACGAAGAATATATATATATATATATATATATATATATTGAAAGGAAGAATAGAATCCTCTTCCTAAAAATAGAAAAAAGAAAAAAAGAAACGAAGAATAGAATGATAATTAGTGAAAACGGAGTTACACATATATATACAGTTGAGGGTGTCAATTTTCATATTAAAATGTTTCCAATAAAATGGAAATTAAAGATATCGAGGATAACTTCTTCTTTTTTCAGAAAAAGGAATTAATCTATAGGTGAGATTAAGGATCCGTGGTTGTTAGATATTATAATTTTGGATTATTTTTAGAATGATTTTACAATGGAATATTTTTTTTGACAAGTTTCAACGCACGATTTGAACACTTTGCTACATTGATATCTATCTATTATTGAGGTTAGTCTCCACATCAATAAAATAATTTTGTTTTTCACTATTCCTGGGCTTCACAACCTATACTTGCTGTCAAATTAGCGCAGATATAAATGGAGAAATTGTATTCAAGCCCACACATGATACATAGTTTCTGATCTGTTTCTTTCTCATATTATATATTCATGGCAGACGGAAGCGGAACTTTGAGATATTTATACTCGAAAGAATTAGAATCTTAGTGCGTTTGGATGTTGAGATGAGTTGGATTGGGTTGAGTTGAGATAATAAAATATTGTTAGAATATTATTTTTAAATATTAAAGTTGTTTTAAGATTTGAAAAAGTTAAATTATTTATTATATTTTGTATTAGAATTTGAAAAAGTTGTAATGATGAGTTGAGAAGTTGGGATGAGTTTGACATCCAAACGAAGCCTTTAAACTAAAAAGGAGTTGAGTTCTACTAGGCTGCCGCTAGCTGTGACAGCTTGGCGTGCATCCTGTTTAGTAAAATTTATCTTTTTTATATTTTTTTAACATCTTTAAATATTTAAAAAATTAATAATATATGAGTAAGGATAAGGCGGAAGATACCTAAGAACCTCACAAACACTCAATAACAACGAACACATGACCTCGAAAAGAAATTGAAAAAATAATTTTTAGAATCAATAAATTGATCCCACTAATCTTGGACAAGTCAAGGGCAGAGCTGTAATGTCACGGTTTGGATAGTGAAAGTATTTGAAAATATTTATAAATAATAGTAAAAAATAGATAAAAAGTAATAATAGAATATTAAATAGTAGTAAAAAAATATGTGAAAAGTAATGAATATTAGTAAAAGTAGGTAAAAAGTAATAATAAAGTAAAGAATAATAATGAGAGTGTTTGAGAGTATTTCAAAATACTTCGCCACCCAAACAAGGAAATAACGACGACGTTGCATGCATTTTATTATTGATCTGGACTGGTTGATCATAGAGGATTAATTCACTTTCTATCTAGGGTGCTGCTACACTCAACATCCAAATTTTTTTCTTTAAATATTATTTTAAAATTTTAAAAAAAAATTATAAACTCATTAAAAAATACTTTTTTAATTATTAAATAAAAAATATATAATCGGTAAATTTTATTGGTGGAAATATCATTTCCCTTCTATATAGATCAGACGAACAATATCACAAACTATATATATTTCTATTCCCTTTTCTTCCGACCATATAGATAAGGTATGGCATTTTTCATCATCCTTGAATCATTTTTTATTTTTTAAATAAAAAATAAAATAAAAATTCATGAATAATACCGCATCCCCATCATAGTAAGATTACAGTAAAACAAAAATATAGTTTGTAGAACTTTCCCAGAGGCGATCTCAATAAGCTCTATTAATAATCTATGATATTAAACCAAACCTGTTTATTCTCAAGTACCGTAGGTACTACTCCTCGTCGTGATCACGAGAATTAGCAGCCCGGCCAGTACTTATAGCTTACTATTTTAATCATGATATACGTACTTTGATCGCACCATAATTAAAGTACGTAGTTATTCAAATTAATTAATTAGTTCCTTCAAGTTGGCCCGCAACGCCCATAGGAGGTGTGTCGTTTACATTTGTGCTTTGGCTCTGGTACTTTTCCGATGCAATTGCTATAGGGAGTGCCAGACTTTCCACATGCTGCTGCTCCCTTATTGGGATCCTGGGATATTGCACCAGAACCTGCATTAACATGAGATTATAATAATTGCACCGGCAGAGAAAAACTTTTCTAGTGCCATTTTTTCCTAATACATGAAATGTGTTTTGCAGTATACTGACAATATGATTGACGAAAAAAATATAGAAGCAAAATAAATAGATATTAATTGTGCGCTCACCACTCTGAGCGGCCAGTTCGCGAGCTACAATTGAAGGGGGTGAGAAAAGAAGGGAAAGCAGGAGAATGCAAACTATAAGGACAGCCTTCATGTCGGTGATTGTAGATTAATGGATTGTGCTGATGAGGCCATTTTCCCCTTACACTCCTATTTATAGTCCATTCAGGTCTGGATTTGTGGTTGGCCCTGAGGTGTGTGAAAGGTAAGTAGTACTGGGTGGAATTTTCTTCATTTAATTATACGCACAATCAGATCAACAGGCCAACATTAATGAGTGGTATCAAAAAGCAAAAGCTACCTTTAATATTTGGCAGATAAGATGAAGTTTCCTATGAAGAAAAAGGGAAAGCAATTAGCTAGAAGACCTAGCAATTGACTAGAGATCATTATTCCCTACCTGTTCAAAAGGAAAATGGAAAGAAAAGACCAGAGATTCCATGATGATCAGGTCGTTTAACTCTCCCTAGCTGTTTAATTAACCCATCAATTACTATTTTTATTATACGAATTAAATAGTAATATTAGTTTTATTTTTTCAAGGCCTCCACATGCATGAGATCATGTCAATCCAACTTAAATAGTAAGGTCTTTAAAATAATTTGATGGGTTTCGTTTAGTAATCATCAATTGCAAAACCTCGATTTTCTTCTCATTAGGAGGTTATAGGTATGTAGATCAATGAATAAAAGTTATTAATGGGGGGCGTCTTTAGTGCTTTTGGTTTCCACTTTCCACATTTATATATAGATACGAAGGATGAGAGTAGTGTGAAAAGCTCTAAAATAATCAAGTATAGTGCATCATTAGTACCCCATGTGAGTTTGTGTCCACTCTTGGCAACAATTCTTTAACTTTTCTAAAATCTTGATGATATATTAAAAAGTAATCCAAATCAAGTTGTATAAACTAATAGATAAAAGTTAATGGTCACAAATAACTTAGAATAGAGTGTGAAAGCGTGGAGCCAATCTCATTCTGCTTCATACATTTTGTCCTAAAATATAATATCTTAAATGATCAAATGGAAAACTCATGGCTATTGTTCATCGCAAGGGATCACACCCCTTTATTCGGCTTCCTTCGTCCCTATTGCGTAATACCGAACCCCATGATCGGAGCTTCTTCGTGTCTAATCACGTGTTTGCTTTTATTTTTTTCTTTTTATTATATGTTTTATAGACAGAGAGAATTATCGAGTCCTTGCACCAGTTTTGATCAGAGTAGTCGGTAAATTATTTTATCATGTATTTCATTTCGCACTAATCCATGATAGATCTTGGTCGGGTTGAGGTATTTCATTTCGTTCTTTCTTGGAGATCACTTCAATGATATATATAAGATATCATTATGGTGCAGTTTAGATATTGAGGTGAGATCATGAGATAGTTTTGTATGAAAGTTGAAAGTTGAATAAAATACTGTTATAATATTATTTTTTAATATTATTATTATTTTGATATTTGAAAAAATTAAATTATTTATTATATTTTGTATGAAAATTTGAAAAAATTATAATGATGAAATGAGATAAAACACTTTCACTATCCAAATAAAACTTATATGTATGTAAATCGACTCATTTTTAACTATCAGACGCATGTAGCCTCGGACGTTTGTTCTATCACAGTACTTCACCGTATTTTCGTTGGTAATCGTATTATCATCGTCTCTCTCTCATTCTCGGTCACTCTCTCATCTGCTCTCTCTTTCATTCTCAGTCTCTCTCTCATCGTCTCTCTCTTAGTCCAAGCTCTCTCTCATCGTCTCTCTCTTAGTCCGATAATAATTTCAAATTTAGGAGATGTGTGGTTTGGATGAGCCACGTAGGGTATGCAAAAATGACTACTCCCAATATTTTTCTTTTAATTATATACGCACAATCAGAACGGGCCAACATTATTGAGTAGGACGTATCAAAAAGCAAAAAAGTTACCTTTAATTGGCAGATAAGATGAAACTTTCCACAAGGAAAAAGGGAAAGCAATTAGAAGACCTAGAAATTAATTGACTAGAGATGCCATGCATGTTCAAAAGAAAAATGAAAAGAAAAGACCATAGGCCAAAGAAGCTTCTACCTTCGCCAAAGTAAAATGCATGGGTGAATGATCAGATGATGTCCTCGCCAAGTACTTCAGGTGAACTTCAGGAAATTAATCAAAACCCAAGGCATTATAGAAGATATGATCTAGACGAGCCCAACTTCTAGTTAAACTGTTGTGTCCATTACACCAAGACAAAGACCTCCCACTATATTGCATCTCCAATAATCCACAAGCATCAACACAACTATTAAAATCCTCCACCGCCACCTCAAGCCGCGGCCTACCCCCACGTCGTTCACTATCATTTGTGATTATATTGAAATCCCCAACAACAATCCAAGGCATTTGTTGCATATTAGTATCTTCCAAACTCCTCTATAGCCTTCTACGATCTTGATAATAGCACTTAGCAGAAACCAAGGTTAGAGAAAGGTTTCTTGAATTTTCCACCATCCTCACCGTAATACTCTGATCCCCCATATCCTGCACTATGAGATGTGTCTCCTGCTTCCACAGCAACCACAACTTTCCACCCACTACTTCATTTGAAAAACAATCATCAAAATTAAGCCTATATTTCCATACCTGTAATCGATCATGTTATACCATAGGCTCAACATTCACTAGTATTTATGGACGTAACTTAGCAATTAACTTCTTCAGTCTCCTTCTCGACGTACCCAGACCAGGAATGTTACCCAGACCTTGAACATTCCGATCCAAATACGAACTCATCATAAATCAAGTCAAGAGGGTTTGCTTTTAACCCTATAAGAGCCCCTAACTTTAACTGCATTTTTCTTTTTTTCATGTTTCTTCATGAACAACAGATTCCGATAAAGATCCCTTCCTTCTTGCCAAATTCTGTAATGCCCTCTCCGTTTCGGACTCAGACCACACATGAATCTCTCATTCTTCTCTTTCAAAAGTATCTGTCAGAATGGAGCCACCACCATCCTCATCCAACTGCTCCACATCACTGGACTCATCAACGATAATTTCATGTCCCATCACCTTCGAAACACCGTATTGCCCCTCCCCATGGTCTTCCACCTCCGGCGCCACTATTTTATTATTTTTCTCATTAGTAGCAATCTCATAAACTTCCAACTCCAACATCTGCATGTCTTCTGCCTCGAGATTATCAACATGCATGGACACATCTACCCCTTTCTGTGGTTTTTCCGTCAACCAACATCTTCGACATATCATCTTGAGTCTTATCCTTCTCTAAGGTTTCTACCGATCCATTATGTTTCGCTGATTCGCTCACCTCTCCCGATTAGAATATCACTACATGTTGATGATCAGTCACCTCCACATTCTCTTCTAGGTTTTTATGAGAATCTTTCTGAACCCATATTTGATCTACCTTATCACCATCTCCTTTCAGATTTAGATCTCCTACTTTTGATCTTTTTCCATTCCATCTGCACGTTTTTGCATTATGACCTTGCATATTACAATTTATGCAATAGGCAGGTAACATCCCATAAATCACTTCCTGGTATAAACTTTGGGGATGTCGAGAATTTCCAATCCAGAAAGCCTTCAGAGGCTCTTTTGTAACGTCCATCTCAATACAAACTCTGGCTCCATCCATACGAGTTGCACACTTTTAGGGTTATCCCATTTAAGGTACCTTCCAATCGAAGTCTTAATACAATACAAGAATGAATCATGATAGAAATTCGGGGGCAGACCTGGCAAAGTGATCCAAACTGGAACAATCACCCGTTCCTTATCCTCCTAAAATTCTGTAGTCCAATGAAAGTCTCGATATGGAACACCATCAAATCACACGCCTCCCTTGCAAAAGCTTTAACAAAATCATCTTCAGAAGACATCCGAATAACCACATTCCTTGGCCTGAACATCAAAGATACCACTGGCTGTTTCTGTAGTCCCCAACGGTTCCGTATGAAAGCTCTGATTGAATCCAACGAGGGTCTTTGACGTAAAAAATTTAGAACAAAAAAGAATCTAAAAGGCAATGCAGATTTATCTATTTCATCCTTAGAAAACAATACGCATAACACCCCTCCCACAACTTTGGGAGTTTGAAAAGACACCAAAACCTCTGGTAAAGGATGTGAAGAGCCCTGAACCAAATCAGTAAAAAAACGTTGCCTAGGAGCTGACGCCGAAATGGCCATAGGGCCATCGGCGGATGTCATCAACAAATGCTCGCAAACCCTAGCAAGAGAGAATTTCTCGAAGGATACCCTTAATTTTTTGGTTGTTATATAGGTTAAAATATAACATCAATGCAAAATTTAAAGAATTATATATGTAAACAATACTTTTAATATATATGTTTCAATTTGGGGGGAATATATATATATATATATATGTATATTCACATTTCAAGCATTAACTACGAAATTGCCCATTCGCATTTACGTACATAACAAATAGCATTATCCTTTATAGTTCACACCATAATGATAAAATAATGAACAGTAATAAAGTATTTCACATGTTTGCTTTATCTTTCTTTCTTTTTTCTTTTCTTTTAATAAAAAAGCGTGTATATATAAGACATATATATAGGTTAAAATATAACGTTAGTGCAAAATTTAAAGAATTATATATGTAAGCAATACTTCTAATATATATGTTTCAATTTGAATATATATATACATATATACTAGTAAGGGCAACGTGCGCTACACGTTTGCCCAGTTGACCAATTTTATTATGTTTCAAATTTTTAATTATAAATGGACAAATTTTTTATCTATATTTTTAGAAAGTTTTTCTTGTTTACAACACATATTATACACACGATCTATATAATGTTTATAACTATAATACAACAACTTACAAAAATCAAGTTAAATACAATATAACATTGCATAAAATGATCTGAATTTTTTTTTTAGGTTTGAAAGTTTTGTTGTTTTCTTCTTTATGTCTTCATATATTGTTTTCTTATATTAATCAATATGAGTAATAATTTTTTAAATTATCAAACTTCTTTATCAATAAATTATATAAAAAATCTTCACAACCTCTTACTAATCATCCACACTCCACACACCATTTTTTTTTAATTTTTTTCTTCTATCAAATATTTATTATATGAATAGTGAATAGAAAATTTGAAATAGTTTAAAAAAATAAACTCAAAAAAAATTTAAAAAGAATTATTAAAAAATTTAAAAATTTAAAAAAATATGGAGTGTGGAGTATGGTGAAAATTGTGTAGCAAAACCTTAAATTATATTATATCAAACGCATTAAGTGATTTAATAGATATGTGAATTTATCTAAATTTTTAATAAAATATACTTTGAAAATAGACTACCTAAGTTATTAGAAAAAATATCTTCTTATTTTATGGAAATTTATAATCACAGTAATAAAAAAAGTTTTTTTTTTAATTATAACCAATGTCAACAATAACAACATTAACACTGTTATTAATATTAAATTTATTACTAATATATAAATT
Source organism: Cyclocarya paliurus (assembly GCA_029856935.1). Taxonomy (NCBI): domain Eukaryota; kingdom Viridiplantae; phylum Streptophyta; class Magnoliopsida; order Fagales; family Juglandaceae; genus Cyclocarya; species Cyclocarya paliurus. The sequence goes on along the minus strand of CM056946.1, from coordinate 42,306,987 downwards.
AATATTTATTAACTGGTATGAAATGTTGCACGAAAATTTATAATCATAATAATAAAATTATTAATTGAGTAATGCTACTCATCATCCCAATTTCTATTATCCCATGATGTGGCATTAGATAATTGAAAATTATTTATTATATTTCACTTGTAAACCTATCAAATAATATCACATCATGGGATGATGAAAGTTTGGATAATGAATAAATTTTTTCATATATAAATTCATGTTTATTAATTGATATGGGGTGTTGAAAATAATTTCTTTATTATTAAACTATATTAAATAACATCAAATAGATTAAGTGATTTCTTCCCGTATATCAATTTCTCTTTGAGGATTTTTTTAAATGTTTTTTATAGGAGTTTTTTTATAAAAGTTAACAATGATGATATTTAGGAGTATAATTGGTCCGGTTTGATCCAGTTTTGGACAAAATTTGAGACCAACAGGTATGCACCGAATTTATATTTTCAAGAACCGATTTTGCATTGGTTACCTTCTAAATCGGTACTTCTGATTTTACCGGTTTCGGTCTGAATTTTTTGTTCTAATATACTATATTATATAATACATATAATAGTATATTATAGTATATAATACTATAGCGATAATATATTGTAGTATATAATAATATATATTATAGTATATTATAATATATAGCAATATGGTATTAGTATAACTATTAATACAATAGACTATAGTGATATATATATGATTTTAAAATTATATTAATTAGTAATTTATCATATAATACAATATAAAAAAGTTATAATATATATATGAATCGGTCCGGTTCGGTCCGATCCAGTTTTAGAAAAAAAAAATCAGAACCAGACCGATTAAAACCTGTTTTAAGAAAAATAAAATCAGTACCAGACCGAACCAAACTCGGTACCAGGCCAAACCCACTGGTTCGGTCCGGTTCATCGGTTTTTTTTACACCCCTAATGATATTTGTAAAATTTAGGTATAATTTTTTTTTGCTAATAATATCATCTCACCAATTGTCATTTCTTACGACAAATTGTTGATGTTGCGCGAATTTATCAGACGAAGCTAAGAATTAAATAACATTGTATCAAACATACAAATATGCATGCATATATTCGAGAATATAAACATAGACGATATAGTAATTATTTATATTTAAAGCAAAAAAAGAGAAAAATTTGTTTCAAAAAACATCCCTAAACGGGATATTAAATTAACCAATCTAAAGATGGCATATGGATAAACAAAATAAATATAAAAAAACACACTTCAAGTAAAAGCGATAAAAATTACCGGAAAGTAGAGGAGAAATAAATGAACAGGTAGTGTAATGTCGTCGACAAAGATAAGAACAAAACCAGCTGATCCATGACAAAGAACATATAAAAAAACAAAATATAATAAAATTAGAATCTTATTTATTGAATGATGCTATAAAAAAATATTAAGAATGACAACAGACGTAATGAATAAGACAAGCATTTATAAAATTGTAAATTGAACAGATTATAATATCGTAGCAGACAGAATTACATAACACAAAATAGACGACAAATAAAAGAGCCATCCAAATAGAGGAGACCAACAACAGGCAGAATGAAGAAGAGCGAAATAAGGACATTGGCGATAGATCTGTTAAAAAAACATATTAGACAAATAAAACACAATAATTATATAGTCATACTTGTAAGTTAACACTATATTAATATATTAAGAATAATAACAGATATAATAAATAAATTCAATGTTTATAGAATTTAAAATTAAACAAAATAAAAGACTGATGGAAATGAAATTTTGTATATAAACAATGTTATTAATAATAATATTAATAGTATTATCAATATCATATTTCGTATTAATATAAAATTTAATATTCAACAATCAATACTAAATCTTCAAAATATCAAACCTGTTAACAATATCAGATTTGTTATTAAAGGGAAAAGTTGATTCAAGATGGAAAATTTAACAAAATTTAACATTCGCCACTCAAGGTACCTCCTCTCGACCCAGATCTGCTGCAGATTGTTTGATCAGTGATTGCCCAGAAGTCCTAAATCTCTGTCTAAGGCCAGTCCTCTGCTTCCCTTTTTATATTTATCTATACTATTTAAATTTAATCTTTATATTAAATTAGTCATTTACTTTTTAAATAATAATAAAATATTATTTTTATTTAATTTATTTATATCACATTTTATAATTCAATTAATTTAATGTTAATAATAAAAAATATTTGATTAAATTTATCAAAATTTTTATCAAAATTTTTTAATTACAAATCAAATAGTATTTTTATTAGAGTGAGAAATTTATATTTTAATATTTATTTAGAGTGAGAAATTAGTATTTTAATATTTGGTGAATCAATAATGATTCTCTATCTTTGATCAATCACTGTAACAGAAGTTTATCTTATTTTATATTTGGCTAATTCAATATAGAGTATTTTTTACATTAATTATCTAAAATTTAACTAATTTTTTCATTTGATCAAAATCAATGTGGATGCTCTTAGCAGACAAACATTTAAGATATGTTTCTATGCATTTAGCAGTACACACATTGAAGCTGTAGAAGTCGTGGTCGAGGTGCGTCCTCTGATTGCTTGAGACCAAAGTTTCTCATTCCAGAATATACAATCTAGTAAATTTTTAATTGTACCGAGTAATGAATAGTTACATCAAATCTACAAGCTACACCTCATCAGTTGAGAATGTACTTCACATGACAAAAGAAAATAAACTTTTTGCTATCAAGAACCTCTAAGTGACGTATTATCAAACATTAGTTTTGCAGTTTTCTGATAAGCACCCAGATTGATTAAATCCTACAAATATATATATTCAGAGTTCTTTAAATTATTATTATTTTTTTTTATCTGTTGTTAGCCACTCCAAAACACTACCGAAGTGTTGAGATGTAGTGGAATCCAATTTGGCTTTAAGACTCGAGAAAGTGTAATTGTGGGAGCTTTTAGGTGGAAGAGAGAAGAGAAACGATACCTGAAGAGAAGCCACATGGAGCAGAGAAGGCACGCGACGGGAAAAAAACGAGAGAAGATAGAGGGCACGAACAGGAAGAGGAAGAGGAAGAAGACTACGTTTTGTTCAAAATTGTGCCCTTCAAACAAAATTGTGCGTTTTGTCAAAATTGTGTATTTCATTAAATTCATCCATGTCAGCACATGGCTGCAATTCAGTGCTCAACGTCGCTTGACTTAAGAGTTTTCCAACAAAAATAAGGGTAAAAACATAAATACGCAAGCAAAATGAAGGATAAAGTTGGCAGAAAAGTGTTAGACGACAACTGCTTCAAAAGCAAGGGTGAAATAGGTATAAATGTTAGAATGGGGGCAAAAACAGTAAACAAATATAGAAGCAGGGGCAAAATCGGGATAAATGTTAGAATTGAGTGACATAAACGGGAAACAAAAACAAAATGAAGATAAAATTGGTAGAAAAGTGTTAGACAACAACAACTTGCTTATTCGAACTTATATATACAGTAGATATATACATGTTTCAAGCATTAACTTATATATATAGTAGATATATATACGTTTCAAGCATTAATTAGGAAATTGCCCATTCGCGTTTACCTGGATTCCGGTTTGGGTATACCCGTATTTTCGAGTCGGAATCCGGATAAACAGTTCCCGTTTTAAGCATTAACTTCTATACATAGTAAATATATACACGTTTCAAGCATTAATTACAAAATTACCTATTCGCATTTATCCGAATTTCGGTTCGAGTATATCCAGGTTGGAACCCGAATAAACAGTTTTATACGAACATAACAAATAGCATTATCCTCCACACCATAATAAGAGCTAGTGCTTTGCTTTAAAGATTAAGTTATAATTTGTTTTAATATAACATATTAATAACATGGAAGAAGAGTGAGTCTTCCGCACTAATTTATAAACAAATAAATTTTCTTATGCTTCGATCATGATGATATCCTCCGAACCAAATATCATAACTGGGCTCAGCTAGAATATTATTTGGGTTTGAGGACTTTACTACTACTAATACTACATCGTTGTGCCGAGGAGATCGTGGGATATAATATATATATATATATATATCTATCCGAGTCCAGTTTTAGCTTTTAATTGCCATACTACACTTGCTCCTCATAATTGATAAATGATTAATATATATATATATATATAAATATCTATGTATTGCAATATTTCCAAGTAGAAAGAAAGATATATATATATATATATATATTATATATATATATATATAACATTAAAAAAAATTATTAAATACTTGATGTATTAGGATCACAACAAGCTGACCGAAACTATGTGCCGCACACGACAGCATATCAAGATGTAGCATATTTTACATATATGTTTTCATATTGCAAAGGAAGCTCAATCGATACAACTCCATTATAATATTAATATTTATTCTCAAAGCATTACATGAGTACTACTTCATGTAACTTTAGTAGTACTATTTATTCATACTTTCACCACACCACAATAATTAAGTAGTACTGATTCAAGGTCCTTGAGGTGGCTTAGGTTTTCCTATGCATTTGCTATACGCGGTGCCACGCCTTCCGCATGATATTACTGGCTTGTTGGGATTCTTGGTTCCGGGAGTAACACCTGCATCGATCGAAGATAATTACTAGATAAGCTCTTTATATTCATGATAAACATTGTTAACATGATGATGTGTAGAACATGCATATATAAAACACACTTGATGTTTGAACAATTGGTTCTACACATATGATGAAAAATTATTTAAGGTTAATAATATATTGACACTTCTTTTATTACTGCTTTATTAAGTTTTTATTTTTATTTTTTTATTTTATCTTTGTTATTTGAATTTGAATTAAAAATTTCAAAGATAACAAAGATATATTTATCTTTGTTAATAATATATCTTTGTTTTTTACTTTAAATTTGTTATTTAAAAAAAAATAAATTTAATCAATTAACTAATCATGTAATTTAATTAAAAATAAATTTAATTTTATAAAAACTAACACAAAGAATATCATATTCTAAAATTTTTAATTTAAATTTAAAGAAAAAAATTAAATAAAAAAATAATAAAAAAATATAAGAATATGATTGCCTATTATTTAAGGGTTTTGCTATTCATCCTCCCCACACTCCACACTCCACATTTTTTAAATTTTTTTAAATTTTTTTTTGAATTTATTTTTTTTAAACTATTTATAATTTTTTATTCACTATTCATATAAAAATATATTTAATAAAAAAATTTTAAAAAAAATTAAAAAAAAATAGAGTGTAGAATGTGATGTGAATAGTAAAAAATTGAGTATAATTTTTGATTATTTAATCAACTAGTCACAATTTAAGGATTGAGAAATCTAAAAAAAAAAAAATTATTATATAAAAGCTGCAAGAAGGTAATATTTAAAACTGTGGCATCATGAGCAACTTCTGACATGAAATATATAATATCTTTTGACTTTTGTAATAAATTGATGACATAACTAATAAAAGATGTCGTACTGTGCTCTCACCCTTATAACTCTTCTCAACTAGTTGGCGAGCTGCAATTGAAGGGGACGAGATAAGAAGGGAAGCGAATATCAGAATGCAAATAAGAATAATAGCTTTCATTTTATTGACTGCTGATTAATATTTTGTGCTGAGAGGCCATTTTCCTCTACACACCTATTTATAGACTACCATTCAAGTGCATGTGTAATTAGTGTGTGAATGTGGTTGGAAATTTCTTCAGTTGATAATATAGACGCACGTACGTGCAGTCAGATCAAGTGGTTTCAAAAGGCTACCTTTACATTGGTAGATAAGATGGAAATTGGAAATTTTATATGAATAAAAAATGAAAGCAAGAAGACCCAGTAATTGACTAGGTCAGATGCCATGCATGTTCGTAATGCCATGATCATGAGGTGGTACAAGTACAACTGTCCATGTGACTCTTTTTCTTCATCGATTTTTATGGATTTTGTCTTTAAAAGAAAGAATCTAATGTTAATGGAAAATACTTGGGCCACCGCTCGGCGGTCTCAAGGTATTACGAACATGCATGGCATCTGAATTTTATTTTACTGGGTCTTTTCAATAAATCTTCTCAATCTTTCGATATTTTATATTTTATTTTTAAAAAAAAATTTTAAATTTTTTTATTAAATAATTGTTATATGAATAGTAAATAAAAAATTTAAAATAGTTTAAAAAAAATAAATTTAAAAAAAATTTTTAAAAAATATTAAAAAATATAAAGTGTGGAGTGTGGATGAATAATAAAAAATTGTGTAGCAAAATCCATTATTATAAGAAAATTATTTATTAATTTATAGTCAGTTATTTTTTAAAATAATTATTTTCTATCAAAATGTGTATATTATCATTAAATATAATTATTTTCATTACAGATAATTTATCATAAATATTTATTTTTATTATAATAAATATACACATTTTTCTAAAATAGAATCTCAATGATCAAATGGCCAAAGTTTGTGGCCATTGTGTAACATACACTACATTGTGGGAGCTTGACTGAGTCCAATCGCGATGTGCAGAGCAGTGAGGAGGTCATGGGAAAAGGATGCATGTGGTTGGCTTTATTAAAGAAGCAATTAACTTCTTCATCAAAAAAAAAAAAAAAAAAAGCAATTAACTTGGTAGGATGTATCATTCTGAAAAGACTGAAAAACATATATATATCTATATATTATCACTAAAACCAAGGCTTATATAGTTGACCCGAAGTCAAAAAGTAAGGCGGCCAGATACCATACTGGAAAGAGTCCTGCTAGGTGTCTGAGTCGTTTACATTTTGCCACGGAAACTTCCCGGCGGTTCCCTGACCGGTTGCGTATAGAATTTTTCTTTCGTGGCGATATGCTTGTCTGATTAAGTAAAGTCGTGAGCATGGATGGAATAGAGAATGGTCGTTTCAAGTCACGCGGACTTGTGCTTGACTTTTGTCGCGTGTAAATAGTAATTATAATTAATTTGCACACATACATCGTATCAAAATATAGTGATATGACACCATTCATTCCCGAGGCACGTGAGTCACGTGGGATGAAATTATCTACTCTGTTAGAGTTTTGTATGGGGGATGCCAGCCACAAGGGCCCTTAAGGGTTCCCTGCCTCTGCCGAAGCCTCGTTCCTTTGTAGAGCTAGTATCTCGAATGTCAAATCCACTGTCGGTAGTGGAGATACCTCTGTGCGCCCCGAAATTGATCGAAGGAGAAACTTATATCAGTTTTTCGAAAGAGGAACTCGAGAGGTTTGCCTAGCCATTCCGATACTCAATGGTGATGAAATTAATGCATCAACTGCCTTCTCTGGACATAATTTGAGCGTTCATTCGCAATTGGTGGAGATTGATCTCTTAACTAGTTGTCTCTAGTACGCGAACTCCACGGCACGTTTTTCTCAGACTCGCGAAGGAGGAGGATTTCTGCAAAACTTTTGCTCGTGAGGCCTGCGACATTGAAGGTACGCCTTATCGTATTTTCAAATGGTCCACTGGTTTTTCTGAAGATAAGGAACCATCTTTGATCCTTGTTTGGGTATTTTTTCCTGGCTTGCTGTCCAATTTTTACCATGAGAATTTCTTGCAAAATCTTGTGTTGCCTGTGGGGAATTATTTGTGTAGTGATAACAGCACAAGGTGTGCTACTAGGACAGATAGAGCGAGAGTATGCATTGAGATGGATGCATCATTGAAGCCAATAGAGGGTTTCTGAATAGGTATCCTGAGGGCCCCTCTCAGTAGATACCAATCTGTGAATTATGAGACTCTGCCAGCATACTGCCCCGGGTGCAATATGCAAGGGCATAATACTAGTACATGTAAAAAAGCAGAGTTAGAGAACAGAAAATTTGAGGAAGGAAAGAAGAAGGAAGTATCTGGAGGGAGAAGATGGGAGAAGAAAGGCCCTATTACAGGGGAAGAGATTCTGGGAAAGCAGTTACCAAACCCAGAAAATAATGTGGTTCTAGAGAAAACCAATAATTTAAATGTTACGATTTTGATTGGTGAATCAAGTGTACAAAGAGACAAGGAGGGGGTAGAAAAAAATCAGAGCTTCGATAAGGAAGTTTTAAAAAATGGTGATGTAATATTGATAGAAGAAGTAGAAGAGGGGGAACTAGAACAGGAAAATGAAATTGTTGGTGGACAAATTAGTTCTAGAGTAGAGTTGGCAGATGGAGGCCCTAGTTTGTTGTAGAAAGATTGTGTTTCCTTGGAGTCAAACTTGGCTGCACTCAAGGAAGTGGATCAGCAGGGCACTGGATCATATGTTCCTGACACAGACACACAAAAAGGAGATTTACTGTTTTCTGTGGTAAGATGTTCCTTATCAGATTTGAAGAACTAAATGAACTGGAAAATCTACAAAAAGAACATGATATTAGCTCAGATAAAGAAGGGAAAGTGGAAATAAAAAAGAAAAGTTCCATTAGGGCCAAAAGCAGACCCTCCAAACTAGACCTATGAATCCAATACTATACTAAAATTTAAGAGGCCTTGGTGCCTCAAGAAAACACCTGCTAAAAATGATAAAGAGCTAAAAACCAAGTGTGGTAGCTGTGGCTGAACCTTTTGTTGGTGAACAGGGGATGAGACGACTTCAACAATGTATGGACTTTGGGGGTTGTATATCAAATGAGGGAGATGGAGGGAAATTATGGGTATTGTGGAAAACCAATGGGAGTATAGTTGTGTCTTGTAATATGGGTCAAAGTATAACAATTTTAGTTAAAGAGAAGGAAAAGCAGCTGTCTATTATTTTTGTTTATGTTAAATACTCATATCTGGACCGTAAAAAGCTTTGGGATGAAGTGAGTAGCTCGCGTACTAGTAACACTCCTTGGATCATCATGGGAGACTTTAATATCATACGAAAGGATGGTTAGAGGATTGGAGGAAGGCCTAGACCGAATATTGCTATGGGGGAATTTAATAATTTTATTGATGGGGTCGGATTGGTTGAAGTGAATCGTGAAGGAAATATGATGTCATAGTGTAATGGACAGCAAGGTAGAGCTAGAAGTTGGGCTAGGTTGGATTGGACCTTGGTAAATTCCTCCATGCTTCTGGACTGTCCAGGGGCACTGCTTTCTTACTTGCTGAGGCAAAGTTCAGATCATTCACCTATGGTAGTATCGTTTGAGCAAAGAAACAAGCTGTACGGATTTATCCCTTTTAAGTTCCAACAAATGTGGACCTCTCATGAGTTATTCCACAATTGTGTGTGAGATGCGTGGGGTAAAACACAGATTAGCCATGGGATGGTTAGGCTAGAAAAAAACTAAAATACTTAAAAGGGGTGTTGAGGAGATGGAACAAAGAAGTGTTTGGTTGGACAGGTGATCATATTCATCGGCTAGAGGAGAGGATATTTTGTTTGGAAGAACACCTTCAGGTCGGTTTCTCTAAAGACGTCGAACTTTATTTATTGGCCTCGAAAGTTGAGTTACACACTTGGGTGAGTAGGGAAGAGTCCCGCTTTGCTCAGCAAGCTAAGCTAAAATAGCTTGAGAAGGGAGAAGCAAGCTCCCAATTCTTTCATGCCTTGGCCTCAAAAAATCACAGGGTGGTTAGGGAGATGAAAATAGGGGAGGATAGATGGTTGAGGACCCCGGAGGAAATTCATTTGGGGGTTGTAGATCATTTTCAGAATTTCATGACAGCCACTTCTTCTCGAGTCTTACTTGACATATCTGGTATAGTTTCACCTGTGGTGAGCCCCTTGGATAATCAACGGATTCTTGTGAGTCCCTCAGTCCAAGAGATAAAGGAAGCTGTGTTCTCCATTCCAGTTGATAGCAGCCCAGGTTCGGATGGGTTTGGCTCGGGTTTCTATAAATCATGTTGAAAAATTGTAGTGGATGATGTTGTAGAAACTGTCTGGGACTTCTTCAAAGGTAATCCGCTGCCAAGAGTGTTTTCCTCTTCTTTCTTGGTCCTGATCCCAAAGGTGGAGAACCCAAAAGGTTTTGACAAATTTTGACCCATAAGTCTTTGCTCAGTATTTTATAAAATCTGCACAAAGATACTAGTGGGTCGAATATCCCCTCTGCCGCCCTGAATAGTTTCCCAAGAGTAAGGAGATTTTATTAATAGGAAAAATATTTTTGAAAATATCAGTTTGACACAGGAGATGGTTCAATCTATGAATAAACCGGTTAGAGGTGGTAATGTGGTCTTGAAAATTGATATGGCTAAAGTGTATGATAGTGTGGATTGGGAGTACCTAATTCATGTCTTATCAATGTTTGGTTTCTCTCTCCAGGTTTGTAGTTTGATTTGGCTATGCATTTCTTCTCCGTGCTTTTCTGTGATTATGAATGGTGCTCTTAAAGGTTTTTTTTCAAGGGGGCCGTGGTCTGAGACAAGGGTATCTCCCCTTATTTTTTTATTGTTATGGAAGAGATTCTCTCAAGGTTGCTGAAGATAAATTTTCAAGAATGAAAGATTAGGCCATTTTATCACCGAAGAGATGCTCCCATCATCTCTCATCTATTGTACGCGGATGACATCGTGATCTTTGCAAATGGGAGCAAAAAGTCTTTTCGCAATATTTCTGAGGCGCTGGCGTTATATGAAGGTTGGTTGGGACAGGTGGTGAGTAAAAAAAAATCTTCTGTGTTCTTTTCCAAATATATATTCCGATTTAGGCGAAGGGAACTGTTGGGGCTTATGGGCTTCTCAGAGGGAACTTTTCCTTTCAAGTATCTGGGAGTACTCGTCATAGAGGGAAGATAAAAGGCTGCTCATCTTCAGGAGTTGGTGGGGAAAATTTAGGAGAAAATTGGAGGTTGGTTAGCCCGTCTGTTGTCTAATGGAGCTAGATTACTACTTATCAGGTATGTGCTAAGTAGCATTCCTATTCATCTTTTTTCCATCCTACAAGTTCCAAATTCTGTTATAGCCAGGATCAACAAGTGCTTTAGTGATTTTTTCAGGGGCTATAAGGATGGGAAACAAAAAAATGTTGGAGAGCTTGGGATAAATTATGCAAGCTAGTGGAGGAAGGGGGCATTGGGGTACGGGTCCTTCAAGATACCCAAAAAGCCCTACATATGAAATTTGCATGGAGGCTTCTAACGGATAAAACTTTATGGTCAAGGTTCTTAAATGCTAAGTATATAAAAAATGATCATGTTTCCTTAGTAAATCCGAACAAAGGCAGTCATTTTTGAAAAATGGTATTAAGAAGCGTCTCGCCCATACTGGAAAAATCAAAGGGAGACCGAGGGAAGGTTTGATCTCCTTTTGGTTTGACAAGTGGTTGGGAGAGGAGACTTTAAGGGAGATTTTACCAATAAATGACAGTCCAAGTCTAAAGCTGAAAGAGTGCAGGTTGAATGATGAATAGGATATAAAGCTTCTAACTAGTCTTGTAGGTAGTCAAAAGGTGGGAGAAATTGTTCAATCTGTGAGTCGCCAAAAAGAAGGAATGGATTTGCTTATTTGGACGGCTAAGGAGGATGGGATCTTTACTACTAAAAGTGCCTGGGAGGTCGTGAGGGTCAAAGCTTCCAAGTTTACTTGGGCCTCATGGATATGGCATCTGAGTCTCCTAAAAAATACTGCTTTACCATGTGGAAAAGTTTCAACAATACGCTAAGTGTGGATGACCATATTAGATATACAGGAATCCTTATTGTTTCAAAGTGTAACTGTTGTGAAAAATGAGGATACGAGGACCTGAATCACGTACTGGCTACTAGTGAGGTGGCTAAGGCAGTATGGGAGAAATGTGCTAAACAGATAGGGTTGCCGTGGAGACAAACCCAAAGCTGGTATGAGGTGGTGCAAATATGGTTTAACAAAGCTTCCAAGTCCACTATCAAAGGTCAGCTAATCGGGATAATCCCATCTATAGTCACTTGGCAGCTATGGCTAAGAAGATGTAGCGTGAGAATGAAAGGAAGAAGCATCAACGTAGAGGAAATCTAGAGACAAATAAAATATTGGATCCGAAAATTAAGTGAAAAGCTCAAAGCTGCCAAACCATTGAGTGCAAGGGATGAAAAAAATCCTTGCGGATCTTAACATCCCATACAAAGCCCCAAAGGTGAAACCTGTTTTGTTAGTTGCCTGGGACATACCACGTTCAAGTTGGTATAAACTTAATGTAGATGGGAGTAGTAGAGGTAACCCGAGTATGTCAGGTGTTGAAGGGGTGGTTAGAGATGAATTTGTGAGGTTTGTGTCTGCGTTTGCAATGCCCATTGGGCATGGCACAAACACAAGTGCGGAATTCTTTTCACTGCTACATGGGTTTAGAATTATTCAGCAAAAACTTATTACAAGAGTGGAGATAGAAATGGACTCCCAAGTGGTTATTAATTGGATCAAATATTCCTCTTGTGGTGTGTGGTACTTTGAAGAATTCTGGGAGGAACTTCAGTCTCTTTTACAACAACTTTCATTCAACTTGCGGCATATTTATAGACAAGGTAACTCAATTGCTAACTTCCTTGTAAGGCAGGGATCCCAAGGAGTTACAAAAATCTGGGACTCAATGGACTCAATCCCCCATCTTTTGAGAGGAGTTCTTCGTACTGATAGGCTTGGACGATTTCAGATTAGATGATTTTGTGATTTTTTTTGGCATTAAAAGACTGTGCAGGTACCTGGTCTGTTTTGCTTTCTGCCCCTCCCTTCTTGAGGGGCCTGATTCGGACAAACAACCAGGACTGATTTGCTTTCTGGTTGGTAGCTGGATGTTTTTCTTGTTTATTGTCAAAGCTGGGATGTGTTTTTGATTATCTGGTGGTAGTTTTGTAATTTTTGGTGGTAGCTTTGTATTTGGCTACGGTTTGGTTTTGTTGTTTGCAGTCAAAACTGAGATATCTTTTCTATTACGGTTTCTTAGTCATAAGTGAGTTTCAATAAAATCTTAAAGGTGCTTTCTTCCTTAATTAAAAAATAAAATAAAATACAGTGATATGATTTTACATATCTCCACACTGCAGATCAGCTGGATCGAGCTCATGAGAAAGTTCCATTCTTATGATATCAAACCAAACTAATTCTACTTTTATTCTCATCAACGACCGTGCGTACATACGTTCTTCTCATGATCATCGTGCTTCGTGAGAATCAATTAGCACTATGACAAGTAATTAATTACTTATTCAATTTCCTTTCGGTGCCAGCTCGCAGCCGCGCTTGTATGGATCCTTACACCTCGGTTTCAGTTTCCCCATGCATTTGCTATACGCGGGATTGTCACTACGCTTTCCGCAAGATATTATAGCTCTCTTAGGATCCTCGGTTCGGCCACCATAATTACCTGCATAATTAACTGATAAATGAATATAACTACACAATTAGCTAGGTCTGTCTTTATATTTAATAGCCAATGTATTTAACATGATGATCATGTCTGCATGTAGAATATGCATATATAAAACACATGACATGATGAAATTATTTAAACAATTGGTACACATGTACTGAAATTATTTAAACAATTAGTCACAAATTAAGGATTGGAAAAACCCAAATGAAAACAGTTATTATATAAAAGGAAGAGGATAATATTAAAATTGGGGTCATCAAGAACAACTTGTGATGTAGAATAATATCTTTAAATCTTACAATAAGCAGGTATAACTAATAAATATAGAAGATGAAATTGTGTACGTGCTCTCACCACTCTCAGTTAGTTCGCGAGCTGCAATTAAAGGGGACGAGATAAGAAGAGAATGCAAATAAGAATGATAGCCTTCATTTTGTTGATTGCTGATTAATGATTTGTGCTGAGAGGCCATTTTCCTACTACACTCCTATTTATAGAGTACCATTCAAGTGCATGCCAGTGTAATTAGTGTGTGAATGTGGTTCGAAATTTCTTGATCAGTTGATAACACGCACGTACAGTCAGATCGAGCAGCCCAACATCGAGTAGTGGTATATATCATATCAAAAAGCAAAAAGGCCACCATTAGTTTGGTAGAAAAGATGGAAAATTTATTTTCTATGAATAAAAAATGAAAGCAGGAAGACCTAGCAATTGACTAGGCCAGATGCCAGCCATGTTCGGGATTTAAAAAAAAAACGTAGGGAAAAACAAGAAGAAATTAAAAAGATGCTTCTGTCATCCCCGTTGCGTAAATCTTGACGATGATCGGATCTTCATCGTGTCTAATCATGTCTTTGCTTTTTTATTTTTTAAAAATAAATTTTTTCATCGGATACTGTTCAATAGTATCCCACATCTTACGTGGCCACTATTCTTTTTAGAGAGAGCTTAAGGAGACTCATAAGTCGAAAAAAAGAGCTTGAGGAGAGACAGGCCGATGAGAGCTTGAGGAGGGACAGAGAGATTGAGGAGAGAGAGGTTAAAGATAATGACATGGGGTCTGACATAAAATTAAAAAATAATAAAGAGTGTGAGATGTGAAATAAAAAAGTGACTAATATATATAGCAAGACTCTTTTATAAAATATTTCATAAATATCTACAATCTCCTGTCAATTACTCTTTTTGAGTTATTGTGCCAATCTTGAGAGTAGTTTGCAATCTCGTTTATTCGTGTGAAAGTTTATCGCATCAATTAGTAGAAAAAGTATTTGTGTTTTTATTTATTTTTATAACTTTAATATATTTCACAATAAACTGTATATTTCACACAGACTATAACAAATTTAAGTTTTTGCCACGATGGAAAGTGGTCGAAACAAGTTTGATGTTGTTAGGAAAAAACTTTTCCACCAATTATTCTGGTGGCTCGCTTGTGGCATATAACTCATGGCGAATAATATATTACCTATCAAAATCTGATTTCATGGCAAAAATTGGACGAAAATTTGTTGCAATACATGTTTTTTTCCGTGGAAAATAATGCTACCGCCCAATCTATTGTGGTAAGAAATAATCCATTTATCCATAGAAGCAATACTTGGGAAAAGCCTTTATCCATGACGGCTTTGATCGAAACTTTAGTGGCATAAAATTTTTTCCCATCCACTGATTCGTCACTAGAGTTGTTTTGGGACGGCAACTTTGGGTGACAATTATACAATACTAACCCACACATTTGCTGCCACTGGTTACTATCCACCAATATATATGTTGGGAAATATGTATTCCCTATGACACGGGCCCGTAACAAAATTTTGGTTATCCCATGTCTTGTGTTTGTGACAAGAGTAATTGTCTAATATATGCAATTATGACAATACCCTTGTTGTTGATGATATTAGCGGTGGAAATTAGTCATGCTACAGGAACTGCATTGGTGGAAAGCGAGTATTTCTGCTGAACTTATGTGATTGCAACCAATTCACTACCCATTAGTTGTGTTTGTGGAAAAAAAAAAAAAAGCCAACCCTGAAGCTAATTATATCCACGACAACGTGGTTGCGAGAAGAGACCTTTTTCTCATTACAACTTGCTGTCGTCTATAGTTTTTGGGAGTCCATGAAGCTCATAACCTTTAATTTTTTTGCCACATATCGATTAAGTGGGCAGTTGCTGGTTTCTAACGAAACCACTGGACAGTAAATTATAAATCTGTGCCAAAAGAGTTTTCCTCAACCATTTGGACTATGGTGTAAAGTTGCTTATCACCAATCACAACTAGTAAAAATTACAAACGATTTAAACTCCAAGTTATCCACCAAACAATCTAGAAATAGCAACTTGTTAAATGAATATACCACATCAAAATATACAAATGGGTCGCCAATTTCATAATAGCCTGTCAATATACATATATAATCACCATCATATATATATATATACAAACCTACCAACACACAAGTTACACCATCATATAGACAAATTTGCTAATATTCATTGAAACCAAATAGTTCAACGCCATTCACAAACATAAGAGTTGCAACTGTGTATGGCAGTACATGAGGGAATTATAAATTCAAGCTCCAACAACATCCATGATAAGTGCTTTTGATATATAGACAGATTACTAAGGGTAGTATAACGGATGTTGCCCATCTTGTGACCAACATCCATTCAGGTCTACCAATCAGCTTGCTCCACAAAAGTATGGGGCTAACATGTTTCCTAAAATTGTCAAAAAGCACTGTGTCAAACTAAGATACTTAAACCTAAAATGATCATAACAGCAGGGGTAGAGTAAGCTGCTATAGTAATTGTGTATCCATACCTTGTACATTAATTTTAATTAATGTACTCTTGCCCATACAGCATTGTAGGATTTTTTTGAGTAAAAATCCTAACTCTAAAGATGAGACTTGGAAAATGACATTATATCAATGGGAGTGATATTACCATGGAATTAGAATGAAATACCTACTACCATTAATTTTATGCTATTGCAAGTACAGCAGTTGCATACTCTACATAATAGAGTTTGCTCTAGCCTCATCCATGCTATTGTAGAATATTAGTTCTATATATCCCAAAATCTTTGATCCTTATATAAGAGTTCAATGCTAACGTACAAGGAAGGGAAAATCAATTGTTGATACTCTACTTATGACTCCCCATCTACCATAGCAAATGTATCGATGTAACTTAGAGAATAAACTGTGTTCATTATTTGCAACCAACTCTACGTTTATGTATATAAGTATTAATAATATCACAATTTGAGAATGACCAGGAACCATATCGAGTTTTCTGACAGTAAATATCCTAACTATTTCACCTCGGTTTAATAGCTGTGCTATTTAGGTAGGAGGTTATCCTACCAAATAACCTAACCAATACGCTATTGTATATTACAACCTGAAGCTTATAAGGTTCCAATTGGGGGTGTGTGTGATATCAAACAAAAGTAGAATTGTGCATACATGACTTGAAAGAAAAAAACAGTTGCCATGTACTAATTCTTACAAGATTGAATAAATACAACCCCCTCTAATATAAGAGTTTATTTGAAACTTCTATTCATCTCCACCATTCTCCTACTCTGAATCAAATTATCCATATGGCTGATCAAAAGACTTGCTCCAACCTGTAAGAGGAGAATACTGGTGAAATGGAATTACATGTACATGTTATAAGCTGTGTATTTCACTAATGCTTCAAGAACGAAACCATCGACACTACAAGAAATAAGATTTTTTTGGGCAAATTTTTGTCTGTTAGAAATAAAATACCACAAAAAGCCATTATTTGTAGCGATTTTTTACATCGTCGCGATCATTTTACATCATTTTCGAAAATGGTCTTTTGCGGTGATTTTATCACATTTTGCAGCGGCCAAATTTGCCACAAATAATAATTTGGTCTTTTGCAGCGATTTTTTACTTTTTACGACGGAAAAAATTACTGCAATATTTAAAAACATGTTGTTGCGGTTCATTGTTCAATGGAATTGTGAAAGTGGCCTTTTGCAACTATTTCTAACTTTAAAAATCGCCAAAAATAATAATCAAGTCTTTTCCAGAAATTTAAAATCGTCGTAAAAACATTTTACCTTATTTCTGGCGATTTCCAAGTTGTCGTTTAATTTCCAGTTGGGAAATCACGAAGAGTATGTACATTTCACTTTTGCAGCGATTTTTTTACTTTTTGCGGCGATACTTGTCATCGCAACAAAGTGTTTTTTACTGTAGCGGCATTGAGTTTCCGTCAATTCGAAAAATTGCCTGAATATATACTAATTACGGCAAAAATTGTCGCTGTAAAAACATATGCGGACAATTAAAGCTTATTAGCGGTGAATTATTCTCGCCGTACAAGCTAATAAAATTTAAAATCCCCGCGTTACGTTTTTCTCTCATTTGTTTCCCTCTAGTCATCTCCCCCCTCCTCCCCCCTCTCGCCAATCCCTCTTCTCCCTCAAGTCTCTACTGCGCACAGCCCGTCACCAACGGCCCCACCACGCCACCGCTACCTCACCTCGACGACCACCCCCTCCTTCTCGACTCAGTTTGATTCACGAGCAAGCAAGGCAGTCTCTGCGATTTGTTTATGTGTCATCTCCTTGTTCTTCTTCTATATCTATTTATAGGGTTTTAAGCCTCTTCGATTTGCAATTTTGTCTTTTTTTTTTTAAATTTGATTTTCTGTCTTTATAGTTGGATACATTTCTACAAACTTTCATGCAAATTAAGGGTCTTGGGCTGAGAGACAGCATGGTTGGGTAGTTAGGGTTTAGGGTTTTGTGGGTTATGCCGGTATAAGCTTATTAATCAAACATACAAATTTTTTTACCAGTATTTCGAGGGCTTTGGGATCGGAAAGATTTTTTTTAATGAAAATAAATTTCTTGAGTTGATATGCAGCTTGAATGAAGATTAGGATATAGGCTTGCATGGGTTTTATTCCAAATGCTCTAATCAATTTAAAAGTTTTGAAGTGGTTAGATTTAGTTTTAATGTGTCTTATGATAATGAAGCCTATTTAGCTTGGATGAAGATATGTGGGTTCTGTTTGTGGTTACATATGGTACCAACCTTTAGGAGTATTTCCAAATTTGAGCTATTCTTTCTATTTGATTAAATAGGCTGAATCTTTAACTTATATCTTCATTTGAGTATTTATTTTCGTTGATAATCCAAATTAGTTCTCTTCATCTTGATTGCACCCTCTATTGAGAGATATTTATGTGGTAACAATATCATTTCTCCCCTCTCCTTGAAGAGAGTTTATGACTTGTCCATAAGTATTCTGTATTCTCTCTCTTTGTTTTCTCATCCCCTAAGATGATTGATTTGTGCTTTAGATGAACTGCCTTAAGATGGTTTGTTCAAGGGAAATTAAGATTTATAAATGCATCTATGAGAAAGAGTGATGTAATTTCAAGTTGACATGAGAGGTAGAGAGAAGCCTAAAAGATGGGTAGAAGTTCTGTAGTGTTCAATTCCCATAGGGTTAGGAATGCTACATTATATCATTACGTATTATCGGGTAATAAGAGATCCATAAACATCAATTCCCCATAAACCATAACTTAGTTATTACTAAACCATAATGCAGAATGTAACAAGGTTCAATGAAATGAAGGTAAACAATATTTCCGATGTCTCTACATCATCATAACTCAATAACTAATACCACGTGTTCTACACTAATTATGACACGTCTAAGCTATGGTCCACACTTATTGCAATACCCATGCTGTAGGTTAGGAATGTTATTCATGTACTTTCCTTCCTTTTTTTGGTGGTCATGGAAAGGATATACTGTCGTAGCCTGATTAATATAGTAGCTTGGGGTTCTAAATTAGAAGGACAATAGTGAATCTGGCATGTAGAACAGGCACCTCTCCTTTATGGTTTTACCCTTTAGGGTGAGTCATAAGCAATTATATATCAATGAGATAATGTACAGAAAAATTAATGAGTTATCTAAAAAAGACAACAAAGAATAATCATTGGGTTTTACGTAACATTATAAAAACTGATTTAACTTCATATATATCCATCTTTATGTATACATATACATAATATAATATTGATCTCTTAGACATATCTAATATTTGACATGTTAAAATGCTAATAATTATTAGCTCTCTGCCATTTTGAGTTTAACTATATAGGTAGCAACCTGAATCCTGATGTGCACATATAGTTAGTGTAAAATCTAACTTCATAACCAAGTACATCGATCCATCTAAAGTACTTTACTGTAACATCTTTACAGGAAAAATGAAACCCATACATACACTGACATTGCAGATTGGACAAGAAGCACTTGACACAACCTGTTTTCCTCAAAGGGCTCTTTTTTGTAGGTAAGATAGCATTAAGGACTCTCCACATGACTTCTTTGATATTTCCAGCAACTCCAAATTTGTTCCATTCAAATAGCAAGTCACCTAAAATCTGTCACATTAATATCATGATTGGAAATGATAAAACCGTGAAAAATAATAATATTTCTACCATAGCTTACAAACTCCTACCTTGGGGGGTCAAGTACTCGTCCTGAATCTGAATTAACACAAATAATTTTAACGTTGCAAACATTTGATAACCTATGAGTCATACTTGGGCTCTTTGTCCCCTGGAAATATCTATTACAAGTTAGGAGTATGAAACGTGCAAGGGATGTTCGAGATCAGCTCGAAGAGCTCTTGGAAAGGGTTGAAATTGAACTCATGGCCAACCCCAGCTATAACATCTGCTAAATCTGTTAAAATGAAAAATTGTTTCATTGACGAGGAAGTGAAAATGATTCTTTGTTGCGTTTAATTTTGTAATTATTGTTCTTTTCAGGTTTTTTCCCACACTCTGTGAGACTTCAAAAGAATGGATCTTACAGGACCGTAAAACATTCAGACTGTTCACATACACCCCAGCTCAGGGCTAGCACAGGTAATCTATTGACTCTTCATTAATTATTGATTATATTTAAGGTAAGATTATAAATATGGTTGCTTTGTGTAAAACAAAATCTATATGGTCAATGGGATTGCTTGTATTTAAGGTAAGATTATAACTTTAGATTTTGCTACCAATGGATGTCTCTAGTTAGAGTGGCAAGAGGAAGAAGTTGAGTGGTAGCCAGTTTTGTGGGGTTAGGCTGTACAAATCAATAAGAACAAATATATATATTTTTTGCATTCTTTTGTACTCTGTTTTTTCTCAAAATTTCCATGAGTTGAAGGGTGTACTTTGCCATTCTATTTTTGCTTTTGCTATTTTTGTACTTGATGTTAACTCTCAGAATAAGATTACAGCCATGCATGATATATGCAAAACTGCTGGTTGACATCCATCACTTAGATCTCTTTTATTCTTAAGTAACAAGCTCATGATTTAAACAAACAAGGAACTTGACTAAGCTAACATAACAGCCAGCAACAGCTTCCCACATTTATCCTACAAATAACCGTTCTTAATCAAGTAATACCAAATTCTAGCGCCAACACTAGCAAGCAATAAATATGTAGATATATATATAAATATAAAGAGTGATATATAATAAGTTACTAGATTTTTAGGGCCCATTACCATACCATATGTCCTCATAATAAGAGCCAATTATTTTGGGGTACTTGATTTATTTAATTAGTCATTATGTTCCACATTATATATTTTTACTACACAACAATTCAAAAGGGATGTGAAAGAACAACGGCCAATTTAGCTTCCCCGTTTAAAGGCTTTTTAAACATCATTTATGGTGATAATTTTAGATGTGAACATGTGAACTTAGAAGGTGTTTCTGATTCTATCACTGCAGGTACTTACTGCATATGTCAAGAGTATACAAGACCATGGTTACATTCTTCATTTGCACCGTACTACATTCAGGTTTTTGTGGACATTCAGATATTTTTTGCACCGTACTACATTGGATCAGATTAAAGATCAGTTGAACTAATTTGTGTGCGCGTGGCATGCAGTTGTGGGTTCCATAGCAAGGATGATTGATGATCATGACTGATTGCCTGCAGCATGAGGTTTCAAAGTAATACTGTTAGTTTTGCATTAATTCATGTCTACAAATTTGCTATCTAGCTGATGATCCAATTGTTAAATTGACTAATCCGGCGAAATTGAGGTTTTCTTGCTATTTAATTTGTAGAAGAGTACATAGAGAGCTTGATTAGAAACATTTATTTTTTCCAGGATAGCATAGACAACAAAGCTCTAGTAGTTAATTCAGATGAGGCTAGTTCATTGCTTGTGTAGTTGGGATTATAGTTGAAGGAGGGGGGGTTTTGAAACTGGTATACAACTAACTTATTGGCTGTACAAGCTAGTGCAGCAACTTTAGCTCTGATTCCGCTTAAGTTCTAGTTTGGCTAGTTTGGCTTTATCTCATCTCTTTAACTCAACCTCAATATGTGAGATTAGGAATACAAAATCCAGATTATATGCAATAGGTAATTACCTAATTTGCCTTGCCTTGTCATTTTTGTTTTCCAGATATAAAATATATTTATTGTGAGAATGCATTAGATCATTAGTAGTCTATATGCAATATGATTTTTTTGGGTGTTCAAGAGGTAAAGTATATGATACCTGGTCTAGAATTTGTTTTATCAAAGTATATGCAGTAACTCTCAGTTAAAGAGGTACTGCATGTGTTGTTGGATCATAATAACCTTTTTGGGTGTGAGTTTTTGTACAAGTAATTTATGTATTATGTTTTTGGACTAGTTTTTTTTTTTTTTTTAATCCTGTGAAAATATTTTCCGGCGAGTAAAATTCGCCGGAAATATTTTTTGTCAATGAAACTTATTTGCAGCGATAAATACTCGCGCAAAAAAGCTATTTCGGCGAAAATTACGTGCAGAGAATATTTAATGGCAACAGTAGCTAATAATCGCTGCAAAAAACATCTACTCTTTTGCAACAATTTATTGAGTATTTGCGACGAAATTTTTCATTGCTATTGCCTTTTCCCAATGATTTTCAATAGTAAACGATTACACCAATTTGGGCGAGTTTGTGTATTTACGACGACTAAAAATCGCCAGAAAAATAAATTTTTTGCTATGATTTTTTCAGTTCGCTGGTTCAAGTTATAATTGAGTAAACAATTGAGACTAACGTTCGGTGCAGTCAAAATTGCTAAGAAAAATTAAATGCGACAATTTTATGGATTATTTGTGACGATTTTAGGCACCAAAAAAGATAATTTTTCTTGTAGCGAGCCTACCTTTAGGCGATAGTGAACTGATCTTATATATATATATATATATATTATATCAATAATAATAAAAAAATAATGATAAAATATTGAATAATAATAAAAAGTAGGTAATAAATAATAATATAGTATTTTGAACCCAATTGGCCGGCTTTCGTCATCCCTTGCGTAATACCGCGCGCATGCAGATCGAAATATTTCACGTGTTTGCATTATGGACTTTCTTTTCTTTTCCTTTTAATAAAACAAGCATATATATATATATATATATATAGGTTAAAATATAATAATAGTTCAAAATTTAAAGAATTATATATGTAAACAATACTTTTAATATATTTTTTCAAAAAGAAAAATACTTTTAATATATAGTACGTTTCAAGCATTAACTACGAAATTGCCCATTCGCATTTACGTACGTGCATAACAAATAGCATTATCCTCCGCACCATAATAAGAGAGCTAGCTAGTGCTAATTTACTTTAAAGATTTAAGTTTTAATTTGTTTTAATATAACATGATATTAATAATATGGATGAAGAGTGTGTCTTCGCACCAATTTATAAACAAATAAATTTTCTTATGCTAATTCGATCATGATATCCTTTTAACCAAATATCATTTGGGTTAGAGGGCTTTACCAGTGCCACTAATACTACATCGTTGTCATGCGGAGGAGATCATGGGATATATCCGAGTCCAGTTTTAGCTTTTAATTGCCATACCATGTACACTTGCTCTTCATAATTGATAAATGATTAATATGTATATATATATATATCTAAGTTTTGCAATATTTCCAAGAAGAAAGAAAGATATAAATAGATCTATAACATTAAAAAAAATTATTAAATACTTGATGTATTATTAGAATCACAACAAACTGACCGAAACTATGTCAGTCAGCTCGATCTTTTTATTGACAGCATATCAAGATGTAGAATATTTTATATATATGTTTCCATACTGTTGAGGAAGCTCAATCGATCCAACTCCATTACAATATTAATCATGGTGTCTAACCAAATCCTATTTATTTATTCTCAAAGCATTACATGATCAGCACTTCTTGTAACTTTAGTAATATTTATTCATACTTTCACCACACCACAATAATTAAGTAGTACTGATTCAGGGTCCTTGAGGTGGCTTGTAACGCGTACGGTCATATTTATTACTATTTGGATCACACTTGAGGCTTTTGTTTCCCTATGCATTTGCTATACGCGGGATTGTCGACAGGCTGTCCGCATATTAAAGGCTTGTTGGGATCCACGGCTCGACCTCCATTATAACCAGCATTAAGTGATAAATGAATATAACTACACACATAATTAGGCCGGTCTTTATATTTAGAGCGGTGCTACTCTAAATATGCATAGCACCGCTCGTTTATACTTACTTTTTATTTTTTTTATTTATTTTTGTTTTTATTTTTACATTTTTTAATATATTTAAATATTTTTCAAAAATAAAAAAATATACTAATATATTTAAAAATCACTTTTTTAATCACTAGGTAAAAAAAAAAAATTACTCAGTGGTACACTGTAGCAGTAAAGTATGGGCGGCATACAAGCTTTTCCATTATATTTAATAGCCAATGTAAAATTATTAGTTATCCCTAATATACAATTGCTTCAACACGTAAAATTATGATATATTTTCTTGATTTTTGGTGCTAGCTTCTGGATACCGGACCAGAGTACTCCATATCCTCTCTTCTAGCTAGTTCATGTATGTGTTATAATATATATATATATATATATATATATATATATATATATATATATATAATCTCAACAATATATTTAACATGATGATGTCATGTAGAACATGCATATATAAAACACGTGACATGATGTTTAAAACTTTAAACAATTGGTACACATATAATTGTAAAATTGTTTAAACAATTAGTCACAAATTAGGGATTGTGAGAATCCAAACCAAATATTATAACTGGGCTCAGCTAGAATACTAATTGGATTTGAGGGCTTTAATACTACTAATACTACATCGTTGTGTCGAGGAGATCATGGGATATATCCGAGTACAGTTTTAGCTTTTAATTGCCATACTACACTTGCTCTTCATAATTGGTAAATGATTAATATATATATATATATATATATATATATATATATCTATGTATTGCAATATTTCCAAGTAGAAAGAAAGATATAAATAGATCTATAACATTAAAAAAAATTATTAAATACTTGATGTATTAGGATCACAACAAGCTGACCGAAATTATGTCGGTTAGCTCGATCTTTTTACTGGCACACGACAACATATCAAGATGCAGCATATTTTACATATATGTTTCCATACTGTATGCAAAGGAAGCTCGCTCGATCCAGCTCTATTACAATATTAATATTTATTCTCAGAGCATTACGTGAGTACTACTTCATGTAACTTTAGTAGTACTATTTATTCATACTTGCACCACATCACATGAATAATTAAGTAGTAGTGATTCAAGGTCCTTGAGGTGGCTTGCAATTACGCATATATTTGCTTTTTGGATCACACTTGATGGGCCTTTGTTTTCCTATGCAAGAAGTATATCGAGGATTGCCAGGCTTTCCGCATGGTGATACTGCTGGCTTGTTGGGATTCTTGGTTCTGGGAGTAACACCTGCATCGATCGAAGATAATTAGTAGATAAGCTCTTTATATTCATGATAAACAATGTTACCATGATGATGTGTAGAACATGCATATATAAAACACACTTGATGTTTGAACAATTGGTTCTACACATATGATGAAAATTTATTTAAGGATAATAATAATATTTACACTTCTTTTAAAACTGCTTTACCACTTAAGCTTCTTTTTTTTTTTTTATCTTTATTGATTAGATATGGATTAGAAATTTCAAAACATGACTTTCTTGTATAATTTAGAAGAAAATAAATTCAATCTACTAATTAATCATGTAACTTAATTAAAAATAAATTTAATTTTATAAAAATTGATACAAAGAAGGTCATCTTTTGAAATTTTTAATCCAAATTTAAAGACTAAATTTTTTTTTTAATTAAATTAAAACAATAATAAAAAAAGTATAAGATATCGTTTATTTAACCAACTAGTCACAATTTAAGGATTGGAAAATCTAAATAAAAATTGTTATTATATAAAAGTTGAAGAGGATAATATTTAAAACTGTGGTCATCATGAGCAACTTCTGGAATATATAATATCTTTTGAATTTTGCAATAAACTGATACAAGACTAATGAATATAAAATGACATGACTAATGAATATAAAAGATGTAGTACTGTGCTCTCACTCTTATAAGTCCTATCAGCCAGTTCGCGAGCTGCAATTGAAGGGGACGAGATAAGAAGGGAAGCGAAGAGAATGAAAATAAGAATGATAGCTTTCATTTTGTTGATTGGTGCTGAGAGACCATTTCCCTCCTACACTCCTATTTATAGACTACCACTCAAGTGCATGTGTAATTAGTATATATGTGAATGTGGTTGGAAATTTCTTCCGTTGATAATATATACGCACGTACATACAGTCAGATCAAGTGGTTTCAAAAGGCTACCTTTAGTTTTGTAGATAAGATGGAAATTGGAAATTTTATATGAATAAAAAATGAAAGCGAGAAGACCTAGCAATTGACTAGATCAGATGCCATGCATGTACGTTCGTGATGCCATGATGAGGTGGTACAACTGTCCATCATGTGACTCTTTTTCTTCATCGATTTTTATTGGTTTTCTCTTTAAGAAAAAGAAAGAAAGAAAGAATCTAATGTTAATGGAAAATACTTGGGCCACCGAGCGGTGGTCCCAAGACATCCATTTGTGAATGACTGTAGCATCATCTAATGTTAATTATCATGACACCATTTGATCTTTTTTATTAATTCTCTTTCATTATTATTAGTCATTATAAAAAATTTGTTTATTAATTTGTGGTCATTTTTTAAAATGATTATTTTTTTTTATTAAAATGAGTATATTATCATTAAAAATAATCATTTTCATCACAAATAATTTATCTCATATTGACTCATTAATTTCTTCATCGATTTTCATGGGTTTTGTTTTAAATCTAATGACTCGAAATTAGTAATATTAGTTTAAAAAGAAATCACAGATGTCAATGAACATTGGAAGGTCGTCTTTATGATGGTTTTGTGATCATGATTATCTATTACATGATGTTATTACCCGCTGTAGCTCTCGACCATAATACCTTTATTTCTAAGTTAGAATATCGATCGCATTATAAATTAAAAAACAATTTTCTATAGAGTTTATATATGTCTTTGTAGGCTCCAACCTCTTCGTTTTAACTTTTGAAATACTCCTTTTACTTGATATATATAAAAATCTTCATCACTAAATAACGATGATTATAGTGGCAGTGGACGACAAGTAATAACCCAAGTCAGTATGGTATTTATAATAAAGGGTAAATGCTTAACAAAGTAGTTAGAATAGAGTGCATGTGAAACCCACCCCGGAGACAATCTCATTTTGATCTTCATCGATTTTTAAGGGTTTAAAAAACCTAATGTTAATTATGTGCACGACAATCTTTTATTCCATTTCATTATTACTAGTCATTATAAGAAAATTTCTTATTAATTTTTTATCATTTATTTCTTATCAAAACGATTATTTTCTATCAAAATAATATATTTTTATTACAAATAATCATTTTCATCACAAATAATTTTTTATAAATATTCATTTTTATTATAATGAATTCATTTTATCATACACATTATCCTAAAATAGAATCTCAATAATCAAATCAAATGGAAATTAAGTTCGTGGCTATTGTGTAACATATATATACTTGCATTATGGGAGCTTGACCGTGTCCAATCACCAATCTGCTGAGTAGTGAGGAGGTCATGGGGAAGGGATGCATGTGGTTGGCTTTATTAAAGAAGCAACTTGGTAGGATGTATCATTCTGAAAAGACTGAAAGCAACATATCTAGATTATTATCACTCATTTAGACTCTTTGGATTTATAAATAAATTGACATAGTTTGTGAATAGTAGAATAAAATATTATTTTTTAATATTATTATTATTTAAAATTTTAAAAAAATTGAATTACTTATTATATTTTATGTAAAAATTTAAAAAATTTATAATGATAAGATAAGATATTTTCTGAATGCAATTGAAAATTAAGGCTTATATATATAGTTGACCCCAAAATCAAAAGTGAGGCGGCCAGACACCATTAAACGATGCCAACCAAATGCCTTTGGAAATTTTGGCCTTGGATCATTAAATTATATCTGAAATCTCAATTATCATTCATTCAGTATGTGTCACGTACTACAGAAGTAGCTAACTAGAAGTGAAATATTGAGTCATTGTAACTATATTTGAGAGAAGTCCTAAGATAATTATTTTATCATGAAATTTATTTATAAGTCTACTTATTAACACATAAACTATATCATTACTTCAGAATATGCTTTTAATATGCTTCAAGCATTAACTATGAAATTTTCCATACACTTTTACCTAATAAATAACCTGATCATCTTCCCACATATTAGCAATATGAAGCGTGTTTTCCACCGTATCTTTTGTATACAAACTAAGAATTTTAATGCGTCGAACTAATCCTCTAAACCAGAATATCATTATCAGGCAGATTTGGGCTTAGAGGGCTTTACTACTAATATTACAATTAGATCAGTATGTTGGGCCGCGCAAGTTTGAGTGTCGACCTCGGCCTTAAGTCCGAAAAGTCCGAACATTGATTAAGGTACGTTTGGATAGTAAATTTATATAAAAAATAAAAGTTGAATAAAATATTATTTATTATTATTATTATTATTTTAAAAATTAAAAAATTGAATTATTTATTATATTTTATATGAGAATCTAAAAAAAATTATAATAATGAGATGAGATAAAATACTTTCACTAGCATACGAGATCTAAGAGCACTATTCAAATGTCAGTGTCTAGCCAAGTTTTGCCTAAATAGTTCAAAAGTAGTCTGCATTAGAATAGTCAAAACTCTAAACTCTAAGGCTGCGTTTGGATCCTCAACCCAACTCAACTCAACTCAACTTAACTCATAATTATAACTTTTTCAAATTCTAATACAAAATATAATAAACAATTCAACTTTTTCAAATTCTAAAACAACTTTAATATTAAAAAATAATATTCTAATAATATTTTATCATCTCAACTCAACTCAACTCAACATCAAAACTCACCCTGGCTTCACTTTTGAGCTACAATAAATTTATCTATTTTTCTAAATTTGGTCACCCACTATTCATCTTTAAAATAATATTTCACTCTAAAAATATTATCAATGGCTACTATTAGATAATTAGGTTGAAGAAAAAATAGTTTAAAAATAATAATTTTAAGTAAAAATTAAATTATTAATTAATATATAGAGTGTATTTGTAAAATATAAAAATTAAAAAATTATTATTAAAATATTTAATATTATATTATTATTTTAACTTTAAGATGAATAGTTTAATGTGGATTAATCTCTCTAATAATTCTGACAACTTCAAATTTTAGTACTTTAGCCTTAATGGACT
This sequence comes from Cyclocarya paliurus, assembly GCA_029856935.1. Taxonomy (NCBI): domain Eukaryota; kingdom Viridiplantae; phylum Streptophyta; class Magnoliopsida; order Fagales; family Juglandaceae; genus Cyclocarya; species Cyclocarya paliurus. The sequence goes on along the minus strand of CM056946.1, from coordinate 42,277,854 downwards.
TAAGGTTTCGTTTGGATTTAAAGATGAGTTGATATGGTTTTAAATTAATTTAATAAAATATTATTAGAATATTATTTTTAATATTATTATTATTTTAAAATTTTAAAAAAAAATTAATTATGTATTATATTTTATATATAAATTAAAAAAAATTATAATAATAAATTATGATGAATTTCGAATCCAAATGAGACATATAGGTCAAACGAGACATATAGGTGTTTCGGCTTTTACTCTAGGGGGCTTGCTCTTGAGAACCCACTCCTATTTATAGGCTATTCCAACTTTCAAGTCAGGTTGACTTGTGCTTGACTTTGTCGCGTACAGGTGGTGGCAATGCAGGGGATCTTTTCATCATTCCATAATACACGTAATCAGAACAGGCAAAAGTTTGAGGGGTATGGCCGTTGATCAAAAGCAAAGCTAGCTAGCTGCCAAGTTACCTTTAATTGGAAGGTAAAAGAAGATAAAAGATTCTTCTTTCTGTCTAATCATGTGTTTGCTTCTCTTTTTTAATTGGACCAAAAAATATATTTATAAGTGTGTTTATTATTAGTACCTTAAATATATCATTGATGTGAATAAAGAAAGAGAAATATTTTTTTTTTAAAAATTCATGTAATGGATCATACAGTAAGCAATGTGTTTATCGACTTAATTGTATCATACATATATAATTAAGATTAACTAAATTCATAATAATATATCTCCAAGATTAACTAAATTTCTTGAAAAATCATGTTATAGATTAAATTTAGTGAGTTGTCTCAGTAAATTGAGATGGTTAAGTAGTACTACTAATTCAGCTAAGATATCATACATGTAATATCATTGCCAAATAAAAAGAAATAGCTAGATGATCATGATCTGTAACACTTAAAGAAGAAGAAGAAGAAGAAGAATAAAATACTAGCTATATATAGTCTAAGAAATTAAACAAGCTAGCTGACCAAAACTAAGTCGGTCAGACGCTCTTAATTTTATTGACACACTGCAAAGAAAGTTCGATCGAGCGGATCCATGCATTACATGATGATACGGTATCGAACTAAACCTATTTATTCTCAAACTTGTATGTACATACGTTCTTCTCATGATGATCATCGATCATCATCATCACGAGAAGCATCGTTAATGCCAGCACTAGTACTTATAACTTTTACTATTTTAATCATACCAATTTCATTACACCATTAAAAGCTCTGCTTATTCAAGTTGATCCTAGCCATGAGCCGGTGGCTTGCAACGCTTATAGGTGCTTTTTGGACTGCAGGGCTTGGTCTTCTGTTTCCCTATGCAAGCAGCATATTGGGGATTTTCTTTGGGGTTTCCGCACGGTTTTCCTGGCACGTTGGGATTATTGATCTTGCTTCTTTGCCGGCCACGATAATTGCATGCATCAAATGATAATTAATTTAATTATCCTAGCTACTCCATATGTAAATTTATTTTTAATCATGTATTTCATTATAACCCCCACGTTTGATCATGTGTTATGGCACTGTCATATTTATTTTCTTGTTAAGCTTCTAAATATATCAAAATACCTAATAATTAAGTTCGGGTCTTTGAGATTATCTTTAATTTGATAATATATATAATCTTTTTTATAAAATCGTAATTAATAATAAAAAATTATGTCTATATTATGTATACAGAACATCATGTTTACTATGTAAATTAAATAACTCATACACTTTGTAATGACAAATTAACGATAATAACGTTGGGAAAATTGAAATAAAAATAATAAATTTTTTTTTTTATTCAAGCAGGGAGGATGTGTGTGTGTGTGACAGATTATGAAAATAGAAGCAAATTAAAAATTTGTGCTGATCTCACCATCGGCCTCATGATCATGACCAGCCAATTCACGAGCCATAATTGAACGGGAAGAGAAAAGAAGGAAAGTCAGGAGAAATTGGATGTGCATCTGGACTGGTTTTTTTTTGGTCCGGTGCGGAACCCGGAAACCCGGGTGCATCCGGGCGGTTATCCGCCCGGATTACACCTGGGCGGTTAAGGAGATGTGGAGTGATATGATCTAACTTTCTTTCATTTAAATTTTAAAGTCTTATTTTAGATTGACTATTCATACATGTATATACCTTAAATTAGGTATCTATCACTCCACATCTCTAGTTTCTATACTCTCACTGATTTTGCCAACTATAAAGAATTTGACATTTCAATTTCCTCAAAATTCAAATTATGAATAATTTGACATTTCAATTTTCTCAAAATTCAAACTATGAATAGATACAATATAACCTAAATTATTTGGATCTCCTTGAATAATCAATAATGTACCCATTAACTATTATATGATCTAACTTTCTTTCATTTAGATTTTAAAGTCTTACTTTAGATTAACTATTCATACATGTATATGCCTTAAATTAAGTATCATATCACTCCACAACTCAAAATAAGTCCTTGAGACTACTTTCTAGGAACACAATTTAAGATATATACATTTGTCTTTAATAATTTTACTATACTTTTTGAAGAAGTTAACAAAATATGTCAGGGTTATGACCTAACTCATAATATTTTTCCTGGCACTCACTACTTCAATCCAATTCGATGATTTTTACATTTATACCTAGCTGCATTATAGAGAAAATGTTTACATACGTCTATATGCATTATCTCAAAAAAAAAAACTCTCTATTCCTTATGTCACATTTTCTTGATATGTTTGATTTATTAAACTTTTATACAAATCAACACACATCCTGAGATTATAAAATTTAAATGCGAAAAATATTTTATTTACTAACCTTTATAACTTTTCTTGAAGATATTCTCCTAACTTTTATATCACAAATTATATTTCAAATTTTATGACACAAATTATAAAAAAATTTCATAAATCATTTTTTCATTTGGTTCCAATACAAGCCTCATGAGTGAAAAGGAAAAACTTTTAACCAAATCACTATTATGAAAGCATGACGAATAAAAATTCTATTGGAATGAAAAAAATAGAACAAACATAAAGGGCATTTTGAAATAATTTAAAAATTTGAACATTTGTACTCGAGTTCAACCATTGAAATAAGCATAAGCATTTATAGAGTTTGATTTAAAACTTATACAGACAAAATAAATATGAAAATTTGCATTCAATTTTCATCTAAAAAGAATGTATAAGATCATATTCGAAACTTATACCCAAAAATATTTACCCTTCACTTCGAATCATGTCTTGTGTTTAGGGCACCTAAACCTTCAAGTGTCATGTTTCTTTCAAACTTCAATTGATACAATCCTTATATTTTGATCGCCATCATTTCCTTCATTTTTCAAAAGATACAAATGATTTTTCATACAAATTAGCAAAATAAATTTGTATATAGCCAATACTACCAACTTGTTCATATTTCAAAATAATGCCTCTGAAGTAAACTATTATGCACAAATATAAGAAATTCCTACAGTTTGATGTGTAGCAATTAATTCAATCTTCTCAAACATTGTACTTTTATGAACATTATCACTATTCTCAATAATAATTTTGATGTTAGACTTAAAATAGACAAACCAAGGTCTAAAACTCTTAGTGTAAATTTAGCATGCTCATGTTTATCTAAACTAGAGTTCATTCTGTACAGGAAACTTTGTAAAGATATTCGTATACTTACTGCAAGAAAAATATTTTAATCACATTAATGCTTTGAGTTTGACCCTCACAAACAATAATAGAATTTAAACTATTATGGATGAACTAATAGTATCATTGAGATCCCTCCTTTGGGAGTGAACCCTAACACACAAATGTTTCCTCTAATTTTAAATTTTGTAGATGAACTAGTTGTATCATTAGAATTCTCCTTTGGGAGTATACTCTAACATATAAAGTGTTCCTTTCAACTTTATTTTAATAGATGAACTAGTAGTGTCATCAAAATCCTCATTTGAGAGTAAATCTTGACACACAAATTGTTCACTTCAACTTTACTTTGATGGATGAACTAGTAGTGTCATCAAAATCCTCTTTTGGGAGTAGATCTTGACACACAAAGTGTTCACTCCACCATATCCACCTTACTATGGGATTTAATGATTTGTCACAAATATTAAGAAATCTTGTACCTTTGGGCAACCAATCTTTTTGTTAATTTTGATGTAAATCATTTGTCCCATATTGGATAAACAAATATACATGGCATGATAATAACAACCAAAATAAACAATTTATACATGTATTTAATAATAAGAACATATACATAAGATTTAATACATGTATTTAACAATAATAACATGCAAATAAATAAAATTTAATACATGTATTTAATAATAATAACATGCATAAAAATTAATGTTTTTTCTTAATGATATAAAATAATATAATTATTTTAATATAACCGATCCGGGTCTAAATCGGACAAGTCTAGTAAACCGGATAGGACCCAATTCCTTTCAATGGGTCAGCTTCCCTCTTATTTTTTTTTGGTTATGTTATTGGGTTGGCCACAACAATGGCCCATTCAGCCCGTTGGTTTTCCTTTCCCTCTTGGATTGGGCCAGAGTTCACGACCCAGCCCAACAGCCCAAAACAAATGTGCTGAAAAGAAACCCTAATTCATCTTCTTCAACCTTCAGCCACTGCCACTTATTTCCAGACCTTGAGCTACCGCAGCTGTGGCACATCACCAACGAGGGGAGACATCAAGAAGTCCCTGTCCTTCTTCCACCATCAACCTTTAGGTCAAGACCCATTCTTTCTTTTTTAATTACTAGAAACTGTCGCGACAGTGGGTCATGACATCTGATGGAAGTTCATACAATCCATTTCTAACATGGCCTTGAAATGGAGCCGCCCGAGTGCGCAAATCCTTCACAAAAAAAAAATTAGAATGAAATTCAAATAATACAGAATTATCCAAACAAAATTGATTAATGAGAAGAAGATTTCTAGTAATAGAGGGAACATGAAGCAATTGAGAGAAAAGAAATTTGCCCCAATGTGAGTGGAGGTGAGATGACCCAACATTTTGAATAAGTAAGGTTGACCCATCACCAATACTAACTTGATCGTGACCTTGATAGACCGTAGAGTCCAAGTTGAGGTTGGAGAATTCTGGTGTGAAGTGGTTGATGGCTGCGGTGTCAGGAAAGCAAGTATGGGATGGTGGTGCCAAGGGAGAAATTTGAGGTGATCGGTGAGGTAAGGCCGTGTAGTTGGCTGCAAAAGAGGATGGTGGTGGGGCTTGATAAGCTTGATCAAATCTGTGGTAACAAGTTAACACAATATGGCTAGGTTTCTGGCATACTTGATAGAAGGGTCATGGTACAGCTCGACTAAAAGGGAGTTGAGGACCTCCTCTGCTAGCCGAAATAATCAATTGGTTTTGTAAGACCCATTTTGTATACGCAGGATTTGGTAGATTATCAAGAATGGAAGGGGGTGCAAGGAATGAGCCATTAATGTATTCATACAGTTGATGCCCTTTGAGAAATGGCACAATTTGTGCCTTCCAAAGTAAGTAATTTTCTAAGATAAGTTTGATAGTAACAAAATAAGAAGATGAGTTGAGAATGGAGGAAGAATGAGCGGGTGGGTGAGATGGAGAGAAGAGATTTGAATTTTCGAGAGAAGCCATATCCCAGGTTTGAAGCAAGAAGAGGGACGATGAGTCCTTTCACTACTTTAATACCATATTAAAGCAAGAAAAAGAAGAACAAAATATGTGCACACTAAGTGTTTGAATAAACATGTAGCTGAAAGGCTTTTGTTTTTGGACTTTATTTTCAATTTCTCTATTCCATATTTACAATGTATTTCTTCTCCCATATATACACTCTCTCAATAGGAGATCATTTACATAGATTGCTCAAAACAATTCACATCACTAGAATAATTACACAGGATGGTGCTAGGCATGGACATGCTTCACTGGCTTTTGTTGGCAGAGGCTTTTGCTGAGCATTCAGACTTGGAACGGGTTTGTATAGGGTGGGATGTAGTGTTTGGGTAAGGAATCGAAGGATGAGTGGAATAGAGAGAAGACGGCGTAGTCTAATGAGGTACCGAGGGAGAGGGAATTGACCTAGGATGCGAGAGAGCAAGAGAAATGGATATGTGGCTCGAGAGGTGATGCGGTTGGGCTGGAGAATGTAAGTGATGTTAGGTCGAGTCTGGTTGAAAGTTGAAAGGAGAGGGAGCAGATGAGATGTTTGGCTGAGGGGAATTAGAGTTCGAAATAGATGGGAAGGCAGGGACTAAATTTGACTGTGGGCTGTGGTAATTTGTAAGGGGCTGTGGAACGGGAAGGTGATGTGGAATGGGCTACTCAGAGATACATGGCCTTATAGCAGTGAGGCATGGGGAATTTCTGGGCTAGGCTAAGCAAAGGGACTTGAAATGGACATTGATTTTTCAAGATTGGAGTGGGCATCCGATTAATTAAAAAGACCACGGTTTGAAAGACATCGGCCCAATATTCTTAGGGAACTGAGCCATGAGCAAGTAAAAAGAGTCCGGTTTTGACAATGTGTCAATATCAGCCTTCAATTGTTCTATTTTGTTGATGAAAGTATTTATAAGTGACGCGATGGTGAATGCTAAGGGATTGACAAATTTTTTGAAGGGGCCAAAACTCCCCCCCCCCCACCCCAATTGGTTTGGATGGAATTAATTTTTGATGAAAGGAAATTGTTAACATACGTAAAGAAGGCCAAGCAAATAGTAGAAACATCCGATTTAGATTGTAATGGGAAAGGCCAAACATACTTAGAAAAGTCATCAACGATAGAAAGACAAAACCTACAACCATTGGAGGAGGGCACAGGAGCCGGTCTCCAAACATCTAAAAACAGTAAAATAAAAGGCTTAAGAGACCTAGAAGGTGAAGGAGGTTGGGTAAGAACATGAGACTTTGCTTGTGGACAAGCTCGACATGGTGACATAGTTGTTTTAGACTTTATGGGAAGATGAAAATTATGGATAGTAAAATATGTTGTTCTAGGGTATGGATGACCAAGTCGGTTATGCCAAGTTTGGGGAAAGGTCCGCTCATCAATGCATGCTTGAGGTGTGGCCGTGATATCCTATGGAAGTTCATACAGTCCATTTTTAACATGGCCTTGAATTAGAGCCTCCTGAGTGCGCAAATCCTTCACAAAAAAAGAATTAGAATGAAATTTAAAAAATATAGAATTATCCAAACAAAATTGACAAACAGAAATAAGATTTCTAGTAATAGAGGGAACATGAAGCAATTAAGAGAGAAGAAATTTGCCCAAATTTGAGTGGAGGTGAGTTGATCCAACATTTTGAATAGGTAAGGTTGACCCATCACCAATACTAACTTGATCGGGACCTTGATAGACCGTAGAGTCCAAGTTGAGGTTGGAGAATTCTGATGTGAAATGGTTGGTGGCTGCGATGTTAGGAAACCAAGTATGGGATGGTGGTGCCGAGGGAGAAATTTGAGGTGATTGGTGAGGTAAGGCCATGTAGTTGGCTACAAAAAAGGATGGTGGTGAGGCTTGATAAGCTTGATCAAATCTGTGGTAGCAAGTGAATGCAATATGGCCAGGTTTCTGGCATACTTGACAGAAGGGTTGTGGTGTAGCTCCACTAAAAGGGAGTTAAGGACCTCCTCTGCTAGGGCCATGACCTCGTCACCCTCTGGAAAAAGAGCCTCTACCACGATTTGAGAGGAAGGAATTTGAGCAAGTTGAAGTCACATTTGTTGCAAGAGAGGTTCCTAAAAGCAATGTATTAGTTTGATGTGACAAACAAGATTCATGATTCAACAAATAACTATAAATCTGTGGGGTGGAAAAGGTATCGAGTCAAGTTGTAAGTGATGTAACCAGTGATTCATAATCAGAACCAAGGCCAGCAATGAGGCAGATAGTGAATTCGGATGGGGAGAGAGGTTGACCAGCAGCCCCAAGGGAGGAGGCAAGAGAGGTAGCTTTGTTAAAGTACTCTACAATTGTGGAAAAACCATTCTTAAGAGTAGCAAGCTGGTATTTCGTTTGCATTATATGTGTTGTGGATTGTGCAGCAAATAGTGTTTGTAGAGTAAACCAAACCTCCTGAGAAGTAGAACAAGTCAGAAGTTGTGTAAGAACAGAATCTGAAAGGGATGCATTGATAGCCAAAATAATCAGTTGGTCTTGTAAGACCCATTTTGTATATGCTGAATTTGGTAGATTATCAAGAATGAGAGGGGGCGCAGGAAATGAGCCATCAACGTATTCATACAATTGATGCCCTTTGAGAAATGGCACAATTTTTTTCCTTCCAAAGTAAGTAATTTTCAAAGGTAAGTTTGATAGTAACAAAATGAGAAGATAGATTGAGAATGGAGGAGGAAGGAGCGGGTGGGTGAGATGGAGAAGAGATATTTGAATTTTTAGGAGAAGCCATCTCTGTGATTTGAAGTAGGAAGAGGGACGATGAGTCCTTTCACTGCTTTGATACCATATTAAAGCAAGAAGAAGAAGAATAAAAGTTGTGCACACTAAGTGTTTGAATAAATGTGTAGCTGAAAAGCTTTCATTTTTGGACTCTGTTTTCCATTTCTCTATTCCATATTTACAATATATTTCAGCTCCTATATATACACTCTCTCAGTAGGAGATCCTTTACACAAATTGCTCAAAACAATTCACATCACTAGAATAATTATACAGGAATATTTTGGATGGTGCTAGGCATGGAAATGCTTCACTGGCTGTTGTTGGCAGAGGCTCTTGTAGAGCATTCTGACTTGATTTCCTAAAGCACATTAGTGGAGTGAGGTGCAATGGTATTTTCCATATCATCGTGGCTAAGGTCCTGCAACATAGGAAAGGAATGTGGGACAAAGTTGTCCATGTGGCTGGAAAGTGGTGCAGTGCTATCTTTGTGGCTGGAGATCGGTAATCTCTACCATATTCTGAACCTGATTCCAACTCTTCAAGCCATAATGGAGATTAGTATGTCTTCCACAGTTCCACACCAATTTATAAATAAATAAATTTTCTTATGCTTCATATCCTTTCATGAATTACCAAATATCATTATAACTAGGCTTAGATTTGGGTAGAGGGCTTTACTACTTTTGAGGTGAGGTTTGGATAGTGACTTGAGATATTGAGATGAATTGAAATGAAAGTTTTTTTTTTTTTGAAACAATAGTACCTCATCTCATTTATAAAGTCGAAAAACTAGAACTTTTGTCATATACAATTTGCTGTGTAACTTCCTGTGGAACTTCCTCTATCCAACAGATTTCATCCTCTGTAAGTAAAGACCTCTTTGCTAGACTATGTGCAACACTATTTCCTTCCCTATGTATAAAGCCCAAAGTTCAATAGAGACCTTTTGCAAACAATCTCTTCATATCCTCGATCAGCTATCCATTCTCAGACTCATCTTTCTCCTCAGCTAGCATTGCCTCTACCACCCCTTTTGCATCCCCTTCCATCATGACAAACCAAAACCCCAGCTTCATACATAGTTCTATAGATCTCTTTAAAGCCAAACACTCATCAATAAAGGGAGAAAACACATGATCTTTCCTGGAACAAACAGCAGCCAACACCTCTCCGTTACAGTCCCTTACTACAATTCTTATGCCTATCCTCCTGTTCTTCAAATCAACCGCAACATCAAAATTGAGCTTGCATTTATCTTGCACAGGTCTCTTCCATCTTCTATCTTCCCTACACACCTCACTTCTAGCCTGCCTTCCCTCTATTCTGAGAGTTGCTTCTTGGTACTCCTCCAGAAACACCAAAGCAGATCTCACTACTTTACCTAGGCTACCAAACTTATTTTCAAAAATAAAAGCATTCCTTTGATGCCCCCAACTTTCATGTACGGACACGCACGGAAATCGAGACGTTGGGATGATGATGACACGATCACCCACCCCATCGACACGTGCCGAGTGTGTGTAATGCAACACGTGTACAATAAACAATATACAGCAGAATGGTTAAGTCAAATAACTAAGTACTAGAAGTTAATACAATACAATAGTACAAAAAGTCCACATATCAACATAATACAATTTTTGTTTACAAAACAACATCAAATAAAACACAATAAGCATAAGCGAATGATTAACTTCAAAACAAAATAGTCAATGTCCCTACTCCTCAAGCGGAGCCGCATCCTTGGGCTCAGCCTCCTCAAAACTTGCATCAAAATCTGCAGTCCCACAAAATGGTACCACAGGTAAGTAAAATTCAAAATGCTCTAAGGCATAAATATATTAAAACAACTAACACTATGCATGCACATGATGACCAAAGCGCAAAATCCGAGAAAAATACTATTTCTCAAAAATCATAATTTTTTTACGCACGCCAAAAATCACCATTTAGCACAAAACTAAAATCCAGGAATAAATTCATTAATTTCAATTTTAACCGTATGCATCATAGCCTCCCCTAGGGACCATCCACATACTCTGACTCCCTTTGTCACCCCACGGATAACGACCGTACGAGTGATGTTCAGTTCCGCGCCCCCCGCGTACATAACCAAGCATCCTCTGACCCCCACCAGCACAAGGGGCCACGGAGTCGGATTGAGAGCACTACCATCCCAGCCAAGTCCCGGGCAACAGCCCCAGAGGATGACACTCAGTATATTCCGCTCCCGAGTGCCCAGAAGAGCTCCACCGAGATAATACCCCATCTCAGTTTGGGGGCGATACATACGTACCCGAAAAGCCTTTTTCACATTAAACACAGTTTCCAAAACACACACCCTCGCATGCATGCACAATGCCATGAAATCAACCAATTATCAACAACCAACAATTATCAGTAATTTTTCAACAACCAACACAGTCAAACCAGATAACCAAATCACAGTTTATAAAACAGGTTAGTACAAAAATATACTTAAGTCTTAATAGTCTTTTGGAGAAATACTTACAGCGCTATAAAGTAATTTTAGGAGGATCACGGAGGTGCAAAAGATGGCTGGAAGGTAACGTAACAATGTAAAAACATTGTGGCCGAAATACACAGAAAATCCAAATTCAAATGGGGTCAAACGAAAGCTAGGGAATGGTAGGGTAGGGCTTATGGAAGGTGGTGAAACTAGTGGAAGCGACAGCTAGCCATGGGTGGCGGCCGAAACGGCGGTGGAAGGCCAAAAAGGTCGAAACGAAATTGAGCTCGTTGAGGTGGCTCCGGTTACGGATCGGAGCCGAAATTGGGTGGGTTAGGATAGCAAGAGGCCGGTGAAGAGTGGTGAAAATATGGCGACCAATGGTGGCCGAACGGCGGCAGAAAGGGAGGAGAAAGGCCGCGGCTTCAAACTGCTCGCGGAGGCTAACGCTGGCGAGGTAGGTGCTGAGATTGGAGGGGTTGGGTCGTCGGCGGCTGGAAAGTTGACTGGTGCCGGCGGTAAGGGCCAAGGATGGCCGGCGGCGGCGGGCTGGGAGAGAAGCCGAACGCACGGGGGAGGGAGAGAGAGAGAGGGTCGGGCGGGAGGTGAGAGAAAATCGAGAGAAAAGAGAAAAAGAAAGAAAAGAAAAGAAAAAGAAGAGAAAAAAAAAAGAGGAAAAAAAAAAGATAGGGAAAAGAAATAAGGTCCAATCCTCACAACTTTTGGGTCACAACTGATCCTCAAAATAACTATTTTAAAACAGTAAATTAAATAAATCAATTTAAACTCAAAACTAGTTAAAGTAAAATATTAAACTCCAACAATAACATTCTTTAAAATAAAAAGCAATTAAATTGCAGAACACTAATTAAAATTATGAAAGCACATTAAAATAATTCCCAATTTAAAAATCGTAAAATAATCTCGCGAAAACACGTTAAATTAAATTAAAAGGTTCAAAATTAAATATTTAATTAAAAAGTCCTTCAATAAAAAGCACGTAAAAATCGGGGTGTCACAATTCCTCCTTCCTCAAATACCCCTCATGATGGCAACAACCCATTCCAACCCTCCTTTAGATAATATTTTAGTCAACTCCATCCACAAACTAGTGAAATCCTGCACCTGATTCCTCCACTTCCTCACCGGACTTTTAGCTTCAGCCCACACATCAGTAGCCGCAGGATAGCACCACAAGACATGCTCCACATCTTCCTCTTCTCTGCTGCACACGGGACACAGGGAATCCTCAGTCACCTTCCTTTTGAACAAGTTCTTCCTAGTGGGGAGAACATTATTCAAAGCATTCCAAACAAAATGCATATAACCTCCAGACACTTCCATAGACCACACCTTCTTCAACTGATCCACTTCCCTACTTCCTTCAGAAGTACTCCCTTTCCTGTTAGCCTTCATTTGCACATCCGCATGGTAAGCACTTTTTACAGTGAACTTACATTTCTTTAAGAAACCCCAAAACATCCTGTCAGCTGTCTCGAGACAGCTAATAGATATAGCACAAATCATATCAGCTTCTTCCTTGTTAAACACCCTGGCAATCAGATCCGTTTTCCATTCCTTCCTCTCCTCATCAATTAAGTCAGACACCTTTGCATCTTCGGCTAGAACTTGGACAGGAGATTGAACACAGTAAGAAATAGGAGAAGGAAGCCACTTCTAGCCCCATATCGAGATATTCCTTCCATTTCCCACCCTCCACCTCTGTGACGCCCCGACTCCCACGTGTAAAACAACGCAGGAATCGTGACGTCGGGATGATGACAACACGGTCACGCATCCCAACGACAAGTGTTAAAGTGTGTGCAACAAATAAAAATTGCACAACAAATCGCAGCGGAATATTAATAATAATATCAGTCTACTAAGTACCAGAATTTTAATTTAATACAATTATCGAGAAATACAGTAAAAATTCAAATACATACACGAGAGATAAATAATTTTCCATAATCCAAACAGCAGCAACCACATGCCACTTATCCACGAAGCCGAACCCGAGGCTCAACGTCCTCAACCTCATCTGCAAAAAAATCTACGGTACCAAAAAGGGTACCGCAGGTAAGTAATAATCCAAACGATCCCAAAGGTAAAAAATACATTTACTGCAACCAACATGCATGCATATGAGGAAATATGCACCAAACCCAAAAATATTTATTGGACACTGTAGGCGGGAATCACAGGCAGGACTCTACCACCATCCCTGCTTACCACCATCCCTACCGCGTGTACCGTAGGCGGGAATCGCAGGCGGGACAACACCACCATCCCTGCTTACCACCATCCCTACGCGTACACCGTAGGCGGGAATCGCAGGCGGGACTATACCACCGTCCCTGCTTACCACCATCCCTACAGTTCCTTTCCACACACAACACCAAAAACCCAGTGGAGCACTGTAGGCGGGAATCGCAGGCGGGACAACACCACCATCCCTGCTTACCACCATCCCTACAGTCTCCTTTCCTTTTCCCCACATATGAAAACCCAGTTTTCATTAACACAAAATATGCGTGCACATGCAATGTACAAATCCAACAATAAATTCCAATAACCAACACGACAGTAAATTCCACAATCCAACCAGATCACAACACAACCAATCACAGACATCATAAACCAGTCAGTGCAAAAATATATTAAAACCTTAAAAGATGTTCGGGAAAATACTTACAGTGCTTTAATATATTTTTCGGAGGATCACGAGAGAGCTGGAAGCGTCAAATCAGCAACACCACAGTGTAAAAATACACTGTGGCCGAAATACACAGTGAAACCCAAAATCACCCGGGGCCAAACGAAGACTTAGGAACGATAGGGTAGGGCCTATGGGAGGTGGGGAATCTAATGGTGGTGATGGTTGGCCGTGGGTGGCGGCCGAAACGGCGGTGGAAGGCCAAGAAGGTCGAATCGGATAGGGTGCTCGATGGGACGGCTCCGGCGACGGATCGGAGCCGGGGTTGGGTCCAAATGATTGCTTGAGGGCCGGTGGTGGTGTGGTAGAGAGGTGGTGGCCGGACGGCAGCGGAATGGGTGAAGGAACGCCGCGGCTTCGCACGGCTTCTGGAGGCTAACGGCGGTGCGGCGTCGGCTGGAATTTGGAGGGGAGGCTCGCCGGCGCACGGGGAAGCCGATGGTACTGGCGGTGTCGACCACCGCCGGCCGGCGGCGGTGCAGGGGCGAAGAAACCGAAACACGGGGGGGGAGAGGAGAGAGAGGGAGGGGGGCTCGCACGCGGGGAAAAACCAGAAGAAAAGAAAAGAAGAAAAAAAGAAAAAGGAGAAAAAGAAAAAGAGAAGGAAGAAAAGAAGATCCAGACTTTTTTCAACTTGGGTTTCGAAAGTGATCCAACGAAAAAGATTTTAAAACTACTAAATAAATAAAATAAATCAAACTCAATGAAAACTCAATTAAAGCAGTAAAAAATATTAAAATCCAAAAACAAGCCAATTTAAATTAAAGATAAATTTCAAATCCAAAACATTAAATAATATTAAGAAAATCCATTAAAATGATTTTCACAACTTAAAAATATAATAAAAATAATATTTAAAACCCCCATAAATTCAAAACAAGAGAATAAATTTTTAAACAAATTAAAATAATCCTTCTTTAAAAATACACTAAAATCTGGGATGTTACAACCTCAATCCCCTCTCAACCACATCCTTCACCTCCCATAGACTTCACCAAATCAATGAAGGGGATCTCCTTAACTTTGCTGCTATATAAATCTGACCTTTCAAGTATTTTTCATTAAAAATTTAGTAGGGAAAAGGTTGAGGAATGGAGAAAAATTCAAGTCATGTTGAATTGTTATGAAGAAGCTTCTAGGCAAACCTTGAATAAGCAAAAGACCTCTATAATGTTCAGTTCCAATACCAGGTTTTTGACAAGAGAGGGGATCAAAAGAGAGGCGGGTGATGTTTTATATGATAACTTTGAGAGATACCTGGGTCTTCCTACAATGGTTGGGAGGGCAAAATATAATACTTTTCGAAGTATTAAATATAGGGTGTGGCAGAAAATTCAGAACTGGAAGACCAATTTCTTGTCTAGGGCTGGTAGGGAAGTGATGGTGGAGGCTGTTTTGCAAGTCCTTCCTACTTATTCTATGAGTGTGTTCAAGTTGCCAAAGAAATTGTGTAGTGACTTAGAGGCTATGATCTCAAGGTTCTGGTAGAAAAACAATAGGACAGAGGTTGGTATACATTGGCAGAAATGGGAGAGGTTGGGGGTTTCCAAAGCCGAGGGAGGTCTTGGTTTTAGGAGTATGGAGTGCTTTAATAGAGCCATGTTGGCTAAACAATGATGGAGACTGGTCCAGAGGTAAGATTCCTTGGTGGCCCGAATTTTTTTTTTAAATGAAAGTTGAATTAAAGGTTAAAGTTGAATAAAATATTGTTAGAATATTATTATTGTTTTGAAATTGAAAAAAGTTGATATGTTTATTATAATTTATGTGAAAATTTAAAAAAATTATAATGATAAAATGAAATGAGATAAAACGTACACTTCTTATATCCAAACCGGCCATACTACATCGTTGTGCCAAGGAGATCATAGGATCCGAGTACTCAAGTTTAGCTTTTGCCATACTACACTTGCTCTTCATACTTGATAAATGATTAATATTTCTATGTATTGCATTAATGCCAGTATATATTATATCTATAACATTAAGAAAAATTATTAAATACTTGATGTATTAGGATCACAACAAGCTGACAAAAACTATGTCGGTCAGCTCCATTTTTTAATTTATTGTTGGCACACGTACAGCATATCAAGATGCAGCATATTTTACATATATATTTCCATACTGCAAAGGAAACTCGATCGATCGAGCTCCATTACAATATTAATTGTGTCAAACCAAATCCTATTTATTTATTCTCAAAGCATTACAGTACCATTTATTCCTACTTTCACCGCACCACAATAAGTAGTACTGATTCAAGGTCCTTGATGTGGCTTGCAACGGCTATATGCGCTTTTTGGATCACACTTGATGGGCTTTTGTTTTCCTACGCAAGTACTATATTGAGGATCGCTAGGCTTTCCGCATGATATTCCTGGCTTGTTGGGATCATGGGTTCCGGGAATTCCTGCATCGATCGAAAATAACTAGATTAGGTCTTTGTATTTACTCAAGTCATTTGTAAACATATTTGCCATGCAGTACGATAATTACATCACAGGATAAATTATCATAGCCCGTATATATGTTAATAATTCAGTCATGTATTTCATAATCTTCATGTTCCATCGTTTTTTTTCCTGTTATATGTGTCTTGATCTCACTGCCATGATTATTTTCTAGTACTAAAGTTTCTCATGAATATATAATAATATAATATATGATACCTAATAATTAGTTAATTAAGAGTCTTGAAGACCAGTTTTAGCAGTGAAGAGATTGTTCTAAAATATCTAAAATCTAGCATCACGAACAAGTACTAGTTGATCTTATATATGAACTCTCTCTTACAAAAAAATAAAACTCTCTTCTAGCTCATGCATGCATGTATGTGTTATAATACACACACATACATATATATATATATATATATATATTTATATATATATATATATATATATATATATATTTGTGTTAAACTCATGATAAACAATGTTAACATGATGATATGTAGAACATGCATATATAAAACACACATCATGATGTTTGAACATGACATTCTTTCATAATTTAGAAGAAAATAAATTCAATCAATCAACTAATCATCTAACTTAATTAAAAATAAATTTAATTTTAAAAAAATTGACATGAAGAAGATTATGTTTTGAGATTTTTAATCCGAATTCAAAGAGTAAAAAAAAAATAGTTAAATAATAAAACAATAATAAAAAAAGTGTATGAGTATCATTAACCATTGTTTAACCAACTAGTCACAAATTAAGAATTGGGAAATCCATATAAAAATTGTTATTATATAAAAGCTGCAAGAGGATAATATTTAAAATTGTGGTCACCATGAGCAACTTCTGACGTGGAAATATATAATATCTTTTGAATTTTGCAATAAACTAATATAGAAGATGTAGTACTGTGCTCTCACCCTTTTGACTCTTATCAGCCAGTTCACGAGCTGCAATTGAAGGAGATGAGATAAGAAGGGAAGCAAATATCAGAAAGCAAATAAGAATGATAGCCTTCATTTTGTTGATTGTTGATTGCTGATTAATGGTTTGTGCTGAGAGGCCATTTTCCTCCTACACCTATTTATAGACTACCATTCAAGTGCATGTGTAATTAGTATATATGTGAATGTGGTTGGAAATTTCTTCAGTTGATAATATATTCGCACGTACGTACACTCAGATCAAGTGGTTTCAAAAGGCTACCTTTAGTTTGGTAGATAAGATGGAAATTGGAATTAATTTTATATGAATAAAAAATGAAAGCAAGAAGACCTAGCAATTGACTAATCAGATGCCATGCTTGTTCGTGATTAAAAAACAGAGAAGAAAAAAGATGCCATGCTCATGAGGTGGTACAAGTACAACTGTCCATCATGTGAGTCATTTTCTTCATCGATTTTTATGGGTTTTGTCTTTATAAAAAGAAAGAAAGAAAAAGATCGAATCTAATGTTAATGGAAAATGCTTGGCCACCGAGAGGTGGTCCCGATACATTTTTCGAATGTCCTTTTTTTTTTTTTAGCTCATTAAAGAAGTGTTTTTTTTATAATATTGTATACTTAAAAAAATGTTTAAAGATATAAATATATATATATATATATATATATAAATATAAAAATAACCGGCCAAATGATCTTGTGGACACAAATTCTTAGTAGAATTTATCGGTGACTGTAGCACTATCTAATGTTAATTATCATAACACGGCCATTTGATCTTTTAATCTCTTTCATTAGTACTAGTGATTATAAAAACATTATTTATTAATTTGTGGTTAGTTATTTTTTATCAAAATAAATATATTACACGCGTAATCAGAACAGGCCAAGTTGAGGTATGCATGATCATTGATAAAAAAACAAAGCTAGGTAGCTGCAAAAGTTACCTTTAAATATTGGAAGATAAAAAATTAAACTTTTTACGAAGGATCGCTATTATTAATGCGTATTGCGTACTACCCCATGATCGGATCTTCTTGCTGTCTAATCATGTGTTGCTTTTTTTCTTTTTAATATTTTATAGATATAGAGAATTATTGAGTCCTTCATGTATCAGTCTTGAGAGTATTCAAACAATTATTGGACCAAAAAATATATTTATAAGTGTGTTTATAATTAGTACATTAAATATATCATTGATGTGAATAAAGAAAGAAAATAGTAACTAAATAGTAAACCAAATCAAGTTGTATAAATTATTATTTTTTTTAAAAAAAGGTTGATGCTTGACAAGGTAGTTAGAATAGAGTGTGAAAGCGTGGAGGCAATCTCATTCTCACGTGTCACTCACCTTGTCCAAAAATATAATATCTTAATGATCAAATGGAAAACTCATGGCTATTGTTCATCGCAGGGGACGTCACTCCCTTTATTCCGAATTCCATGATCGGAGCTTCTTCGTGTCTAATCACGTGTTTGTTTTTGTTTTCTATTTTTATAAAAATTTTGTTATACAACTTCCTCTATATTTTATATTTTTTTAAAAAATTTAATATTTTTTTAATTTATTCTTTTTAAACTATTTCAAATTTTTTATTTATTATTCATATAATAAATGTTTTATAAAAAAAATAAAATAAAATAAATGTGATGTGTAGAGGTTGTGTGAATAGTAAGAAGTTATAGAAATTTTTTTCTTTTATAATATATTTATAGATATTGAGAATTAGAGAAATGATTTGTGTAAGTTTTAAGTGAACAAGTCTCACATAAATTTTTATAAAAAAGTAGATTTCACTTTTAAAACAAAATCAATAAAATTATTTTTCTTTTATTAATAAGACTCACTTTTTTACAAAAAAAAACAAAAATCATCTATTTGAGATTTCTACCAAAAAATTATTGAGGCTGTCATCAAGTTCATACATGCTTGTTTCTTAAATTCTTACGTACAACCACAAAGTTTGTCCGTTTTCCGCAAAATTACAAGTGATTATATCACGAGAGGTGCTATTTTGCCGCTCGGAATAGCCCACTAGATGTTACCGTTGGGCCAAAATCTTCTCTCTTTTTTTTTTTCAGTTTTTTTATTCATATTTTTTGTCATTTTAAAATATTTTTAAAAAATATATTAATAATCACTTCCTTAATTATTAAATAAAAAAAATTAAAATACATGAGATATCAAAATAAAGAAACAAATTAAATAGACAAAATAGCGTTATTCTTATATAATACATGTACGGATTGCATTGCCATAGAGAAACTAAGAACAAGATCCAAAACATCAAGAAATTATTATAACCGTGTGAATTGATAAGTTTTAATTTAATATAATTAAAACTTTCTTGTTGGTCGTTAGGTATGTTTTTTTCAAGAGTATATAATGAGGTTGGACCGTGCACGTACAATTAGTTTTCATCTCATGAATTCTCAATAGCAAACATTCACTCTTCTTCTTTTTTGGGCTAACCATTTATAATATTAGCTTATGGTAGAGAAAAATCATGGTTACATATCTTTTCACTTGTCTAAAACATTGATAAAATAAACCTTTAACTCAGTCAAGTAATCCTTTAAAAAAAAAAAAAACCAAGCTACCCAGAAGTAAACCAGATGAAGACTTACGGATATAGGGGAGGCCAAGCTTGTCTATTCTCAACAATCCATGTACACTCCGAGGCAGATCTTCAAAAGAGTTCCAGGAATTTGTACAACCCTTTGAAACCATCCTTGCCAAACTATCAGCTGGTGCATTCCCTTGTCTAAACACGTGGTAAATGCTAATATTCATTCCCTCCATAATCTCCTTTAGCTCCTCCCAATAGTCTTCGAGGTACCAGAGACTAATCTCTAATTTCTTCAGCTAGTTAACTACAATACTGGAATCAAGTTCTACGTCTTTAAGAGTCAAATCCATACTTTTTGCTATATTAAGACCATGAAACACGGCCATAAATTCAGCAAAGAAGCTATTTCCGTGTCCCAAAAAAATCGAAGAAGCTCTCACCAAATTTCCAGAAGAGTCATGTATTACTCCTCTTGCTCCCACAGCACCTGGATTTTTTTGCCGTGCTAGGGTGCTGTAAAAAGAGTATCACTAAACTTTATTTAAATTTAGAGATGAGTTAAGATAAATTAACATAATTTGTAAATTATAAAATAAAATATAGTTAAAATATTATTTTTATATTATTATTATTTTGAATTTTAAAAAAAAAATAAATTATTTATTATATTTTATGTAAAAATTTAAAAAAATTATAAAAATTAAATTAAATTAGATGAGATGCCTTTTAAATGTAAATGGGACAAAATTAAGACTTATCTATAGTTGACCCCAAGTCAAAAGTAAGCCGGCCAGACACCATTAACGATGCCAACCAAATGCCTTTGGAAATTTTGGCCTTGGAATTATTAAATAATGAAAAAATCTACTCAACCTCTTACTATTCACACTACACTCCACACTCCATCTTTTTTTTAATTTTTTTTTTAATTTTTTTTATCAAATATATTTTTATATGAATAGTGAATAAAAAATTATAAATAATTTTAAAAAAGTAAATTCAAAAAAAAATTTTAAAAAATATTAAAAAGTGTGGAGTGTGGAGTGTGAGGAGGTTGTGTAGCAAAACTCTTAAATAATAT
Organism: Cyclocarya paliurus; assembly: GCA_029856935.1. NCBI lineage: Eukaryota > Viridiplantae > Streptophyta > Magnoliopsida > Fagales > Juglandaceae > Cyclocarya > Cyclocarya paliurus. Next base: position 42,257,229 of record CM056946.1, on the reverse strand, counting down.
CTGAAATCTCAATTATCATATTCATTGATCAGTATGTGTCACGTACCACAGAAGTAGCTAGCTAGAAGTAGGCCTGTTCATCCAGGTTTCAATTCAGGAACTTGAATATATTTGGACCAGAATTTGAATTTTAAATTCGAGCTAGAACTTGGACCGGGTTGGTCCGGGTCAACCTCAGGCTGGAACCCGGATAGATTCGGATTTTTGAAACCCTAAGATCCGAATTTCGAGTTGTACCCGGTTGTTTTTTTTTTAAGCCTTTATTTTATGTAAATATTTTTTCCTAAGAAGTCACGTGCATGAAACTCATAATATTTGTGTTCTAATTTTTTTTTTCTTTTAATAAAAGCTTTTATTTTATGTAAATCTTTTTTCTAAGAAGTCACGTTCATGAAACCTATAATATTTGTGTTCTAAAAATACTAAATTCATGTAAAACAAAAAAATAATTCCAATATTCATCTATGCATGCATCACAATGCAATCCACTATATATTACACTATTGGTATTTTATAAATTACATTACCAAACACAAAATTACAAGAAATGAGTTACAAAATCAACAACACAATCTTCCATCAGTGATTTAATCACACCAAATAATAGTCCATTGTCAATTCCTGCAACCAAGAAATCAAAAAACTCATTAACTAGTTTTGCATGTTATATTCAAATAGAATATTAAAAGAGAGTACAGAAAATGAGTATATAAATTGATGGTTTTATGTATAAAGATTGCAGCACCTCAAAATCATCTTAAAATTAATGACGATACATCAAAATAATGTCAAGAAATGCACCCAAACAATCCTAGCTAGCTAAAGGGCAGTCATAGAAAAGATGCATATTAGATTCAATAAAAAACTTCAACTAACAAATGCATAATTCAAACAAATGCATATAATAATAAAATTTATTCTTTATTTAAGCATAGAACTTCCCAAGACTCTAGTTTTTCTTCTTATATTTATTTAATTTTTTATTTAGAAGGTAATTAATTATGATTATCCACCATTGTTCTTCAATTATGGCCATGAGATCTGACACTGTTTTAAAAGCTTCAAGTTACACAAGTATCATTTTTTTGGGTTTTGTTACACAACCTCCTACTATTTACCCACACTCCACACTCCACATTTTTTAATATTTTTTAATATTTTTTTTTAATTTATTTTTTTTAAAACTATTTCAAATTTTTTATTCACTATTCAGATAAAATTTATTTGATAAAAAAAATTTTAGAAAAATTTAAAAAAAAGTGGAGTGTGGAGTATGAATGAATAGTAGGAGGTTGTGAAAATTTTTTACATTTTTTTATAGGTAAAGTTGATATTATATTTAGTTGAAACAATCTAGAAATGATTTAACATAACAGATTGAGCTGATATATAAGGAAAAGTTGGATTTCAAAGTTCATGTAAAGATTCACAGCAAAAATCAGCGTATGTAAAATCCACAGAAACAACACATACAACAGAAATATGGAAAACGTCAGGTTATAATGTCCTGCTTCCAATGCTCTGCTTCCAAGTCAGCCTGCACCCAATGTACATACATACATAGTTAATCAACAAATTAACTTCAACTTCTATAAATGTTTTCTTTCATTACTTGTTTCTCTTAATAAACCCATAAATACGCTTTTACCTGTCATTATCAATTCTCAAACCATAAATGTGACCTCAAAAAATGGCACACGCAAGCTTCAAGAATTTTGTGCACAAGCTGGATCATATTTGAAAAAGCAGAAGGTAAAAGTAGCAGGGTAACTGCATTGGGAACGAAACAAAAAGGAGAGTTTCACAATAAAAACGATATTTTTTAGAAAATACAGGAATGTACTCGAATCAACAACATACAGATAAGTATAAAAATTAAACATAACCAAAACATAAATGATAAAGAAAAAAAATGAAAAAAACAGAGTTCTTGGACAAAAATTGTTGAACCCTTGAATCTACACAAAACTTATAAGTATGTAAACAAAATCTAACCAAAATCAGTAGGCAACATAGAACAAAACAGACCAAAAAAAAAAACCCAAGTTTAAAAACAAAGAGAGTAGATCTAGCAACCATTTCAAAGCATAAAAATATTAAACAGATATAACCTTTAAAAATATGGTTAAGGGTTTCAGATGAAGTCGACCCTTTACGCAGAAAACAGAGGAGGCTAGGGTTTCAGAAAGCATACCCAGACTGTTAGGAACCTCGCTGGAGAGCACCCAAAGTTGTTAGATCTCCCCGAGGGCATTGACCGATTTCTGGCTTGAGAGCTTGATTGGTATGAGTGTGTTGGTGGGCGAAGAGGCGTACTGTGATCTTGGGTTGGCTAGTTTGGCTGAGGAAGAGATGATTCTCAAAGCTGAGCTTCCGCAAGCCATCGGTGAGAGAGTGTACTCGAATCTGCTACTCCTCTCCATCAAGTAACCATCGAGATAATCACGACGGCAGCTAGGGTTTCGTAGCTAGGGTTGTGAGAGTGAGAGTGAGAGAGAGAGAGAGAGGGGAGGTGGGGGGGTCCGGAGCAATGTTTTGAATACCGTACCGGATGCCGTACCGGTCAAGGCATTGGAACGAAATATTTCGATACCGGTACCGTTTCGGGATAGTCGATATATGAATAAATTATATATAAATACATAGATATATAAATTATAAATAGTCTAGTTTAAATTGGAGGTAAAAAAATGAGTTTATAACTTAAAAAAAGAAAAACAAATTATATAAATTAACAAAGGCCGAAATATCGGCCGGTTCAGGCCGAAATATCGACCGAAACGGCCGGTACCGGCCGGTACGGCCGAAATTTCAGCATATACGAAACACTCAGAAATCTGTACCGGACCAGTGGCCGGTACGGAAAATTTCGGCCGTACTGGCCGGTACAGTACGAAATTTAAAACAGTGGTCCGGAGTCACGGGCTGAAGGAAATCAGAATGAGAATTTTTTTTTTTGCCTTTTATACAAATCCGGTTATACCGGGTTATGAATACGGAACCCGGGTTTCATACCCGGGTTCGGATATATCTGGTTTTTATGATACAGGTTCTGACCCGGATTTCATCCAGGCCAGAACCCGTAACCGGAACCCAATTATCCAGGTCCCGGACCGGGCCCGGAAAAAATCCGGCCCAGATAAACAGTCCTAGCTTGAAGTGAAATCTTGAGTCATTGTACCTATATTTGAGAGAAGTCCTATTTCCTAAGATAATTATTTTATCATGAAATTTATTTATAAGTCTACTTATTAACACATAAACTATATCATTACTTCAGAAACTTATTACATGATCAACTAGTACCAAAAAAAATACTTTTAATATGCTTCAAGCATTAACTATGAAATTTTCCATACACTTTTACCTAATAAATAACCTGATCATCTCCCAACATATTAACAATATTATGAAGCGTGTCTTAATTCCACGGTATCTTTTGTATACAAACTAAAAATTTTAATGCGTCAAATTGATCCTCTAAACGAGAATATCATGATCAGGCAGATTTGGGCTTAGAAGGCTTTACTACTAATATTACTACAAGATCAGTATGTTGGGCCGCGCAAGTATGAGTGTCGACCTCGGCCTTAAGTCTTACTATTGATTAAGACACGTTTGGATATTGAGTATAGATGAAAGTTAAAAATTGAATAAATTATTATTAAATTATTATTTATTATTATTATTATTAAGAATTAAAAATTTAAATTATTTATTATATTTTATATGAGAATTTGAGAAAGTTATAATAATGAGATAAAACGAAACGCTTTCACTATCATACGGGATCTAAGAGCACTAGCCAAATGTCAGTGCCTAGCCAAGTTTTGCTTAAGTAGCTCAAAAGTAGTCTGCATTCGAGTAGTCAAAACTCCAAGACTTCACTTTTGAGCTACAATAAATTCATCCATTTTTCTAAATTTGGTTACCCACTATTCATCTTTAAAATAATATTGTACTCTAAAAATATTCTCAATGGCTACTATTAGATAATTAGGTTGAGGAAAAAATAGTTTGAAAACAATAATTTTAAGCAAAAATTAAATTATTAATTAATATATAGAATGTATTTGTAAAATATAAAAATTAAAAAAATTATTATTAAAATATTTAATATTATATTATTATTTTGACTTTAAGATGAATAGTTTAATGTGGATTAACCTCTTCAATAATTTTAACTTTAGTCAAAACTTCAAATTTTAGTACTTTAGCCTTAATCGACTCATGGTCTCGTTTGAATTCAGTGAGATGATTTTAGATTAATTTAATAAAATATTATTTTTAATATTATTATTATTATAAAATTTGAAAAAATTTAATTATTTATTATATTTTATATATAAAAAAAATTATAATAATAAATTAAAATGAATTTCGAATCCAAATATGAGATATACTATAGGTGGCTTGCTCTTGAGAACCCACTCCTATTTACAGGCCATTCCAACTTTCAAGTCACGTTGACTTGTGCTTGACTTTCTCGCGTGTAAATAGTAAGGCGGTGGCAATGCATGGGATCTTTTCATCATTCCATAATACACGTAATCAGAACAGGCAGAAGTTTGAGGGGCACGACCATTGATCAAAAGCAAAGCTAGCTAGCTGCCAAGTTACCTTTAATTGGAAGATAAAAGAAGATAAAAGATTCTTCTTCCTGTCTAATCATGTGTTTGCTTCTTATTCTCTTCTTTCTTTTTAATATTTTATAGATATAGAGAATTATATATTGAGTCCTTGCATCGGTGATCTTGAGAGTAGTCAAAATATTATTGGACCAAAAAATATATTTATAAGTGTGTTTATTAGTACATTAAATATATCATTGATGTGAATAAAGAAAGATCGAGAAATATTTAAAAAAAAAATCATGTAATGGATTATACAGTAAGCAATGTGTTTATCGACTTAATTATACATCCACAACTTAACAAAGTACACAAAATATTCTCATCCAATATGAACAACTTTTAGCAATAATTACGTACCTAATGAATTTAAAAATTATCAGATTCTCACATTTGAGAATTCATAATAATATATCTCTAAGATTTACTAAATTTCTTGAAAAATCATGTTATAGATTAAATTTAGTGAGTTATCTCAGTAAATTGATGAGATGGTTAAGTACTACTAATTCAGCTAAGATATCGTACATGTAATATCATTGCCAAATAAAAAGAAATAGCTAGATGATCATGACCTACCACACTTGAAGAAGAATAAAATACTTGCTATATATAGTCATATATAAGAGATTAAACAAGCTAGCTGACCAAAACTAAGTCGGTCAGACGCTCTTAATTTTATTGACACACTGCAAAGGAAGTTCGATCGAGTGGATCTATGCATTACATGATTATACGGTATCGAACTAAACCTATTTATTCTCAAACTTGTACGACGTACGTTCTTCTCATGATGATCATCGATCATCATCATCATCATCACGAGAAGCATCGTTAATGCCAGCACTAGTACTTATAACTTTTACTATTTTAATCATACTAATTTCATTACACCATTAAAAGCTCTTCTTATTCAAGTTGATCCTAGCCATGAGCCGGTGGCTTGCAACGCTTATAGGTGCTTTTTGAATTGCAGAGCTTGGGCTTCTGTTTCCCTATGCAAGTAGCATATGCGGGATCTTTGGGACGTCCGCACGATTTTCCTGGCACGTTAGGATTATTAATCTTGCTTCTGTCAGCAGTAGTACCTACAAAATCCATCCAACGTACATGATATAACTAGATCATTGTAAACTTCTTTGCCGGCCACGATAATTGCATGCATCAAATGATAATTAATTTAATTATCCTAGCTACTCCATATGTAAATTTATTTTTAATCATCATGTATTTCAAAACCCCCACGTTTGATCATGTGTTATGGCACTGTCATATTTATTTTCTTGTTAAGCTTCTGAATATATCAAAATACCTAATAATTAAGTTTGGGGCTTCGAGATTACCTTTAATTTGATAATATATATAATCTTTTTTATAAGATCGGAATTAATAATAAAAAATTATGTCTGTATTATTTATACAGAACATCATGTTTACTATGTAAATTAAATAACTCATACACTTTGTAATGACAAATTAACGATAATAACGTTGGAAAAATTGAAATAAAAATAATAATTTTTTTATGCAAGCAGGAAATATATATATATATATATATATATATATATATATATATATATATATATATATATGTGTGTGTGTGTGTGTGAGAGAGAGAGAGAGAGAGAGAGATTATGAAAATAGAAGCAAATTAAAATTTTGTGCTCTCACCATCGGCCTCATGATCATGACCAGCCAATTCACGAGCCATAATTGAAGGGGAAGAGAAAAGAAGGAAAGCCAGTAGAATGCAGCAAATGAGCGAGATAGTCTTCATTTTGTTGATTGTAGATTAGATTGTACGTGTTGAGGCCATTGTCCTTCAGCTAGCACTCCTATTTATAGATCCATTAAAGTGTGAATTTGTGCTTGGCCTAGACGCGTTAATTTAATAGAAAAAGGAGGTCGGATTTTCTTCATTTGACAATATTAGGCATAATATAATATAATCGGAAGAGGCCAACTTTGAGGGCATGGTATCAATCAAAAATCAAAAAATCAAAAGTAACTACAAAGAAAGCAATAAATAAATAAATAAAAATAAAAGCAAAAGCTATCTTTAGATTTTGTTTCAATTTAGAGATGAATTGAGATAGTTTTAGATGAATTGAATAAAATATTATTTTTAATATTATTATTATTTTAAAAATTTTAAAAATTGAATTGTTTATTATATTTTGTGTGAAATTTTGAAAAAAGTATAATGATGAAATAAGATGAGTTGAGATAAATTCTGAATGCAAAGATGATTTTTTTTTTTAATCAAGAAAAATGAAAGAATGAACATAATGGCCGACATGCTTATCTTGTTATATATGTAACATATAAATCAAATAAACAAAAGCTAACGCTGGTGGGCTACCTACATGCACATGATCGATCGAGCCTGCCTTTAGTTAATTGGCTTTCGTCATCCCTATTGCGTAATACTGCATGATGAAAGCTTGTCCCAGTCTATTCACGTGTTTACTTTTTCTTTTTCCCTTTGGAATGTGTGGTCTCCGTCACCCTTTTCATGTTCTTGATGACTTACACGATGAATATGCAAGTAAGTTTCTAATTATCCAAATTACTAATTGTGTTGAAACCGTACCAAAAATTACATTATATTCACGCACCTAAAACATTATAATAATATCTCATACATCAGAGGTTATTGCCGTACGTACTGATCTGTTAAAGTCATGGTACTGATCACTACTGAGAGGAAATGTAATGCAGAAACTGACATGATCTACAAATATTGACAAGCAAATTACTCGATAGAAGCAGTTGATCATCTTCCCTAATTTGATGCCAAAAGACAATTTAAGTATTCACTTCAGACTTGGGCAGCATGAAGAAGGGGAGAGTTGTATCCCTCGGTGCCTGATCTGGAATATCGCAATGACATCAGGCCTGGATCTCTATATGAAGTGACTAATTTCTCATAAAATTCAGCCATGGTAGGATCGTTAACGTCCTCTCTGTCTCTCTTTACCAAACACTGCACAAGACACTGATCTTTCAGCCCATTTCTTGGGGTCTACTATCAAAAGAATGCACGAAAAAAATGGATCGATACGGCCATTGATCCCCATAACTACCATTCTATATTATAATCATACCCATCTATGCAAGGCATTAAAACTATTCTCAAGCCCTAATTCCAGTAATTAAGCATCATAAAAACAAATAATTGAACCTTTAGATCTAGTCATGCTCCAAGTGGATCTCCTTATAGTTTCAAGAAAATCTTCTTTTTTTTTTTTAAAGTACAAAAATTTTTTATAAGACAAATGAAGGTGATTTCTTCTCTGATAAACTTGTGGTAATCAAGTTCCATATCATTGGAAAGATTTAAAAGAAACCTGAATATATAGCTTATGCTACTCTGGATTAGTACGTGTTTGATATTGAGCGTGATACCTATTGCTTCTCAGATTCTCAATTGACTCTTGACATGAGTAGGTCGTGCACCAAAACTAAAGAGAAGCAAGCTTTGCTAAGCAAGACAACAGTACGCAATGTAAGGAAAACCACGCACATATAAGAAGAAACATTAATAGCAGATATAAAGGAACATGACAATTTCCCAGGCATCAGATATATATGCTATAAAGAGCTACCCAGGATGGGGTTTACGAGAATAAAAAATGCAATAATAAACAAAATTGTTAAAACGAATTACACTTGAAATATCAGCCAGAACATTAAATTAGCAGAATCAGGAAGATAAAAGATAAATTATAGTTATTTTTAAGCCAAGTACCTCAGTAGGATACGATTTGAATAAGGGTAGAAACCGTTTCTGGCAGTACTCGTTGAAAAGAAGTGTGAGAATAGGAAGAGGAATAGTTAAACTGGAAGCTAATGGAACCTTCTTAAGCCCAAATATCCCAATGGCAATAATATGCATCAGCACCAAAGAAAAAATGGTAGAATAGTGCACTATAGGCCAAAGCTTTCCGCCAGTATCATATTGGAGTGCATATACATTCAATAGCTGTACAAAAAATTCATAAAAAGTCATAAAAAGTAGGTACAAAGCATTGGAAAATAATATTACCTCCCCAAGCGAATCTCAACTAAGTAGTCCAAACAAGTGATTTAGAACGTAAAAAACACTTTCAAAAGTCCTGCTTTTGGATTGATCGCTGTTGAGTTCCTCCCTTCTGACGTATAAATGGTGTGGCCCCAACAGCCAAGTACACCAACTGAAACTCTTTTCTTACTTTTCACATGGTCAAAGACTTGGATGGATGCAGGATATACTCCACAAGGAGCAGTATGGACTGAAACATATTTCATGGAATACATTTTTTAAACCAATATAATTTTTAGTCCTTTGTTTAGCTTCTCTCCCATATCAGCTTCTCTGTGAAAAATGAACATGTTGCAAAAGAGAGTACTCATTTGTCTTTACCAAAGCAAACCATAGGGCAAGTAAAATCCAAAATGAAAGATAGCAGCACCTCTAGATACATATGTTGACTGCCTCACCATTTGCTTAGCTAAAAATTATTAGCTCTAGATATTTAGGGTCCAACAGCACAATCAACTTTAAAACTATTATAACCAGTCGTAATTTCATAAACTACCATAATTTCATAGTGTCAAGTATAATATCTTGTATATTAGGCTAGACCACACACCAACTTTCTGCTTGAATAACTTGACAGTAATCTCAGACTTGTTTATGATTTTAAGAGCAGTGGTAAATCAAGTGGGACAGCATCATGAAAGGTGCACCTAAAAATAATTATTTTTATTTGAAACGGAACCTTGCTTTAATGCTTATGTTATTTTATGCTAAATGATTAAGAGAAATAATGAGGGGATAAAGCTCACAATGGTAAGAATGAATTAAAGAATGAAAATGACGGCATTCCACTAACCTGATTGCGGTAGATGATGTACCCCATACAATAGTAAACCAAGAGAAATGGCAGAATTAGTGGAGCGAGGAAGAAGTATGTTATACCAAGAAGCCCAAAGAAGAGAATTTTGGGAATTCCACTGTGGTAAGGAATTGATGGAACCTCAAATTCATCACCATCTTTTCCTGAAAACACTCTCTTGAAAAAACTGCATATAAGGGGAGTCAATCGACAGAGTTCTGATGATAGACTGGTCCAACCAGATGTCACGACATATGCAATGAAGAATGATGCCTACATCCAAAGTAAAAAAAAAAACAAATATTGTATCGTCAATTGTAGTATTAAGAAATGGTTTTTAATGGTATAGGCCAACTTTTAAAGCCAAAATATAATTTCCTAAAAATTGGTACAGGTACTACTACCAAGTGCCAACTGATGAGAGATTATTTTCAGGTTCTTTACTTTTCAATTGGAATATTATTAGGATAAACGATGCCCAAAATAAATAAATCAAAATAAAAAGACAAGGAAAATTAGAAGGTAAACCAGTGTTATCCGACATTTTTTTTGGTGCACAGCGAACCTCATCACTGGATATGTATATCCCAAAGATTAATAAGAGTCGACTGCCTTGAGTCAACCATGAATAAAGAGATCTCAAATCAGCAAAACACAAATATTTATCAAAATAAGTTGAAATTTCCTAACTTCATGAATGTAAAATAATGAGTCAGCTTTTGAAAATCTCTTTAATGACTATCATCTCAACCCAATTCAAAGTCACTGCCTTAGGCATCGTGTTCCCTTTCTGATCCTAAGTTCCACTTGACATTGCATGCTACTAATAATTGAGTTACATTTGGAAAAGGTCCAACAAGCCATTGTCCTACCACTGGATCTGCCAAGTGGGAATGGGTCATATGAAATGAGTAGCCTTTCAATCACAAGAAAATCTGTGTCTTCGTAGAAATATCCCAAATTCCAAACTATATGCAGAAATATCTACTCACCTGTGCCGGTACAGCTTCAGCCAGTACGCTGGGAATCTTTTTGGGTTCAAGGAAGACGTTGACCTGGTAGAGAGCTGATCCCGATAGTACATTTGCGAAGAAAATGTTCCATATAGTAAACCACAATACCTTGATACATGCACTTTTTTCTATCTGACTAAGAGAGATGTATCCTTGCATGGAGGAAAACATTATCATGATGGGTGGCACAAAAGATAGGAACATCTGAAGAATGAGACTGGGAAGATATCCTGTTATCACTTGACTGACAAAGGTTCTGCAAAATAAAAAAATTGCATATTGTTGTATCATACCTGAGAAAAGCATAATTTCTTGAATAAAATCTCTGCAAGCTTTAAATTCAGAAGAATGATACTCAATCAAGTATGAAGATTGATTTGCACTTACAGTTTCAGTATGCCTTTCAGGAAAGGAAACCAGGTCTCCAACTGATCAAGATGAGTAAGTCCTTGTACTAGTACAACTGGAATAAGAAATAGAATTGTAAGAGCAACAAATGCTACAAACACCACCAGCACGCAGATCCATCTTTTTATGAATGAATCAGAGAAGAATGGCCAGTAAACATCCTGAGGTTCAGGAGCTCGCTCAGTGACCCACTTTGTGGGATTCACTGCTTGTTGAATGTGTAAAGCTACTGCAGCACCAAGCCGTGATTTGAATGACACAAATGCAGCAGGGACTTCCTATTAAAATTGAAAGGCATACAAGGAAAATAAGCTTATTGGATACATATTTCTTTTAATAAGTGCGAGCTGTACCAGAGATGATCTTCATATTAGGCTTGATTAATATAGAAGTAATCTATTGTAGGGTAAGATTCATGCATGCCACCACACACATTCATAAGGTTAGCATCTGGTGAAGTGTTGAATCCAACACAAGGAATTTACATAATTAAATTTGTTCCATATTACTCCATGTCAATACTAAACTACTGATTAATATCTTTATAACTACATGCCAAGCATCTAAAACGTGGATTTGAAAGATGCCTATTAATCTATAGAAAATATTAGATACTTCCTCCATCTCAATTTGTTTGTCCCATACAGGAATTCAAACTATTGAAATAAACATCAATATCAGTCTCTAAAACTGATCAATTTCAGAGTTTGGTTCATTATTTTGCATGTTGATACTTCTACAACATAGCTATTTACTAAATTCATCAAACTTTTTTGGTGTTCAAAATGGGTAAATAAAATGTGACATCCAAGAGAGGAAAGGCGGATTAACAAATGGTCCTCACCAAAGCCCCACCGAAGGCCTTTCTTCTCGAAGGTCCCTGATGAACGCAAGATTCAAGGTCTTTGTTACGACAATCAAAACACTTTACAACAAGCTTGCTTGCCCCACATTCTATGAACCTCCCCAAATATCAAGAGACTAAGAGTTATCTATGGCTGAATGCACTTACATCACCATCTATTTATAAAATGTACTTTTGAGTATATCATACATACGCATCCATGTGCATGTGTCTCTGTGTGCACATGCTAATAAAATTTATGACCCTTCTAATTTTGCCATTTCTGCAATAGGTTATCTCCATCAGACGCTGGCAAGAAGTATAGCCCATAAGGATACAATCCAATCTCTTGGACATTTTCATGTGAAACTTATGCTTGACCTGTGTCCTCATTACAGTTTTTAGCATATGCAATTATTGCTTAGCACAAGCAAGCATGTCATGCCACATAACTCTTTGGATGATTTGACTTATCATCTTTTCTCCTTGGATGAGGAAAAACTATAAACAGGGTGCACATTTGTGGTTCATCTTGGTTTCCAACTTGTCATCCCCCTTGCTCTTCCAACCATCAAAATCATAAAGAGTAATGCTAGATACAGTTATAGGGTGTGCAAGTCCCACACACTCCCTTAAAAAAAAGTAGAGTCCACCTTTGGACCTTTAAAAAAAATTCTATGTGGGTCCCAAATTTATCCACTTTTTTCAAAGAAAGTGCGCGGGGCTTATGCGCCCTAAGACTACAAATATCATTTCTCAAATCATAAATAGGTATACATAGCCACCAATCATTTTGGTGGTTCTATACATTCCACCTTCTCCATTATAATGGTTCAAGAAAAAATAGACTAGGATAAAGTGCCATAAATAGGGTCAAACTGGTTTTCAATGATGAAATTCAGTCCACGAACTCAAAAACATTTCAACTACTACTTTGCAGGAAACTATAGAGAGCATACTACTCAGTTTTGATATAAATAAATAGGTACTTAGAGACTGGGTATTAGATAATGATAAAAAAAAAAAAAAGGGGGCCTTTAAGTAGCTTTAATAGGGAAACACTCAATAAATTCATTATCAAGCTTGTTGGAGAAAATCTCAGGAGATAAATAACACACCTTTCCTGCTGATGAAGATTGTTCCAATCTCACATTATCTTCTAAATCTTCCAACTTCTTTTCATAGTGATCTACAAGATCTACCTTTTTTCCAAAAATTCCCAAAAAGCCATCACGCCTGAACCTTTGTGGAGTATGATTGTTCAGTTTCAAGTGGGAAAGCCTTTTGTACATCTTCTCTGTATCACCCTGCAAAAAATAAATACAGTCATTACAAACCCATGATTTTGTAAGTAAATTTTTTTAAAAGAAAAGATAAATCCATAATGTTAAGGCCCCACCTCCACACCCCCAAAATACAAGTTATAATAATATATAAACACCAGTTATAATGTTACACCAATAATAATTCACCTCAAGTGCTTCAGAAAAGAGCATGTATAGGGACTTGCAATCTACAGGAATTCCTCTCAACGTTATATGTACATGGAAAGGTTTCTCCCAAAAGTAAAATGCTGGACATACATTTCAGAAATCCAGAGATGTTGGTACCATATGTATACCACAGAATTGGTTATGTTCATACATAGACATTTCAAACTATTAACTAGGAAGAAGCAACTAGGACTTGAATAATTTGTACAATAAGTAGACAATTAAGCTCTACTAAGGTTTGAACTACAGCAAAGGCAAAAGGCACAATCAATCAGAAATTCACGTGGATGCTTACAATAAGACCTTGAAGTTTGCTAGTTCGACGAACCACCGAATGTGAAAGATAAGTAGAAGAGTGATTCTCTATAAAGAAGCTGTCGACAGTTTCACTGCAGGTGCCTCCAGATGGGATTGGGATACCGCGTACTAATATTGTAAATTGATGAGGCTGAGGTTTGGATGAATAAAAGTACGCGATTCTCTTTGATGAAATATATTCGTACTCCTGCTTATGTAAAGTCATCAAATTGAGATTTCTCAGTTCTTTATTTATTTTCAATGAACCAGAAAGTATGATGACATTAGTCAACCAAATGTGAATGACAGATTACTTACATAATAAAGAAGATAGCAGACAACTCCAGTGAAAACATATGCAGCACAAAAGTGAATCCATAACCTTGAGAAAGGCCAAAAATATTAATCAGGGTTTCCTCACCATAACTTACAAAATGCTAAAATATGTTCATGTAAACTTGAAAGTAATAACTCCAATTAAAAACTTCAAGACGAGACATTTCTACGAACCGGTCCAAAACTGAAACAGGACACCATCAAATGGAAAGTTATTAGAGAAGAAAACCAATGAAGAAAGTAAAGTTATCACCTTTGAAGATATGTATATATATGTACATCTCATGAGAAATTAGCCAGGGTATAAATACTAAGGATAATTTAGTGAATAAAATTACCCTTTGGGAGTCAAGAAAAGATGGTTTAATGTAATTCATTCTCACCCACAATGGAAATGTGGAAATCCAATAAAGTTTGGAGTTAAAATTAAATTAAACTTGGAAGCCTTAATAAAGATAGGAAATGAGTACTCCTTTGTTATCATAGAGTGGCCAGCTGATACTCACCAGTTTGAACCATTGTCGACGTTTGAAATACTGAATGAGTCCAGCGACTTGTTTGATAAGTGCGAAAAATCAGAAATATCAAAATTTAGCTGATTTCCCAGATAATTGACCGGAAGAAGAATGAAGATCCCAACAACCCCAGCAAAGGTAAAAACTCTCAAACTACATAAAACGAAAAAGATAGGGATCAGTTGAAGATAATATGTAAATGAAGTTTTGAAAGAAATGAAGATCATGATAACAAGGCTAAATGCCATGCAGGAAATGCTTGAATGGCATACAGGTAATAGGGGATTGGGAACAAGGTGTTTGGCATAGCAAACAGTGGCAGAATAGGCATGTTTTTTTGGACACAGGACAAATTTAAAAGAAAATTTGTATCATTTAAAAAAAAGGATAATAGAAAAACCACCCCAAGCTAGGTGAATAGAGATGCAATATAGGTTATGTCAGGAGCTACCAGTTCAATAATACATGTAAATCAGGAGAGGAAACTAATAAATAAGTCCTGAGTTGAGAGTTGAAACAAGAGCACAATAGCATAGTAAAAAGTCTCCTCCCCCCCCCCCCCCCTCCCGGGGGTTTATTTATTCTTTCAACGGAAATAGGGACTACAAAATTGGTATTGCCCATTCCCTTCCAAACTTGGTCCCGAGGCATCCAAGTCTCCTTAACACTAAAGTGCAGTAATGGTGGTATTAGCAACTAAAGCAGCATGGTGCAGGCCAGGGTGGAAATGGTGTGGTGGTGATGGA
Source organism: Cyclocarya paliurus (assembly GCA_029856935.1). Taxonomy (NCBI): domain Eukaryota; kingdom Viridiplantae; phylum Streptophyta; class Magnoliopsida; order Fagales; family Juglandaceae; genus Cyclocarya; species Cyclocarya paliurus. Next base: position 42,242,066 of record CM056946.1, on the reverse strand, counting down.
CTGAGAGGAAATGTCATGAAATGAAAAACAATTCCTAATTGATACGATCTAAAATTTATAAAGTCCATCTAAAGGATGAGACTACTTAAATTCTTAAGCTCCAAGGGTTTTTGAGCCTGTCATGTAGGTATGCATGCATGGAATGAAAAACTAGTTGACAGTTAGTTTCCTAGAGACGTCAATCTAATACACAATAGATGACATATTTCAAGTTAGCAGCTAGTTACCTGAAGATAAAAATACGCATAAAGACCACGGCATCCAAGCCCAATACCGACAAGATTTCGTCCTCGGAGAGCTGCCATGCCTTTCTGATCCAACCAGCAGTCGGTAACAAACTTTCCAAGTTGAATTGACCTCCCAGTTGAGCTTTACCTTCAGCAACCAAGCGCGGTGCATAGACAGTGATGTTACCTGGCTGCTTCCTCAAGATAGAATACAGAGTGAAAAACAAAAGGCAAAGGCCAAGATTGATTCCAACAGAAGTTATAAGAGCTGATAAAATCATTCCTCCAAACAAGTTTGAAATCTCTGTATCAACTACTCACAGCCAATAACCCAACCGGCACATCTGCACTTGCGGAAGAGTCTTCAAAGACTGCAGACTAGTAACAAGATCACTTTGGAAGGAAGAGAGCGTTCAGAGGATAGGAACGAGAAACAGCCTACAATTAATTGAGAAGAATAACCGATATGAGCTTCACAATTAAAAAAAATTAACTAAGAATATATCTTTCTTAAAATATTTTTATTCCTTTAAATTGTTCATTTCATGAGTTCGAGGAGCCCTCTTCCTTTTGTCGTTAAACAATTGTGAGAACTGAAAGGCTCAGCCCGAACTGAATTAAGCCATCGACATAAACTATTCGTGCCGAAAATTATTTTTTACAAGCCGGACATTTCCAAAACGACAAAATTTTTCAACTTTCATTACCAGAAGAAATAACAGCTTAAATCCCCATATAAACTGCCCTCTTTAAGTGAAACAGTGTACATCTCAATTTTCACAGGACACCCAAATAAACCAAAAAAAAAAAACAACAACAATATTCCAAGACGCAGATTATCGGACTCTCGTGCATATTCCTGGTATGTGTTAAATCAAAGAACAAATATTGAACATAAACTCACAAAGAACAAAAAAAAAAAACATTTACAATTCTTATTTTTCAGATGGGTGGCATAAAAACAGAGAGATATCAGACCTGGTTAAGACTTAAAAGAGAGAGGAAGAGAGAGAACCCCAGATGTAGAAGAAGCAGCAAAAATGGCCTGGTCTTTGGTTGGTTACCTCCAAAATCAAGGAAAGAAAATGATTCACAGCGAGCAGCTTCTCATCGAAAGTTACCGACTTTACAGTGGTACTTCATCAAAAACAAGGAGTCGATAAGATTTTTGTACCAGGCAATATTACGTTAATTAAAGATTAAATATAAGTCGTACCACAGTTGGACACCGTGACCGACAATTGTAACTTACAGCTTAAACCTCGTATATATTTCGAACTTAATTGATGCGTCACTTTAAATTACGATAAACAAAACTGTTAATTTATATTAAAAAATTTTATAAAAATAAATTCATGATATAAATTTATATAATATATTATGTAATACTTGAGATCCACTTTACAATCTAACATAATTTTATAATTGAACGCATATAACACTTGCAACAAATTTCATCGCTGCTGGCTAACCTAGCCCGTTGGCTCCCGCCTTTTTTAGGTGACGATGGGCCTCCAGGCTTTGATACTTCATTTTCGCTTTAATTTATTAGCCTTTATTTGGATTCTCGTGTATGATGTGTATTAGCAAGCAATGCTTGTTTCCGAATCTCGAATCACTTACAAAACTTGGAAACTACGCCGAATTTTCTTAATTTTCGTAAAGAGAACAGAAAACCCTTCACTTTTTAATTTTTAAAATATTTTGATAAGCCACATGGACACTATTATGGTACTAATTAGAATGTGGGTATATCATCTCTTGTTATTCGGAATTTATTCTTTAGATCATATGCCTTGCTGTGAATCTGTCATTTATCTCTGTTTTTTTCCTCAGCAGAACTTTGTGTGAGATATATACAAGACAAAAATACTACTTGCAACCGCCCTAACAAACTCCCACGACATTGTGTCCGATGTGGCATATGTGCAATGTTGTCGTTTGCATTTCTCTCGAAGACAGAAGGGGTCGGTTGGCCTCCTTTTTCATTTTGCCCATCCCTACAAAAATTGCTCTTTTCACTCTGTCTTCATTTCATTCTCTTCTACATCCACGAAACCCCATCGTCCTCCATGAAGTTGCCGCCCCACGAAGCCGAAACCCGCCGCAGCCCAGTCTTTGTCTTCTCCACAATCAGTCTTCGTGGTCTCCACCAACCCATGAACCCACGATTCTATGAAGTCACTGTCTTTGTCTTTTCCACAAAGCCACAGAGCCACGGTTTTGCGATTCCCCCCTTTTCTTCCAATCATTTCAGAGTTCTTTCGTTCTCCAAAACTCACAAAGCGACAAGCGACAACAACTCATACCCAAAAATTAGAGAAGAAATTAGCAAATGGAAGAAAAAAAGAGGAATAAAAATCTAGAAAAATTCATGGGGGTTTCAGCATCAAGTGGGTCCCTCATCGAATCACAAGTGGTTGAGGTACGACGTTTCCCCCCATTTCCCGTCACTTATGAGGCCACAGTTGATTTATGGATGCCAAAATTCGAAGGAACTTTCAAATATAGCAACAAATAATGGTCAAAATTTGGCGCCATATTCTCTGTAATTAACTAGTATATATCAAATGAAAATGAAAAAGAGTGATTAGTGAACGAGAGAGGCAACGTGATGAGAGATTATGGGGGGAAACCAAGAGTAACATAGAGGGAGAGGAGGTAGGGTGCAATGGCCGGCATTTTCTAGGCAGGTAACGATGACGTGGGGAGAGAGAGCTGGCGCCGTGGTTGGCTAGCTATGGCTCACAAAAATCTACTGTTTTTCAAGGGCTAAAACAGGAGCTCGTCGTGATGAGTTTGCGAAGAGGGTGGTGGCGTTGGTGGCTTCTCCCGTGTGAGGAAAGTTTTATCACGTTGCTCGGTTGTTGTGCCGTGAGGTGGAGGCCATATGTGTGTGTTGATGGTGTAGAAGTGATGACGTGGAGGTGCTTAGGTCACGGTTTGCTGGGTTCACGTGCAGTGGTGAGGATGCAGCCTGGAGGTGGGATTGGCTGAGCTGTCGTGCATGGGGTTCCATGGGCTATGACTTGAAGCTTGCCTGTGGTGACAACGTGGAGGTGCAGCATGCATGCCGTGGACGTGGGCCTACAGCTTGCATGTTTTACGTGAGGCTTGGCTTTGGCAAGGTGGTGCAGGTTGTACGTGTGGAGGATGTGCAACGCGGTGCATGCATGGTTGTTTACGTGGTCTGGTGCAAGGTGCTGCATGATTTGGGCAGTGGCGAGACTGCTGGTCTACAGAGGAGTGGTGGTGCTACGTTGAAACTTGCTTTCGTTGGACTTGCGAGATGCACGGGAAAGATTTGAAGACAGAGTAAAAAGAGTAGTTTTCATGGGGATGGGCAAAATGGGAAAGGAGGCCAACCGACCCCTTTGTCTTCAAAGAAATGCAAACGACGACGTTGCACATATTCATGTTGGGATCCCATAAAAAATCGCCCTAGGACAAGGTCCTAGACAAGCTCTTAGCCATGCATGGACAACAAAGATCGGACCACTTCCATGATCAAGGCTAGCCAAGGCCAACCAAGGGCCAAGACATATCACGGGCCACATTGGCCATGCAAGACCAAATCATTTATTTATCTTTATTTATTTTATTTTATTATATTTCAAGGGACTTATTGGGGGTTTCCATTTTGTAATCTCTATAAATAGGACCCTTAGGCATTTCATTTTACATCTTTTGGCAAATTCCCTAAGTGGGTAGACTATTGTTCTTGAGATCACTTTTCAGTGCTTAGCACTTGGGCTACTTGGGTGAATTCGTGAATTCCTAGTAGATGATCATCACCTTGAAATTCGTAAATAGGTGTGATTCAATCTATCTTATTTCATCATCATGAATCGATGGTGAATTATCTATCAATCTTATGAGTATTATTTTTGTTTCATTCCATTTGTCAATCTCTTGTCTATGTTTTCCATTCTATATTCAAAAACCCAAAAATACATTGTTCTTATCTTTTCTAGTTGTTCTTATGTTTTCCATCTTGTTCATCTTTACTTGTTGCAAATCAAAAATATCCTAAGTCTCAATCTTAGTATTCTTTGGTTTCACAAAATATCCATAAAAATCATAAAGAGAGTCTTCATAGTCAATTGTTGAGTCCATTCATCCCTTGTTCATAACTTTTCCATCGTTCATACATTGTCTTGCATCCTTCCATATCACAAACATAATCCATTCACCCATTTGATCTTTCCCACTCATATATTTTGGCCATCACATTGTTTGTCTCATTCTCCATATTCATCATCTCCATAAAACTCTAGCCGAAACATTATATTTCTCATAAACTCCACTTCCCAAAATTAGTCTTCCCTCACCCACACTTAACCTAGCCGAAACTTCCATTGTCCACCCATCTTTCCATAATTGCCACTTACCATAATTAGCCACCATCATACACCTTAGCCCTAGTCGAACCCTTGTCTTCCACAAACTCTAGCCATCCCTCAAGAGTCCCACTAGGCAATTTCCTTAACTTAGGGAAAGTTAACTCATTCCAATCAATCCCACAAATCCTACCAATCCCAAAACCATTACTAAACTTTAGGAACCCTAATCACCTCATATCTACCTTTCATTCAATCTTACATTGACCTAGCCAAATCCCACATTTTCCATATTGGCCACTTACCTAAATTAGCCTTCTTCCACATTCCACATAATTCTAGCCAAACACATATTCCCTCTTCATTCAAATTCAAATTCGGTCACTCTTGCCTTATTTGAATTTGACCTAGCCATCCACCAATCTTTCTATACTAGTGTTTTCATAACTTGGAAACCCTAGTTGACCAAATCACACCACATAGCCGGCCACCACACTATCCAAAATCAAATCCCAAGATTTTAGGAAACTTTCCTAAATTCTTTCAACCTCCCAAGTTTGGCCAACCCTAGCTGCCCATCACCATCTTCCAAACCCTAAAACTTTCTTCCATCATCCAACCCTAAACCTAAACTCCAAAATGACACCTACCCATATTTGATCCTACAATCAAGGGATCACAATAACCACTCCCATATTCGGCTAACCCTAACCACCCTTCATCCAACTTAACCCTAGACTCCCACAAGATAATTCCTACCACTTAGGAATCCTTAACCCATCTTCCAATTAATCCAAATTCGAAATCCACCCCTTGCCTTAGTCAAACACCAACTTCCCAACAACTCCCATGCCTCTTACCATTTAGAATCAACCCTAGCCACCTTACCCATCATCCCAAACCTATCTTCCAAATCCATATCTTTTGATTTAAGAAATTGCCAACCCATTGTCAATCCCTTAAACCTCTCCATCCCTACAATATCTCTAGCCAACCAAGACTTATCTCAATAGCCAAAACCGAATCTCAATCCCTCCAATCACTCAACTTCCCTAGAATCACTCCATTCTTAAACTCTCTCAAGTCAACCAAAGACTTCCCACCTCTTGCCATATTCAAATCATACATCACTTATCTTACCATAACCAAATCTCATCTTCCATATCCAATCCCTCAAACCACTCATTCCCTAAAATCACTCAAATCAATCAAAAACTATCATCCTATCTTGCCATATTCAAATCCCATCTTCCATCTCCAAATCCCTAAACTCAAGGAACAACCATAGACCCATTCAAACACAACTCATCTTCATCCTTAACCTAATTCTCATCTTTCCCAAAGTGGCTCATCAATCAAGGAGTCATAGCCTCATCCAACCACATCATTCTCAAACCCTAGCAACTCATCTTAGAAACCAACCCTAAGCCAACTCTTCTAATCTCGAAATCCTCCTTAGCCACCACACAAAACCCTAGCTACACTTCATCAAACCAACCCTAATCATCATCTAATTGGCCCTAACATCGAGGGCAACCTTCCATCCATTCCACATTGCATCAAACACTCATATTCATCCATTAGATCACTCGAACTCATCATCGTCATCATTTCATCACTTCAACAATAAACCTTCATCAACCTAGGAACCCATCATTCCCACCATACACGGCCATTATTATCCAAAGACCAAACAAGTTGGCAAGGTCACTCGGTCCCATCATCACCCAAGACAAGCTCGTGGACTTAATGTTTAGGGACAAGACCGGGGTCCCTAACAATTCCACAACTGACACGATGCCGCGGTGTTTCCCCAAGACGATTCTCTATAGAAGAACTGTATACAAAATAATAAAAAATTTGCTAGTATGTCAAGAAATGCATGCCATATTATTAAAGATTTCCTAAAATTATCATTTTGAATTAATTAATTTTAAAAAAAAAAAAACTTTTTGAGATCATGACAACATTCAGAAAATTAAGAGACACTTTGTAAAGAGAAATACTTTAGTTATATAAATATATTATAAAAATAAATTTACTAATATAATACGTTAGATTGTAAATTAATTTTATTATAAAATAGATATAATGTATAATTTAAAATCATGCAAATTTGTAAATTTATTTTTTTGCCTGTAACACTTTCGTTAATACGATCTCAGGCTAATATCACTGAGATTTGGAGCCGATGGGCAAGGTGCACCTCTTGAAAATCCTTTATCAATTGTATACAGAAACAAATTGCATTCGTATGAAACTGGTAAAATAAAAAAACAATCCAAACATTATTGAATGGAATCCGAGAACGTCATTTGCCATTAAAGCCGAAATGTTTCTCCGGGCCGCCAAGACCCGCGAGGTCGAGATTCATAAAGATCTCTTGCGTCGATTACCCAAATTATTCGGATCTAATGCCGAAAAGCCCAATACCCATTTCTACGCTATGCCCATGTGACAAAACCACCAGCCCACTTCTCTGGCGTGATCCCATTTCTGCAAGGTCTCTGACTCTTGTACCAAATTCTCAACTTGGGATCCCCCAAGGTACGCTGATTTTGATTTATTTTCCCTGTTGGGATCTGCTTGGTAAATCTCAATTTGTTTATTTTCTACTACTCGGATTGATTTGGATTTGATGGGTCCCGGTACGGGAGCTTGAAGTGATGCTCAATTTGAATTTGATTGTATTGTTCATATGGAAATTTGGTTTGAGGCCGTAAGTTTTGATTTGGGTTAGATCTGGTTATGGTTTTGGTGATTGGTTTCTTCATCTTATCAGCGTTTTATGCATTAATGGCCAGTTTGGGTTTTCATCATTTTCTTTATTGAATTATTGAAAACTTCAAACTTTAGTACTATAAATTAGGTAGTAAGGTAGTAATCGACTCCGGCATGTAGTAACGAATTCGGCATTTCATGGAGTTCTTTATTCTTTTTTCTTGAGTCTGCTTGCTCATGAACAATGCAATTGTTCTTTTTTCTACATTCAAACCTAAGATCTTCTAAGTTCACTGGTTTATTGTATGGGAATTAACTATTCGGTGTTTTTCTTATCCTTTAGCATCGGTTTCTAGACGTTAATGTCTCCTCACCTTATTACTTCAATCAACCATGTAACTCTTAGTTTAGCGACATATTTTATTACGTATGTCTGTGTGTATTGAGTTTATTTACAATTGGATCTTCCATGAATTGATTTATGAATTAGTTAGGTCGAACTCCTATATTAAGTGAATGGAATGATTTGGCCAGGTTTTGGACTCTTGTATGCATTGTTTCTGGATTCATGGTTCAAACATAAATTGAACTGTATCAAGAAAGTGGAACAAATATGGGGCATCTAAATCCACAGTTTGGAACCAATTCATTTAACGGTGAAAGGAAGGAGTCTCCTGCTAAGCCTTCCAGGGGCGCTTTAGCATGTATAATTAATTCTGAAATAGGTGCTGTTTTGGCTGTGATGAGGAGAAATGTACGGTGGGGAGTGCGCTATGTGGCAGATGATGATAACCTAGAGCACCCTCTCATCCATTCATTGAAAGAATTACGAAAGCAAATATTTTCTTGGCAACATCTGTGGAATAATATCTATCCATCCCTGTACCTCCAGCCATTTTTGGATGTCATACGATCTGATGAAACTGGTGCACCAATCACTGGAGTTGCGTTGTCATCTGTTTACAAGATATTAAGCCTTGACATACTTGGTCTTGATACTGTGAATGTCAGAGAAGCCATGCATTTGATAGTTGATGCTGTGACAAGTTGCCGGTTTGAGGTCACTGATCCTGCCTCTGAAGAAGTGGTGCTGATGAAGATACTTCAGGTTCTTCTAGCTTGCATGAAGAGTACAGCATCAGTTTGGTTGAGTAACCAGCATGTGTGCAATATCATAAATACATGCTTTCGAGTAGTTCATCAGGCTAGTTCCAAAGGTGAATTGTTGCAGCGGATAGCACGCCATACTATGCATGAATTGGTTAGGTGTATTTTTTCTCACTTGCCTGATATAGAAAAAACAGAACATGCATTGGCTAATGGAAGCAGGTCGTGTGTGCATGAAGAGGTAATGATTCTTGGCACATCCTTTGATGTAACATGTCCTCCAGTTTGACAGTACATACCACTTATGACACCTGTATTTGCATGAGTTTTGCTAAAAGAAAACAGATTAATTTTGTTAGAAGTCTTTTAAAGAATGTAGTACTTTTGGAGAATGTAGTATACTTGATGTTTCTGACCATTTGCTGGCATGGAATTATGTATGGTTTGTAGGTGAAGCCTTGAATGATAAAAATCCTTAAGTTTTAAATTGAGTGGCAGTGTACAGAGTACTCTGCGCCCTTATTTGTAGGATTTTGGGACCAGATATCAATTTTCCTTGTAAATTCTGAAAGCTCATTTTTTGTGCAGGTGGGTTCACCAGGGAAGGGTCATACATCTGAAAGTGAACAGCTAGAAAATGGCAACAGTGGAGTTGAATATGGTGGTCGATCAACTGCATATGCTTCTACAGCTCCCATGAGTACATCAACCAGTGGGATGAGCGATGGTGGTACAAATGAGAACATAACTGAGTCTAGTAATAGAATGGAGCCTACTAAAAATGATGAGAAACTTATGATGGATCCATTTGGGATCCCATGCATGGTGGAGATATTTCATTTCTTGTGTTCCTTGTTGAATGTCATTGAGCACGTTGAATTTGGTCCTAAATCAAATCCTATAGCTTATGATGAAGATGTGCCCTTATTTGCATTGGGATTGATTAACTCAGCTATTGAGTTGGGAGGGCCCTATATAAGTAAACACCCCCAGTTACTGGCTGTTGTTCAAGATGAATTGTTTCATAACCTTATGCAATTTGGTTTGTCAAGGAGTCCATTGATTCTCTCAACAGTATGTAGCATTGTTCTTAATCTCTATCATCATTTGCGAACTGAGCTCAAAATGCAGCTCGAAGCTTTCTTGTCGTGTGTGCTTTTGAGGCTTGCACAAAGCAAGCATGGTTCTTCGTACCAACAGCAGGAGGTTGCTATGGAGGCTCTGGTTGATCTCTGCAGACAGCAGACATTTATGGCTGAGATGTATGCAAACTTTGATTGTGACATAACCTGCAGTAATGTGTTCGAAGATCTTGCTAACCTGTTATCAAAAAGCGCATTTCCTGTGAATGGACCATTATCTGCAATGCACATTCTTGCCCTCGATGGTTTGATATGCATGGTTCACGGTATGGCTGAGAGACTAGGCAACGAACCGCCTTCTTTAAAGGCTTCATTTGATGATGAGGGTTATGAAGCATTTTGGACAATGACATGTGAGAACTATAGCGACCCTAATTTTTGGGTTCCATATGTCCGTAAGTTGAAGTCCTTCAAGAGAAATTTGATGGTTGGAGCTGACTACTTCAACAGGGATCCTAAGAAAGGTTTAGAGTTTCTTCAAGGAATGCTTTTGTTGCCTGACAAACTTGACCCTAAAAGCGTGGCATGCTTTTTAAGATACACCACTGGGCTAGATAAGAATCTTGTTGGGGATTTTCTGGGGAATCATGATGAATTTTGTGTTCAGGTGCTTCGTGAGTTTGCTTGGACGTTTGATTTCCAAGACATGAATTTAGATACTGCATTGCGTCTTTTCTTGGGAACTTTTAGATTGCCTGGAGAATCACAAAAAATACAGAGGGTGCTTGAGGCATTTGCAGAAAGATATTATGAGCAGTCTCCACATATATTAATCAACAAAGATGCTGCTCTCGTGTTGTCATATTCACTTATAATGCTTAACACAGATCAGCACAATGCACAGGTAAAGAAAAAGATGACTGAAGAAGACTTTATCCGTAACAATAGGAGAATCAATGGAGGGGAAGATCTTCCTCGTGAGTTCCTGTCAGAGCTTTACCACTCAATCTCTGAGAATGAAATCCAGATGATCCCAGACCAAAGTGCTGGGTTTCCAGTTATGGCATCGAGTTGTTGGATTAATGTGATGCACAAATCCAAAAAAACCTCTCCTTTCATTGTCTGTGATTCGAGAGAGCTCCTCACCTATGATATGTTTGCCATCCTGTCAGGTCCGACAATTGCTGCCATGTCAGTTATTTTTGATCAGGTGGAGCAGGAAGATGTTTTACAAACATGCATTGATGGATTCTTGTCTGTAGCCAAAATAGCAGCATGCTATCACCTTGATGATGTGTTGGATGATTTGGTTGTCTCTCTCTGTAAATTTACAACCCTCTTGACTCCATTATCCATTGAGGAAGCTGTAGTTTCTTTTGGAGATAACTCTAAGGCCAGGATGGCAACCACAGCAGTTTTCACTATAGCAAATAGGTATGGTGATTATATTCATTCTGGCTGGAAGAACATACTGGACTGTGTGTTAAGCTTGTACAATCTTGGCCTTCTACCAGCTAATCTGGCTAGTGATGCAGAGTATGAGACGGAGCCCCCTTTTGATCCAGATCGGGCGAAACCTGCTACTACTTTGTCAGCATCACACATGCCATCTTTGGCCCCTTCTCGTAAATCATCTGGCCTGATGGGCAGGTTCAGCCAGCTCTTATCTTTTGATATGGAGGAGCCAAGGTCACAACCAACAGAAGAACAACTTGCAGCTCAGCAGCACACTCGTGAAACAATACAGAAGTGCCACATCGACAACATTTTTACAGAGAGTAAGTTTCTCCAAGCCGAGTCTTTATTACAGCTCGTGAAGGCCCTTATCTTGGCTGCAGGCCGACTCCGTAAGGTAACTGGATCCATTGAAGATGAAGACACTGCTGTATTCAGCCTGGAGTTGCTGATCACAATTACATTGAACAACCGAGACAGGATAATGCTCATTTGGCAAGGTGTTTATGAGCACATATCTGATATTGTTCAGTCAACTATTCTGCCTTGCACTCTGGTGGAAAAGGCTGTATTTGGGCTCCTTAAGATATGCCAGAGACTGCTTCCCTATAAGGAAAACCTGACCGATGAACTCCTCAGGTCACTGCAACTGGTTTTAAAACTTGACGCTCGGGTTGCTGATGCTTATTGTGAGCACATCACGCAAGAAGTTCTGCGCCTTGTAAAAGCAAATGCAACTCATATCAGATCCCATTTGGGTTGGCGGACAATTATTTCTTTACTATCCATCACAGCTCGGCATCCTGAGGCATCTGAAGTAGGGTTTGAGGCACTAGCATTTATTATGTCTGATGGGGCACACCTGTTGCCATCTAATTATGCTCTTTGTGTGGATGCTGCAAGGCAATTTGCTGAGTCTCGGGTTGGTGAGATTGATCGGTCTGTTTCTGCCTTAGATCTGATGGTGGGTTCAGTCGTTTGTCTGGTAACCTGGTCTTCTGAGAGTAAAAATTCTGTGGATGAGGAGGCTTCAATGAAAGTCAATCAAGATATTGGGGAGATGTGGCTGAGGCTGGTCCAGGGTTTGAGGAAAGTGTGTTTGGACCAGAGAGAAGAAGTGAGGAACCATGCCATTTTAATGTTACAGAGGTCTTTGACAGGAGTTGATGGGATTCACCTTCCGAATACCTTGTGGTTGCAGTGTTTTGACCTGGTCATCTTCGTGTTGCTTGATGATTTACTGGAAATTGTGCTCAGGCAATCTCCAAAGGACTACCGGAATATGGAGGGAACACTTGGCCTAGCTGTGAAACTCATGTCAAAAGTGTTCCTGCATTTACTGTTGGATCTTTGGCGGTTACCTTCCTTCTGCAAACTATGGCTAGGGGTTCTTAATCGAATGGAGAAATATATGAACATGAAATTCAGGGGAAGACGTAGTGAGAAGATTCATGAATTGATTCCTGAGCTCCTCAAGAACACTCTACTTGTGATGAAGACGACAGGATTACTCACACCCAGTGATGCTATTGGTGGGGATAGTTTTTGGCAATTGACATGGTTGCATGTGAAGAATATATCCCCTTCTTTGCAATTGGAAGTGTTTCCTGCACATGAATTGGAGCAGCTGCAGACAAAGCAAGTAAAAGCAGCAGGAATTCCTGCGTCTGATGGGACTGTGCTTGTTCAGTCAAGTGAGACCACAGCATGAAAGGAATTTTAAATTGGAGGATTGCAGATTATACGGTGTTTTGGTAAATTTTAGATGGCGTGAAAAATATGCCTTATTGGTTTGCCCAAATACAGGTATACCAGCTATAACACAAAGGCTGTCAGTCATCGATCGATGTTGATATTACAGTTGACAGCCTTCAGGGTTCACAAGATCAAGAGTTTCTGGAGGAGATGCTCAAATAAATAAGAAACCCGACTTTGGAACCTAGTTTGACGCTGGATCGTTCAAACATCTTGCTTTGGCTAGGCTGTTGCTTTACTTTTCACTTGATGAATTCATGTGCAGAATAGAATGGCTCTGTTTGGGAGAGAGCGTGTATAGTGCTCATTTGCTGTATACGAAGGGGTCTCTAAGTAGATCTCTCACTTGAATTTTGTTTTCGGCTTATTAGTTTCTGTTCCAAAACCATCAAATTGCACCATTTTCCTGTGTCTACCATAGTGTCAGTATATTCTATGATAATACAATGGTTTAGTTCAGCTGGCATTTCTTGAGCTTGAATCTGTCACTGTTTATATCGGGCCAGATGGTTCTTTTTTATTTTGTATTTTCTAGGAAATTCTGTGCATCTCCTTCCGCATCTTGTTTTTTTTCTGACAAACTTATTTAGCAGATTACTCTCATTTTGTTACAATATTAGAGATGCAGAAATGCATGGCCTTTACACAAATCTCATATAAGAAATTCTACACAATGATGTAGTTTAATTTGATCCATCAATTTTATTTTATTTTTATAATGTAAATTTGATGTATTATATTAAATCACATTTTAATAATAAAAATAGAAATTTTTAATTTTTTGATAACAGAAATTTTAATTTGGTTATTATTATTATTATTATTTATGAAAAGGTCTAGGTCCAGCGGCTCAATAAGGAATATTCCTGCTTCCACTCCCGCGAAAAATTGGAATCCCTCCTAGCTGCATGCAAAACCTATACATTTGCCACGTCATAACTGGCTAGCTTTCTTCCCCAACACGAGCGTGCCCCAGCAAGTTTAGTTATCATCAAACATCACGAGAGCTTTATACACGGCACATCCCACCACCCCACCACACACCCCCCCCTTCGCGGCCCACGGGCGATCTAATCCGCGGTGCCGCTTCATCACTTCAAAAAAACTCGACCACACCACCGGCACTTCTCCGGGAATTTCTTAAAATCCCATCGCCCCCTCCGATCTCCTTTCTTCTAAGGTCCTAACGTTTAATCCGATCTTAATATCTTCGATTATGTGACCGATTCGCGTGATTTTCTCTGAATTAGGGCTATTTAAGTTGTTTTTGATCGAGATGTTTCGAATTTTTGTGGCCGATTTTTTTTTTTTTTTTTTGGATTAGTTTGATCTTTTTTTATGATTGAAGTGGTGATCGGTGATTAAACAGGAGGAATAGAAGATTAAGGGACGATGAGTGAGGTTTTTGAAGGATACGAACGCCGATACTGCGAGCTTTCCGCGAACCTTTCAAGAAAGTGTACGGCGTCTAGTGCTCTCCATGGAGGTAATGGATAAAGTTTCTTTTAATTTGACAATTAATTCCATCATGTAATTGGTATATATATGTATTTTCGTCTTGGGATTTCAGGTATGCATGTTGACGAGTTTTGAATATGTTTTTAATTATATAATTGAGAATTTTTTTTTTTTTTTTTTTAAGGGAAAACTGAGGAAAATAAAATGAGGAAAATTGGAAAGGAGGAAATGGATTAGTCGATTAAAAATGTTTTGTGGTCAACATTGATGTATTATGGTTCTGAGATACATATTGACTTCTTTTGGGTATTTTTAAAATCACTATCCTTGAGAGAGTATTTGACGTGGATTGGTTTGATTGGTATGAATCTTGAGTGATTAGGATAAGACTTCCCGCCACTGTACACTACAAAGCTACGATTATGATCAACATTAAGAAGTGAGCCAAGTCTACAAACTATCTCACCCTGTAAAGCTGCCAAGGGTAAGATAATATTAATAGCTTTTGGCCCTTTGGTCTGGGCAAACTGCCCACATTGCAGATGCCATAAGGCGAGTGGATACTAATGACATGAATGGCCTTATGTGGATTGTTATCTGACATGTTCGTAATGAGAAGTATAAAATCTGTTACTCTTTTGTTGTACTTACCTGTTTTAATCTACAAATGAGTTACACTTTCAAACTGAATCTGAATTTTGAACTCCAAAGCTTCTTAATAATATTGGGATGAAGATTCCAAGAATGTAAAAGGACCTGTTAACCCTTTTAAAAATTTTATCTGCAATTTCCAAAGTGTAGAACAGGGCTACTAGTTGCATACTACTTTGATTCTTTCTACCGTGTGATATATAGCTTGGCATGATACAATGGTGTAATGAAAGTAAATACGGTTCTCTTATATTTTAGTGCATTGAAAGGAACAAAAAGAATACTAAGTTTCTGCTGCTACTGGGATACAGATTTCCTAACTCATTTTAAACTGTGTATGTAAGAATTAGATCTTTGCCCTGCATGAGGATGTAGAAAGTGTCCAGCAGCTACGAGAGGTTTGTGCACATTTTCTGTACAAATCTTTGTGCAAGCAGATTTTTCTGAGGGAAGTCCATGACATAGATTGATCTGCTTGAACAAAGTGAGACTTAGGAAGTGTAATGTAGAGTAATATTGTATGTCAAAGGCATTAATTGCCTAACTTGTTCCTGTCTTTCCTCCTTTCTCTCTTTATCCATCGTCTTCTTCCACTTTAATTATCTTTATGCACTTGTATCTAACTTATCTGCAATTTATTCTGACTTTCTGTTTTCTTAGGAGTTTCAGTTTCATATCACATAACCCTCCTTTCTGTCAATGTTCAATCGCCATATAACCCTATTTTAAGTTCCTAGTCTTTCTCACTTCATTCTTCATGTGTGTGTTTTTAAGTCATGGATTTGGTGACAGTTCATGCATGTAGTTTGGTTTTGTACATACGCTTGCATCCCCCCCCCCCCCCCCCCGGGGGGGGGGGGTGGGGCTTATCCTTTGTATAACTAGTATGGACACTGAATTTCCCAATGCCCACCAAAAACCACCCTCCTGATATTATTGTTTTTTGTAATGTCTCCTTGATCTGCAGAGCAAAAGAAACAGAAATTTGCCGAGATAAAGTCCGGAATTGATGAAGCGGAATCTTTGGTACCTACTTGACTTTTGTTCTTGGGGAATTAGATATACATAGTCCTGTATTCTCAGTATTAAAACAGGATGTTGCTTGTAAATGTTTCAGATCCGAAAAATGGATCTGGAAGCAAGAAGTTTGCAGCCTAATATTAAGGCTATCCTTCTTGCTAAGTTGAGGGAATATAAATCAGATCTGAACAATCTGAAAAGTGAAGTCAAAAGAATTGTATCTGGTAACTTAAATCCAGCTGCCAGAGATGAGCTGTTGGAATCAGGCATGGCAGACGCACTCACGGTATGCCTACATAGTTTCTGTATGCTTATTCTTTTGAAGTGACTTGGTGATTTATAATCTTTTAGCGGTTTTATGATAGACATGGTCACTTACTGGAAAAGAGATTTCAGCTTCTATGTTCTTTTAGCACCATTGTCATAAATTCATGCAGTTCACTTTGTCATCTGAATGATGACAGTCAAGTAATTGAGTCTGTGGATGCAGGCAGCCTTAACACGTTTACATCTCTAAAATTCTTACTGGTTTTGCTTCTTCAAATTTGGTAAATTGAAACTTTAATTCTGATTTCAAGGCCTGATAACTGGTGAATATTGACACATTACTTTTTCCTTCTTCCTTGAATTTGTGGATTTTCATTTGATACATATGATTGATGTTGCAATAGGCATCTGCTGACCAGAGAACAAGATTAATGATGTCAACAGAGAGATTAGGCAAATCTGGTGACAGAATTAAGGAAAGCAGAAGAACCATACTGGAAACAGAGGAGCTTGGTGTTTCAATTCTTCAAGATTTGCATTCTCAGCGACAGTCTCTCTTGCATGCTAATAACACGGTAGTTAGTTATTCATGAAGGCTTCCGATTCACTTTATAGCCATTGATAAAAGCTTCCTGTTGCATTTTGGTGGATATTTTATTATTTTATACAAGGGATATATGTTTTTTTTTTTTTTAAGAAAAAGGATGGAACCTCAATTTTATCAATAAACCCTCACTTCTGGTAGATGAATACTGTTGTTACATTGCCCAAAACCAAGGTGTAAAACTAAACCAAAACCGTGTCTATGTTCTGTATGTAAAACCCATCATTTACAACATAACACTGGCAAACCTATTTTATCTATTCCTAGTATTCCTGTAATTTCATTTGGATCTGGAAAAAAAAAACTTTCGTAGACCCTTTTGCACCCTGTCCTTTCACTTGCATTCTCGTGCCACTATGGGGTATCATCTACATTTTTCTTTTTTGTCGTCTGTTTTTTTTTTTTCCGTCTCAGTAGTAGTGCCTGGTACTCTGTACCTGTTATCGTTGACCATTTTATTGACTTTCCAGTTTAAGCTGCTCTATTTTTCAATTATAATATTTTACCCTGCAGCAGAAATGGTGAAAATATGTCAGTTATATATCCGATTGTTTTCCGTCTGTTGCAGCTGCATGGAGTGGATGATAACATAGGAAAGAGCAAGAGAATATTGACTGCCATGTCAAGGAGAATGGCTAAGAACAAGTGGATAATTGGCATCATTATTGCAGTTCTTGTCATCGCCATCATCTTGATCTTGTATTTTAAACTTTCTAAATAGTGAGGAAATTTTATCCTGTTGAGCTTGTGGGGGTGTCTCCAGGGGACTCCGTTTTCTTTTTTCTTCTTTTTATACTGTTAGTTCTTTTTGTGAGCTTGTAATTTGAGTGCTAACACAAAGATACTTTGCTGTGCGGTAACAGCTGCATGATGTGCTTTTGTTCATCGTTGGATGTCACAATGTGTGCTCTAATTTGTCATGTTGAGTGTTGGTTCTTCTATGATTACTCATGATCATCTTTTCCTTGTGTAGAGGTTTCCTTATATCCTGTGTAAATATCTTTCGTGTTTGCATCCCCTTGAAAATATTCTCGTATTATTAATCGTAACTCTTGTGACCGGTTTAATCACATTTCCTGTATTATTATAAGGTTAATGGTTATGTGACACGATTTAAAAAGAGAGATGATATTTGTAGTCTAAAGGTGTTTTAAGTTATGTGCACTCTGAATAACATACACATCATATTTCACGGCAATGTTTTAAGATGAGAATAGTTTTAAAAAGTAATCTTATTTTTGTTAGTTAATGTATAAAAGTATTTCTTGTTTAAAATATAATTGGGTAAAGTGTTGAATGGAAATAATTTTTATTTATTTAAAGGGAGTCCTCAAAATTCTAGAAAATCTCGTGTGAAGTCCGGCCAACTTTATAGTGTAAGCAGGACTCGCAGAGGAAACTCTCTGAGTGCCACGGCCACCATGTGAATCGTTTTGGATGCTTGCCTACAACTTTGCAATTCCTCTCCCTCTCCCTCTCCCTCTCGCTTTCCACTCATCTAATGAAATGGCCAAGCTACTATGCCCTCTCCTCACTCCCCCACCACTTCCGTTCCCTTCTTCGAGCCTGCGCTCGACACTCCTCTCTCGACACGGGCAAGAAACTCCACGCCACTATCATCACCACAGGCCTTGCCGCTTCCCCGGACTCCTTTCTTCACAACGCCCTCCTTCACTTATATGCTGCATGCCGTGACTTATGTTATGCACAAAAACTATTCGATGGAATTCCAAACTCGCACAAAGACACCATAGACTGGACCATCTTAATGGGCTGCTGTGCCCGACATGGGGAGCCGAGGAATGCGCTACATTTGTTTGTTAAAATGGGAAAAGAGGGAGTGAAGGTCGATGATGTGGCCTTGGTTTGCGTGTTCAATGCGTGTGCATTGTTGGGAGACCATTTGTTTGGCGTGCAAGGGCATGGTTGCGTGGTGAGGATGGGATTGAATGCTAGTGTGAAGGCGTGCAATGCAGTTATGGATATGTACGTGAAGTGTGAGATGTTGGGTGAAGCGAGGCGGGTGTTTGAAGAGATGGAGGAACGGAGTGTTGTGTCATGGACAGTGATCTTGGATGGTGTGGTTAAATGTGAAGGTGTGGGAAGTGGGAGGGTGGTGTTTGATATGATGCCAGATAGAAATGAGGTTGCGTGGACTATAATGATAGTGGGTTATGTGGAGAGAGGGTTTGTCCGGGAAGCACTGTTGCTTCTTGGCGAGATGGTTTTTTATTGTGGTTTGGAGTTGAATTATGTTACTCTTTGTTCTTTTTTATCAGCGAGTGCACAGTCAGGGGATGTGATGATGGGTAAGTGGGTTCATGTTTATGCCTTGAAGACACTAGGAAGGCAGATGGATATCATGGTGGGCACAGCTTTGGTAGATATGTACGCAAAATGTGGAAGAGTTGATGCTGCGTATAAGGTTTTTAAGTGTATGCCTCGAAGGAATGTGGTGGCGTGGAATGCTATGCTTAATGGCTTAGCCATGCATGGGCGGGGTAAAGTTGTGGTGGATATGTTTCCTCGTATGGTCAAAGAAGCCAAGCCAGATGATGTAACCTTCATGTCTGTGTTAAGTGCCTGCAGTCACTCAGGTCTCGTTGATAAGGGTGGCCAATACTTCCATGACCTTGAATCTGTGTATGGCATTACACCTAAATTAGAGCATTATGCTTGCATGGTGGACCTTCTCGGTCGGGCTGGCCATTTTGAAGAAGCTGAGATTTTAATAAAGAAGATGCCAATGCCTCCAAACGAAGTGGTTATGGGATCCCTTCTGGGTTCCTGCAGTGCTCACGGAAAGCTACAGTTGGGTGAACGCTTTCTGCAAGAGCTGTTACAAATGGATCCCCACAACACGGAATATCATATCCTGCTTTCAAATATGTATGCTTTAGCAGGAAAGCGGGACAAGGCTAATTCCCTCAGGCAGATTCTTAAAAAGAGAGGAATTAAAAAGGTGCCCGGAATGAGTTCAATTCATGTTGGTGGTCAAGTTCATCAGTTCAGCGCAGGGGATAAGTCACATCCACAAACCACAGAGATTTATATCACGTTGGACGAGATGATTAGAAGATTGAAATTGGCTGGATATGCCCCAAATGCTGCTTCCCAAGTTTTCTCCGGTTGTGACAATAGGGAAGGAAACATGGATCATGAACAGGAGGAGATAGAGCAGGCCCTGTTCTCTCACAGTGAGAAGCTGGCAGTCTGTTTTGGTCTAATAAGCACAAGACCCGGTTCACCTCTTTATATATTCAAGAACCTACGTATATGCCAAGACTGTCACTCTGCTATTAAGATAGTTTCTGACATATACGATCGAGAAATTGTTGTGAGAGACCGCAACCGTTTTCATTGTTTCAAGCAAGGTTTTTGTTCTTGTTCTGATTATTGGTGACCATGACTTCAATACTCACGATTGTACAAAAATAGTTTAGGTCTTATTCTTTAGCTGCTGGTCTCTTTGTACCTTCTGATTATCAGGAAGATTGTCCCGGAGGCTCATGCGTATATTGGCATTTTGATATCCTGTTGGTTTCATTTTTTTGTAATACTCGTCCTTTTAATTTAGTTAATCCCGTGGCATCTCATTAAATTTATGATTTTGCAACAATTGATGGCTCAGGACGGTATACGATATTTCCCAATGATTTTATGTTTAGTAATGATATATAGCTTTTCAGGCATTGTTTTACACAAGGGGATGTAGCTCAAATGGTAGAGCGCTCGCTTTGCATGCGAGAGGCACGGGGTTCGATCCCCCGCATCTCCAACCGTGTTTCATCCATTTTCGTTTTTGTTCAATAAAACTGCTCTCCAGCCTTCCCCCATCTGATGTATGATTCAGAAAACTCCCATCTCATGTACCTAGTTCCATATCTCCATAATTTTTAGCTAGGAGTTGTCAATACTACAGCATTTCTCAGTTGGGAGCCAGATGTTAACTAACACTCCCGGTTAAAAAATCTATCCATTCAGAAAGCAAAACAATAAGTGCTACTGTGCTTGGGTCGCAAGACCAACGCTTCTCTAAGTCGTTTCAACATATGTACCATGTAGGATCATCATGTATTATTAACAACATCATAAGCTAGCCATTAGAGTGTCAAAACTCGCATATACTCGAACTAATTCCAAAAACTCCTCGTGCTTACATCATTACTTACGAGGTACAAATTTATTTATTTCTTAATTTTTCTCAATTAGCAAAAGCATCTTGCATCTGAATAATCGTCAGTCCTGAATTGCTAAAAAGTGATAACATCTTCTTTAAAACAGTAATATGAATTGTTCATAGTAGCACAATATTAAACAAGTACATAGAGATCAGATAAAATTCTTTACAACTCTACAGCATAAAAACGTTGAAAGACCAACACTAAATTCTTATAACGCAGATTTATCACAACGAGCATGTAAGACATCAACAAACTCAGTTCTCTTCCCCCATTAGTTGCTGGGAATCTTCAGCAGCTCACCTTCAATTAACTTTTTAAGCAGAATATGGAATCCTCAAGGCCATTTTCTGGGCAAGCCAAGGTCTTTCCGGATCCGGGTCAATGAAATGATGCATGATGAATTGTTCTGCTTCTTCATCTACCAATTCTCTAGCCCATGTGACCCGTTTTGAAGGGCAACTCCCCGGCCCGAAACACCTGCATATTTTATTGTAGCATAACAAAAGTATTGATTGTGCTACTCGTATACTCATTAAAATAAGATGTGTTAATGCCGGTAAAGAAGCTGCACAAGAATGAATAAAGAGAAACCAAGCGTATTCCAAAATCAAAGCAAACAAACTTGGCCAATCAAACGTGAGTCAGATCCAATAACTCAACATTTCCTTTTCTTAACTTTTTTCTGTACAAAAACCCAAGTCATCTTTTGAGAATATAATATATCATCCACTCACTCAAGCCCCTGATACCTAGATTAAATCCATTGGTGATATTGTATCTGTTTCAAACAGACATCTACTAAAAGTTAGGAGAAAGCGATACCTGTATTCATAAAAGCAAGCACTTCTCTCATTCTCCGCTTTGCCCCAGTTGTCCCACCCTACATGTTTGATACATGCATCCATATATGTGTATGCAAAGACCACCCTTCCAAAAGGACCCCATGGTCGTCCAAGACATGCATACGGAGTCCCTCCATTGCCAGTGATAACACATCTGCATCCACACAGTATTTATAGGTGACATATAGAAGCAATTGTATAATCTCTAACCAAAAGTTTGAAGGGAGAGAGAAAAGTAACAATAAAGGCTAGGAAAATCCTTTTTGAGAAATGGTTGTTTTAATCATATCTTTAAATCACACATTGGTTACTTCAACCATGAAAAGTATGAAAGCCATCAAATTTATGTAGCCTTACAGCCTGTACCAGAAGTGAGATGCATAGGTTTGATCTGTAGATAACAGAAAATGCTTGGAATAGCAAAAATAGAATAGGAGGAAAAAAATGAACTCAACATAATGCCCCAAATTAACTTATCAACTCGAAGTGTTTGGGTAAGAAACCAAGATGTTCAAAAATGAATAACAATAAAATGCTATTCAATTAAATACCTTAAGAAAACATAACCAGTTCTCTCCTGAGAGGATTTTCTGCTTTGTGCAGTTATGAATCCTGCAGATTTGCAGTGGATATGACAATGCTCCAAGAGTGCAGTGCTATTGCCAAAAATGAAATCCACACTTCCTTCAATATAGCAATCTTTTAAATATTGTTTTCCATGATGCAGGTACAAAGTATCCTGTATCAGAATCATATAAGAAATAGTCATTTATGTATTATTATCCCAGATAACTTGTCTAATTTTTCCTGAATGAAGAAGACAATTGCAGACAACCAAACAACACATATAAACATCTACTTTTCCAAGACCCGTCAGTTGATCCAAGATACTACGTAATAGATATTTCCAGAAAGTAACCATCAAATCAAACAAAAAGAATCCCCAATTACTTCACTTAAAAATAAAGAGAATAATCAAAATTATGATCAATGTAAGGCCATTCTTCATTATTTAGAGAGGAAAGTATGCATTTGTTGCCAGGAAGCAACAAAGTGTTCGTTGCTATCAAACCAACATCTTAAAAAGGTGCACTCTGAAGTCACTGACCTACAAAATTAACTGAGAATGACAAAATTCATGTACCTGCCACCCGAGAAATCTGCAATTATAGAAGGCGGATCGATCAGCTGTTACTCTAATTGCCACAGCTTGGCCAGAACCCTACCGAAAGCAAACCAAAAACGAAGTAAAAAACTAACCTCTGACAATTCTAAATGCCAACAATAAAATGTTCCTTTTGAGTATGCTCGAAGCGTTAAAAAAAAAAAAAAAAAAAAAGAGTCCCAACATACACAATACCCAAATTAACAAGACCAACCAATGTTTTCATTAACAAATAAAAAGCCCCAACTTTGAGTAAACTTAGAACCCCGGACTATAATTTCCTGCATTCCAAACTATCTAAAACCTTTAACCTTTTTCTATGTTTAAAAAGTAGTAAGACAAAACTTATCAGACACTCGCAAAAAGAACAAAAAGGGAGAATTTTCAGCATATTCAAAACCTTAATCCACATATGGCAGCTTACCCATTCAGTACACGCCTCAAAAGTGGGTTTCTACCACATCTAAGCGAGCACCCAATGGTAAAAATTCAAAAGCTAGTGCAAAAACAAAGACCCGGAAAATTGAAACATGAAAGACAAAAACTTGAATTTTCTGTTGAGTATATTCAAAGATTACCTGAGGAGAAGAGTTTTCAAAAGTAATATTCTCAGCAATGAAATCCTCCCCTTCCACAATGGTGCTTCCACAACCAAACGTTCCAGTCCCGATCAACCGAGAGCCCTGCAAAACCCATCAGCCACTCAGCAACCAAAATTTCATTAAATTTTTCTGCATATGTGGCACAAGCCCCGAGCTACACTTGGTGCAGCCTACCTGGTGGTGGTCGATTTGGGAGGCGGTGTTGTGCCAGGTGAGCACGGTATCCTCTGGGTTGAGACCAGCGAGGGTGATGAAGTTCTTGGTCTTCGGCACGTACACCGGCTGCTTGTAGATGCCCGGCGCGACGCGAATCACCGTCCGACGCGTATTGCCTAGTGGCACCGCGTCTATTGCATCCTGCACCGTGCCATAGTCCCCGTTCCCATCCTGTGACACCGTTATTACACATGCTGCAGCCATTGATTCTCTCTCTCTCTCTCCCTCTACCGGAGATGGATCGGTTTGCGGAAGGGAGAGAGAACGCGGACAGAAAACGTTAAAAGTGAAACGAATCTAATCCTAGTTTTCTTCTCGAGGGACGGCAAAGTATTTTGGCTTTGTTTGTTTAAGGACCGACTTAGATTATGTTTGGATGTTTCATTTTATTCAAAATTTTCATCTCATCTTATCTCATCATTACAACTTTTTCAAATTCTCATATAAAATATAATAAACAATTCAACTTTTTCAAATCCCAATACAACTTTTTCAAATTCCAATTTAACTTTTTCAAATCTTCAAACTAAAAAATAATATTTTAAACTTTAAAACAAAACACAAAATTCTCATCTCACCTTCCAAACATATCCTTACTGTTACTGCACCGACAATCTTCTTTAAAACACTCGTAGGCCACGTTTGAAAAGTTGAAATCAATTTGGATTGAGTTATACTAGGGATCAGTTAGGGGTGGCAATATGTGACACGACTCGTTAATTCAATACGAACACGACATGATAAAAGCGGGTTATGATTAGTCTTAACGGATTCGGGTCGAAACGGGTTGACCTGTTAAGACACGATTACTTAACGTGTCATTAACGGGTCAACCCACTATGACCCGTTATAAAAATTAAAATTACCTTTCTACCTTTAACACCTACAACTGAAAAAAAAAAACCCTAACTCTACAATTCTAAATTTCTAATAACCCAAGCGGGCCAAGCCGCCACCCCCCCTTTTCAGTTTTCCCCCTTTGTTATTATTTTCGAATTACTGTGCTGCTCTAATAACATCCTGTTGGGAGAATTATGAATTCAAATTACTAGTTCTGTTATAACAGGTTCAACAAAAGCCAAATTACAGAAAGCAGCAAATAGAAAATTTACAACTGAAACAAATAAGAAACATCTAAGGAATCCTCCTCAGGATTTAGTGAACTTGGATAATTTCCAAAAGAGACTGGCATGCACACATTCTCATTATCTGGAACTATTAAGGCACCTTGGGAGATATCGTTTGCATTGGGTAGTGGCATCATATAATTGGCGATTTCATATTGAAACCAACTATCAACATCTTCTGGGTAAGAAGGTTTCCCATAACTGTTTCCATTAGAGTTTGTAGCGAGAAAATTATCAGGAAAATTTTGAGTTGCTAGAAATTCCTTAAGAGATACTAACTGAGCTTGTAAATTTAGAACCTGTAGAAAACAAGTCAGAATATCTTATTTAGGAATTTATAGGAATTAAGGTTTTAATTACTATAGATAAAAGATAAAGAGTAATGGGTAATGACCTGCTGCTGGAGAGCATAAATATGTGAAACAATGCCATAAATAGGATTTTCGAGTCTTGCGTGTGCTTCATATGTTAGCGTAGCTATTGCTTCACAACGATCACTCACCGAGAGATGAGAAAGGAGTTTCGATGCATTGTGTGCACCGAAAACTTTATGAATAGCGGAGAAATTGGTTACTCCATGTTCATGGCAGAAGAAAGGAGCAAAAATGCATTCTTTAACGCATTTCCTCCTTAGGAATTTGCAAACTCCACAAGAATAATATGAACTGGCCATCTGGGATTTGTTTGTTCAACCTGAGAGGGAAGGTTAAATAATTGAAAGTCACAGAACCTATCATCAAGATTCACGCAACCTGTCGGTCTAACCTTTAGTAAGAGAAGACGGCGATGTGAAATTGTCTGCATCCCTTTTTAATAATTTAGGACACTTACCGTTGGCAAGTATTAGACAGTCATGTGCTAAACGATATCGTATGGATGATTAGTTTGTCTGAAAAAATTTATAATTTGCTATGTGAGTGGGGAATTCAGCACAAAATTTTTGCATTGACTTTAGACAATGCTTCTTCTAATGATGTTTCAGTAGAGTTGTTAAGAACTCAATTGAACATTAAGAAAGCTCTTGTTTGTGATGATGAGTTCTTTCATCTTCGTTGTTGTGCTCATATTCTGAATTTGATTGTACAAGATGGGTTAAAATAGATTGATTTTGCTATCCAAAAAGTTCGTAAAAGTATCAAGTATGTCAAAGGATCACAAATAAGAAAAGTAAAATTTTTAGATTCAACAAATCAAATGTCTTTGGATAGCAAGAAAGGGTTGAAGCATTGATCAGTTTAGGAGTGCACTAAAAGCAGATATTGTTGAAGCATTAGTCTGTACTAGAGATTGGTTATATGGCGAAGAGTAAGGTAATATTGTTTTTATTTTATTGAATAAATGACTGTAATTGCAAGACATCCTTGTTATTCTCAATTTTTCTGTGCTTTTCATTTTATTTGTCAATGAATGTTTTTGTTACCTTTTGTTCCTTTATTAGGCTTTTTGAGTGTGTGAAGTTACTGTGTTTCTAATTTTATGGTCACTGTGTTTCATAATAAATGTTACTAAGAACTTCAAGAAAATATAGTGCAGACAACTTTTGCAATTAAATGGGGGTACTAGATGTCCTTATACTTAATCAATTAATTGATTGTGACTGCTGTTTCTATTTCTTTTGTTTCTGAGATCTAAGCTTCAACTCCCCTCTCTTCACTTGGCGCCTAATATGATCTTGTGAATAGTTTGTTCAGAGAAATCTTGTTTTGGTTTAATTATTTCTTCACAAAGTATGGCTTTATTCTTGTGATCCTTCCCGCAGATGATTTTAGCTATTAAGTTTTGTTGGAGTGGATCATTACATAACTTTTCTATTAAGCTTGTGATCCTTCCGAATAACTTTTTTGAACTCTCTCTCTCTCTCTCAAGGCATTTTTCATAATATTGGCTATTGGAATTGTTGGTGAAGGTCATTTTCAAGATTGTGAGGGAATCACAACATGAAGCTTTTGCAGCTCTTCATCACAGCATCAATTCCAGTCTTGAAACTGCTCTTGATTTCTGGACTTGGGGCTTATGCCAATCAATATCCTCATCACATTTATTATTCTTTCCATTCTTGGATGGATAGTTATCCTAGTTACAAGAGCTCCTCCACACCTGAGGAGATTTTGGGTTGCTGCGCTGTAGGTAAACATTTGGATCTTGAGGCTGGCCATTTTTATGTTTTATCCAGATGATTTACGACTGCCACCTGATTGGATATGTTTTCCCTTCTGGACAATTTTCTTCTTGACTGTTTGATTCACATGAATCAACATAGAGTCTTGCAATTGCAGGAACAAAACCTTTAGAGATTGTCCAATTTTTTTTCTTTTTATTCTCCTTACAGATCTCTAACAAGAATAAATACCAAGTTAGATCTACTTTGATTTTGTGTTTCTTTTTTAAAGTCAAGCTTATGTTGCAGCGTTTAAAGAATTATGTAGTTTTAGAATAGCTTTAATTGAGGGAATGTAACTTTTATGAGGGAGTTTGTCCTTGAATACTGATCTTTTTTCACTTCTCTAACAAAGAAAATAAAAATTTCCTGCTTGATATTTGCAGCCATTGAAGGATGGATTATTTTGGTCAGTGGAGTGCATGAAGAGGCCTAAGAGGATGATCTGCAAAATTCTTTTGGTGAGTTTGGGGAGATTAAAAATTTGCATTTAAATCTTTTATGCTAAGACATGCAAGTTTGCTACTATTTTGTACCATAGGAAACTTTACTTTATTTATGATTATAGGTCAAAGTACTGATCAAAAAAAGATTCTAGGTCAAAGTGCAAATTAAGTAGGTTGAGTTTTTTGAAACATGTCAATTGTTCTCCTTTGAATGTGAATAATATCATAATACAGCATGACAGCCATCTGCAATACCTAATGAATGTTTAAGGAAAATTCTTTACGAGATCATTATTATGATTGTGGAGGCATTCTCTTAACTACCTGCTATATGGTCTTCCTTTCTAATGCCAGAAACTATTGCATATAAGATGTTCTTATATGGTTCAGAAATTAATATTGTTCAGATATTCTATGTTAATAAAACGATAAATTAATATTGTATACATGGTTCAGAAACTAGAAACTATAAAGGGTGGGGTAGTAGAAATGCTCAACATATTAACTGAAGAGTACATATCTCTATGAATTTCTAATGTTAAGGGTGCAGTTTTCCTTATCTTACAGAATGGAAGCTTCAAACCCATTTGAAGGGAGCTCGAGTTCTTAGGCCAGTCTTTTGCTCTAGTTTTGCTTTGGCTTGGAGATCCTTCCAGTTATTAGCCATCTCGAGTGTAAGGCTGCACTGTAGGAATTGTAATGTAATTGTTAAGGCAGCACTCCAAAATGTGGTTGTGGAGTAGTTTGTAGAAAATGTAATTTGTAATTTGAAGCTTGAAGAATGTTGAAATTTGTAGTTTTTATCAAATTGTGGTTGTAAATTTGCACTCTGTAGTTTGAAGAATGTTGTATCTTAAGAGTCAAGATCTCCAAATTATACTCGGAACATTTCATCTTGAAAGTATGAATACAGCTGGGTTGAATTGTGACAATTGTAGCATGAAAATATTGCCCATTGATAGCTATGATTTTGTTTTACTTTTACAAGTTCTTTTCTTCTTTCTTTGTTGGATTTTGTTTTTTAAACTGTTGATTGTGGCATCCATTTCCATTTGGCTTGATGAGTTGAATGGCCTGATGAACAAGAGGAATGCATACAATTATGCTTGCTGATTTTTTAGCTAAATAGGAACTATTTATTTAGATGGAAAAGTAATAATATCTTGTGTAAACTAAATTCAGGCAGAAACTCACATCAAGACCAAAGGCTTTTTCAATAGAAATGTTAAAGTGATTTTGACATGATGCTTTCATCTGTTGATCCGAACCAACCAGAAAAATTACATATTTGATTTTTATACTATGCTTCCAACTATTTACATATTTGATCCAAACCAACTAGAAAAATTACAATAGATACAACTCAATGTTAAAGGGATGGCTTGTAGTATTTTGTTGGTACAAATGGCATTCTAAATCTCACTGTCTTTTTCAGCTCTGATTCTGCAGAAAAGTATCGACGACCGACAGTCTTCTAATCAGCCTGAGCAAGCCGATAGGTTAATGATTGCCCAAGTTGCCACAAACCCCCACCTCTCATCTTCTTAGCAAAAAATACCTAATGAATTAAATTGAAGAAAGTTTTAGACACAGACTAAATCGTCAAAATCATCACTAATAAAATGCCAATAGCTTCAGAACAGAAACCAAACAATCACATATATTTCTCAAGGTCTCAATAACCCAAGATCAAACTACTCTGTTTTCAAATGATGTGCAAAAATTAGTGCAATATTTTAATTAATGGTAATTATTATCATAATAATTATTATTATGTTTGATGTTTGGTGGAAACTAAATCCACAGCCTCTATATACCGCATTTTGCAAGGACTAGTTAGTAGCATTACATTGAGAACATGACCATAATGTCATATTATCATCCTCTGCCATCTGGAATACAGTGGCCTCATACTATCATGGGCAACCAAATAGCGTGCTGTGATATCCAATTATGCATACCACCAACAATTGTGTCAACCGATTTCAATAAATCAACTAGTACCTCAACTGATCGATCTCATTAGTCAATTAAATTTAATAGTGTTATAAATAAAATGGAAAGTAATGAATCATTTTCAGAGTATTAACAAAAATCTCACCATCTCAAGCATTCATCAGTTCTTATATAGTTAAAACATAAGAGTAGGCATACACTGGTACTTACTAAAAATTGAGTTTGCCACCCATCACAGTACTGAACACAAGAGGGAAGAAAAATATCAATAATTTAAGAATGAGATATTGACCAATTAGATATGCGTTGAGCTATTTATAAAACAATATTGAATTGTCATACATGCAAGCCATCATTTAGTTTCATTGAATGCCTAGGAAGCTATTCATAAAAATAAAAAAAATAAAAGCCAAGGAAGTCCATTTGGTGAAGTAATCATTCTGTCAAACACAATATGGGCACAAAAACAAATACAATAGAATCACTAAGAAATTAACACAAAACCAAGATAAAAAAAAAAAATTACACACAATCAGACTAAGCAAATTCACGAGTAAAAGAATAAGTTCACCATATGTAAAAATCTTTTCACTAGTCCCATGACAAAAAGAAGAAAGCCAAAAAAAAAGAGTGTATTTTTCTTCCTCACCTGCGAAGTCTTGCTAGTATGGGCTTCCTCGTGGACCAAACCACGAACCGAATAGACTCCAACAATAGAAGCACCGAAAAATAAGATCCCAGACCTGGAAACTCGACCAGAGTGCACCGACAGCAAGATGAGAAGCCGAAACTAACACAGTAGGCGCCGAACTCTAGAAAAGAACTGGAATCGAGCCCAGAGGGCGTCGAAAACCCAAAAGAGACACTCCCGAGAGAAAAACAAAATTTGAAAACAAGTAAACAACTTAAAAACCTGCTCTTCATACCATGAGTTACGTTGGTTTAAAAACCTTCTCTTAAAAACACTGAGAAACTGTGAAGATGAAGGCTGAGATCGAAGAAGACGAAGGCTTGAGGAGGAGGAGGTTCGGGAAGGGACTTCGAGAAATCAATGAGAAATTAGAGAGAGAACGTGAGTTACGTTGGTTTTGTTAAAGGGCATTTTTGACATTTTACTTGAGCCACGTAGGGTGTGCAATGGCTCCTCCCAAACAGAGGCTGCTCTCCAGACTTTTCCATTTGGATTAATTGATCCGATCCGGTCTGGTTTTGGATAAAATTTTAGATCGAACCGGTATGATTGATTTTGTATTTTTTAAAACCGATTATGTATCGGTTATTTTTCTAAACTGGTATTTCTGGTTTTATCGGTTTTAGGTCCGATTCGATCCTATTTTTTGATTTTTTTAAAATATAAATTTGACATTAATATAATATTAGACTATTAGTATAGCTATATATTAGTATTAGTTATAAACTATATATTAGTATAACTATATAATATATGATTAATTACATTTTTATTTTTAAGATTAAACTTTTATTTTATAATAACATTATCTTATATATAATTATATTAATAGCATATGATCAAATAAATTACAAATAGTCATATTTAAGATTAACATTTTATGTTATAATTTATAATTTATAATATGAAATTATTTCATATATGATATATAATTATATTAATATATATAATATTTTGTATAATTTTAATTTTGTAAAAAATTTATATATAAAATATTATTTTTATATATATTTTATCAACCGGTCCGGTCCGGTCCGAAAAATCTCAAAATCGAAACAGGACCGGTTTCGGCCGGTTTATGAAATATAAGAACCAGTTCCGAACTGGACCGATTTAAAACCGGTAAAATCGGTCTGGTCCAGACCAGTTTACCGGTTTAAATTTACACCTCTATTTAGATCAGTTTATATTAATTTTAAACTCAGTTTATTTAATATTTAATTTTTAAATCATTAAATTTATTTCAACTTAAAATTTTTTTACACATAAGACCTATAATTTTTTTTAACTCAATACTTCTTTATATGCGAGACTCATAACCTTTTTTAACTTTCCATAAATATATTTAAACTTATCTTAACAACTAAACACATATAAAATTATCATAAATGGGCTCCACAAAACTCATTCTACCATCTCAACTCATTATTATTCATAAAAAACTCAATTCATCTCAACTCAACTCAGCATCCAAACATGACTTTAATTGTTATAAAATCAGGTGAAATTTGAAATTTAAACAAATTAAAAATGTTTTAAGTTATGATAAAAAAAATTAAATTATTTTTAATGAAACGATGTAATAAAATTAATAGAAAGTAATTGTGGTTTCCAAAATACCATTCAAAGGACCAGGAGAGGTTATTGCTAACATTTAAATGGGGACTAATTAGATGTGAACATTCTATTTTGTTATAGAGCTATTATATTCTCAAATTGATGAATAGAGCATATTATCAACGTCACATAAATAATAAGATTTGATTTATAAGATTTAATTTTTAAAATTTATATTCTAAATTAAATTATATCATATAAATATTTTATTATATGTGACTTATACATCGACATGATATTAAAATAACTCAAAACCTTAAGCTTTGAGCCTAGAGAAAAATCTTGTTTCAATAACCTACTTTGAGGGCATAATTGGCCACAGGCATAGTTAATGGATACCTTGATGATTCACTATTGATTGTTCTTATGTTAAGTTCGGTTACAATTCTCAAAGGATATCTAATCATTATAAATTTTTTAAATTTTTACACAAAATAAAATAAATAATTTAATTTTTTTTAATTTAAAAATAATAATATTATTAAAAAATAATATTCTAATAATATTTTATTCAACTCTTAACTTTTATCTGAACTCATTTTATCTCATCTCAACTCAGTATCTAAAACGTAATAATAAAACTTTTTTTTTTTTATAAAGCACTAATAAAACTTTAATAGGAAAGAAACGTTGTTTCTTCATTATTTGCCATTGTTTCTTTTGAACTTCTAGAAAAAGTATTGGCATCAGCTAAAACACATCTTACGTGGCTAAGCAAATTGACCAATTTCTCCCTAAGGCCTTCACCCTGAAGCCCGCCCCCTTCAGCTAGGAATTTGAAATCCATAATAAAGAAGGCAAACTACTAGGACTATGTGAGCTGTGATGGAGAGGGAAGGGGGAGTTGTCATAACTTGGGTTCGACGGTGGGGGTTGCTGGGAGGTTATGGGACTCGATGGTGGTGGCTGGGCTGGCGTACGACGACGGCGGCATGGTGCCTAAATCTGTATGTGAGACCCATTTCGAGAAAGGAGATGGAGCTGTATGTGGGGACTGCTGTGGAGGCTCGAAGGTGGCTGGAGGGTTGCCAGTGTGAAGGGGATGAGGTGGTCAGTGGCGCTGCTGGGTAGCTGATAGTGGCGAACAGAAGTCAAACGCGATGCAGGTTGCTTGGTGAGGGAGGAGTACGCGATGCAGCTAATTCCACCGATACCAACAGTTGGGTTGGAGGCTAACGACGGTGGCGGTAACAACGACGAGAGGGAGAAACCGTGTAGAAGAACTCATTTTCAGGTTGAGAGAGGAGGCTGTGCGCTAGAGCTACCATGGAGGCTTGAAGGTGGCCGGCGTGAGGGGGAGTCAATGGTGGTGGCCAATAACTGGAGGTGGCACACAACGGGATTGGGTGAGTTGAGAGAGGGAATCAGGGGGAGGGGAAACCAAATGCACGTCGGTTTTGTATTAAAAAAAAAAAAAGAGGTGGAAGGGAGAAGAAGATGATTGTGCTACGTATCAGCAAAACTCAAATTCTAATGTTACAATTCTCAAAGGTTAAAGAGGAATAAAAGTGTGAAAAGAACTAAGCTAACGCAGTGTGGGCCCACTTCTTTATTGCTTCCGATAAGGCCCTTATCCATATATTGGGCCTGTCAACTCTCTCTCTCACTCTCACACTAATAAATACTTTACCACGTGTCCGCACGACCGATCTAGTCCTCGAATCTGACACGGTGCCGTTTTTGTCGGTGCCTACACAGTTGTTGCCAACCATCTTCATCCCAAGAGATCTTTTTTATATCCTCCCCGTTTTGGTTTCTCGGATCAAGAAAACCAAAATCCAAACAACAGATAGATATTTTCACGAGGAACAATATGTCGAATTACGCTCGGGGCCGCGAAGACGAGGTCGATGACTTCGAAGAGTACGATCCAACGCCGTACGGGGGCGGTTACGACATCGTGCTCACCTACGGCCGGCCTCTCCCGCCGTCCGATGAGACCTGCTACCCTCTCACCTCCTCCACGCCTTCTGATGACTTCGACTATGATCGCCCCCAGTACACCTCCTACGCCGAGCCCTCCGCCTATCGCGACGAGGCCCTCGACACTGAATACAGCAGCTACGCCCGTCCCAAGCCTCGACCCGCGCCCCCTCCACCCGGTGAGGGAGATTTCGGAGGAGGTGAGTATGGGGCCAGGCCGGACGTTGGTCATGGGTTCCCTCCTCCTGGGGTGAACAGGCCCGGGTATGGTGAGCCCGAGTATGGATCGGAAAGGCCCGGATCTGAATACGGATCTGGGTATGGCCGGCGGAGTGAGCATGAGCAGGAGCCCGGAGCGGACTACGGATCCGGATACGGACGGAAGAGCCAGTATGAACAGACTGAATCGGGATACGGATCTGGGTATGGACGGAAAAGCGAGTATGAGCAGCCACCCCCATCGGAATACGGATCTGGATACGGTCGTCAGAGTGAGTACGAGCAGCCACCCCCATCGGAATACGGATCTGGATATGGGCGGAAGAGTGAGTACGAGCAGCCACCCCCATCGGAATACGGATCTGGATATGGGCGGAAGAGTGAGTACGAGCAGCCACCCGAATCGGAATACGGGTCTGGGCACGGGAGGAAGAGCGAGTATGAGCAGCCACCCGCACCGGAATATGGATCCGGTTATGGCCGGAAGACCGATTATGAGACTCCCGACTCTGAATACGGATCTGGGTATGGGCGGAAGCCCGAGTATGAGGCGCCCCCATCAGAGTATGGATCCGGATACGGGCGGAAGCCGGGTTATGGGGAGGAACAGGGTAGCGGTGGTTACGGGTATGGAGGGAGGAGTGAGAGGCCTGAGTACGAGAGTAGTGAGCATGAGAGGCCTAGTTATGGGGACGAGCCGCCTCGGAGGCAGAGTTATGGGCGGTCCGAGGAGGAGAGCTATGAGAGGCGTGATGATGATGATGATGGTGGCGAGAGGCGCAAGTATGGACACGGTGAAGAGGGTGAAGAGGGCTATGGGCGCAAGAAATACGTAAGCATTTGTGTTCTTCAATCAACATTTCCTTGCTATATGTTCACTTCCAACCATAGTCTTTGATGTCTTATATGATATATGCTGTAGCTTACTCTCCGTTTCTATATCTCTTAAAATTAGAAAACAAAACTATATATATTTTGAATGATTTTCCCTCATTATATGCTAGTTTTGTCACGAGTTTTATCTTGTGAGAGTTTTGCATGATTTAGTTACAAAGCTGCTACTGACATCTCATTGTTACGATAGTTCAGCATTCTCATAAATAGACAGGCAGACATTCTATATAGGTTGAGAACGAATGAGTTTCGATAGTTAGCTTATGTGCGATGGAGTTTTCATCATCCTGGACCGGGACCTTTATCACTTACGATGTATGGAGAAGTTGGGGTAGATATTCTAGAGGTGCTTTGCTTATTAGCATATACAAGTTACTCCCCAAATTTTTTGCGCATTGGCACTGCCGCACTGGGTGTCTGGGACCGGGGGATGTACAGATCCAATGGTCCCCAAGTCCCAAGAGTGTGAATGTTTTGTTTCGAACTTATATTTTATACAGTTTGTCCAGGACACACCCTTGGGATTGTGCATCATTAAAACATTAATAGCCAAATAACCAATTTTCAAAATAATAATAAATTACAGTTCTCAAGGTTAGGCCTGCACATTGGCCCACCCAAGACCTTTTCTGGCCCGAACCGACTTGGCCCGCAAATATGTGTATGGGAAAATAACCCAACCTGACCCGAATCATTCGGGCCAGGTAAAATTTATCCCTTTTTTTTTTTTGAAAACCATTCTCTCTCTCTCTCTGCCTCTGCCTCAGAGACAGTCCATGGCCAAGATGCGCATTTCCCAGGTTGCTTTGTTCATCCAAAAAAGGAGGGAAGAACAAAAAAGATGATTTATAACAGAAATAATACAAGGAAGGTTGCTTTGTTCTGCAAAATAATACGCGAAGCTGCTCATCCATCCACTGCATGACATCCCATAGGCCATTCATCACTGCCCTACCCTTCGGATCAGTGGCCAAGTACTAAAAGTTCGACTAAAAAGAGAGCCCAACACTTACGCCTAACTCCTTTGAGTGAAAGAAATAGCTTTCTAGAGTCAGAAACACCGAAAAGTATACATTTTCTCACTTGTGTTCTTTTCTTTTGCTACATTTTTCACAGCATCATGGAAATTAATAAAAGAAATTGAGAGTCCATCTGAGGATAACAGAGAGAGAGAAAAGCTTACCTGAGTGGAATTTTGGTTCTTGAAGCCCTAATGAGATAATTTTTTTGCTTTTCTGGAATCCCTAATGAGAAAAAATCAAAACCCCAAAATATAAGAAATTGGTGGCGTTGGGACTCTGCTGTTAAATATACGAGGAGCTTGCTGTGGGTGACAACGATCTCTTGGGTCTTGCCGTCAGAGAAGCTTCCGTTGATGGCGCAGACTATGCCGGTTGCTAGCTGGAGAGTGAGGCTGTAGAGGTACATGGCTCAGGAATTAGAGTAGGGTTAGGTTTACGAAATGAAGGGGAAATGGAGGGTCATTAGGGGGAGGTGGGTTTTGCAGTATTTGGGGGATCTGCAGAAGAGAAGACGAATGCGTGCGAGGGACTAGAGAAATACGTTTACTGCCTTTGTTTGGATCGGACGGTTCAATTTCACCCATTAAATAGCGGGTTGGATGATTTCTAACCTGTTGTTTAGTTGAACCCACATTTAACGGGTGGGACAGAAGAATTTGTCTGGCGGGATCGGGCCATAGTGTTTTTTTGAACAGGCCTACTCAAGGTGGTAACTTCCAAACAACAATGTTTTGAACATTTTCCTTAGTATATGATTTGAATCTAAACCAGTTGGTAATGCTTAAGCAATTTCACAGGTGTTGATACACATAAATCATGAACACCTCTTGGTCATTACATACAAAGACAACTATTCGAATTATTTCTATTCCACTAATGTGAATAAGTACGAATGAATGTGGCAGGGAGATGATGGCTCTGATGATGATGAGGAGAAGCGCCAACGACATGGGCATCACCACCACCGCAAGAGCAATGATGATGAGTGATTGGAATGGAATGCAGGTTGCTTTGTGAATGGGAGTCGTGCCATAATTTGATACTAAATAAAGGGTTGAGGCATGACTTCTTTCGAGTCTTTTTTTTGAAGTGGTATTGTACTGGTACAAGTCTGGAGTGTTCCATAGTCGTCATGTTTGGCTTTGTAAACTCAGAGTATACCTCAGTGTGTGCTTTTAAATAAAATCCCATACATTTGGGCTGCTGTGTGTTCAATCATCTTTATTTTGTCATGATTTTTGGAGTCATACACATGTTTATTGGTCTCGAAGTTTTAACATATCAGGTTGATAGACAACATGCCATTTCGAAAGTGGAACAAGTTAAATAGGCAGGTGGAAGAAGAAAACTACATAAGGGTTTTCCAATAACAAATTACCTCTGGCCAATGATGGGTAGTGTTACTATGTAGGGCTGCATCTTTGGGAAGAACACCAGTTTTTTCGGTTCATCTAAACAGTGACGTTTGAGGGATTTGATTGTTTCTTTCAAAATTGTAATTTATATCGAGAAATGATATATATTACATTTTTATCTTACTTTTATCTCTCTAGGTAGATGTACCACTTCTCATATCTTTCGATCATCCTTTATATTTCTTAAAAGAATATTTAAAGATTGATGAGTAATGTTACTTTATTATAATAGAAAAAAAAAATTCATCAGTCACTATTTACTACTGCACATCTTTTATTTTATGAAAAACATTCCTACACTTTGTTGGAAAATAGAAACTATAGATGCGGAGTGTAAAAGTGAATAATAGCTGATGCATAGAATTTCTCATTATAATAAGATAAACGTGAGATGAGAGTGTAGTGTACAACATTCTATATTTGAGTTATGCTGATTGTTCTTATTTTTTGTTTTATTTTTTTGTCTTTTTTGTCCTCTCACCCAACACCCGCTTAAGTGCTGTCTAAAGAAGCTTTTAAGAAAGACTTCAGTGTACGTGCGTTTGGATTAACAAAAAGTCCTAGTTTTTGCATTCAGTGCCCCAATGGACTTGGGAAATACTATGGTACTAATACATTATGATAAAAAAACTTAAAAAAGGAAAAAAATTTGCTATGCCAATCTGCAACTATTTATTGGAGTAGCAAACACAAACACGGAAATCCAAAGATCGTAACAAGTCAAATTTTCGCATTTTGAAAATAGATTGTTTTTTACAAAACTATCAACCGCATGAGCTCAAAAAGATTAGAGGGACTTACCTTGAATTGCTTAAAACTAGTTTTGCAAGTAGTACTACTAGTCCAACAAATGGATTGGTGATGATATATAACCTATGAAACATTAAAAGAAAATACAAAAAAGGAAATTGGTGGTCAAATTAGATAACCTTCTTTCTCTGGAAGAATGTCTTCAGATGCCATAACTGCAAACCAGCTACTGACAAACAAACCACAAGCGAGAGGAAACTAAAGGTAGCCATCTTGGAGTTGGTTGCTCTATTGAGTTGTTGCATTTCTTCCTCCCTAGATCGCCATGGACAAAGATACATCATATATAGCTAAAATGGAGTGCGGCCCCTCATCAAAAAACAAACCAGAGCACACATATTCATTAGGATCCAAGGTGTTGAATTTTGGGTACATTAATCTAGCAAACCGTTCCCATTTGGCTACAAGCACGGGAAAAGTTGGAGTCTTGTTTCTGTATTCAGAAAACTGAATCTTGTTGGATGCTAACAGGATGGGGGAAGGTGATAGGACCTGAGTGGTTCTTCCGATAGAAATCAGGGAAAATAGCAAGAAATTAACCATAAAAAATAAAAACAGGATGATCTCTTCGGGGAGATTGGCCTCCTGATATTGCTCTAAGCAATCGTAATTCTCATTCATGTTATGCCATAAGGCATCTGCAGCTTATTATTGGGGCAGATCAAGCCCAATACGAAGAGCACCAAACTACAAATCAAGATATTTCGGCCTATATTGTTTTGATCCCTAAGGTGGAGAACCCTATTGGATTTGAGAAATTTCGGCCTATTAGTCTATGTTCAGTTTTTTATAAGATATGTGCTAAGATTATTGTGGCCCGTATGACGAACATGCTTTCCAAGATTATTTCTCAAGAACAAGGGACTTTTATTCCTGGTCGTAATATTTTTGAGAATATCAATCTTACCCAGGAACTCGTTCATTCTATTCACAATAAATCGAATGGGGGAAATGTTTTGATAAAGTTGGACATATCTAAGGCCTATGATATAGTGGATAGGAATTTTCTGTTACATGTCTTGGAGTTTTTTAGGTTCTTTGCCCAAGTGTGTGCTTTGGTTAAAACGTGTATTTCTTCGTCGTGGTTTTCGGTCATAATGAATGACACTCTCTAGATTTATTTAAATGTGAACATGGCCTGCGGCAAGGTGACCCCCTCTCGCCCTATTTGTTCATTGTTATGCAAGAGATCCTCTCTCGACTGCTTAAGAAATCGTTCGAAGACAAAAAAATTGGCAGTTCATCAAGCTAGAGGTACTCCTCTTGTTTCCCATCTTATGTATGCTGATAATATTGTTATTTTTGCCAATGGTGGTCAGAGGTCTATAAGTTCTTTGTTGCAAATTTTGAATTGTTACAAAGAATGGACAGGACAGGTTCTCAATAAGGATAAAAGTGCTATATATTTTTTTAAACATATCCGGTCTCTAGAAAATGCTCTATCCTTCATTCTACTAATTTTTCTGAAGGGTATTTTACTTTTAAATAATTGGGTGTACCTATTGTGGTTGGTAGACTAAAGGCGTGTGACTTTGGTGACTTAATTGGCAATTTTAAAAAGAAAATTGCAGGATGGAAGACGAAAGTGCTTTCTGTTGGTGGTAGAATAATTTTGTTGCGGCATGTCTTGTCTAGTATGGCCACTCACCTTCTAGCTGTTTTACACATCCCTAATGTCGTGATTAAGTCGTTGAATAGGCTTTTAAGTTCTTTTTTTTTGGAGAGAATCAGAAGGAAAAAGGTAAAAGGAAATGAGTGGCTTGGACTAACATTTGTAGACCAACTTACTTGGGCATTCGGGATTTTGGGGATATTCAACGGGCTCTTCACATGAAACTTACTTGGCGTTTGATCTCGGGCAACTCTTTGTGGGCAAATTATTTTAGAAGTAAGTATGTTAGGGGTAATCATTTATCCCTCTTGGTGCCTAATAAGGGTATCCGGTTCTGGAAGTCTATTGTCAAATGTTTTCTTAGATCACTTGAAGTGGCTAGTGCGTAAGGGTAATATTTCTTTCTAGTATGACAACTGAGAGGAGGGTGGACCCCTAAAAGATTAGTACCCGGCTACAGAGTACCCATCAATTAAGATTAAAGAGTGTCGTATTATGAATAGGTGGGATATCTCACATTTGAGGAGGTTAGTGGGTCCTTAAAAAGCTAATGACTTATATCAATTTTTGGCTAAACATAAGGATGACTAGGATGTTCTTATTTGGAATAAGGAAAGCGATGGAAAGTTCACTACTAAAAGTGCTTGGGATTGTATTAGGGTTCAAGC
Source organism: Cyclocarya paliurus (assembly GCA_029856935.1). NCBI lineage: Eukaryota > Viridiplantae > Streptophyta > Magnoliopsida > Fagales > Juglandaceae > Cyclocarya > Cyclocarya paliurus. The sequence continues at coordinate 42,201,812 of CM056946.1, read as the reverse complement.
CCCTCTTTTACCTTGGGCCCAATGGATTTGGCACAAAAATTTCTCCAAGAAAATTTCTATTATGATGTGGAAAGCTACTAATAACTGTTTGAGTGTGGATGCCAAGATTAAAAGGGTTGGTATCTCTATGGCGTCCAAATGTAATTGTTGCGCTTCGGGGCAAACTGAGGACCTCAATCATGTGCTTTGCACAGGTGATATGGCTAGACATATATGGCACCTGGTGTTGGTGCAGTTAGGTGTGCATATGGGCCACTTTCGTACTTGGCAGGAGCAAGTGAATTTTTGGTTTCGTCGTGCGGGAAATTCTACTCAGGTCCAGACTGTCCTTGGTCTTCTTCCATCCATTGTCTCCTGAAAACTTTGGAACTGGAGCTGTAAAGCCAAGTATGAAGGAAAATGTGATACGGTGAATTCGATTTGGCATGCTATTAAAATTTGGATTTGCAGTATTATGCAATTGACCAAGAAATTTGGGAAACCCCATAGCACTGACATGATTATTTTAAAGAGGTTGGATATCCCGATGCTTTCACCTAAACCCAAGAAAGTTTCAGTGGTGAAATGGATCAGGCCACAGCAGAATTGGGTAAAGCTGAATACAAATGGTAGCAGTTTGGGTAATCCAGGGCTGGCAGGAGCTGGGGGTGTTATTCGCGATGATGGTGGAAGATTCCGGGCTGCTTTTGCGGTCTGCTTAGGCCATAGCTCAAACAACTTTGCCAAAATGAGAAGTTTGCTAGAAGGAGTTACAAGGTGTTGTCAATTAGGGTTTCATCAAGTCCACATTGAGACTGACTCTCAAATTCTTGTAAGATGGTTTATAATGGGAGATTGTAATATTTGGTATCTTGAAGATTATTGGGACGAGCTTCAAACCTGCTTGGGAAGAATGGTTTATAGAGTGAGTCATGTGTTTCGTGAAGAAAATGTAGTGGCTGATTTTTTAGCTAAGCAGGGAGTTGAGGGGGTAAACATGGACTAGATTGAAGATAGAGATCCTTTACCCAGTAAGTTAAGGGGTCTTCTTTGTATGGATAGACTTGGTATCCCTTATTTGCGTATTTCATAGTGAGGTATGTGTTACTTTGCAATAGGTTTTTGCTTTTATTTTATCAGTATGAGCTGACATTTTTTCTGCAGGATTTGTTGGACTTGCTTTATTGTTGATTGATTTGTTGCTTTATATTAGGTCCTTTTGATGCCTGGGTTTTAGTCCTTTATAATTATCTGTAACTTCTAGGTGTCTGCCTGTAACCACGATTTTCTTCCGCTACAAGTGAGAGCTATCAATAAACTTGGGGTACCATCCTTTTTTTTTTTTTTTAAGTAAAGCATAACTACTACATAGGAGAAAAATTAGGAGAAGTTGGTGCCAAATATTCATAAGAAGTAAATTGTGTTTGTACCTGTCACGAAGATAAAACATCTCATCATGAATGGATGAGACAGTCTCATACAATTTCTTCAACTCAAGTTCCATCTCCTAGCACGATACATGAAACCATGCATCAACAGACCATACATGTGAAATATACATTTCTGCTAATTGCTTGAATCCATCTTACAACAAAAGAAAATCACCAAACTGAAGATCCAAAACAATTAAGATGAGTTAGATGACAACTTATAATATCCACAAAAATAGAACATTAATCCAACAAATATAACTACAGAAATGCACTTGTTCACAGCCGTGCTTACTATGGTGCCCAAGGTAAATGTTTCCAATTTCTTTGCATCTTCCTAGACACTCATATGGGTATTTCATCATGGATAAAGCGTGGATCCTAGTTCTTTGATAGTAATAGCAAATAGTACCCATAAAGCTTATTTTTCTTTCTTAGCAACCTTTTATTTTTTTTTAATAAGTTTGGTTTTTTTTTTTTAAAGCAAGCATATTATAGATATATTTAACAGTTACAGGATACAATAGTCAACATGATGGGAGGCCCCAACATTCATCGCAAACCAACAAATACAACACAAGACATAAAAAAAAAAAAAAAGGGATCTGAGGCTCTCATTTCCTACAAAGGGAAGCCGCTTGAAGCGATTTTGATATAGACCGAAAACAAAGTGTAATGCTACGATTGTAAGTCGTAGTAAAGTGATGTGTGCTACATTTCGTTGGTCTGGACTGGCTATCTGAAACTTTCACTACCTCTTTCCATGATCCTTGGTTAGGGGAAGCAAGAATATAAGAGTATAGCAAACTAGAGATGCACCGAATCTCTGGCAGATGACCGCCCGGGACTATAGTGGTGTGTGGAGGCCACGCACCACGCTAAGAGAGTGGAGGATGGTTGAGTTTGAAGGATCTGAGATTGCTGGCCTAAAAAATGCTGCTCATGGTAGCAACAAGCACTCATCAGTGCGACGATGCACAAATCTCATGTGTGGTTTGAATCACTCATGTGGCTCATGCACCACTCTTTTCTACATTCTGCTTTGGCCGTCTGAAAGATCGGCGATTGGAAAGTCTTGCGGTGGGGTGCGTGACGCTCTTAAGGGGTAGGAAGGCAATAGATCGGCACTTTTCCTTAGAATAAAACCGATAGATAACAACCTGAACAATTTTTGGACAAGCCAAAAGGGAGGAGAGAGGGAGGAACAGGAGCTCTACCCCATCTAGGCTGAGAGGATGAGATGTTTGGATGAGCAAAATTACTTCTGGAGAGACAAAAAGGTCCCTAAAAGATATTTAGGACAAGTTTGAGGAATGAGATGAAATGATAATTTTGTAAATAGTTTGTGAATAGTAATGAGATAGTTTGAGTTATGTTTTATGGGATTTTGGAAAAGGAGAGAGAATAAGTTGAATAAAAAATATGATAAAGTTAAAATGTTATAGAATATACTTTTTTAATATTATTTTTGTTTATGGATTTGAAAAAATTGAATTATTTTTATTTTTTGTTTGAAAGTTTGGTAAAATTGTAATGATTAATTTGAAAAAATTGTAATAATTAATTTAAAAATATTTATATTTGAGTGATATTTGAGAATGAGATAAGATAAAATTATTTTCTACAAACCTCCACTCTATAAAAAATATGATTAATTAATAAAATTAGATTACCATCTTAAAAGTTAAAAGAAGACAGTCTAACCAACTTTTCTACCGTACATTATCAAATTTAGATAGGTTTGAAAAACACATCTTACATAAAATTCTTATTTCATCTTATCTCATCATTATAAGTTTTTCAAATCTCCATATAAAATATAATAAACAATTTAACTTTTTCAAATTTTCATACAACTTTTTCAAATTTCAATTTAACTTTTTCAAATCTCAAAACTAAAAAATAATATTTTAAATTTTAAAACAAAACATAAAATTCTCATCTCACCTCCCAAACCTATCCTAACAGGCCTCAGATAGAGAACCTGCAAGATGTTCAATGGATGGGTTAAGTTCATTGATAATAAGAGCAATGATACCATAACAACTCATCTTCTACTTTCTTATAAAATATATTTTTTTCAAATTTAGATACATTAAATCAAAATTAATATCGAATTTTTTAAAAAAATATTATTTTATTCAATAATAATTTAAGAGTAATAAATTAGTTGAAAGTTTATCATTTCTCTTGACAAAAATGCATGTTCCCTATCAGCCTATACAATAACAACTCATTTATAAAATATGATTTAAAAAAAAAAAATTAGATACATCAAATCAAAACCAAAATAAAATTTTTAAAATATATTATTTTATTCACTAATAGTAGTTGTCAATTAGCTGTTGGCTGATAAGTCTGGTTCAACTACCATTCTCTACGATGGATGTCGGCTAAGAATAGTCTTGTTTCCCTCTCTTTACTAAAACTAAAAAGAGTAGAGAGAGGATCGAAAGGAATAATAGATAATAGAGAAATTTTCTTAGTAGTTTTTGTTAGGCTCAAATACTTTTAATCTATCTTATCTCATTTTATCATTATAATTTTTTTAAATTTTTATATAAAATATAATAAATAATTCAATATTTTCAAATCTCAAAACAATAATAATATTAAAAAATAATATTTTAATAATATTTTATTCAACTTGTCTAAAACTATCTCATCTCACTATTTAAATAAGCTGTTATTGGAAAGAAAAACTATTTTTCGACACTTTGTTTTTAGGAAGAATAATTATACTTATCATTCTCACAGACTGCACCTATTTTTATTTTTATTTCTTATAACAAGTACATAGTATATACATGATAAGTAGAATCATTCAATTAATTCAATAAGAATAAAATAAAATAATAAAAATAAAATATAATTTTAAAATATATAAAATACGTGGAATGGAATTAAGAGAAGCATCCCTGTTTCAATCCCCCCACTCTATTGGAAACGGAAAATGCTAGCTAGAAAATGAGACGGCGAAAAAAAGCTTGGGCCAAGATGGGTGCCAAAATAATTTTCACACAAGTCAATAAGAAACAGTCATGTAGGCATTCCAAAAAAATTAGAGATGATCTGCATGCACAGAACAAACACTCTCCCTCTCCTTTACTCATCATTAGTGGCCCAATTTTGATTCTCCATATCCCCTTTGTCGGCTGTATAATATTTTGACTCATTGGATGAAGAGCCATGCCAACTACAACAAGCCCAACGGACATTGCACCACCACCACCACCACCAACCACAACAACGGCCACCATGGAAAGACTTTTTTTCTACTTTGAAATTCATCTCCTCTTGTCTCAAAACCGCCTCTTTCGGTGTCTGCTCTGCCTCCACTTCTATCTCCGTTGATAACCCAAACCACAAATACCTGGTCTATCACCTACTTTTTACTTCATTTCCTCCAGGTCTCGATTAAGGGGTAATTTTTTGACAAGAAATTACGAGGATAATAAAAGTGAGGAATATGAACTATTGAGAACATAAGTGGTTTAACTAGTTTTGTGTTTGGCTGCTTAGACAGGTTAGGAAACTGAAAGGAGAGGGTGAGCGTTTGTTTTGTAGATGCGGTCTCATCTCTATTTTCTTGGAATACCTACGTGGCTGTTTCTTATTGACCTGAGTAAAATTTATTTTGACACCCATCCGGTCCAAGCTTTTTTCTTATGACAAATGTTTAATGCAATTTAATAATTGAAAGCACTGGTGGAGCCGCCAGGGTGGGGGACGAAAGGGACCAAAACCCGACCCCTGCCAGCCTTATCTAAAACAAAAATGCTAGTGTAGTACATGTATTGCTTCAGCGGTGAAATGTAATGTATTTCAGTTCTACTTGGATTACTTTTGTCTGGGTTTGACTAAAAATTTTGTAAGTTTTCTATGAATATTAGTATTTTAGATGATTTTAAATGAGGTAATTTTAGATAATTTTAGTTGATTTATAAATATTAATATTTTGTAAATATCATTGAAATATGTTTAAATGTAAATAAATTGATATATACGTTTAAATATATAAAATAAGTTGATATAAGTTTAATATTTTATAAAAAATTAAAAAAATTATAAATTGTATTAATAATTGATTTTAGATAGATTAAAATGATCTTAACATTCAAAATAGCTAAATCACTCTCGACATCCAACACAAAAATTTATGCAGTAGTAACACAGTAATTTAAAAGCCAATAATCGAAAATGAAAACTTACTTCAATCTGGCCTTTCTTGGCAACGTTGGACCAGTCTTTTGCAGCAAGGCCAGTTCTCCAATCAAAATCAACCACCACTGTCACCGGGGGTTTATGATCAGGCGTCCAAAAGCAAGCTTTGTAATCACCAGCTTCAACCCCAGTAAACGCAAAATTACCGGATTCCACTCCACTCTCGTAGTGATAACTATGACCGTGAGGCGAATTGACCTGAAACACAAGCATCAAACAACCAACCACCTTCCCTGGCTATCACATAAATCCTCCAAAACCCAACTAAACCTTCTTATTATATCAATATCTCCGATTCTATTATTATTATTATTTTTTTTTTTTAAAAAGACAACCTCCAATAGTGTGTACCAATTTCATATATAAAAAAATCTGCAACGAGAAGATTTAACGAAATTAATATGAATTATAGCCTTAAAAGTTTTTGTCGATCATGAATGATTAGTGTATTAGAGCAGAAAAGGCCATCATCGTCAGATCAGTGTCAATAAAATAGCCATCTTGAACGTCGAATTCAAAAGCATATATCATGGAATGTTATGTCATTATGATGCTAATTAGTCGTGTTGACTAAATCAGTATCATCCACCATAGGTTAGGTTTGGAAAACACATCTCACACAAAATTTTCATCTCATTTCATCTCATTTTTACAATTTTTTCAAATCTCCATATAAAATATAATAAACAATTCAACTTTTTCAAATTCTAATACAACTTTTTTAAATCTCAATTTAACTTTTTCAAATTTTAAAACTAAAAAATAATATTTTAAATTTTAAAACAAAACATAAAATTCTCATCTCACCCCCAATCTTATCCTAATGGATGGATGATCACTCACGTACGCAGCTTTTTTTCCTTTACATTAATGATCTCCTAAAAAATGAAAATAAAAATAAAAATGGCGCATGCATCGAATTACCCTGACGTTGATCTTGTGGGTATCGGGGACGGGAAAGCCTTCACTGGAATAGACGACGTGGTACTTGCCCACGGTCATGGCGTCGCTCTTGATGTCCTCCGATATGCATTTTGTGGCACCCGATTTGAGGTCGAAACGCATCGATTCCGCAGACATTGTGAATATTATTAATATCCCTATGCGCCTTACAATCAGAAGCAGATTCGTTACTAAACCACACATGATGATCTTGTTCTCCAGAAAACCACAAAAGAGAACCTTCAAATTTTTGGCCAATATTGACCTAGATGCAGATAGAGCTCCTTAAGTACTTCTGGGATTCTAAGGTTGTTTTTTCATTTTTTTTTTTAAACCTTTCCGTGATCCGATTAAGGCTGAGGATGCTGCACATAATATCACAACCGTAATATCATTACATGACGAGGAGTATGATTTTTTAATTTTTAAAGGTGAAGTAATTCAACTTTTATTTCCATACATCATACCTTATATTTATTTTTATTTTATTCTTATTAAACTAATTAAATTATTCTTACTCATTATCCATATACAATACATTTTATAAAACATAAATTAAAAAATTATACGTGATCTATGTGGTGTGTGGTGTGATTGAACTGACGTGGCAGTATCACATATAAAGGATAGAATTTCCCTATACTAAATCCAAATGACCGTAATATTCATCACAGCGAGCGACTTTTGTATTCAATATATTTAACACGCGCGAGACAGACAGAGAATGGTTTCTCATCTATGGCGTAGGGCCTGGACTTGAATTCGGTTTCCTTCAAAATTCGAGTGGTTAGCTAAGAGAAATAAATGGTCAATAATTTTGAGAAGGACAGACAGATGAAACAAACATCAAGTAGACAGTGCAAGTAGATATATGGTGCTCTCAGGCTTAACGAGAAAAACGACGGCCGAGACCATTTCAAACCAGATACTCATGGTCATGGAGTACACATTCATCTGCTAGCAAACATATAGTTTTGTTCTTCTTCAAGGTATTCACCCTAAAAAGATTAACAAAGAAACATGCCAATGCAGAGCCTGCAGTAGCTAATTGAATTTATGCCTTCGTGCATGCTTGGTACTGGGATACGTACTGATCTGCAAATTAAAGCAATTGTTTTGTTTTTTATTTTTTTATAGAAGATGAAGTTCGGAAAAGAATTCGAATCACAAATGGTGCAAGAATGGCAAAAAGCATACATGGACTACAACGGTCTCAAAACAATCTTGAAAGATATCTTGCGGTTCAAACAAAGAAACGCATCAACGCCAGTGGCATCGACCCCACGAGGATCTTTAAAAAGAAGAATGTCCCTGTACAGAGCTTTTAGTGGACTTACTAATCGGTACAGAAACTCACCGAGGAAGAATGATGAAGAAGTAATTCTTGTAGATGCAGTGCAGCAAGATGGGTCAGAATTAGGGCAGTACCAAACCACGTTCCTGAAGCCCTGCGAGATTGGAGGAGAATGCGAGCCTGTGTTCTTCAGGAGGCTTGATGATGAGTTCAATAAGGTCATAAGCTTTTATAAAGGGAAGGTGGAGGAAATGATAGAGGAGGCAAATGAATTGAGTAAACAGATGGATGCTTTGATTGCTCTTCGAATGAAGGTGCATAATCCGATGATGAAATTTGATAAAGCTGCTTTGGAAAAACTTACGAGCAACAGCAGTACTGGGACAAGATCTGGTAAGGGGAGAAATGCATGCAGCCAATACTGCTTAATTTAATTTTCCTGTCTTGTGGTTTGTAGCATGGTACATGTAGTAGTTATGAAGTTGGGATTGATTATCTGAATGTGAATAAGTATTCTTTATATATATATATATATATATATATATATATATTGAAAAGTGTTACAACATACGTATAGAATAATTCAAAACAAAATACTGTTTTCAATTTGAAGGAAGTATGCATATGAATGTGATTCAAGAAGTTGAGATGAGCGGTGAGAGACATATGGGCGATGAAATACAAGAAACTGTAGAAACATCTGGTGTCCATAAGAGGGGCAATGGACAAAAGGTGGTTTCCTTACAGGGCTTTAGACCAGCATCATTGGAAGTCTTGGATCACGTAAAGCTCAATATCACGCCCGAAACTCCAGTATCTACTTTGAAAACAATTCTCACTTCGGATGTGGCCTTGTCATTCACCAAGAAAGAGCTGAGGAAAGCAGAAGAACGAATGATTCAGGCTTTTATTGAATTCTATCGAAAGCTTCAACTTCTGAAAAGATACTGGTAACGTGGTTTTCTTCAATTATCATAAGGTTGACATTAATCTGACTTTACCTGACCCTAGTGCTAATGAATGTAACAGCTTCTTGAACCTATTAGCTTTTTCAAAGATCATGAAGAAGTATGACAAGGTCCAAAATTTTCAGTTTTTAGTTCATCGATCTTTAAACTGTACTGCAGATGTTTATTCCCATGCACTAACTTTAATGGCACAGATCGCCTCAAGGAAAGCATCCAAGACTTATATGGAGATGGTGGAAAATTCTTATCTCGGTAGTTCTGATGAGGTCAGTAACAGGTCAGGAAAATTCAACTTATGTTCCTAGAATGGATTGTATCATAAGACTTTCCCACTTTTCCACCTTGTGCCTCCACAGGTTTCTAAGCTCATGGAAAGGGTGGAGGTTACCTTCATTGAGCGCTTTGCAAATGGAAATCACAGAAAAGGACTCAGGATTTTAAGACCAAAAACCAAGAGGGAAAAGCATAGAATTTCGTTTTCCTTGGGTAAGATGTGCTAGAAGAAGCGAATGTTCTACACACTTCAAATTTATTTTCAGCAAGTTTGATGTCAAAAAATACACCAAGCATCACTCTACATTACCTCTGTTAAATTGTTAAAAAACCTGCAGGTTTCTTCTCTGGCTGCTCACTTGCACTTGTAGCAGCCATTGTTGTGCTTGTACATGCGAGAGGTATCCTCAGGAATCAGGGGCGTGACCGGTATATGGAAAACATATTTCCTCTTTACACGTAAGTTCTCTTTAAAAAAAAAAATAGATGGTTTGTAGAGGGCAAAATCTTCTTTGCACCCGCGGTTAGCATGAGAAAGTTGTTTATCCATATGATTTTGGATTTTTATTTAGTAGATTTCTCGCATAAAAGTTGCGTAATGAAATTATTCAGTATAAATTATAATGGTGTTGGTGCACCTTTTTGCAGCTTGTTCGGTTTCATTGTCCTGCATATGCTAATGTACTCTGCAAACATATTCTTCTGGAGGCATTATAGAGTCAATTATTCATTCATTTTCGGCTTTAAGCAAGGAACAGAGTTGGGTTACAGAGAAGTATTTCTTCTCAGTTCCGGTCTTGCTGTACTGGCATTTGCTTGTGTCATCTCAAATCTAGATATGGAAATGGATCCTGGAGGAAGTATCTTCAGAGTCTTAACTGAACTTGTCCCTTTGGGCCTACTTACTGTAAACTTTAGTCCACAATCTCTTTTAATCACATTGTCACATCAAGAAATTTTGCCTGATGAGTACTAACTGTTGATCCCCTATTGCAGGTTGTGATTCTTATAACAATCTGTCCTTTGAATCTCATATACCGCTCAAGTCGCTTCTTCCTCCTCCGATGTGCATTTCGTTGTCTTTGTGCTCCTCTGTACAAGGTGAAGGTGTTGGGAAAAAGAATTTCTAGCAGCCATATTCACTCTCTTCAATCGACATAAAAACACAAAGTTTAACCCTTTTTTTTTTGTCCTCCACCCGTAGGTTACTCTCCCAGATTTTTTCCTGGCAGACCAGCTAACTAGCCAGGTTAGACATCATATCTCAACATACTGATACTATGTTATGCCTTTTTAAGTAACTTTGAAGGCACCTAAGGAGCACGTAGATTTGCTAGTAACTTTTTTCTTTTTCTTTTTTTGTCCTATATTTCAGGTGCCAGCTATCAGAAGTTTGCAGTTCTATGTTTGCTATTATGGTTGGGGTTACTTCAGAAAAAACTCAAATAATGGGTGTCGTGGAGGTGATGTTTATCAAGCTTTCTATTTCATTGTAGCTATCATTCCATACTGGAGCCGTTTAATTCAGGTATTCGACAGTGATGCTTATACATTTTGGGCAGCAATGACAGTGCTATTTTTGGTTTCCTCGATGATGTGTACTTAAATATGCATTTTCAACCCATATTTGAAAACAGTTCTGCTCACAACAGTCTAATGTTTTAGTGCCTTCGACGCTTGGTAGAGGAGAAAGACGTGATGCATGGGCTCAACGGACTGAAGTACTTCTCAATTGTGGTAGCGCTTGTCATGAAGACGGGTAATGAGTTAAAAATGGGGATGATGACTTGGAAGATCATGGCTATCGTCAGTTCAGGTGTTGCGACAATTTTTGCTACATATTGGGACATTGTCATTGATTGGGGTCTTTTGCGAAAGAATTCCATAAACCCATGGCTGAGAGATAAACTTCTTGTGCCAAACAGAAGTGTTTATGTTGTAGCTATGGTAAGAAAGAATATATATATATATATATATATATATATATATATCTAGATATAGATGACTACTTTTGTTCCTTGTCTTTTTCTTTGATTTCCTTTTGCTTTTGTTCTCTAAAATCAAGCATAATAATTAAGGGTAATGTCAACTGAACTGCAGGTATTGAATGTTTTGCTACGACTTGCTTGGATGCAGTCGGTATTAGGACTAACGGAAACACCCGTCCTGCATAGGCAAGCGTTGATTGCAATAGTTGCTTGTTTGGAGATAATTCGTCGTGGCATTTGGAATTTCTTCCGGTAATGCTATATTACTCACTTCATCTTGTATTCAATCCACTTTAACTAGTTTTAGCTCACGCAACAAGTAATTAGAGCATAAAGGAAGCTATTCTGCAATTTTGATAGGACCCAAGATCAAATTCTTTTGTTATATCATATTCTTTTGGAGAAGAGACCCAAAAAAATTCAGGACTCCATGGCACTTCCAGGCTTCAAAACCTCATGCACTGATAATGATTTGATGTTGAACTAATATCAGGTTGGAGAATGAGCACTTAAACAATGTTGGTAAGTATCGAGCATTCAAATCGGTACCCCTACCTTTTAACTATGACAACGATGAAGACCGGGACGCTTAGACTCGTACAGCACAGAAGAATGAGGGTTTTCGTTATCCATATACAAAAAGATATTCCTCATCTTTTGGTTTGCCTTATTGTTCTTTATTTTAATTTATGAGTGAAATTGAAATATTTGTGTGTGTGTGTGAGAGAGAGAGAGAGAGAGAGAGAAAGAGAGACACTGTAGGGCTGAGCAAAAATTGAGGCAGGGTGCTAAATAATGACTCCTTTACCTTTGTCTCTCTAAAAGGCACTTTTACTGGTGGGTTGATGTGTAAAGAATGATATGTCTATGCTGGTTTCTATAAGGAGTTCTTGTGTGGCAATTGTTTGATGCATTGCTATCTATGACATGGTTTACCATCATTTTCTACTTCACAGCCATCCGAGATTTGCTCTGCGAACTACTTGTGTGGTAAAACGTTCTAACACAGTACAAAATTAAAGAAGAAAACAGAAGGTTTGTGTGAGATCTGTTCGGCTTTCCTCTGCAATCGAGGGTGTTCTATGGACAAGGAGGACCCAGCAAAGGCAGTAGAGACCAAGATAAAGAGAAATATTTTTTGAGCATTAAAGAATTCACACCAAGTGCACCATGCCCAACATCACAAAAAGAAAACTATAACCAAGGAATAACCTTTTGAAATTCGGTTACTGGAAAGAAAAGGTACTAAATTGCCAGAGAATCAATAAAGAGAGTTTGATAATTAGAGCGGCTGAGGAAGCTAACCTATAACAGCTTTGTGCTTGTCACCTCAATATCACTTTTTGTGCTTGAACTGTGGAGTGCTGCCTCCAGCAGATCCTAACCAGCATTATTAGCCTGAAAGTAGTAACCGCTTTTCAATCAAAACAGTTGAAAGACCAATTAATCATCCACCAGACTATTGATCAGTGTTGTTCTGAAAATTCATATACGGAAACCAAATCTGCTAATTGAAATATTTGATTTAATAACACAAGTCTACTCCGAGCATTTGAATCACAATTGATTAGGTTGTTGAACTGGCGGTATGCAGACATGGAGACCTATTTTTCAGTTCCAGACAGTATCAAGGCAATCAAAGAAGCGCACTGCAGCAACCTTAGAGATGGACTTCTCACATAGAATGTGAATCCTCATGATCCCCCTCTTTCCTGCTATGAAAGGAAGCTGAAGAGTTTGACGCAGAGTTTTCAGCTGTCACTGCACCGGCACCCTCATCTTCCAGGTTTCTAAAAAGGGATGAGAATGACAATGGATTGCAGGTGGAGCTTGCTTTTTGAAGGCCTCGTATGGCTTTCATTGCAGCAAGAGTGCCACGGTAAAGATCCACAGTTTCCTCTGCAAGAGTTGATGATGTCTTGGATGAGATATTTGCTGAATTACATGGTTGGGGGTTTGACTGGTCTTTGGTACAAGGATTAGATTCAATAACTTCTGCTACCAATGGAAAAAGCAGCTCAAGATTTGCCTCACACTCACGGACTAATCTTGTGAGAGGTTCTGTTGTAAAAAAAGGTTGACGAAGTGCAAGTTGTGTGAAAGGTAGACGCAACAGTCCCCCAGTTCGTTTGTCATACTTCTTCAAGATCTTAACCAGCCCTGATGAAGCAAGAAGAATGCAAATGGTGATGACCTATACTTCACCAACACATATGGGTATTTAGGAAACAAAACAAAAGAGTTGACAATGTCAATGCTGTAGCTGTGAAATTTACAAAGCTTGTATATTTTTTCAGTAGTATCTTGTACCCATGAATTGTGACAAAGTTTTTACCAATCCCTGTCATACTTCTTCAAGATCTTAACCAGCCCTGATGAAGCAAGAATGCAAATTGTGATGACCTATACTTCACCAACACATATGGGTATTTAGGAAACAAGAGTTGACAATGTCAATGCTGTAGCTGTGAAATTTACAAAGCTTGTATATTTTTTCAGTAGTATCTTGTAAAGTTTTTACCAATCCCTGCTATATCTTCTTCTTCCTTTTTTTTTTTTTTTTTTAATCCCTGCTATATCTAGAAGAGAAAATAAATGAAGCAAATGTCATACCTGCAAAATTTAAAGAGCTATAATTTTTTAGAAGCACCATTTCCCCATGAATGGTGACAAAGTCCTTCCGAATCTCCATCATTTCCTCACTGAATTCATTCTCTGATGTGAAAACTCCACCTTTGCTGCTCTTCTCCTTAACTTGCTCTATTCTTTCCTTCAGCTCCTGTTAAAATCGAAATAAGCATCAATGAGGAGCAAGGCAACATATTTGGGTGGTGCCTTGCCATTCTAGATATGATATAGTAATATTATTATAAATACCCAGAGGATTCTCTGATTCTCCACTGACTAGCAATTGGCATCCATCAATAGTCAGAAGGGAAAGAAGCATCACATGGCTTTACAACTATACTCCCCAACAGGACAGAAGAAGGGAAAACAACAGAACAAGCTTTACAACTGATTAATGGGAGATGTATTTTCTCCTCTTATAATGGATCTCTAAGTTACCTAATTAACTACATTGCAGATGTAAATCTATTGTACAGCCTGAGACTACACTCACGATACTAACACTTCATTGCTACAGTAGAAATTCAACTTATTGAACGGAGGACTTACAAAAGGTTGGAGGGAAGTAAAAGGCAGTACCATTGGCATATGGCCATCATACCCACCATAGCCAATTCTACACCTTGGACATTGATGAACAATAGCATTATGTATTAGACATACTCTATACATGCAGTGATCACTATGATGTATCGTACATGTCATTTGGAGTAGGGTAAAAACAGTGCATGAGAGGAGCCACAACCAAGAGTCTCTCCAAACTCAAGGACATAATATATGGACTCATGTTGAAGATCTTATCGGGCCTCAATTATTCACATCAAGAAAAGTTCAACTACGCCAAGTTTTAATGTTCCCGAGGAAGATGATTGTGTCATCATATGATTCTTGTTTTTCATTGGATCTGGAAGAGATGGATTGTTGAGATATCCACAACAATACCGTAGCGACACTGATTTCATATGTTCTTCACAGCTTGTTATTGAACCTTTATTCTTGAAAATTCTGCTAGGCATCTAATGGCCTCCAATACCATCAATAACCAAAAAGGGGTTTCCTCATATGGTCCACATGTAACCCAACACTTCATATTTGATACCCATCTCCTATAAATCAATAATACCAGATTGGATGGATGATCCACTGGACTAACGTATTTGGTAAATAGGTTGTAATCTGATCGCGAAGGCTAAATTACACCAAAACCTTCCAAACTAAAGATCACTTTTGCTATATAAATCTTTTAGCCAGGCAGTTGCATTAACTTTCACTTTGATGGCTTGATTTAGTCAATCAACAGTCGTAAATCTACATTATGTACCATGGAAGTCTTCAAGTCACCAAATAGTTTGGCACTTAAAAGCAACGGGAGAAAAGAATTCAACAAGGCTGGCCGCACAGTATGCTATTTAAGATGGCTTAACTTGGCATTAATAGATATTAATACACACATAGACACACACGCTGCCACGCATAGGGGAAGACAATCGTTCCCATGAAGAATAAGCTACTTCCATAATGCTTTTGAAGCCTGAACGCCTAAGTGATAGTTGAACCAAACTGAGCTCAACAGAGCCTCATGTACAGTTGACCTGCCAAAATCCTTCTTCACCATTACTGACAAGCATATTTCTGTCATCAAAGGGAACCATGTCCCCACTAACATAACCCATGATGAACCATGTCCCCACTAACATAACCCATATTTTCATTGACCATTATTTCCGTTATAGCACTCTCAACATGAATCACAATGCTCCACATTAGTCACTTATTCTCGCTATATATGGAAAAACCAACTAAGAGGACCATCTTGCCATCTTTACTTCCACTTATGCTGCTTCTATTAGTCACTCATGTGCAAAGTAAGACAAATTATATTCTAAGTGCTCAACAATCTATAATATCAAATATGGCTTACTTTACTGCCTGTCTTATGTAAATTTCACATTCATTTGGAACGTTTTCAAAAACTCGCTCAACAGGCATATATACATACTAATCGCAGAGGTAAATTTTATTATTTAAAACTATGTTTGAATAAATCCAACATTAATCTGTTAGCCTCGTAGAACTTGCAAATCCCAGTTACTCAACAATATGAAAAGGCATTTATACATACACGTACCTTTGTATATTGGTATTGTGTGTGTCTATGGTACATAGTCATGAAATTAAAAAAAGAAAACAGAAGACGAGCCAAAACCAAGAACCTGAAAGCGTATGACGAACTCCTCCTCTTTATCAACGTAGAAATCGTTGAACTTGTCGAGCTCTTCGTTAAGAATCCGAATGAACCATTCATGGAGGTCCACCAAGGTAGGTTGGTTATCAAGGCCATGAGTACTAGTAGTACTATTATGATGGTTCTGATGAAGATGGGAATCTGGGGTGGTGGGATTGGGGAAGTGCTGCTTGAGGAGCTTCTTAAGGGGCTTGTAGCAGAGGAACTTGTCCCTCCACTCAGGGAGGGTCTCCTCCAGGTGGGTCGTGAACTCCTTCCCGAATTTCATTGTTCGCTGTGATTGATTTCTGAATGAGCAGAATATATTTATATATAAATATTGCCTTAAAGATGAGTATGCCGTCTGGCGTGCGGAAGAGGTGCTTGTGTCTTATGCATATCTGAATGAATGAATTCTGAATCAGGACAAAAGGGGTGAGAGAATTTTGGAATATATGAAAGTGGACGGGAATGATAATGAAAAGCCCGAGCACCTATCCAGTGCAGTACTCGATCATTGATTTCCTCATATATGGTGCCGGTGCTACTACTGTTTCCAATCTTTTTATTTCTTTATTTTCTTTTTTAGTGAAAGAAACAATAAATTGACCCGAATTCGGCCAGCAAATGATACAAGCGAATTCGGCCAGCAAATGAATAATGATATAAACTACACAATTAATTTACTTTATGTTTTAATAATTTATTTACCCGATATATTACACTTGCATCTCTCGCTTTCATGTTGATGTAATGAGAAGATAAGAATTGCTACAGATATAAAGAGATTATATAAAATAAATTTACAAACTGATATAATTTTATAAAATCCGTTAAATCTATTTTATAATAAAAATAACTTTACAATCTGACTTGTCTCATCAGTTTATAGATTTAATTTTATATAATCTCTTTATAACTAAAATATTTTCCTTTTTAAGTAAAGGATTTGAACTAATAATGGAAACGTTATTAAGCTCTTGTTCGAGTTTTCCGCACTTTGAATTAACATTCTTTTGAAAATAGTAAATGGGTTGTTTGAGAATCCTTTTATTGCTGAACCATTTATTTGTCAAATCTAACCTGTATTTTTTCCTCCAAACAAAGAGAGCATATTATTCAAAAATGGAAATAAAAACACGCATCAGACGAATTTTAAGCTATTTATTGGATCATTTAGATGATCAGTCCACAGGAGCAGAACAGCACAATTGAAGCACCGAAAGAGGTAGACCACAGAACGATGACAGCGAAAAAAATGACACTGCTAGGTATTTAAAAAAAAAAAAAAAAGGAAAAAAAGACACGGTAGGCTATGCGCATAAGATCCCGGATCTTTGACCGGAAATGTTTCGCCTAAATGGTTTCCAGGGCCTGAAGTATATCAGCCTTCAAGTCTTCAAAATCTTCAACTCCAAAGCTATATCGAACCAGGTTATCCTTTATCCCATACTTGAGCCTTTCTGACTGAGGTAGATCCCTGTTTCAAAATGATTGAAACACAAGTCAGCAAGCAAATAAACTCTCACTTCACTTGGTCATAAAATATAAACCGGCATATCTATCATCAAGCGTTGAAGTCTAATGTGGCTCCACAATTGCATACTCAGGAAACTTGCTTGAATAAATAGTATCTTCATGGCTCATTCTAAAGTCCATAAAGGCCAATTCACTTAGGAGTTGCTTGGTCCAGATCAATATAGCGAAATATTCCCCAATAATACATCCTTAAAGGTAAAAGATTAAAACCGTCCAATATGTGAGGCTCCACTTGGTCCCACAAAAATCCTTGTAGAAAGTACAAACACTTACTGCAAGGAACAAATCCTCTAGACTCTAAATTCCAGTGAACACCAAATCTTGCAAGATCACACATCTTTGGATTTTCCATTGGTGGAGTGAAGTTGATTCGGATGTGAAGATATCTACGGTGCTCGTGGCAGAAGCATTACAAATAAAAACAGAAGTAAATTTATGATACCATATGATGTGGAACTTGAAGGAATACCAGTAAGACATAATTGCTGGCTGATCCACAATGCTTTCACAGCCACCAAAGGATGGGGCAATGTATGGGATTTTCAATGAGTCAACAAATTTTATGGTGGTCTGTAGGTCTCCATCAACCTGCATAGTTGAACAACGAACATTTATAGTGAAATGTGGCATGCCATAAACGGAGGCACACAAACTACAAAATGTACCCCTGAGTTCAACGCGTTATTAGAAATAATCACCTCAAAACTGACCACACCACCAAAACCAGTCATCTGTTGCTTGGCAAGGTCATGTTCAGGATGACTTGGCAAGCCAGGATAATACACACGCTTCACCTGCCAATAATATCATGTGATTACGTCAATTATAAAAAATACCAGACAGGAAGCTCATAACTAATTCACGGCATTTTGAATCTTTCCTATAATAATAGGAGCATCTTCATTGATAAATAATATGGTGATGGAGAAAATTACAAATAATATATCAATGATTATCATCAATATAGAAGAAAAAGTTTGAAAGACGCTAATTAAGGACAATGATTACTAGGCATTTAGAACAATCAGAGTATAATTTACCTCACTAAACACATAAAAATGCAATATATGAGAGCAAACCCGGGCACATGCATGATGGTGCAGAAGTGGCATGGGTGATGTGCTAGCTATGCATCTACTGCCATTGGAGATGATGAGGTAAGGTTAGTGATCTAACGTGTGAGTGTGGAGATGATGGTGGCAGCAAGAACCGGCTTGTAGAGGTAGGGCTATTAACAAAGTATGTAGATGACGTTACTGGTCCATATCATCAGATGAAAGCCAGGAAAGCAACAGCATGTCGATTATAGGGTGGTCAGATCTAGTCCTGGTGGAGCTCCAAAAATTTTATGATGATAACAGGGTGATCAATTTAGGGCTGTAAATCGTCCGGTCCGGTCCAGTGTTCGGTCCATCATTTTCCCCGGACCAAACCGAACATCCCTAGGGACTGGACCAGACCAATAACTATGGTCAGTCCGTTTGGTCCAGCCTAATTATTTTATCATTTTTTTCATCTTTTTTTTTCAAATAAATTAATAAAAAAAATTATTTAAATTACTAAATTAAAATTAAGTGAATTATTAATATAGATTATTTTTTTTGATAAGTAAAAATATTATATATCAAAGGAGAAACCAAATACACTGAATGTATACAAGAAAACACCTTGCCCAAAATGACCCAAAAAGTCCCTAATGACCCAAAAAGCCCATGAAAAGAACAATCCAAAATACACTAAACCGGTTCCCAACCCTTGTTTCTCGTAGAACTAAAATTCTACCAGAACACCCAATCCCAAACCCTTGATTCCCGTCTTCACTATGTCCTCCCTTTAGATTTCCCTCTGGTTGAGCTATCACCCTTAGCGTCGTAGTTGATTGTACTAAAAAGACGCTGTAACTTCCTGCTTTTCTTGAAACTTTTAGTTTCAAGCGCGTGGCTTATTAATATAGATTATGTAACTAACTCATTAAAAAATATTTTACTATAATTATATTTATGATGTTGATAGTTAATACTTACTAACTTAGACTTTACTCTTCAGTATGCATAATTATTAATAATGTCATATAATTTATATATGGTTAATGAATATAATAATTTCATTATACATAGATTATTCATGCTTGCTTGCAACTTTGGTATTTTAAAAAAAATACCTAATTATTTTAATTAAGTGTAAATAGTAGAGTACATATGAATGTATGATATATTAACTATTTACATATAATGACATAAATTATCGCATGGTTTATGATTTATTATTAATTGATAGCATATATGATTTTATATTTTATATGATCAATGATAATAAATTAGATGAAAATTACATCATTAACTTATAATATATTAAATTATTAAAAATATTTTAAATATATATATAGGGGTTTGGTCCGATACGGTCCAGTCTGGTCTAAAATTTGTAGACCCCTAGGACTGGACCGAATGTCATTGGTTCACATATTTTGGGACCGAGACCAACCGGTCCAGAATTCAATCCGGTCGGTTTTGCTGGTTCAGACCGAATTATTTACACCCCTAGTGATCATAGCACAAGCAAGCAGGAAAATAGCAGCACAGAATAGTGTTGTGGTGTTTCAACATGCTACATAAGGTAGTGGCGGCGTAATTGTTGGGAATTCAATTTACACTAGATTCAACAGTTGTAAACATCAGTTTAGGGCCTATTTTGAGAACATAACTGTTCTTAGGCATTTTCAAATATTCTCATATATTTCCTTTCCAAATATCAATCAAACACAAAACACTTTTCAATTTCAAATCTTCAACTTTTTCATTTGATCATTACCTAATCATTACAACTTTCCCAAAACTCCAAACAAAACACAAAACCCTATATAACTTTCCCAAACTTTCAAACAAAAATAATATTAAAATATTATATTCAAACAATTTTTTAACTTTATAATATTTTAATTCAATTTTTCTCTCCCCTTTTCCAAAACCTAATAAAACATCTTAATTCAAACTATTTCATTACTATTCACAAACTATTTCACTACAATTTACAGATATTCTAAGATATTTTTAGTATCCAAACGACCCCTTAATCGATACCTTAGTATGTGCCTCTAAAATTTTGGCCATCCCCAACGCTGTTGAATTCTGCTGCTGTACACGAAGATGCAGTGTCTTCATGCCTCGGATGATAAGGTACGCGGCATTCTGTAAAGGAAAAAAATTATAAATCATAATCATGGAGCTTAAGATGCATTATATTTGCAATAATTAACAATAAGAGCCACAAATCTTGTGAAGACTATACAAATGACTTACTGGGTTGAGAGCACCACCCAAAATATGGTGCAAATTACGAACTTCTGAGACCAACTTCATGGAACCACTAATACAACCTGCAAGGACCTGTAATTGGAATAATTCTTGTGCTTAACTTCATAATTATTGACAGCCTAATTGTTTACATTGTTCTAATAAGCTAACTTACATCATTGTGGCCCCCAAGGTACTTTGTGGCAGAATGCAGAACAAGATCAGCTCCGAGGGCAAGGGCCTTCTGGTTGAGAGGTGTTGCAAAGGTACCATCTATGCAGACCAATGCTCCTCTTCTGTGGCAAAGCTCTGAAACCAGCTTGATATCAACACATCTAAGAAATGGGTTGGTGGGCGACTCTGTGAAGAAAAGAGAAACCTACATTGCAAGTATAATGCCACCAAACTCAGGATTTCGCATCTTCACAGCGATAGACTACTTTTACCGCTATCTTCATTACTCACTTTGTTCTTATTCAACGCAGATTCCAAGGCTCCTACATCTGCTGGGTCAATGACAGTAGCCTGCACGAGTGATAATTATAATCAAGACCAAATCTGCTAAATGAAATTTTAAAAAGAGCACCGAAATACCCCATTCCCTCTCAGCAAATCACACTCTTTGGGTAGGACCAGCTCTTCTGAGACAAGAAGGGCACAAATACTGAACTCCTCCTCATTTCAAAATGTCAATAGATATGGAACATGTTTGGCCACCTAAATACATGAAACAAAAGCATGCAAATAAAAAAACAAAAAAAGGAGCAAAAAAATACTGTGATCCCCATTCTAGGAAGAACGGTCTCGATGAATATCCTAGTTTTCCGATAGCAATCAGTTGTCGTCACAAGATGCCCACCAGCTGGCACCAATGCCATCAACAGGACTGTGCTAGCACACATTCCAGATGCCATTATCAGGGTTGATTCAGCCCCCTCGAGCGCACTGAATACAGGAATGAGAAGTACAAACATAACCTCAGTAAGCGTTCAATCAATTAGATAAAATCATAAAGAAAACTAGGCATCAGGAAACAAAGCCATGCCTTATCTTTTCCTCTGAAACCACCGTGGTTGGATTGCCATAGCGGCCGTACTCAAAACTTTCCCGTCGTTTCTCCTATCCCATTAGATAAAAGAAAAATTAATCCAACCAAATGAAGAAAATTACTTTCTATTTCAATTTCTTGCTTCCCAACAGAGCCCTTTTCAATTAATTAATCGACAAATAATGCTGAGAAGGCGTTTCATTACAATGTTTACAACTTTTTTTAGAAGTAATCAATCTCTATTGTACACACAAAAGGCATAACTTAAGTACGTACAAAGTTCAAATATTAAATGCTTATATATATATATATATATATATATATATATTTATATGGAAGATGATACTTTGTCCTACAATACAAATGAGTTATCTACCTTTTTCTTGGGGAGGTTTGGAATAAAATGAGATGAGATGAAAGTTGAATAAAATATTATTAAAATATTATTTTTTAATATTATTATTATTTGGGAGATTTGAAAAAGTTGAATTGTTTATTACATTTTATGTTGAAATTTGAAAAAGTTGTAATAATAAGATGAGATGACTTAAAAGACTTTTTGTATCCAAACCTCCCTTAACTCATTTGTATTCATAAACATTTTCTCCCCTCAATCACCTTTCTGGTTTTTTTTTTTTAATTTTAATTTCCACTTTTACTTAATAAAAAACGTCTCAAAAGTGAAAAGATTAAAAAAAAAAAGAAGCGGGAATTGAACGGTAATTCAGGGGCTAAGTAGCATTGTCAAATGAACATATAATACACACACATGCATTCATACATATATATTGCTAATACCACGTAAAGGAAATGCAGAAGACCGAAATGGCAAATATGTCTTCAAAAAGCATTTGCATACCTTGAAATCAATGAGCTGAGCAGTGTTGTCAAAAAAGTAGGCAGAAGTATTAACCACTGGTGTGGTGATTCCGTCAGTCACTATCCCGCGTCCAGATCTCTCACCTATACATGACACCGAAATGCAATTATGGTATGAAACACAAGCATCAAACTTTCAAGTATAAAAGAAAAAATGGAGAACATAAAAAGAAAAAAGTTTCGTCACCAGCATGGATAGTGAGGCTCCCATCGGAGCAAAAAACCGAAGGCTTGGATTTAGGAAAACCCTCGAGCTCCAAGTTTAGACCCCCAATCACACTACGATCCACTTCCTTCTCTATCAACGCCACGCCATCCACGGCTGCAGCATCGACAGACGGTGGGATCGGCTCGGTGGCGGATGGAGAGGCTGCTGAGGCCGCAGCAGCCGCCGCCGAAGTTGAAGCTGGGTTGTTCGACCACGAGGCCGCGACGACATGGGCGACGCCGATGTTGCTGCAGTTCCTGCGGGCCTTTGTGCTAAGCTGGAGGACGAAGTTGGGAGGGAAGCGGAAGATCAGGGACGAAAGGCTACCGTGGAACGAAGCCGTTCCACGAGCCTGTTTGAGCCTGCCAGCGAATCGGCCGTGGCTCGGCTTTCTATCCCCTCCTCCGATATTCGGCGCACCTGAGAAGTCAGGTTCAGAGAAACTCTCGAAGGAGAAGACCGGAGAACAAGTGGAAACGGCCATTCCGATACAACACTTTTTTGCCACTGACACACCGGCGACGTTTGGACGTTGTCTTCTCGCTATCTGTTTCGGAGAAATGCGGAAGGTTGTTTGGGTTTGGCCGATGATGAAGCATTTGACAGCTGTTAATACGCGGTTGTTGTTTGTCGTTTTCTGTTTCGCTGTGTTTTGCTGTGTTTGTTTGTTTCGGTATTATTTTTTAAGAAAATACTATTTATACTTATCATTTTTATTTATATGACTAGTAATGGCAGACACCTGCATTGAACGTTTGCCCGATTGAAAAAATATAGAAATTTAATTATTTTGTAAGCTATATTGATTTAGGAAATTATAATTGAAATTGATAGAGGTTGTTAATTTTGTTTTTAAATAAGGAATGGATGGAAAAAATTTATAATGTTAGAACCAAAGTAATAAGTACGCATTTTGTATTTTCTAAAATCGATTATGTATAGGTTAAGTTTGTAAATCAGTATCTTTGGGTTTAACAAAAAATTAAATGTTGAACAAAATAAGATTTATATTTTTCATTCAAAATTTGTTACCAATGGTTTTAAAATATGTTTAAATAAAAAAATGATTTGTCTGAATTTTCTACGACATTCTAAATATAAAGAACACAGAGCTTAAGAAAGAATAAGATGTAATAAAAGAGAAATGTGCAACCATACAACATATTAGAAGTTAACATTTCGAAAGCACAAATGCAAACTTAAATTGTACAATAATTTACAACTTTAAATATTAAAACTCTAACAAAGCATAAGTTCAAATTATAAGTTCAAGTTACAATAACATAAAAAAAAAAAAAGTTATAACTAAAATAAATACGAAGCATCAAACGTATTTTCTTCAGGGTTGGATGAAATTTCGAAATTTTCCAAAGGGGTATGTAAAGCATTTTAATCAAGGTTGAATAAGTTTTGATAATTTCCGAAATAGTTTTCCATCGACAAATTCTTTTAGTACGTAATTGTGGAGGCATTGTTGGAGATGTTGTTTGTATTGAATTGTGGCAGCATGTAATCGCTAATTTCTGATTGAGACCAAATTTCGGCATTATTTGGCTGAGAAGGTCTTCCGTAACAGTTTTCATTTGTATTGACAGAACCATAAAAGAAATTTTGGGCGGCTTGTGATTCCTTCAAAGATGCAATTTGCATTTGTAGACTTAAAATCTAAAAAAACAAAGTCATAAATAATTTATTAATTAGGACCTAATTGAAATTAATTTTGTAAATATTATAAATAAAATAGGAAGTATAAGAGTGAAGACCTGATGCTGGAGAGCAAAAATATGTAAAAAAATACCATAAACAGGATTTTGAAGCCGAACATGTGCTTCATACGAAATTGTGGCAACAGCGTCAGAACGATCAATTACTGCCAGATTAGAAAGGAGTTTGGATACATTACTTGCACCGAAAACCTTATGAATGGTGGAGAAATTGGTTACTCCATGTTTATGACTGAAATAAGGAGCATAAAGGCAGTTTTCAACACATTTCCTTCTCAGAAATTTGCAAGCTCCGCAAGCGAAATCCAAAGCTGCCATTTTTATCATCTGCTTCGCTCTGGGGGGAGTAAATAACTGCAATCGACAGATACAGCCTCAGCAAATTACGGAAGTTGTCACCTAGAATTGCGGAATGTGTCGCCTAGGTTTGGGTGAAAGAATGAAGCAGTGATAATTGCGAAATTTGTCGGCTGCGTTATTAATAAAAATGGTCTTCCTCTTTAAATCCTTTTGCAAGTGTCAGACAACTTTGCGCAGAAAAACGGCGTCGTTTTATACCTGAGATTGATGATTCATTTAGCCTTAGAATGTGGTGCTTGCTGATTCAGACGTCATTCCATGTGTCCCATGCTACTCAAGTCAGAACATAAGCTAGTAATGCTTTCGGCAATTGGATTGTCACCATCTACGGGGCTCATTTTTTTTTCCTTCGTTTTTGCATTTAGACAATTTTTTAAAGTATAATAGAAAATATATTAAAACTTTTCACTAAGAAATTGAAAGACAGCAAAGAGAAAAAAAATTAAGGAAATGAAAAAAAGTTATTACAAAATGATCAGTCCGTAAGTACAACATAACAGCTTTTATAAGTGCAGATACATGAACTTTGGAAGGAAATTTGTAAACTATCTATTCAGTTGTTTGAGTAATCTCACTAACAGATACAACATTAAGTTTGTTTTGGCGCAATTTTCCAAATTCATTCATAGATGCAGCCAAAACAATCATCCACTCTTTTTGTTGCACTGTATTTGCAAAAATTTCCAAACACGAGAGGTCCTTCTGCAATGATAAAAACATATATAAGAAAATTAATTGCATTTCTTAAATTTGGTTAAAAGTGTCAATATTACCTCATCTGCGTATTGCACGAGTTCTGTTGTTGTGCAATCAAATATATGTTCTACTGTAGATCCAAATGCGACCACTGCGGTTGAGTCGCTATCATCGAAGGCCTCTAAATAGACTCAACATCTACAAATAAGAAATAATTAATTAATTAATGATATTAGCAAATAAGATACTGTAATTAGAATGTATAAATTGTTTATTTCGAAATATGATCAAAAATATTTACCTCGCTTGTGCAATTGTTAGTTCATTGCAATTATAACATAAGAATTGTTCATCTTTCTCGTACCCAATAGTTTTGCTGCAGTTTCCACATGATAAATAATAAAATGGTTGATGCAGATCAGACATCATAAATTTTCCTCTAACCAAAAATGTCGCCCGTTGCATTAGAATAAGAGAATTAAAAATGTAAATAAAAGGTAAATATTATGATATGAACAAAACGCAGTAAACAATGAACACTATACATTTAACCAACTGCAGTATTGCAAATCCATAACATAGAAATCACAAACTCTTGTATTTTATCTTAATTTGATCTAAAAAAAATTTTACTCTAACTAGGATTGATAATCAATGCATTAGATTTGGAAAGTAAATTGACAAATAAAACGTAGATCTTAGTACAGAGTCTGACCTTAACAAAGAAGAAATATTTAAGATGTAACTGGACGCGGTGTTTCAAATTCAGAAGGCAAATTTGAAAAATTATTATTTCTCATTTCCATTTCATGCCAACAAAATTAGAATTTTCATATTCGAGAAGTAATATTAAGAAAGTAGGAGTTTGAAAATTTGTTTTCAATAATAAATATCCACCGCTACACCTAAACTAAAGAATTAAATAAATTGATAAAAGTTCAGTACGAACACATTAATTCAACCGTAACAAATAATGGGAAGTCTAAATTTAATCATATGCAATGTTTTAAAACATAATGCACAATTATATATCATAAATTTTATTCCAAACAGGATTGATAATCAATGGATTTGAATTGAGAATAAAATGTACGAATAAAACTTAGATCTTAGTACACTAATTGAACCTAACAAACAACAAATATTTTAGATGTAACTGCACCTACTTTTCCAAAATCACAACGTATAATTAACAAGTTCTCATTCTTCATTTTCATTTCATCCCAACCAACCTTCAATCTCCATATTTGAAACATAAATGACAAAAATATAAACAAAAGGAAAAAGAATTCAATACAAAATATGGATAACTGTAGAAAAAGTAATCAACTAAATGAATTAATAAAATATGCATTGTTTATAAACCACAACGCATAATTAAAAAGTTCACGTCCTCCATCTCCATTTCATCACAACCAACCTCCAATTTTCATGTTTAAAAAGTAGATAGGAAAGGAAAAATTTGATAACGAAACTTATTTATAAGAAATACGAAATATGATTGTAGGCAATAAAATGATACCATAGATGGCATAGATTTCAAGGATTCAGCAATTTCAGAAATATTTATTAATGCATCAGCAGAAATAGCTGAAGTTGAAGCGCCGGGCCTATTAAAATTGTTGGCAATTATATCCTTAACCAGTTTGTTGTTTTCTATTGCCCTGAAAATTTGAATAAATAAATAAACAAAAAAATTGGAGGACACAAAAATATATGTTAGATACATATGATAATAAATCGACAGAAGAGAACATAAAATGTATAATGCATCTAAATATTAATGTAATAAGTTATTTTAAGTATGCAATTTACCATGCACGTAAAGAAGCAGCACATGCGAGGAAAGGCTCAATAGTAAAAACACTTGTTGGTCTCGACGATAAAGATAAGCCTACATTCAAAATATATATGAATAAATATCGAAATACATTGTAAATAATAAATAAAAAATGTTAATATTAATGAAAAAGAAGTACCATTATACGAAGAGACTCTGATTCTTGTTGCAAGAAGAGCTGGCTTGTTCATAAGAATGTTATAAATTTGACGACATTCGTCGTTGACAAAGTGATTCCACGTAGACAAGCGTAAAACTTTTTTACTACAAAAATGAGCAATAATGTTAAATTTAGAAGAATAAAATTATCATACGATATTAAAATGAGAAATTGATAAATCTTAGATTATATATATTAATACCTTGAATCAAGCACATATATATCTTGCACCAGTGATTTGCCATGACTCGTGTTCACTTCTCTTGCCATGTTCATATGGATTACTATGGCCAAAATATCTAATTTATAAAATTTTTATTAATCTTTTGTAATAAGAAAGAAACACTTAAAGATAGAGACATATTTATATAATAGTTACCTATTTCTTCATCTGTGTTTTTGTACAGATGAAGTTCGGGAAAAGGAATGATATTGTAATCCGGTGCTATAAGTGGTGCATCGTCATCCTGAATGTCTTCAACAATAGTTCTAGAGTTGATTATCCACTGGAATTCATACGCTTCCCTTTTATGCCTTGGATCCATCGGCTTTACAAAAGCATTGCCAATATAATAAGATTGATATATTTGAAGCGTGTCGTCACGTAAATCAATATCTCTCCCGAAAATGACTGCCTGCACACGATTTCCCTGAAAAAAATTAAAGCAAATATTAATTTTTTCAATGATGAATGGGAAATAAAATAATGATATGTAGGTAAAGGAATTTCTTTAATACATTAACATCTATAAGCAGCAAGTTTTGATATTTTGTCGGGGAATTTTGCGCTTGACGCTTTGGTGATTTTTCGGCGACAATCATCTTTATTTTCCAGTTCCTTGTGGTTGGGCCGATGTCCTTAACGGATGTAAAGATGGTCCGCATATTTACTGCAAATAAAACTCAAGAAATCGAGAAATGATAATATATAACAACAAATCAACAATAGTAATGAAACAAGTTAACAACGTTACCAGTACTAATAATGTTAAAAGATTTCAAATACTTACATTACATCAGAGGGAATCTACTAATCTCAAGAAATTTTTATATACAATATTTTTTGTATTATTAATTTCGGAATCAGACGTTGTTGTTGGTCTTATAAGCAATTTAACTGATTCAACAGTTTTAGCTCTTGACAGTGCGACATATAGTTGCCCATGGGAGAAGACAGGTTCTGGTAGATATATTCCGACAGAAGTTAATGTTTGTCCTTGCGATTTATTGATTGTCATTGCAAAACTAAGCCTAATAGGAAATTGTGTTCTTTTAAATGGGAAGCCATTAGTTTCGTTTGTTTCAGGTAAAAATGGTATTCTAGGTATAAAAACCCTTTTACCACTGTAATGGCCTGATGAAATCTGTGCGTCAATCATATTACGGCTAAAGTTACAACAGATCAGTCGTGTTTCGTTGCATAAACCTTCTGAAGGATTAATATTTCTGATCAACATTATAGGACAATTGTTTTTAAGTAATAATTCATGAGGTGGCAATCCATTTGGTGTTAATGTATTTAAAAAATCTTCCATAATGCCCTGTTCAGAGATGTCAACAGTTTCGTCAAAACTATAATAGCGCACTAAATCGCCGAGAAATTTATCAATGAGAATTGCGTTTATTTCATCAACCGATTGATTTTTTGGGGTTAAAACAGCTCGAGTTGCCATCTCAGCTAAGTTGTTGGAATAGTTGGAGATGTTCCCATAAACAGCAGCTAACAAACAATTTAGAGATTCAACATCATTGTTATAAGGAATAAGCATTTCTCGTGGGATCTTGATATTTTCATCCACAGTTATCGGAAGATCACCATTGCCCACTTCAATCAGATAACATGAGAAAGTTGGATCTAATCTGGCTCTCATGTTTTCTGTTAATTTAATTTTTTGTAAGGAAGGCCATAAGTAAGAAGAAGCTAAGCTGCCATCGATCTGTTGTTCTTTTGTACTATTACGAATTACAGGTAATACCTGGCGAAAGTCTCCCCCAAAAATAATAACTTTGCCACCAAAAATGAGATCTATATCGTTAATGTCCCGTAACATTTTATCTAATGCTTCTATAAAATATTTTGTAGACATAGGTGCTTCATCCCATATAATCAATTTTGCAAGACGTAATAATTTAGCAAGACTTCCTTGTTTGGCGACGTTACAAGTGCTATTTTTATCTGCATTTAATGGAATCTTAAATCTTGAATGTGATGTTCGACCTCCAGGTAAGATCGATGCAGCAACACCAGATGATGCAGTAGCAAGTGCTATTATATTTCTTGATCTAACTGTAGCTAGAAGTGCTTTGTACAGAAAAGTTTTGTCAGTACCAGCAGGACCTTCGACGAAAAATGCACCAGATTCATTTGATAGTAAGGTTTGTATTATCAAGTTGTATGCATTTTTTTGTTCAGAATTTAAGCAATTCGATGCAAGTAAATCTTCTTCTAGAATTATGATACTTCGTTCATCCTCAATTTCTGTATTATAAAATTCATCATGCTCATCAAATACATCATCAGGGACAAAATGATACATGTTTAATGTTTTCCCATAGATTCAAGTGTGGAAGCAATGCTTTGTAAGACCATTCTCCTAACAGTTGATGGTGACGTGTTTGTTGTAAGGAAATCTGTAGACATTTCTTTTTCAAATCGTTCCCAAAGTTCTTTCGGATTTGTAGGATTACAGTATACTAAAATTGTTGAGAAAAAACGTCTTAAACTACTTGGTATTTGATATAGACAAGCCTCTTCTAAACAATCTCCCAAACTACTATCTTTATCTAACAAGCCATGTGAGGTAGCTGCTTCACGATATGTTGGTAACACAACACCATTAACTGTTCTTAATTTTTCGAATGATGTTGGCCCTCTAATATGATTTAATAGTATTCATAAGTAATATCTTTCCCCTTCAAATGAGTTAGCTGTAACAATTCGACCTATAACAGTTTTTTTCTTCCTTGGAGTCCAAATTTTGTGTTCAGAATTCCAAACAAATTTTTCAGGGAACTCTTTATACAACAAATTTCATGCAGTCTCATCAATTTGGTTCCTATGGAAAAATTCTGTTAACATTGATCTATTGGAGAAGCAAGAGTTTAAAACAGTGTTTAGATTTTGATGTGCACGGAAAGATACTAAATGTTGATTCTCAAGATGTAGATGCAAACTATAGACTGATGGATACATTTCATTAAGTGTAAAACCGTATATCCTCCACATTGCCTCAGGGGGAGTAATCCATCGGCCTGATTGAAATTGCTCAATTTCATCAAGTTGGTCGTTATTTTCTTCATTGATAATATTGAAAGCAATGCGATCATGTCCTTTATAAATATATTTATATAAGTATTTAACAGCTTTAATTGTAGAACATATCTCAACGTTAATATGACAGTTATATTTAGAAAGAATGTATGGATTGTATGGAACAACCCAACGGTTGTCTAAATTTTGACCTCTAACTTTAGCAGTAATTCCATTGTCACGACGCTTATACAGCGGAAAACAATCTGTTCCAACAACTGTTGTACCTGCAAAATCTTTGGGGTATTAACTCTTACAAATGTCAGTTTTTTTCATACATACATTGGTTGGATTCAAAATTCTACAAGGACCATGCATCATATGCCTAACAACGGCGCTATACAAGTGTAAATTTTTTGTCTTATCAGGTATTTCTGCTGAAACGATTTCGTCAAAAGTCTCGGGGGCATAAATTCTCCGATCTCTCTGAAGTATAATTAAGAAATGAACATGAGGCAGGCCTCTTTTTTTATGTTCAATAGTATAAACGTATGCTGCAACTTTGCCAAAAATTTGGTTTTTGAATAAATCAACTTTTAGATCTTCCAATTTGGCTCTAAAAATTCTCGCAACTAAATTAGGGCGATTTTGAACCTCTTCGTGTGTATGTAAATGTTCTAAGATTTCATTCCATTTTGGGTTGCATGTCATAGTTAGGAAAATGTCTGGTTTGCCGAAACGTTGAACCAAAGCCATTGTTTCCATGTATCTCTTGCGCATATCTCTTGGACCTCCAATAAAAGATGAAGGTAGGATAATGCGTTTTCCAATTTTGGAAGCGCTAGTTTCTCCAATTGAAATACTATCTACAATACCCTGATATAAATCTAATCTTATTTCATGTTGTTTTGAACGGAAATAATCTAGTCTTGATATTTCAATTTTAATGTACATGTCGACAACAAATTATTGTAATAAACGGCCAGATTGTAATAAAATTGATCTGTGTGTATCTCTCATTTGTAATTTGAAACAGTAATATTCACGGCAAGAAACTGCTGGCGCTTTCTTCTTTTTCTTCATAACTAAAAATAATGCGAGATAAAATTTAGGAAAAGTATATGATATCAGAATATACGAGTAAATAAATAGGAACGTATCATTACCTTGTTGTTCATTCTGGAGAAATTCTTCTGCGCTATTTGAATATTGGATATGACGTGATTCTAACGTTTGGTTGGTTACTGATACTGTACCTTTTTTAGTTTTTTTTATTCCCTGATGCCAACCAGGATCACCGAAAGGAAACAGTAGTGGATATTGTAGTGGATCGTAACAACCAAAATAGTATTGAACAATATGACTACCACCAACTTTGTTGAAAACAATAATGTCACGGCCTTTTTGTTCAGTACCTGTGTCAGTTTCTATCCAAATAGCTGCAACCTGTGATACTGACGGACCATTGTAAACACGTTGATCTAAATCAACATCTGATCTTATACGAATTGTATGATGTTGAACATTTGGAATGTTGTTCAGAGTACGGAAGAAACGAGAGTATGGATTATCTTGAAGTATATTCATTAACTAGGCAATGATCGAGGCATCTAATCTTTCTGCATCATTTATACGGTTTTCTAATTCATGTTCAGTATCGTAGAAATATAACTATAAATATGAAGGATGTCCATCTTCAGGTATTAAGTTGTTAATGTAATGATATATCTGTCCTTGAACTCTAAAAGTGTAAATCTCTCTGTTCCTTCTACATAGTTCCCTGTCAAATTTAACCCCAAACGATGTGAAAGCGAATTTGTTATTGTACGTACGCGCATAGGTACAAAAATTTGCAGACACAGTTGAATCAGAGGTAAACATTTGGTAAAGCTCGTCGGAAAGTTGGTTACAACTCAATGATATTGTGCCGTCAGCACAACAGAAGCCGTTGGGTTCATGATAAATTTTTTTTGCCCCACAATATCGACATGAAATAACTGATGGCAAGTGACTTGGCTCCGAAAATGTAGTTTTCAATATTTGTCTTAAAGAACTTCTCAATCTTGGAGTAGCTATAGTATTGCCTAGCTCAAAAGTCAACACGCTAAGTACAACAACAGTGTTTCCATTCGCAGTGTTGTCAAATGTATGAGAATTTGAAGAAGATCCAGTTTCTCTTATAGAAATAATGCCATCATCTCTCCGAGTATAAGGTAAACTATGCTGGAATCTTGTTTCTATTTGATTTTGCCTATTTCTATATTCTTTTCGTGCTGCATACGTTTTTCTCATTCTTCGACGTATTTCTTCCTTCTTCTCCTCTGACTGATAAGCATGCCAACTTCTTTTCCCGGCGTTATTTCTAGATTCTTCAAAAGTTATTTTTAAAGCGTATTAGATAAACGTTAATGACGGGGGCAGGTATAAAGTTTGGTTTTTTTTTTGTTAATAAAAAATAACCTACCGGTGGGCATTGTAAAGCGAAGCTACAAATTTTGCAGCAATTTCAATGACTAATAAAAAAGAAAGAAAAATATATCAAATATGCAGACGCAGAAGATAAACAAACATACAGAGAACGAACAACAGTACAATTATCTTTATCTAAAACAGATACTTATAATAGTTAAACATACCCGAATGTAGAGGACAAATAAACAATCAGTGGAGATAGAGCAGAGCAACAACGATCAGGATGAAGAACGCGGAAATAGTTACAGAAGCACGAGATCTGTTGGAAAGCAGCGGCAGGAAAATAATATTATGATTTCAGTCATCTACCAAAGTTCGTTAAATAATTATGCATTATCTAATTGCAACTGAAGGCGACAGTATTTTTTTTATTAGAATTCTTCTAACAATCATAATATTATTGGGAAGGAAATAACTATATGCAGAATAAAATATTTTTTTTTCCAATGTTGCAACAAATTTTTTTCCCTTAACTTTTTTTTGTTGTTTTTATATGACATTGTTAAGTATTTTTCCGCTTTCTAGAAATTATAGAGGTTTCATTATTATTATTATTACTGTATTTATTATATTACAATTGAAGTTGTTAAGCCTTTTTTTTTTTAAATTTTGTTTAAGCAGTATAATATTATCCAAACATAGATGACTCTATATCTGGAATAAAATGTTTCTTTATTATTAATACTATCATTATTATTATTAATTTTGTACAAATTAGCAATATTTTATTATTATTAATACTATCATTATTATATCACAATTGAAGTGCTTAATATTTTTTTATGAAAATTTATTTACGCAATATAATATTATCCAAACATAGATGACTATATATCAGGAATAAAATATTTCGTTATAATTTTTCAACCAATTTAGTGTTTTTCTCGTTTTATTGTTTTTCCATATGGCATTGTTTAATTTTTTCTTTTCTTAGACAAATTCTTAATAAATTTTTTTTTATTGTACTCGCCATTGCAAATTTATTGTGGCTACATTTTTTACTAATTTAATATTTGAGGTTCCTAAATTTTAATATTTCTAATTATTTTATTTAGTAGCTATTTCATTCCAATTTATTATTATTATCATTATTATTAGTTTGAAATTATTTTGTACTTGATGTATATTTTAATTTATTTTGGTATATCTCCGAATTGGGCTTTAACTTTTGTAGTTATTTAGTGTCCTTGGACTGTCCTATGTGTATGGCCTATTTGGAGAAAGTAATAGTCAAGCCCATGTGCAAATATTGCTTCAGGCATGTGAATTAAGGGCGCAGCCCGTGCCACTTAAGGGCGCAGCCCGCGTAATAGCCCAACTATGTGCAATGTTGGCCCATGTTCTATTAACCAAAACGCTGTGTTTTAATTAACCCTGGATTTCATTTTACACTTCTGAGCCGACACCCTCGTATGAACCCAGGATTTTATATTTAACTCATGCGCCGACACCCCCATAGTTCTTCTTCCTCCTTCTCTTCTCCATCAGATTCATGTTCTTCCTCCACAAGCTGCGCGGCCATTCTCTCTCACGCTCAGCGTCTCTCTTGCGCCGTCGACAGCCGTTCTGTTAGACCCCCACGTAAAATCGCCTCCAAAAGAGCCGCTCATGTCCTAGCCATGTCCGGGACATGCCCCTTGATCATGCCACGAGCATGCCTTGGCCCGTGTCTTGTCACACACGGGGCGCCCAGCATGCTCTTGGACCAGCCACATGCATGCCTTGGCCCGTGCCTTGACAAGCACGGGGCGCCCAGCATGCAAGCCGTGCACGCGCGGCACCTCGACCCCAGCGAGGTTAGTGGCCATGCGCAGCCCAGCGCATGGCCAGGCATGCGCACGCCCGTGCGCATGCCCATGCACCGCGCGGCCCTGCGCATGCGCGCAGGCCGCATGGCTCAGCGCGCCCACGCAGGCCGCACGGCCCCCTCGCCCACGCAGGCCACACAGCCCTGCGCACCCAGCCAGACAGCATGGCTGTGCGCACGCCCATGCGCACAACCATGCGCACGCCCGAGCACCCGCAGCCGACCATGCCCCCAGCCGCATGGCTCTCCTGCCGCACACCAGCGAGGTTAGTGGCATGCCATCCAGCGCACGGGCCCAGCCCGTGCCATGTAAAGCAGGCCAGTGGCATGCCATCCAGCGCACGGCTCCAGCCCGTGCCATGCAGAGCAGGTCAGTGGCATGCCCACCAGGCATGCCATCCAGCGCATGGCTCCAGCCCATGCCTTGCAGCAGGCTCACATGGCTAGCCACCACCAGCAGGCCGAGCATGGCACCATGCCATGCCCACCAGCCGGCCCATGCATGGCACCATGCCATGCACCCTAGCTAGCCATGCCGAGCCACTTAGCCATGGACCAGACCGAGGACCACCATGCACCACCCTAGCAGACCCTTGGCTCATGCATGCCACGACCTAGTGGTCCATGCCACTATCTTCATTTATGTCATTTAATTATTTATTTCATTTTAATTCTTTTTATTTCAAAGGGGCCTTTTGGGGGTTTCCAAGTTGTAACCTTATAAATAGGACCCTTAGCCATTTCTTTCACATCTTTTGACAATAGCCTTTGTGGACTACTTTGTTCTTGAGATCACTTTCTGTGCATAGCACTTGGGCTCTTTGGGGTGCAATTCGTGAATCCCTAAGGAGAGGATCACACTTTGCAATTTGTGAATAAGTGTGATCCATTCTATCTATCTTATGAGTATTTTCCATTCATTCTCTTGTTCTCCATTTATTGCTTATTGATCTTGATATTTATGTGCATTGTTCATACTTTGTTCATAAGTGTTCTTGAGTGATTCGGCCAACAAGTGTGTTCCATAGCCCATTTGATCTTCTTTCCAACCACATACTCGACCAACACTTGTTTGCCCTACTTACCATATTCGGCCATCACTACTAAAAACACCCTTCATCCAATCCATTCCCTCCCTAGCCGAGATACACTTTCCATACAAGATTCAAATTCAAATTTCGGCTCCTTGCCTCATTTGAATTGATCTAGCCGCCCATACCACTTTCCAAACTAGAGTTTCCATATTGGAAACCCTAGTTGACCCTCTTGGATCCCCTTGGCCGGCCATCACCCTAATCCAAAACACATCTCAAGTTTTTAGGAAACTTTCCTAAAAATACTCACCTACTCCATTCGGCCAAGCCTTGGCCGCCCACCTCATTTGCCCTAGCTCCAAACCCTAATCATCCCATCACCCAAAACCCTAGCCGTCCATCATCACACATCCAAACCCTAAACCCTAATGCAAGTGGCGTCAACCCTAGCTCACCCTAGTGCCGTGCACCACTCCCCATTGTGATCTCACACTTAGCCATTTTTTCCCACTTCCCATACACTTCCAATTAGCCTAAACACTAACCTCACCCTACCCAAAGTGCCACCATAGCCAACCTTGAGTGTGAACCAAGCAAGTGAAGGACTTGGAGTCGGTCAACCAAAGGAGCCTATTGCCGAAGAGGACTTAGTGTTTAGGGACTTGACCGGGGTCCCTAACACGTTCGCCGTTCAAGGTGTTGGGCGATTACGGTCTCCTTTACTTCCTATTGTTCCCGAGGCTACACAATCTCAGAAAATTGTTTCCCCTCTCTCGGCGATAATCAGTATGTGAAGATGTAGATGTTTTTTAATTTCTGGAATTTAACATCTATTCAATATTGACAAAGTTTCAGTTCATTGCCAATTGATTCACTTGATTTAGGGTTTTTACTGAGTTT
The DNA here is from genome assembly GCA_029856935.1 of Cyclocarya paliurus. Taxonomy (NCBI): domain Eukaryota; kingdom Viridiplantae; phylum Streptophyta; class Magnoliopsida; order Fagales; family Juglandaceae; genus Cyclocarya; species Cyclocarya paliurus. The sequence goes on along the minus strand of CM056946.1, from coordinate 42,164,652 downwards.
ACAAATTTCAGATTTAGGGTTTTTTAAATATTTCTAAATGTCATTAGGATTTAATAATTTTTTTTTTTTGGCTGCCCATGGACGATGAACATGTCTATTTGCTAATGCAGCTGAAAAACAGCCTCATCTCTATCGGTTTTCTCATGTTTTGCCTAATTTTATTTGTTAATTCATATATATATATATATATATATATATATATATATATCTCTATTAGTAGATTTGAAGTTGAGAATTGTTTTTTCGGTTACATAGATACGAAGTACTGATTGAACTGGTTTGATTTGCTGCTGTGTTTTTGGATTTTCATTTCCCTTTTTTTTTTTTACCTCCCCATGGAGCATGAACATATCTAATTCATATATACACATATATATAAAGATTAATTTTGTTGTTTTGATTAATTTTGTTTGTTAATTCATATATACACATATATATATATATCTCTGTTTGTAGATTTGAACCAGAGAAATTTGGTTCGGTTGCATGGATCGGAATGAATAATTCCGTTTGATTTATTTTGTTTCGTGTTTTTGAATGATCACAATATTTTCTTCCCTTGTGTATATTGTGAGGGTGGACACTTGTTTTGCTTTGTTTTTTTTTTTTTTAAAGTTCCTGTATCTGTAGTTTGTTTTCCTCTATTGTGTAATTTTTTATGTTTGGTAGTAAAATAAAACCCAGTATCTAAATTGTATTTAATAATTTTTTGCCTTATTTTCAGCATGCTGACTATTTCTAGATGATACACATGCATCATATCTTACATAGGAAAATAACAAACAACAACATACCGTTTTGATTTTGAGCTACTGAAATCAGGAACGATGATGACGGAATTTTTTTCAGTCGCCTATACGGGAAAAAAGAACAATACTGACATGTATAAGGACAAAAAAAATTTGTTTTGCTAACTTTTTTTTTTGTTTTTTTGCCTAGTAGAATATTTTAATTTAAAATTTGTTTGCAAAGAAAAAATACCTGTGAAACTGGAGAGATGGGAGCCAAATTTAGGAACAGATTTGGGATTCTTAATAGAAGAAAATATGATGGAAGCTGATGAAATGGGAAGTGACTGGAGAGCTGATCATAGACAAATTGATGCGATGTAAGCAGTAGAGAAATAAGGGTCAGGAATAAAATTTAGGAGGGAGCTACAATCTGCATGTATTTTGACACGTTTACATTAAGATAATTTTGTTTTGCATTGATCCTACCACATGGCAGTTGAATGTTGAAGATGGAATGCACACATATTACGGTGCAAGCGGCAAAAGAAGAGAAAATACAATGTCAGATTCGGTGGAATGGCATCGTGCAGGGGCAAAAAATAAAAGGACAAACCTGCGAGTTCAATATCAAATGTATAAAGAGAAGGACAAAATGGGGAAAATAAAAAAAAACTGAATCAAACAATAAATATAGCAAATGACAAAATGGTACGAAGGATAAAAATGGAAGAAAAAAATTGGAAGACAGCTGGCAATGACAATTAAATATCAAATAAAGGATAAAAAAGGAAGAAAAAAATTAGAATACACCTGCCTGCTAATTGGTGCTTATTATATATAAAGATAATACGCTGAGAATTAATAAATTTTAAAATTTTATATTTAAATCTAAATTCAAATTTTCTATTTTTTTAAAAAAATAATAAAATAAATCTTACATATAAATTTATAGTTGAGTTTTGCAACTCATTATCCTCACACACTATAATTTTTTTCTCATAAATTAATTGATTTATTCTACTCATCATTTATATACCACATGTTAACGTTGTATTTCACACGCCTTTTGGTCAAGTTCTAACAACTCAAGTCTTTCGAGTTTGGCTTGCAAAAGATGGGAAAGAGGTAACTAGGAGAGGGCGGCTTTGGAGTCTGGTAGCAAAGTTTTGAATTTCGGTCCGTGCCGGTCGATATTTCTACCTTTACTTTTTGTTCTTTTTTTTTCATTTCTTCAAGCGGCAAGCTCATTTTTTGACCTCCCAATTCAAACCAGACTATTTATAATTTATTCATATAAAGTATTATTTTAAAATATAATTTATATATATATAATTTATTCATATACAGACTATTTCGAAACAGTACCGGTATCGAAATATCTCGTTTTAATGCCTCGATCGAAACGATATTCAAAACATTGTATTGTATAGGGGTGAAAACCGACGTCGTCGGTGCGGTTTTTGGGCAAAATCGACGCCGACCAACGTCTGAAAAAATGGGGGAGCCACCGACCGTAACCGGTCGATGGGGAGGAGAAAATCGATCGAGGCGGTTCTCTGGCGGTTCTCGGTCGGCGTCGGTTCTTTGGTCGGCGTTATCTATTGAGAGAGAGAGAGTTGCACAAGAGAGAGAGAGAGTTGCATAGTGAAATTAGATTCGGGAAGAAGAGGGGATGGGGAAGAAGAAGACTAATATCAAAACGACGCCGTTCAACTTTAAGTGGAACGGTGTCGTTTCAAACTTTTTTTTTTCTTATGTCCTTATTAAAACGACGTCGTTTGGTTTAATGCCAAACTGCGTCGTTTCTATATCTGTTGTAATACTTATTAGCTAAAACGACGTCGTTTCACTTAAACTTAAGTGGAACGGCGTCGTTTAAGTAAATGCATATTTAAAAAAAATAAGTTTTATTATATCGGTCGGTTCAGCGGTCCGGTCCAGCCTCAAACCGGGACCGAACTGCTGAACGTCGGTTTCTTCATATTTCCACCGCACGCCGACCGGTTCTCCACCGGTTCCTGACGCGGCCGGTCGGTTCGCGTCGGTGGCGGCCGGTGGCGTCGGTTTCTGTACAGCCCTAGTATTGTAGTCTCTGATGCCAAAGTTAGTAAATTCTCTTGGAAGTTTGTAAATAAGTGAGAGGGTTTAGGGATCAAAGAGCGTTCCTCGTACCTGAGACTTATTATTTATCCCATTAGTCTGGGGGGACAAATCATGTATGTCCCTACACAGTATGTGCCTTTTCATATTGTTCATTCTGTCATAATCTTTTAATGTGGCATGGTTTTGCAACAACACTATTAATGTAGCGTGTAGTTCAAATAGTGGTGTCATTAATGCAGCATTGTTCATTGGCCTTGCTTTTATCCTTTGTGAGTTGTCGATATTCCCATATCAGCAGATCGAGGATTATTCGTATTTTTCGCTATGTTTCGTACGAGTTCTCAAGTTCGAAACGTAGCCGAGTGATGTTAGACTGGTCTATTCCGTCAGCCACTTGATCCCTTTCCCTGGCAGGCACCTTGCTTTATAGATGGTCTTGAGACCTTGTGCCACGGTATTGGGCGAAAGCCCAGTGGGTTTTGTGAAGTTGGAAAAATTCCCTTACACCACACATTTGGAAATAAAATAAAACACAAAAAAAAAAAAATTATGTGTGGTGCATGGTGTGAAGATGATGAATATAATTTTTCTTTATAATTACATGTATCACTCCTTTTATTTTTAACCAAAGTTAAATTGCTTTCAAATGGTGTCTGCCTCCTTTTACTTAAACATGTCTTGCAAAGTATTTCGATTTATTACTTATCAATTTTATCCATGCCAAACACGATGTTGGATAAAATCAAGAGGCTTATGAGTACTTTCTTTTGGGGCGTTCGGGAAGGCAAGCCAAAACGGAAATGGTGTTTGTGGGATGAGATGTTAAACCAATTTTGGAAGGGGATGTGGGTTTTCGGAACCTTCATAAGTTCAAAATTCTTTCCATACGAAGCTTGCTTGGGATCTTCTCCAAGATAAATCTCTATGGTCCCAATTTTTCTTAGCTAAATATGTGGATTTGGAATATATATCGCTTGTTGATTCTCGTAAAGAAACTAGGTTTTGACGAATGATTATGAAGAGTTTTCCATTTGTGCAAAAAACTCACTGTGGCGGGTAAAAAATGGAAACTTATCTTTTTGGAGGAATCATTGGGTTGGTGAGACCCCTTTGTGTGATTATAGCAATTACATACATTTTTTCTTTAACATTGGCGGAGTGTAAATCTGGAGAATATTGGAATATTGATCTTTTTCAAAGATTGGTTGGTTTGGAAAAAACAGATATGCTGATTAAAAAATTGGGAAAGTTAAAAAATGATGAAGATGTTCTTATTTGGGTCCCTAAGGCGGATGGTTTGTTTTCCACTAAAAGTGTCTGGGAGTGCCTTCGTACTCGTTCACCTATGTCTCGATGGATGGATTGGGCTTGACACCCTTTTATTCCTGAAAAAATGTCTGTTTTGATGTGGTGCATGGTTGCCTTCCTGTGGATGATATATTATGAAAAGTTGGTATTATTTTAGTTTTCAAATTGTGATTGTTGTGCTTCGGGTGCCTATGAGGATCAGAATCATGTGCTTGCTTTGGGTGAGTTTGCGTCACAGATTTGGAGTCGTGCCTGTCTCCAGTTAGGCATGCCAAACTTGATTGGTAGAAATTGGAAAGAACGGGTGGAGTGTTGGTTTCGGCGGGCCATACGTTCATCTTGTAATGGACAGATTCTTGATATCATTCCTATTATTATCACATGACGTTTATGGTAGAGGAGATGTAAGGCTCGGATGGAGAGCTCCTTTGAAACTATTGAAACGATATGGATTTCTATTAAATATTCGTTGTCCTAAGTGGTTTTAAAATTTAAAGATCAAACTAATTTCAGTAAAAGAGATGAGGAGTTGCTGCAATCTTTACATATTTCTATCCCAAGGCTTCGTATGAGGGGTGAAAAGATTGTGAGGTGGGAGAAACCAAAAATTGGTTGGTGTAAACTTAACGTAGATGGTTGCTCATTGGGAAATCCAGATGTATCAGGAGTAGGAGGAGTAATTCGTGATCATGATGGAGAGTTGCATTTGTGATTTTCTACTCCTATTGGTTGCTGCTCTAATAATCATGCTGAAGTTATGTGTTTGTTTTATGGTTTGAGACATGCTAGGTGTATGGATTTTGATGTTATTGAGATTGAGATAGAGTCAAAATTGATTATTGACTGGATTGGAAAGAGAAGATGTGGTTTGTGGTATCTAGAAGATTACTGGGAATAAATTATAAGCTTTCTTGGTTAGGTTTGTTTCACATATCAACACATCTATAGGGAGTACAGTGTGATTGATGATTTTCTAGCTAAATTTGGTGCTAAATGGAGTAATATTATTTATTCTTCTGTGTTGGATCTTCCACGGAAGGCTAGAGGTTTCCTAAGACTTAATAAGGGCGGTTTGCCATATTTAAGAAAAAAATAAGTGTATGTTAGTTACAAGTCTTTATTTGAGTTTATTATTTTATTAGGTTGTCTTTGTAATTAATTGTTTTGTTCTGAGGTTAATTTTAATCTTTTGCGTGCTCGGATTTTAATATTTTTGTAACCCCTAAGTATTATATTGTAATTACGGTATTATTCCGTTATAAGTAAAAATTTATTAATAAAATTAAAATACCGTTCTTTTATCTGAAAAAAACAAAAACAAAGCTAGCTGTATTTATTAACCACGGAATAAGTTCAGTATCTGAGCCAGATTACAACGAGTCTGATGGTACCCTCAATTTGTGGTGACGAAGCGCTGACGTGGCGTGATCTTCAGAGTCCAAATCGAATTGATCCGGTTGTTAGTGCTGCCTTGTGGTACGGTGCGTGCAATCTTGATTTTATTCTGCACGACTATTTTTGAAGCTAATATAGGATATTCAATTCTCCAAATTTGCAACAGGAGGGCCTTCCTTTTTTATTATTTTGTTTTAACACGATAACAAAATGCCTTCACTTTGGGATGAGAGTAAATAGAGGCATAATGCACAACACAACTCGAATCGAAAAGAGAATGCTAAATACATCGAGTTGTACGCATTTCATTTGAGAAAAAGTTGTTTGATATAAAAAAAAAAAGAGAAGATTTTTACATAAAAATTTAATATTTATTTAGGCCCCATTTGATTCTATAAATCAACTCATCTTATATAATTATTATAATTATTTTTAATTTTTATATACAATATGATAAATAATATACTTTTTTAAAATTTAAAATTTAAAATTATATTTTAATAATATTTTATTTATCATATAATCAAATATGATTTTACTAATTTTAAAAATTAGTATGACATTGGAGAGGAAGAGGCAAATTTAAAGACAGTTGCCTAAAATGGAATCGTAAATGTCAAGGACAAGGAGTTTCCGAAGACATTTGTGGCCTACAAAACTTGGTGGGAGAAGATAGAGAAACACCTGCAGTCGTCGTCATCATCATCTTAAAATCTCAAAAAATAGGAAAACTATATATATATACGACAGCCATCTTTCTCGAGAAGAATAATGTGTATAGTGTAAAGCAGTGAATAATGTACCAAAAGTCTTGATGGATGTTGACCTTGTTTTAGAATAAAAGTTGTCGCAAAGTGCCTAGAAAACAATACAAGTTGCAGGAACAGAACAATTTTAGTTGCTGTTCCGCTCATAAAAATCAATAGACAAACAATAAATGTGGCCCATTTTTTTTGCAACTTGACAGTTTCTCCTTTTGTTTAGTTTAGTGCGCCAGCTGTGATATTTTCTTCCATTTTACACCAACCCAGACAGATAAAATACTCTTGTATATTACACATGGCAAAGGAAAAAGTTAAAGACAGTCGATTTTGTACACTCCTTGTGCACGAATCCCACCTTGCGCGTACGGAAATTAAAATAGAGCGTTTGAACGTGCTCATCTTCCCGGCACTCACTTCGAATGGATGTGTACTTATGTTAATAATCTAGTCTTTTTTTTTTCTCATACTTCAGAGACTACCAACCTGACGCTCTACTACTACCAGTGCACTACTTCTTCCACTCTTCTTCAAGCTCAGCCGCTGGATGGTTTTTCGTGAAGGGTCCGGTGGAAAGGGTGGGTTCAACACCAGCAAGAATGATTTTGCTTACTACTGTAAAATTGAGTCTTTTATATCAACGTGTGGATCAGATGGTAAGTATATATCCAGTTTTGGAGGTGCTAGGCGAGAAGGGAAAAAATAAAACGGAATTGCCCACGAATCATTTTTTCTCCATATCACTAATATCACAAGACATAAGGCGTTGAATCTCCAAAATAGAAAAATGCATGAAGGGTACAAGATAAAAATAACATCTCCTTCTCCCAGCAAAACCCAAACCCAATCACAACAACCCTTAAAGAAATAGGAAAAAAAATCATGATAGAGAATTTCTCCAAGGCCATAACGCACCAGATCTCAAATTCTCAACAATCCATTATTAAATCCCATTAACAAACTGTTTTCTCCCACTGAAAAAGTACCAAGTAATAAAATTTGCACAGATCGCATCATGACAAAGAAAAAAGATGGATCCTTTCTTTATCAATTAATTGCAAGTTTCTATGGTCTTGTATTCATAAATTTATGTGATGACGAATGGCTGAAAGAAAACCAAAGGTGGAAGGAGAGGCATGAAATATGAGTTGCTAGCCGTTGTTTGAAAGAAAGGAGGAGAAAGAAAGTCATCAATTTGGGGGAGGAACGAGAGAGAGAACGAGAGACAATTGGCGACATGGGGCAAAAAATCTAAAAACTTAGACAAAATGGGCAATGTGGAACGAGAGAGACAGAGTGCCGTTCGTCGTCTGCTTCTTTATGTTTCTTTTTTTCTTGTTTTTAATAAAACAAGCCGACACGTGTCATTAGGGGTGCGCAAATTCATGCACGAATTTGACTGTACATAGTAGAACCGCATTGCAAAAGGCAAACATTTCCTATAATAAAAGGAAAGAGGTCAGAAGTTGTTCCCCTTTGTGAGGCGGCAATGCGAGAACGAACGACCATTGAGGTAAGCCATTATTGTATTTAATCCACGAATTATACAGACATCAATGGTCCATGTGACGCAGGGATTATAATACTTCTCCACTCTAGCCTTTTTAAAAAATTAATTAATTTTCATTCATCATCCATCGCATATCAGACTTTCATTCGTATCTTAAAGTATTAAAAGTTTTAACTTATTAGTTAAAGCTATCTATATATTTTAAGTCTCATAATCCATTAAAATAAACAAAAATTGATGAGTAAGAATATTTATATAAATATTTCACAACACATATTTTAAGATGAGAATATTTTTATAAAATTACGTTATTTTTATAACTTATTTTATAAAAATATCTCTATTTTAAAATATAATTATATAAAATATTATAAAACTTGACGTGTATTTATCATTTTCATCCTCTGTTTTGTACTTTGTCTTTTATTTGCAACTGGAAAGTGACCTTTCCGGGCCTAGTACTGCAGGACCCAACTAGTTCTCGATCATGAAATATTATTGAGAACCAGTTAAAATACATTTGTTTTTATAGATGAGATGAGTTGAATTGAGATTAAAATTAAAAAATTAAAAAAAATATTGTTAGAATTTTTTTTTAATATTTTTTTATTTTAAGATTTAAAAAATTTAAAAAATTTATTTTATTTATATGAGAATTTAAAAAAATTATAATAATTAGATAAAATAAATTAAAATAAATTGTGAAAACAAACGAGACCTTATGTCCCTGATTTCTACTTTTTATTGGCAATGTGATGGCAGAGTCCAGCTTGAAAGGCTCCCCCCAGTATGTCATTAATTTGGATTGGATCAAACGATGACACACAACAAAATGAGGCCCAATGGGCAACAGAATCTCCTGGCCTGCAGTTGAAAGGACTGGAGTCCGAGTACCAAGATTGACCATACAATTCACTTCATTTCAAATGAATATTGAGACGTATATATACATGTGAACAGTGTATAAACAATAATACTTGTGAAGCAGATCGACAGCATGGTTGTTGGTCTGTTTGACCAGACCCCGAAAGTGGTATCAATTCAGCCCTTATCAATGCCTGCTACTCCCTATTAATGCACGGCGTTTTTGTTTTTGCCATGTTCCATTTAATTCTGCATGTGTTTTCACAGCAATTGCATGGTAATCTTGACGACTCTTTTGCTATACATAATGGGTTGTAAAATATACAGTTGGGAGTCTACGCACAAATATTAGATCACCGCACTGTTGGGTAGTAATTCAACAACTCCGCCTGACTATTCTAATTCTGGCGACCCAATCTGGAATGCAATAAACGAGGTTGGCTCTGCTTTCAATTCGTTTGACAAGAACTTTGCTGCCCAGTACAAATGAACGTCCACAAAAAAAAAGGAAAAAACAAAAAACCTAAGAATTATAAATTGGATTATTTTGCATCGTAAATTGTTGCTTTGTTTACTATCAGTCATTTGGTGAAAGTTTAGACACTCGATTACATCTTTACTACCTTCTAAATACTTTTAGTTTTCTTTTCATCTTCTACTCTGAACTGTTGAAATTTTTTTGCCAGTGGAAGCTGATTCATGACAAACAAGTACTACTACTGGAGAGGATAAAACTTTTTGGGAGAGGGGGATCAAGAGTCGGAAGAAATTGGATCAATCCTTCACTCCCCGGCCAGTACACCCACAGCTTACAATCTACGAATTAAACTAATTAATCATCCTACCGTAGAACCTACTGTGAATTATTAAAGCCCAAACGCAGCCTCATGTGCGTGGGCTGTTCATTTTGAGTTCAAGCCCATTCTCAGTCGGGTACGTTTAATTATAATTTATAGGCTTATACATAATATATATTAGCTTGCATGCATGTGGAGAACCTGGTGTGGTCATATAAATTCTGAATGATCAACAAGACCTGGAGAGAGTAATGGTATATATAATAGTGAAGTATGTTAGTGTTGTACAGTTGTTTTAAAAAAAGTAGTGTTTATTATTAAAAAATTAATTTCTTTTTATGTCATGGATCCCGTATTTATTCATTTTTAAAAAAATGATTGTATGATACTTACACATTCATGACTGTAACTATCATTACTCTAATTATACTCAATTAAGTCCATGGCCTGAAAATCATGAGCCGGCAAAGTTTCATTCTTTCCATTTTCGGGGTTCATTCACATGGTTTAGTACTCCAGATTAACATTGATTTAAATGCCATTGACAACATTAATCTTTGCCATATTCATAGACGCGTCTGTATTAGCCAGTTCCTCTATTGTATATACAAGCCCTTCCAAATTATGTCACTATCTTAAATTTTCTTTCTTTTTGACATACTGATCAACCGAAGACTACTCATGTAGTACTTAATTTTAATTTTTTAACACTGGCAATTATCTATCAATATATACTTGTTGGAAAAAAAAACTATATATTAATATGAAACTTACAAATTATATAATATTGTGCTTCAGTACTGTTTAGATTTTTGCCGGATCTTCAACCTGATATCTAGCTAGTACTAAGATTTCGTCTCATAATCTGTGTTTATAAGTAGGAAAAAAGGTAAAGATCACTTCAATAATGTCAAACTTCATTCACATCCGTATTAAATGGGCTTTTAATGTGGAAAAATATGATAATATTCAATTATTACATTAAACTTAAGATCAAAATTAAAGGATCGATCGATATGATCAGATCAAGCCAATGCAACATGACTCAAGGTACGTACGTACAAACTGATGCAGTTGCATTGAACTCGTCACTCAAACTATATATTTTCAGTTCGACGTAGGTACAAAGCACATATATAAATTGCAAAGCTAGGGAGCGATATATATATATATATATATATATAATAATAAGTGATTATCTAATTATAAATAGTAACTTTTGTTATTTTTTTGTTAATTTTTTTTATTTTTCCGTTAAATCCGTTGAGTCCTGTTTTACTAAAAAATCCTTAAAACTCTTGATCATTTGACGTGTAGATTCCCCTTATAAAATTTAATAAAAGATCCTGTTTTATCAAAATATCTTTAAGATCCTTGACTATTTGACATGTAACTCTTTTGTAGAATTTAATAAAATATCATGTTTTACCAAAAAGTCTTTAATATTAAATTAATAATATTTTATTATTATATAGAGAGTAAATAAATAATCTAATATGGATGTAGATTAATATTCATATTTTGTTGAAATTTAGATTTTTTTTAATCTTAATTTTTTATTTTTCTTTAACTTTATATTTTCTTTTTTTAAATAAATAAGTTACTTACTTTTTTAATTTTTTAATTTAAATTATTATATCAGAAAGCAAATGCACTCCAAACCGTTCCTTAGTATATAAATATATATATATACACACACATATAATTGCTCATTTAATAAGCACCGTTGGCGATCAGTCGATGCAATTTAAAGACCCATGTGATGTGAGGTGCATTATACACTGAAATAAATGCAGACTCTTGCATGTACAGTACATAAGCAAGAAAAATCACGTAGAAAAAGAAGAATATGTAGGGCGTACGTCTTTGAAATCTCCGCATGAGCTTTCAACACAGCCTGGTTTCACGACCCGACCCCGTCATTTAATGCATGCAGGGATCGAAGAACTTTTATCTGTATTAGTCCTTTTTTGTCTAATTTTTTACATGATTTTTATGGGATCGATGACATAATATCGTCGCACATATAGAACTCATACGGAATTTTTTGTTTTGTATGGGCTCTGTTTCCACGCATTTTAATTACAACAAAAAATAAGAATCATGTGGATTCTGGCCTCCTCGTGCTCAACACAGACGATAAGTAGTACTTTTTCTTTACATCTTTTTTATTTTTTCATGCATGGAGATATAATAGTGTATTGATATATATATATATATATATATATATATATATATATAATTTTCATATTCAGAAAGTATGACATAATGTATGGTAGGTATAAAGAGGTAACGAAAGAGACCGGCGGGATGCCAATTAGAATTATCATATATAGCAGGGTCGTCGCTATATATTAGATGCATTATGATCTATATGATCACCAGTTTCATAATTAAAAAAGACTTTTTTGATTCAATTGAAAAAGAAGGATCGATCGATCGATCGATATTGAATCTTTGTTTTTTTTTGTTTTCTATATATTCGATTTTTTTTTTTCTTTTTGAGCATTTATATATAGATACTATATATTGATAGCTAGCAGCTTGATGGTTATATATACATAGGATCAATAAATTGTTTTTTTTTTTTTTTCTGAATCATTTTCCCTGGTCGTCTAAAGCATCAAATAAATTAGAAGAACGTGATTTTCGTTCCAGTACGAATGTGTCACGATGACGATGCAGGCTGCAGGCCGCGGAGCATTCAAAACTAGCTTCCTTTAATTTCCTTGGTATAAATTTATTTAAAAGAAGGACCGACAAATTAGGGCATATATACATGCAAGTGGCCCTGGACTAAAGTAATTAGAAGGCAGTCTAGCTAAGAAAAACTTTGCTCATACAAAAGACATATATATATGGTTGATCTTGTTAATTATCACATGTTGAAAGGAAATTAGTGATCACAATCTAAGATTAGTGGGTACGTTATTGTACCCACTAGGGCTGTGCAGAAAAAACCGTGGATCCGATCCGTCCGTTAAAACCGACTTGGTCCACCTGACTAAAAATGGGTTCATCGGGTCAAAGTTTAATAACGGGTTATAAACTATCAATCCGTCGAACCCGTCGAAACTGAGTCTCTTCTCTTCAGTGAAACCCATCGAATACCAGCGAAAAGTTTTATCCCCGCTGCGGAAATCCTAGTCACGGTTGCTGTTCTCCGTCGCCATCACCATTCTCCAACTCTGAGCTTCCAGGCCTCCGTTCCACTGCCTCGTTTCAAGGTTATCTCTCTATCTCTCAGCTCTCTTTGTTTCATTCTGAGTCATTGTCTGTCTCAAACGTTTCATTGTACTATTTTTGCTATATTTCCTTATGATACTTGCCATTTGGGAGAGTTGTTATTTTTCTTTGGGGCCGATTGCATGCACAAAAAGGGAAAAAAATGGAATAGCAACCTGCGTCCTAGTGGCCTGATCTCTCGCTGCTTATCCAAATTACCCTCTGTACGCCCTTACACGAAGCCCACCCCCTGCAAATCTTCAAGGTCCTCCAGATAGGAAATAATAGTTTTGTATATATCATTTTTGGAGAAATTAACTTGTGGGTAGATGGCTATGGGCTCTTACTGTTATTGTAATGCTGGATGGAGTCCCCCTTCATATCCAGGCATGAACACTGGTAAATCTCTCTAGCTCAGGCATGTTCAGTTGGGTTTAGCTTCCTCAGCTGAGAAATCTCCCAGACCCTCTACCGTTTACACATCTGCTTCAGCGTAGCTAGCGTTGCTCGAGCTAGACGCCGCCGTTTACAGATCTGTTGTCGCCGCTACTGCTAGGCAGGTCGAGGTTTGGGGATGCCTCACCTTCTCAACGAGATCTTCTCCTTCGATCCCAATACGACTTCTCTCTTTTCCTCTCCGTGGTTTGTAAATCACTGATTTTCGTTTCGTTTGTTTTTCTTGAAGAATATCAGTTTTCGTTTCTGGAAGCATGGAGAAGGAGAACGACTTGCTTTTAAAGTCGGGTCATACGGTTCAACCCGGTTTGATTTTACTCGGGTCGAGTTGGTTCGGGTTGGCGCGCTTTCAGTAGAATTATGGGTCGGGTCCAAACCCGGATTTAACAGTTGCAGGCCTAGTACCCATGAATTACTTGGCATGCAATATGTGTATTAATGTTGAATATATATGACCCATTTTATTAATTAAATGCATGAACCCTAATTAATATTTAAATTATAAGCATTAATGTTTGGCAGTACTGTGTTTAATGTTGAATTAATATACTGGCTGATCATATACTTCGCATGCATATATTCTTTTCGATCTAGTATCATTCTAATTAATTATATATAGATCATGAGTACTTATTTGACCTCATGCATTCATACACATGAGGAACCAATTATAAGCTAGAACCTGATCAATTAGGGTGGCCAAAGCTGGAGTGACATCTTTTTCTTTTAAAAGACCAGTAATATTTTCTCATATATTAAAATATATTAATCTAAAGTAGCTAGGCTATATATATATATAGAGAGAGAGAGAGAGATTTTTTAAACTTTCAACATGTTTAAAATTCTTGACCATTTCCTTGGAGCTGGATAGAAATTAATGTTTGTACATGAGCTAGGAGAAATATATACCGTATACATGCACCTTGGTTTATTAACTAATTGAGAGTGATATATAGCTTAAGATAATGTCTCGAAGCCGCCTACGTACGTACCGCTTTGGAGTGAAGGGTCGGAATATTTATACAGCTAGTGCTTAAAAAATAAATTAAAATACTGGCTAAAGTAATTATTAACTAATTGCCTTTTTATCATCAGAGATAATATTATATTTAATGCGATAGTTTAAGTATCAAATGAATAGGCCTTTTTATCAAATGTTGGGTTTCGAATCCGTGTGAGATGGATGGCAAGGAAGTAAGGTGACCATTGTTTGCATCATTTGGTAACTAGCAAAATAAATATACATATTCGGATCATATTTCAAAAAAATGAAAAGTTATAGCTTTTCATTCGCACCATGTGGTTATTTATAAATAGTCTTATTGGCTTACGAATTTAAATATAGAATGAAAAAGGCAATTTCGAAATTCTCTCTCTCCCAAAAGTTTTCATTTTTTCAAAATTTGTTATTAAGATTAGTTCATTCTATAGAGAACAGATTTCTAATCTAGAACGGATTTTTAATCTCTTAGTTGAATAGCAAAATTTGAGGGTATTCAAGATCTATTTTTATGTGTGCATAATGCAGTTAGACAAACATATTTGCTCTGGGCTTCATTGTATCTTGGAGGTAAATTCGCTTGTAACCCGTGTGCACACCGTTATTGGTGGGGGCGAATATTGACTTAAGGAAAGCGACATTGTAACGCACCTTAAAGCAAACTTTTCTCTTATTGTTTTATGTTTTACAACTTCTTTGCATCAACAATCTTAAGACAATATTTGATTACTAATGACACATAGTTTGAGAGAGTTTATTTCAAATTTTGGAAAACTTGAACGTTTTGATGGAGCCAATTTTTTACACTAGCAAAAGAAGATGCACTTCCTTCTGGCCAGCTCAAAGTGGTGTATGTTCTAACCACTCCTAGACTGTCTGCAAATGAAGACGAGACAATTGCTCAAAGTTAGGCAAGAATCAAATGGGAACAAAATGACTATATCTGCAAGGAACATATTCACAATACAATGTTTGATACATTGTTTGACGCTTACGAAAACAAAACAACTGCCAAGGATCTTTAGGACTCACTTGAGGCTAATATCTTTTAGAAGCTACAAATAAGAAATTTCTGGCTATAAAAATTTTCAATTATACCATGGTAAATTCTAGGCATATTGTTGAACAAGTCAATGAGATTATGTATATTCTTAATCAATTCTCTCAACATGAGATGAAAATGGATGAATCCATATTAGTTTCATCCATTATTAATAAACTTCTCAATTATGGAAAAATTATAAAAGAAGTTTGAAACATAAAAGAGAGGAAATGTCTCTAGAAGAATTAGGCCAACATCTTCGTATAGAAGAAGAGATTAGGCTTAGAGACATTAATGAAGAACGTGACTCTTTGACTTCCAACATGCACATGGTAAAAGAAGGAAAGACCCACAAATCCGAACAACCTAATGAATCCGTATATGAAAACCGAAAGAGAAAGAATAATTTTGGAAGAAAGTAAAGTCACTTCCAAAATGAGAATTAGAAGAATCTGGGAGTAAGTTGTTTCCATTGTGGCAAGCAAGACCATTACAAAAGAGACTGTCGTTTTCTTAAAAAGAAAAGTCAGGACTCTGGTTCTAGAGAGAATTCTGAGGCCATGATCTCTGACGTTTGAATAGTGAAAGCGTTTGTGAATATTTGTGAATAGTAGTGAAAAAGTAATAATAAAATATTGAATAATAGTGAAAATTAATTAATAGTAGTAAAAAGTAGGTGAAAAGTAATAATAATATAAGTAATAGTAGTGAAGTATTATGCGAGTACCTCAAGTACTCTCAGTACCCAAACATACGTCAGAGGTGGATTGACACATGAGCAACATGGCATGTCTGTAAAGATAAGAGCAAGTTCAAGAGGTACGAGCCAATGGAAGATGGTCATGTTATTTACATAGGGAACTCATTCACTGTCGTAGTTAAAGGCAAACGGACAGTAAAAATAGAGTTTACCTCCAGAAAAGTTCTTACTCTCAATTATGTGTACATGTACTCGAAGTTAGAAAGAATCTTGTATCTGGTAGTCTTATGAATAAGTATGAGTTTAAAAATTGTTTTTTGAGTCAAATAAATTTGTACTAACCAAAAACGGTAATTTCATGGAGAAGAGATATTTGAGTGAATGCATGTTCAAACTTGATATTAATAATTAAGTTAATATTTTTTTTAATTTATATTATTAATATGACATTATTGTTTAGAAAATATTAATGCTAGATGCTTAGAAATGATATGTTTTAATTTATGAATATGCATGCAAACAAATAAAAAATTTGACTATATATGATTGTTCTACATATTGCTATGTTTATATAATGCCTTTAAAGGATCAAGTTATTTGGATTTGTGGTATTTGAGAAACATCATGGATTATGGTAATGAGTATAACAAATTCCCTTCGGTTATAGAATGAGGTTTCATTCAGTTGTAAAAAGAATATAGATGCCAATTGGGAACTGAGCATGATGATCACAAATCTATTAGTGGTTGGATACTTACCCTTGGTGAAGGAGTAATCTCCTAGAATCAAAGAAGCAAGCATGCATAACTTACTCAACCATGATGACTAAGTTTATAACATTGGTTTCTTATAGCAAAGAGGTAGACTGGCTAAGGAATTGTTGATAGATATCTCAGATTTGGCCAAAATCAATGCCAATATCTTTGCATTGTGACAGTCTGGCTATATTGTCACGGGCCTAAGCCATATATATAATGACAAGTCTAGGTATATTAAGGCAATTACTCACAGATGGAGTAATTACGATTGATTTTACAAGATATTGCTGGAACTGGCATATCCATTAACTAAAGAACTTGCAAGAGATTTGATGTGGGACATCAAAGGGATGAGTTTAAAGCCAAAACAATAAAATCACCAATAATGGAAACTCAACTCAACTCTTGATCAGATCATGACTTGAGTTCAATGAACAAAGTACATTATGTGTTTGTGGTTTGCAAGCACTATGATATTAAAATTAGTCTTCAAACTAATTTATAATCTCAATGTTTGATGTGCTTGGTACTATAATGAAAATGAGAGGTTGAGCAATAAGCTCTGAATAGAATTATAACATGGTTATGTTAAAGTGTTTAGTTACAAGACATTTTCGATAAATCTACCTATATGAGTGTTGGGGGTGGTGCCGCCTCCTATTGAAATTAAGCTTTGTCTCTAGAGTGTTTATGAAACTAAGATATATACCAAGGTCAATCCATGTGTCGGCTTTTATGAACTATCCAAAGAGGAAAAAAAATTATATGTGAGATATATCCGACTAAACGTATAGAATCGCTAGTTCAAAGCATGTCTACTATGCTATTTTGATTAGCTTTGATGTATTTTCATTATGTGAAATTTCAAGTCCAAAAAATACATTCATTTATATATAAGTTTTCTTATTCAAACTAGGATGTATTTTGAAAATTGTGAGGGAATGTTGGAAACATTTTCAAAATAATATATATTATATTTATTATTAATAATATTTTGAGGATTTGATTTTGGAGGTTGTGAATTATTTTGAAAAGGGAGAAATTAAGAAAAATTTATAAGCTATTGCTTATGGTTATAATAATTTGGGCCTACATTTCGAATCATACATAATATATCTTATATTTATTGTTAATAATATTTTGGAGATTTGATTTTGGAAGTTGTGAATTATTTTAAAAATTGAGAAATTAAGAAAAATTTATAAACTATTGCTTATGGTTATAATAATTTGGGTCTGCATTACAAGTCAAAGTTGATAATTGACTTGGTGGTATAGATCACTTGAATCCTACAAGTTGGTAGGAGTTTGAATCATACCCTTTCAAGAAAAAAGTTTTAATCCTCTTTGTTGAGAGGGGATGCCCCCAGTCTGCACAGGTGCTGGCTGCACGATGGGCTTATGGGCGTGCAGCTAGCGCTTGTGCAAGCACAAGCACAAGCAAATAAAATGCAAAAAATTGTACCTGTTGGGTTTCAAACCCTTGCAAGATGGATGGCAGGGAAGCAAGGTGACCATTGGACCAAGTTCAATCTTTTCATCACTTGGTAACAGGCACAATAAATTTACCTTACCGGATATAACTTTTCATTTACATCCTTTGGTTATCTATAAATAGACTCATTGGTCTACGGATTTAAATATAGAATGACGAAGACAATTTTGGAATTCTCTCTCTCCCAAAATTTTTCATCTCTTTAAAAGTTGTTATTAGGATCTGTTCATTCTGCAACGAACAGATTTCTAATCTCTTGGTTGAATAACAAAATTTGAGGGTATTCGGGATCTAATTTCGTATGTGCATAACACAATTAGACAAACATACTTTTTCTAGGCTTCATTGTATCTTGGAGGCAAATTCGCTTGTAACTCAAATGCATACCATTATTGGTAGATGTGAATATTGTCTTAAAGAAAACAATATTGTAACACGCCTTGAAACAAACTTTTCATTCACTATTTTATGTTTTGCAACCCGTTTGCACCAATATCTATCTAATCTTGATCTCGGCGTCGATCTAATGACTGAGGGTTTAGTGTATAAACCCTTACAAATTAAGTCAGATTCCTTGTTTTCCAGATGATCAGCTGGGACGTGGCATGTCCATGAGCCATGACTAGCATTAAGCATGATGATCATCTTGTGCATAAATATCTACATATGTGAAATTTTTATGACACGTACGTTCAAGATGTCTGAATCATACATTTAATTGGCCAGCGTCCATTATTTTTGCTAAAGATCATCAAAAGTCAGCAGACCAAGGGATCAACACAAAATGGGGACCATATATATTGGCAATTTGTTGTCAGGCAGATTGTGATTGCTTCCTATGCAAAGAAAACATCAAAGCACTCTTTCTTATTGGCAATTCATCATTCCATTCCAGAAATTAATAATCTAATCAATTAATGCATTCCACTAATGGATTACAATATATAAATATATACCTTCAAGCTAGGCAGTGATCTTCTTCTTGGTTGAGTCGAGAAAGATTGATCCGAATTGAAATTTTGGATCCATTGCCAATATACTTTTTTTACTTTATTAATGATCTTGACCCAAATTAAGGTCTCGGCCTGCATGTGAGAGATTGATTATGCTCGCTAAAATTGGAAGGTGATATTGCACGTACGCAATATATAAAATGCTAGCAGCTAGGCGTTGTTGCAAAATCAAACTAAAATTCTTGCACTTTACAAGAAAATTGTTTACTTGTAAAGAGTTATTTCCAGCAAAATGATTATAATTTTCAGTTAAAATGAGTTTGTTTTTCTCATAAATAGTCATTTTTATCTTAAAAAAATGTCACAAATATCTATTTTTCTTGTAATGGTGCGCTTGCGATCAATCGCAATCAAATACTTGATCATGCGCACAATTTGTTGGACATTAATATATTACACTATTAGAGGTCGTGGGCGGCCAATTAATACCACTTTTGCATGATGCATGATGCATATATCTATATCTACTTACGCTTATATATATATATATATATATATATGTATGTATATGCATGTCCATATTTAGTGAGACTCGACCCGGCCAAGTACTGATCATGCGATGCTTAATTGCATGCAGGGTTTTTCAATAAAATGAAAGTACGTACGTAGTAGCTTTCGGAAAATAAAATGAAAAAGATATTCAATGATTTTGACACTTTTATAAAGAAGATGATCAATATCTGTCTTATCTCCCAACTAATTAATAATTGTTAGATTATTATTATTATTATTATTGGGTACTTGCCTAGGATCCCCCATCACATTATATTTTGGTCTTCTGAAAATGGTGCCATTTCAATTCACATGAACAAGTACTCATGTAAAAGATATACCAGGGGAATCAGTATGAGCTAGCTCCACCCACGGACACTCATGTTTTCTTCTGTTTTAGGACAAAATGCCAAATACTTCCTAAGCTAAAAGGATATATAGCTATATAGTCATCAATTCGTCAAGGCCTTGTACAATCTATTCCCTAAATCTTTGAAAAAACAAAAACTCTCGTTTGAGAGTTGGTGATGCAGAAGGATCTGAGTTAGATGATGCTAAGTTATTAGATTGTACGTTGATTGTGCTGAAATTAATTAATACCTTGAAATGGCAAATCAGCACAAAAATGACAGGAAATTGTGATATTTTCTTGATTTGGACAGTTTTGAACACGTTTCGATATTTTAGCTCTAACTTTTGCTACGAGTATCAGAATTGCACATATGACCCCAATTCAGAAGGTTCTTTTTGGTGTGCACATCATGATCACTTAGTATGCTCGATGTGCATCTTTTTCGAGGTCAAAATCTACTGTTTTCTCCTCTGAATCCCTATTTTTAGTTATTTTTTTACCTTTTATAGTAATTTTTCATTTATCGTTTATGAAGTGATTCAGAAATCGATTTGAGCCATATTTTTTGTAGATTATTTCTTTTATTACGTATTTATTTTTGGTGTGATTATTGAGATTTTGTTATTTTTGGTAAAATTTTAATATGATTGGTTTTCAGCTATTACAGTCCAACTTGTGGGTTGATTTCGTCATTCTTGGATTTTGACAATTTTGAATTGAACATCAAAGTCGTTTTCTCTGTATTTTGGACGATTCTCTTATCTTCATTTCCTGTAAATTATCTGTTAAAACTAACCTGCAAAATAATCTCCATTTTGTCCGGTGTTAGTTGAGTGCTAATTGGTCTTTATTTTGAATAATAGTTACACTATTTATAAACCTAACAGACATATATGTCACGCTACTTATTGTGGTACTCATTGTATACGTAAAAAGAGGCAAGGCACTAATGCTTTAATTTGTACGTAATAACTTGCTGACACGACAAGTTTGATCAACATCAGTGATTTATTGAGTGTTTTAATAATAAAAATTTGCAAATTTATTTAACTATTCAAAAGAAAACTAAGTAAATGTTATAGGTGGTACAGATACCCTGAATTATGGGTATTGTTTTAAGACGCATTTCAATTAATTCTAAAAGAAAAACTGCAGATCAGATAAAAAAAAAAAAACTGCAGGTACCTGGACAAAAATGGTTTGGAGATGATCAAGACAACTAGGTAATAATGAAATAATGTAAGAGCAATAATCTATACACATACAGCCTTTTGGGTCTTAATTACCATTTGTTGTTTTATTTGATCATCATCCAGCAGCTTGTTAATTTGAATTGTGATACACTTAAGTACTTGAGAGAATCAACTAGGGAATAATAAAAAACTTCATATATATAGTATTTTCTTTTTCTTACTTGAAGCTAATTCTCTTATTCTCCAATTTGATCAGAAAAGTCGTCACATATATTAAATATGGTCAATTTTTATTTGCTGCTTCCCCATGTCTTTTGGTTCCCGGCCAGCCTCCCATGACTTCATGAAAATTGTGAGAGAGATAGGGAGAGAGAGAGAGAGAGAGAGAGGGAGAGAGGGATTCTTCCCTTCCTTATAAGCCAGAATACGACAGGAAACCAACAGCAATAAAGTCGGTCATAAATACGTGATCTCTTATTGGACAAGTCCTTACATAACTTTTTACATAAAGAAGAAGAAGAAGAAGACATATGTATGCATGGCCATATAATGGGTGTGATTCAGCAGAGAGACTATCCAGAATCAGTACTGCCTTACTTCCACTGGTCCCACAATTAGCATCCTCAACCCTTGAGAGCTTAGATCTGAAGGAAATGCAAAGCTAAAAGACAAACAAAAGGAAACGTAGATTCTGGTCGAGTTGACTCGAAAGAGTTGAACTGGCTGAACCGCGAACATTAGACATGAGAGAAAAATTGCCCAAACTTTTAACGTTATGCTCTGATCTATATTTTGAAGCAATTGAAGCATTTCGTTGCTAATTTGTGGAAACAACGTCCAAATTGTATGCATTGGCAATACCATTTCTTTATGAGACCCCGCTTCAAAACAACATCAATTAGAAACAAATCAATAGCTCTTGGTTTGGCTTGAGGAGGGTGGTGCACGTGTGTGGGTAATTAGTTCCACTTCATGAATTTATGGCGATGACTAGCTAGGACTTTTTGTAAAGCTTTAGAACATTGGGGAATCAGAGGGGGAAGAATTGACCAAATTAAGAATGCTGTTCCAGTAATTCTTGTTATCTTCGTAGTAGTCACTGCCACTGCCGCTACCGTTTTCAGAATCATCCCCTCCATCCGATAAACTCTGATGATCATCGGAATTATTAAGCAAAAGATTAGTGAACCCTTCCTGATCTTCCATGACGTTTCCGAAATGAACATGTCCACGACTTGTCCTGATCAAAGATTCTGAACTAGTCCATGTGCCTTCCATGGACATTGAAATGTCATGAAGATTAGATGCGAAAGACAATGAGTTCTCCATGCCCTCTTTGTATTCTGACCAATGGGTGGAGTTTTCAAAGGGTTTCCAATCTTGTTCCCCTTCGTCTTTGATAATTCCGGTCTCGGAAGAACCTGAAGTAGTGCCAACAAACTCGATCAGAGGCATTGAAGTTCCCCCAATTCCAGCAGTCGTCATAACTGGCGGCGCATTCTCTGAATATGTAAGTATTGATGTAGGAGACTCGAGGTCATGGCTTCCAATTCTTGTAGCTGCAGGAACAGTACTACCGCCATTACCCTCTGTTGATTTTGACCATGCACCATTAATATTCCAGCCTACTTTAGTTACAGTACCCAGAGATCTTGGAGGCAAAGGTACTACTGGAGTGCCAAGCTGATGTTGGAATGAATGTGAACGAAGCTTTGACTCTCTAACCAATCTTGCTTCGGCTTCGAGCCGAGCACTCTCCCACTGAGCCATGTGGCTAAGGTTGGCTGCATTCTTGGATTGACCGTCGCTAGAGACTAATGCATCATTCTTGGGCTTGTGGGTAACAGGGTCAATCCCCATTTTGGCTAACCTTTTCTTAAGATGCGTATTCCAGTAGTTCTTGATCTCATTGTCCGTTCGCTTTGGCAAGTGAGTAGCTATAGCCGACCACCTGATCAAGATAATATACAATAGAGACAGACCTCAAGAACTAAACAAAACCGTAGAAATTATCAACTGCTACCGGCAATTATCAATGTTTTAACATCCAAGGACAAAAGATCAACACTTTCATGATCAGCTTGTACGAGAAAGAAACCTCATGAGTATCTATGACATGTTGAGTAGCTAGGATCCTTTACAAAAATATTATTTCATATATATATATATATATTGCATTTTTGCGCAATGAAAGTACTTTGCATTAATTAAAGATAACCCATTTAATAAGATTGAGTGTCAGAAAAATAAAAGTTATGGAAATGCATGACAGAAAGCACATTTCTAAATCTAGGTTATATTTAAAGCAAGTGCGTAGTAGCTGGCAGAATTTCAAATACTAGAAATATTTTAATTTCCGGTAGAAAACATAATTATACGGACTAGCTAGCTAGCAAGAAGGAACACGAGTAATTAATTAGATGAAGCACCAAATAATTTTGTTATCTTTTCTCCGAAACACAAAAAGCAATTTAATTCTCAATTTCACACTGACCATCTGAAGGTCCTTGAACTCTGGCAAGTCTCTTTGGATTTGCACTAGTATGTATATATGTATAAGAGAAGGAAAGAGTAAAGCTCGACTAGAGCAAGCGGGTCGACGACAGTACCCATGAATTCTGAGCATGGAAGTTTCAAGACTAATGGGAAAGTTCATTAACCACAAACAGAAGAACTAGCGGCCGGCCATGGTTTCTAATGGGAAAGTTAACACAAAATAATAATTTACAACAGAAAAATGACATATTTACGAGAAACTTTTATACCTGTTCCCTAGGAGGGCATGGAGTTGAATGATAGTTTTCTCTTCTTGTAAACTGAACTTCCCTCTCTTAATATCAGGTCTAAGATAATTGGTCCATCTCAATCTGCAGCTCTTCCCACATCTCTGCAGCCCTAGAAACAGTAAGACAGAAGGAGGTGAACTAAAACTGATAAAATATGTTACTATTATATATTGCTTCATAAAGAAAAGGATCAGTGCAGATAGACAATCACCAGCTTTAGCCGGCAAGGCACGCCAGCTTCCGTGGCCATGTTCTTCGATAAAAGCTAAGAGCTTTTGATCTTCCTCAGGCGTCCATGGCCCTTTCTTCAAGCCCACCTTGTCACAGCATGGCGACCGACCCATTTGGAAGTGGAATCAATCAGCAAAGGCAGCGAGCGGTGCTTGCTCTCTCTTCTTTATAAAACAAGAGCGGAGCACTGGACAAACTAGTCTTTGTAAGTGAAGAGATGGGCAGATCAGTAGAATGGTCAGCGACAATAATGGGATAAAGAAATAACTACGATGGATCGACCCGTGGTACATATAAAACTTGAAGGTCCAAAGTACCCCTTAAGGCCTTAACCTTCAACTAGATTTGATGGCATACTACTCATAATCTCACATTTTAACCAATAGTCCAAAATAATACGGCATCGAAGTTAATGTCTTTTCACTTATGTCCTGTTTGGACAGTAAGATAGGATAATATGAGATGATTTAAATAAAAATTAAAAATTAAATAAAATATTATTTTTTAATATTATTATTATTTAAAAATTAAAAAAAATTAAATTATTTATTATATTTTATATAAAAATTTAAAAAAATTATAATGATAAAATAAAATGAGATGAGTTGAAATTGTACCTAAATATGCAGCACCTTAATAAGTACTTGCATTTCCTTGTGGAAGAAACAAATATTTGATCAAGATATGGTAGAAAGTTGCCGTCAGGATTTTTCAACTGAGAAGCCTCCAAGAATTAATTATGACCATGGCTAGGTTCGGTTAATTTTCCAAAATGCATGTGGGTCCTCTTCGATCTGACCAATACTTTCTCACCACATTTGAGGATAGCTTTTATTTCCTACTGTAATACATTTCATATCAAACAAGAAATTAAAAAAGAAAAATGAATCAATCCTTACGTACATTTTTTACTTCATTTTCCTTACTAATTTATTGGCCGTCGTACGTACGTGATCAAGAAATTTATTGTTCCATTAACGCCGAACAGATCAGGCCTGTTGACTATAAAAAAAATAATAAAAAAAATAATAAAAAAAAAAAGATCAGGCCTATTAATTTTGTAAATGAGCGCTAGTAGCAATATAGCTAGATAAAATTTAAATGAAATTAATTTGCATGCATTTAATTATAATTAGTAGGCCTTGAATTTGCAAACCCTAAAGTCTTCCATCGAGTGCAGGTTGTCGACCCAAAAGAAATCCCACTTCAACTTCATGCATGAAACTGATTATTTCAGACAAACCCGGCCGATCTGGACTTTGGTCTCTTGGTGTCGACCGACCTACGTACGTACCTCAACTTCTCCAATGGAAGAAAAATTATTCTTTAATATTTAGCATCAATATAATCATGTACTGATCACTCATGAATGATGCGATGCACTCGCGCGTACGTACAGTGATCAAGATCAAGTTATAATAATATATATTAAAGCTACGTAGTAGTGCTATATATATGAATCTATGATCAAGATCATTAATATTATCGCTTACATAATTCTTCTAATATATAGAAACTTCATCATGATTAATCTTATGGCCGGTCGGCGTTGAAGCTCATGTGAGACTAGTACTTGTGATGGTTTTTTTATTTTTAACTTTTATTTTGTGGGAGATCTACATGATGATTTTCTAATGGTTAATATTTTAAAAAGGGCGCTAATTATTAATTAATTGACCGCACATTGTTTTAGTGCGTACTAGGTGATGAGGTTAGATTTTTTTTTTTTTTTTTATACTTGTTTCAGCAATATTTTATATGGGGAATTTATAAATTGTAAAATCCCAATATTGGATGCAATTAATTATTAATTAAATCCAAAGGGAACAGCGTGACTGCATGCGCCTTTCGCTAATTAAAAGTAGGAAAATGATAGGAATTCCAGCGATTTGCCCCCTTTTTTTTTTTTTTTTTTATATTTTTTTTACGTAATGATTAAGAAAAATATTGTTTAATAATATTGTATTTTAAAAAAAAAAAATTTAAGTGTTAAAATAATTATGTAAAAAAAATATTTAAAAGTGTTTTTTTTTTTCACATTATTTTTTAACACTTTTAAATATTTTTATAAAAAGAAAAAAATTCACAAGATTATTAAACAACATTTTCTAATCGAACATTTATTCCAAAATGTTTTTTTTTTCACTTAATGCTTTAAGATGTCTTTTTTAATGATGTTGTGAATTTTTTATTTTTTTAAAAAATATTTTTGATGATTTAAAAAATACATAAAAAAAAATGAAAAGAAAAATGAAAAAAATGAAATGCACTAGGACATCCCTTCGGGACAAGTTTTCGGTGGCTGTAGTGCCACTCTTAAAAGAATTAGAAACACAAGGGCTTGTCATGATGATGTGAATTCTGACCCCACTGCAATTACACCACATTTTCGATCATGCAAACAACGATGTCCACAGAACCAAAGAAATGTTTTGTATGCATATGTCCCCTGTGTCACTGTTAATCAATGGCCACCACGCTGCCGAAAGAGTGAGGTCGTTCTTGTCTCTGTAAGCCTTTCTTCATCTCATTTAATATTTGTCTCGTGCCTTCCAATCATCGGTCCCAATCCAGAAATATCAAAGAAACAGAGCTTTTAGTAGCCGGAGGTGGCAGTGAAAGTCTGCAGAACCATATAAAAGAGTGCTAGCTAGAAAACTCAAAATTAAGGACTGCTTCCCTGGCTGTTAAAGAAGCATATATGGTTGTAGCTCAAGCAAGATATATACACACGAGCTTTGATCTCAAATATAAATGAAGCAAAACAAGTAATTTCAATAGAGAAAAGGCAAGGGTGGAGTTCGAAACCAAGTAATTAATTGACGTTGGGCCGTGACTCATGATCATGATCATCACTACTTTACCCAGATCCAGAACTTGCCTTGGCGGAAAAGTTGGACAATTTATGTTGGTGATAGTGACACAGCTAGGTTGCTTCAATTGAAGAAGAAGTAGTTTCTTACAACCGTAACTGTTGGAGAGTGTTGCCATAATAATTTGGTTGAAGTAAGAGCATGCAATTTATTGAGGTGGGACTGCAGGGCTTGTGGAGGAGTATCGACCTATAGGATCATCGATTTAGTGCATGAAAAGACAAAAAGAGATCAGGCCCCAGCCCCATTATATTGGGGAAGAAGCCTTAGATATAGTACTGAGCAAAGCAAAGGGATCGTCTGATCTTATGGAATAGGGATCCAAGTTTCATACTTGGGTGAAAGGACACTGGGGACACCACCTTAAATTCTTTGTTATCTTCACGGCCAGCTTTAGGTTTCTAGCTATATGGTCCAGCATAGACTTCATAGCCCTATTAAATGATCTGTACCATTAACACTTGTCAAATTCCAATAAGTCCATATGGTCCGACTTCTCCTCAAGAAGAGAGAGAGAGAGAGAGAGAGAGAGAGAGAGAGAGAGAGTTATAAGTATGAAAGTCTCTGCATTAAATTAACCATGTTACCCGAATTAAATCAATTTATATGGAAAATAATATATTTCTCCATTTTACTTGAAAGGAATAGTATCATTTGGTGTAAATTATTATGGTGTCTTGTAGTCATTTTATATTATTTTGACAAGTAAAACAATAAAAATAATTCATATTTTTATACTAAGTATATACTATAAAAGGAAAAATAATTAGTTGCATTTCCGAAGTCATTCAATTTGGTCTGATTGGGCTTATATTTGATTTTTGGGTTTTCAGCTGCATTCTTATTTTATTATAGGCTTGGGCTGAACATTTATTTTCCTTTTTACTAGATGGATTGGTATCCATTTTTTATGGGCTCCCGATCTTATCAAGCAACCATTACGAATACATGATTAAAACGTGCTAAAAGCTCAATCTTGAGAAACGAGCCCAGCATGCTTTTGTACTGCAATTAGTAAATCCAAGCACAGGTAAGAACAGTTGGTTCGTCGTATCACGCCTAAAGCCCAAGCCCTTGCTCACTCCCCAGTTTATTTATTTATTTATTTTTATTGAGGTAATTATCGAATCTAATAAAACATATTATGAACACAGACACCTCAAGTTTTGGAGGTATAGTATTTGTTACGCGTCAAAATTAAGTATTTCAATACCATTTTTTCCCTTTATTTTATTCTTCCAAGATGGGACTAAAGAACTTGCACTCAAGAATCATGATTGTGTTTAATTTGTGTCCACCAGTACAGATCGTACCCAGCCATTGTCAGTCAGCATTACCCTTGGAGAGGTTATAACGTTCAATGTCAATAATATTGTTCTTTGCTTTATCCATGCATGATGAGAGAGAGAGAGAGAGAGAGAGAGAGAGAGAGAGAGAGAGAACTATTAGAATCCATGCGTACACGTTTTTGGTCATGATCATCATGGCTCCTAGCTATATATCAAGTTTGTCTTCATGATGATCAACCTCCCAAGTACAGCAGCTCTCAGGCAAAATTAATTCGACGAATTGATCAATGATATTACTGTGTACGTACTTTATGCAGTACGCTTTTTGCCAGTTTTTGGACCTTTATCTTAACTGTTAGTTGTTACAGATCATGGATCAAGAAACGGCATGCACGTACGTGTCCATATGTTCCAAAGTTTCGGATAGGTGCCTCGTGCCTATCCGAAACTTTTCTCATGCGTGGCTATATATTTTTCTCATAATTAAAATGGGGAAATTAAGGAAAAAGAATTCAGTGGGAAGGCTCCTTCGTATTTGATGGAACGTAACCAACATATATTGATCAATACTCCCATGCTGTCTTGACATCATATTATCAAGATCCCATGCATCATGCAGTATGATCATCGTTTTTTGGCGTTACATGATCATAACAACGTTAATGTTAGGCAACTTTGAACCTTTATCATTCGGATAGCTAGACTGACATGACCTCACCTCATCTCGTGCATGAAAGATGCTGATTATAATATACAGTATTCAGAAAGAAAGAGATAAGGTTCAGTGCACTACTACCATGCAAACTAGGAAAGACATGCACGCAGCATGTACGAGAAGCAATATTTAGAGATCAAGGTAGTTAATAATTTTTTAAAAATAAGTGTAACAAAATACATGTTAATATATACTTATATATATATATATATATATATATATATATTTTAAAAAGTGCAGATGCGTCTGATTATGCATGTAATAATATTGGATGGCCATATATAATTTAATTTTTTGTTGTTGTTTTGATCATGTGCCTTAATAGAAGGGAGAACGAGGGATCAGCTGCTAGCTCTTAGCTTAAATGGTTTGTCGTCTCTGTCGGTCGAATGCCGAGGATTCCTGACCAACTTTGCTAGATGATAATCCCTCGTTAGACATTTGACGACCACGATGCTTAGGAAATTATGTCTAATATATAAATATATATATTTTTTATATAAAGACTGGCTGGTACGGATCATACTTATTTTTCATTTTCTATATTAATCATTTCAAAAAATTATCTTTCTAATGAATCATCGTCAAATCTTTCACAGTACATGTCGGCGTTACGTATTCGGAGACCCATAAAAAGCGTAAAAGAAAGGAATATACTCCTTGAAACTTAATTAGCAAGATTAGCTGTGTGTATATATGCATATAAAATATTATAACTCAACAATAATTGTGTGTAGGGTACGGTATAATGTGAAATTGGATATCTATGGGAGACTATTATACATTAAAGAATGGCGGGTCCCATTAGGATGGGTAGGGCCCAAGGGGATGATGCTTGCAAAAAACAAAAACCAGTACATCCTGTCGAGTAGTGGGGTCGGGGTCCACGCGTCAAGGACCCACCTAACTAAACTAAAGTTGAACTTAAACTACTTGTCCGAGTTAGGTTTTAACTTTTGGGTTCTAGCTAGGCTTGTGGCTTTTAGGAGAAGTGCACGAACAGAGAATTTTTATTTATTTATTTGATAATTTTTTTCTCGATAGAGTCTGTTCAAATATAGAAGTGAAATTATCTTATCTCATTTAATTTTAACTAATAATTTTATTATTATTTATAAATTATCTCAATTTATTTTTTCTTATCTCATTATACAAATGAGTATATCTTCTTAGGAATGGTATATATAATTAGGTAGTTAGGACGGCAATAATATTGGGCAACCCCTTGAATGCCTTCAACGTCTAGAGTGGGCATTAATCTCCCGGCCATGATATTAATTAGACTAGAATCCATTGGGCAAAGGGCACGTACTAATTTTCGTCAATTTATTAGGCTAGCTGATAAACAATTCCTCGATCGATCTAGTTCATGAATTTATATAAAATAAGTATACCTTCTCTGTCAAATAAGTATACGTTTTCGTCAATTTACAAATTATATATATATATGTAGGTTGATCATGTCAAATGACAATGTTTGACTTTGAGGGTACGTAGTTATATAAGTCTCCCATTGATCTGAATTATTGTTAGTTCCCCTAAGTCATGATCCGCGGGTTAATAGGTTATAAATTTATATATATAATCTCTTGGGTATATGCAATTATAAGAGGTTTGCACAGACCTTTATTAAGTAATTACACATTATATAAATATATATACTTGTTCATCGATCGATATGTGTATATATTAATTATAAGCAAGATTTTTAATCTCTTGAGAACTCTTATGATCGTCATCATCTTTTTATGACCGGCTGACCTAAGAATCATGATTCGCCCACTGGCCACTTGCATGCCATGGAAAGTTGGGTACAACGTACTCAATAATTAATTAAACCAGCAGCGCCGTTAGCTCGAATAAGTGACAAAAGTACTCATGATTCGTTTAGCCACAGAGATAGTGTCAAGAATTCCCTTTCGTATATAATCATTTCGTGTTTGGACTAATTTACCATAGATGGTTTTGCTTGCAGTTTTTTTATATTGCTTGAAAGGACTTTTGACAAAATATTGGTACCGCTGGCTTGTTTTAATAATTTGTTAGGCGTACGTACCTTTTCGATCTTAATTTGTGAACTACAATTAATATTATAAACTAGTGAGTTTATTTTTATAATTTTCTTTTTATATATATAGAATATATAGACACGTGATGAAACCGGAACTATATAATTTTGAGTAGTAAAAACTCGATCTACTTTAGGAATATTCTAGCATAATCATGGATATTAATTGGCAAGAACTCCCAAATATATCAACAAATGATAGATTAGCGGGATTATACGAGCATGACAGACGTAACTTAATTATGAACTAATATTGAAACATTAGCGGACATAGATTGTTTTTTTGTAAATTTTTTTTGGAAGAAAATGAAATGAATTTAATTAATTCCATTCCAATTTCCAAGCCCATCACTTAAAATTAAGCAGGAATTTATCTTTGATGATATATACAATAATGTATTGCAAGGTTTATTAAAGGCCTTATACAAAATTTTGGAGATATCCTAATAATTCATTAGAGATCAATAGGGTCAGAAAATATTTATAATCCTATATATATATATATATAAATCTCCGGCCAATCTTTGGTTTTATTTTATAATTTTCTGTTAGTCGATCGGCTTCACTTGAAATTAATTAAGGTTCTAATTAATCACGTGGTGAAGAATATTCGGTTCCATATCCTCAATAAGATATAAAATACCAGCTTGCCAATAAAATTGACCGATCGATCGATCATGTTCATGTTTTGCTAATTAAAAAAATGATTATCGACTTGGACATGATATTGATGATGATGAGGCTGATCTATGGGCTGTGACATGGTGCATATATAATTGCATATATACACTGGAGATCACTAGTTAGCAGCTGCTTGCAGCTTTCGACATAACTATCTGTTTAATATCTTATACATCAATTCTTCGTTATGCAAAACCTTAATTTGTTGAAGGAAAATGATAGACATATAATTTTTTTACAACCTTATATATGTATTATTACTCTTTATTGAATAATTCGCATACTTTAGGATCTCTTAATTACTTGGAATATATCTGCATGTAATACAAATTACATCGAATCACATGAGCATGCACTTAATTTGGGTGGGGTGATATATATATATATGGCTCATGGACATAACACACGTGAAAGCATATCATATAAAACACTTTATTGACTTTCTGGACCTCTTTCAGGTGCCAAATTTTTGCTTTATTGGATTGTAATTAGAAAGAGAATCTCATGTAGTCAGTCCTTACATTCTAGCTGAGCGGTTGTTGCCTGGCAGACCTTTGTGCACAGTATACAACACGATGAAAGATAAACTTTGTACAAATTTGTTAGAAGTTAATCCACATTTATGAATGCTTCTAAGATTATTGTATTGACTTGGAGGGCCCAAGCAATATAGTTGATTTGTTTCAGAAAATGAGCTTTACTAGGGCAGTGATTCGCCCTTCCAAACTTAATCTATGAAACTTGACATGTCTAAAACTTATGATAGAGTGGATTTGAATTTTTTATTACATGTCTTGGCTAATTTTGGTTTTTCTTCTCATGTTTGTGATCTAATTAAGTCATGTATTTCCTCACCCTGGTATTCAATCATGATGAATGGTACCTTTTTGGAGTTCTTTAAAGTTGAGCATGGTTTGAGGTAAGGTGATCATGTTTCTCCTTATTTGTTTATCATTATACAAGATATGCTCTCTCGCCTTTTCAAACAATACTTGGAGAATAGAAAAATTGGTCAGTTTACTCAAGTTAGAGGTAACCCTATTATTTCCCATCTTATATATGTTAATGATATTGTTATTTTTACTAATGGTGGCAAGAGGTCTATGAGAAGTTTGATAAAGGTTTTGAAGCTTTATGAAGATTGGATGGGTCAAGATCTTAATAAGGATAAAAGTGCTATTTATTTTTCTAATAAAATTCCTATGTCCCGGAAGCTTTCCCTTATTCGTATTACAGGTTTTTCTAAAAGGGTCTTTTCCTTTTAAGTATTTGGGTGTGCCTATCATGATAGGTAGACTTAAGGCTAGTCATTTTGGTGAATTACTTGGGAAAGTTAATAAGAATATTGCAGGCTAGAAGATGAAAATGCTCTTGGCAGGTGGGCGAACTATTTTTTTGTGTCATGTCTTATCTAGTATGGTCATTCATCTTCTTTTTGTGTTATATGTTCCTAATGTTGTGCTCATGGCATTGAATAAGCTTCTTAGCCTTTACTTTTGGAGTGAATCTAATGGTAAGAGTAAGAGGAAGTGGATCTCTTGGAAGCATATTTGTAGTTCTACTGAAAACTATGGTTTGAGTATTCAGGATTTTTGGAACATTCAAAGAGATTTACATATGAAATCTGCTTAGCGTCTCATGCAGGGTCAGCCTTTATGGGTGGATTTTTTTTTTAAAGTAAGTATATTAGGAATAATCACTTATCCCTTTTGGTGCCTAATAAGGGGACCCATTTTTAGAAGTCTACTATCCATAGTATCTCAGATGTTTTAAATGGTTCTAAATGGATTGTGAAAGAGGGTAATATTTCTTTCTGGTATGATAATTGGGAGGAGGGAGGTCTTCTCAATGGCCATTTCCTAGTTCTTGAGAAACTTTTACTGAAAATAAAAGAATGACGTATTGAAAATAGGTGGGATATTCCTCTATTGGAAAGACTTGTGGTGTTATCAGAAAGCTTCTCATATGTATCAGTTCTTGACTAGGAGGATGGAGGGGCAAGATGTTTTAATTTAGTTGAAAGATAATGGTGGGATTTTAATACTAAAATTGATTAGGATTGTATTAGGGTTAGGACGCCTTCTTTACTTTGGGCTCAGTGAATTTGGCATATTAACCTTTATAAGAAAATTTTCATTATGATGTGGAAGGCTATTAATAACTGTTTGAGCGTTGATAATAGGATTAAAATGATAATAATCCCTATGATTTCTAAATGTAATTGTTGTACTATGGGAAATACGGATAATTTGAATCATGTGCTTTGTTCCCTGGGATTTTGCTTGATGTATTTGTCTGTTGGCATCGATTCAGCTAGGAGTGTATATGGGTATTTTTCAAACATGACAGGAACAAATGAATTTTTGGTTTCGTCGTGCGGATAAATCTTCCTAGGTGCGGATTATTTTTTACCTTCTCTCATCTATTGTCTCTTGGAAGCTTTGGGATAGAAGTTACAAGGCCCGATATGAAGACAAGGTTGATACGGTTGAGTCGGTTTGTCATGTTATTAAATTATTATGGTTGTATTATGGACCTGATCATGAAAGTTTCTAGAATTTCTACCAAGGATGTTGCTATTTTACATAGACTAGAAAATTCTGGTCTTATTACCTAGACCTAAGAAGATTCATGTGGTGAGGTGGATTCAACCTCCTCAAGGTTGAGTGAAACTTAATACTAATGGTAGTAGTTTTGGTAATCTTGGGCTGTCAAGAGCTGAGGGTGTTATTCGTGATAACTGTGGTAGGTTACTTGCGGCTTTTTCTGTGGTTTTGGATCCAGGTTCTAATAATTTTGCTGAAATGAGAAATTTGTTGGAATGTATTCGTAGGTGCTACCGATTGGGATTCTTTCAAGTTGAGATTGAGACTAATTCTCAACTCCTGGTTAATGACTCATTAAGGGTGACTATAATATCTGGTATTTTGAGGATTTTTTGAACGAATTACATGTTTATTTGGATTAATGTCGTAACTGATTTTCTTGCCAAGTGAGGAGCTGGTGGTTTAAATTTGGATTGGTCTGGTGATCATATGCTGCCTAGTAGTTTCAAAGGTCATCTCCGCATGAAAATAATTGGTCTCCCTTATGTGCAGATCTCGTAATGTTGCTCCTGGTTTTAGTTGTTTTGTCTAGGGTTTGGTTCTAGCTTGTCTAGTTTGGGTTATCCTCTACTTCATTGATATTTTTGTTTCGTAATCGAATGTTTTAGTAAAGGTTAATTACACTTTACCTCCTTAAACTTTCACTCAATTCACAATATACTTCCGAAACTACTAATTGCATCAAAGTGGACCCTTGAACTTTCAAAACTTCACAATCTCCCTTTCCGCCTACCAGCAGCGTTAAATCTAACGAAAATTCACTGCAAAGATGTAATTTTTATCTAATTTATTATCATTGACCATATAAAATATAAAATAATATATGCTATTAATCAATAATAAATCATTAATCATTAAATTATTTTATACCTAAGTTGTAAAAAAGTATGAATAATTTATGTACACAATGAAATTATTCGATATTTATTAACCACATATAAATGAATAAAAAAATTATTTAATGATTTATTATTAATTGATAGCATATATTATTTTATATTTTATATGATCAATGATAATAAATTAAATGAAAATTACATCTTTGCAGTGAATGTTATACACATAAGCGTATGTGTGGTGAATTTTCGTTAAATTTAACATTGTTGGTAGACGGAATGGGAGATTAGGAAATTTTGAAAGTTCCAAGGCTTACTTTGATGCAATTAGTTGTTTCAAAAGCACATTATGAATTGAATGAAAGTTCAAGTAGATAAAATTTAATTAACCCTTTTAGTAATTTTGATGCTTGGATTTTGTTTTTTGCTTATATGTATCTTCAGGTGTCTTGTTGTTACCACGATTGTCCTCCACCACAAATGAGGCTATCAATAAAATTGGGATATCTTTCTTTTCTTAAAAAAATGCTTCTAAAATTGAAAAACTCCTAGCCACTTCTATATATAAAATATATATATATATATATATATATATATATATTTAAATATAGCTTGGAGATTAGGGCTGGTTTGGATGGTGAGATGATTTTAGATAAAAGTTAAAAGTTGAATAAAATATTATTAGAATATTATTATCGTTTTGAGATTTGAAAAAATTGAATTGAATTTAAAAAAGTTGAATTGTTTATTATATTTTGTTTGAAAATTTAATAAAATTATAATGATATGATGAGATGAAACACTTTATGAATCCAAATTAGCACTAATTGATGTTGATCTCTGATTTTCTCCTCATTAAAAAGGACGTCTACAATTAGCACATGTTAATGAGTTATGACAGGTTACTAAAGTGATCCAAACTCGATCTTTTTGCTCGATCCGGTTTGATAAGCCTAACAATATGGAAAAAAACAGCAATACAACTCTTATCAATCTTATTATCTGACTGATTAGTAATGTAATACATTTTAAAAGATCACTCTATGAGTCAACTATTTAAAATAAAAACTTTGCTTGAAAAATGTAACATATGAATTGATGTATGAAACTGGAACTGATAAAATTAAGAACTGTAATTTTTTTTCATGAAATTTGGAAGTACTGAAAAACCTCATTTATGCAACGCTAATTTTATCAAAGGTCATATACCTTCGTATTTTGTCATTTATTCTTAATTAATCACCGATTATTAATTTTGGGTTGCTGGCCTAACAGATCATAATTAGCCTCATATCATATTATATATGATCACTAACTAATTATCTAGCAAAAGAAATGGCTTTATCCGGAAATAACACTAAAATATAACAAATACTTGATGCAATTAATTAGTATATTAATTCCAAGTCATGAATTTTGTACACAAGCAAACTACAAATGCATTTTGTACAATATTAAAGCTCTAAGCTGTTTTTAATGCTAATGTGCTTTAAAGTTTAAACCCAAAATGAAACAGAAGATTAGTCTCTCTCTGAACTCGTACGCATTTCTTTACAACCTATAACTTTGACGCAGAGAATCTAAACGATGTTTGATGCAGAGAATCTAACGCACACCACGAACTCGAAACGACTAATGTTTTCCTGAATTTTTTCTTTCTTCGTAACATTCATCTTCCATCTCCAAACTTAGTAACTCCATAGACTAGCAATGTCTACTGGTCCTGGTCCAGCAGAAATTGACGGATTCTGATCTTGATCTTCAAAAGACCTTTGAGCCATATCGTGGTTGGACACCGCCGAAGACATATCGGTACTAAAGCCGGTCTCGGGCGAGAACTCTCCTTTTGCATTCCGCTTCATGTCTGGAGCATTGCTTTCGAGCAACATCCTCAATACGGAGTACTGCTCGTGCATGAACGGGGTATCTGGGTAGTGCAAAGTTCCGGTGTTTGAATAGTTGCGGGATGAGTTGGGAGCAGAAGAAATATAAGACGGGTTTGAGGAAGATGAGGCGGCTAAGAAAGGAGTGTCGAAGTTCTCAACCATGTCTTCTTTGATCTTGTGGTCCTTCATTGAATCGGAGAAGCAGGTCACGTGAGACGTCTCGCCAAAACCGGTTCTTCTTTCGTTGCTGTACGGAGATGAATTTGCCAACTGGGGCAACATTGAAGGATGCAACTCGTTCGCATAGGAGTTCGGGCTACCCAACTCTGAAACGTGAGTTTTCTTCCCAGCTGAGATCTTCTTGAAGACTCTGCAGATAACCCACTCATTCTGAAAGAGAAAGCAAACATAAAAACATGAAGAACACGACAAAAAAGGGAAGATTCGCGGAAATAGAGAAGAACAAAACAGAACAGAACAAGAGATTTTACGTTGGCTGTTTTGGGGAGATTGTATGCAGAATATTTCCCTTCCAGTCTGTATTCATGCATGACCCAATTGGTTTTTACTCCTTTGGGAGCCCTTCCCTTGTAGAAAACTAGGGTTTTCTTCATCCCAACCAGTGCCTTCCCCCTATATATCTCCTTGTCTTTGCCTGTGGCTTTCCAATACCCAGAATCGGTAGCCCTGTTCGTCCTTAAGCCAGTTGGGTATTTTCTGTCTCTGACACAGAAGAAATACCATTCCTTCTCACCCATTTTAGCCTTACCTTCATTGCAAAAGAACAAAGGATCAGATTAGAACAAATATACAGCATAGAACCGGCTAATATATGCAAATGAAAGTACGAAGAAAAGCAGAGGAAAACAGTGAAATACGGTTTTGGAAACTCACATGGCAACTCCCAAGGCTCACTCTTGTTCAGATCAACCTCGCCAACTGCTATAGCCGAGAATTTTGTGTTCAGAACCTTTTGGGATAGGTAGTGAGTTATAAGTTCTTCATCAGTCGGGTGAAATCGAAAACCAGGCGGCAATTCGATTTGTTCTTCTTCTTTTCCAAGGCTGGAAACGTTTTCCATTGAACCAAATCCTCAATAAAACCCTCTGTTTTCAGAAATCAAACCTGAAAGTCTCGAGTATGGGTTTTTACAGAAAAGGGATTCAACCAACAGAACCAAATTTCAGAACCCCAAGCCTAATATAAACCCCTGATTTCTGAATAAATTCTTAGTAACAATCTTGAACTCGCCTTCTTCCGAGAAAATCACCTTATTAAGGATACAAATAAGGAGATACTTTTAGACTTTAGAAGGGAAAACTATAGAGGTTCTAGATAGAATATGAATTGAATTTTGGAGATGAAGGGAAGGGTGGACAGAGATTGAAAGATGTTGTTAAGAAAGAAAAATGTGTTGTGGGGTGAGGAACTCTTTTAAATACTGATTTTTGATAGAACGAAGCGTGGTTTGTAAGGAAACTTGGGTGGGTAGCCTCTCTCTTTGAACTTTTCTGTAATGAATTTTTTTATGTTAAATTTGACCAGGAAATATTCTGCCCCCATAGTCTGCATGTAAATGGGATTTGGTAACAACTGCTTTTAGAATTCGTTCGAAGACTCAAGTAATTATAATCTCTAGCTACTAGCTATATTAATTATGGTTATCAGGTAAACGTTTCTAGAGGGAATTCCCCTCATGAAAACTAAAGAGGGTAAAAATAAAGAAAGAAGAAGAATGGAAATCGCTATGTTGGTTGTTGTCCGCTTAACAAAATATTTCAAGTACTCCGTAGTATGAGTTGCGAAATATTACACAAAAATAAATTTATAAAATAACGTATTTAATAAAATTATTTTTATTATAAAATAAATCTAACAAATTATATAAAATTACGATTCACTATTTTTATATAATTCCTATATATGTACCTAGACACTTCTCAATTGAGTAATTTGCGGAGAAGGTCAGACCCGAACGTGGTTTGCTTGTTCGCATCTTTACCAAAATTCTGCCGCCATTTTATTATCATAATCTGTGTGAATGAACAGGGGTGTAAATTGATCCGGTAATTTTTAATCTATCATTTTTTTAGAACCGAACATTTATAAGGATTGAACTAAACCGGTAGCTCTCGGTCTATTCGGTTTAGTCTCGTGACTTTATTATTTTATTTTATTTTTTTTCAAATAAATTATTTTAAAAAATTATTTAAATTATTAAATTAAAATTAAGAGCCGGTTTGGATTGAGAGAGTGAATTATTACTAACTTATTAAAAAAGAATTTTATTATAATTATATTTATGATGTTTATATTTACTGCTTACTAATTTAGACTTTTTTTTTTAGTACGTATAATTATTAATTGTAAGGGTGGACACTCATTTTGGAGCTGAAAATTCGAGAAAAGTGAGTTCGCTCGATTGTCGCTTGACCGAAGTTCAACCTGTGAGTTCGCTCAAGCCACGTTCGACATTTCGCTTGAATCAATGTCAATGAATATCAAATAATTTCATTGTGCATAGATTATTCATGCTTACTTGCAACTTAGGTATTTTTAAAAAATTACCTAATTATTTTAATTAAGTGTAAATAGTAGAATATGTATGATGTATTAACTATTTACATATAATGACATAAATTATCACATAATTTATGATTTATTATTAATTGATAGCATATATTATTTTATATTTTATATGATCAATGATAATAAATTAGATGAAAATTGTATCATATATAATTATTATATAAAAAAATATATTAAATTATTAAAAATATTAAAATATATATAGGGATTCGATCTGATTCGGTCTGATCCAGTCCAAAATTTATAGATCCCGAGACCAGGCTGAATTTCATCAGTCCACGTATTTTGAGACCGAAACCGATTAGTCTAGAATTCGGTCTGATCTAATCTTAATCGAAAATTTTGATCCAGTTGATTTTACCAGTC
Organism: Cyclocarya paliurus; assembly: GCA_029856935.1. NCBI lineage: Eukaryota > Viridiplantae > Streptophyta > Magnoliopsida > Fagales > Juglandaceae > Cyclocarya > Cyclocarya paliurus. Next base: position 42,124,532 of record CM056946.1, on the reverse strand, counting down.
CGAACTGAATTCTTTAGTGCCCTATGAATGAATGTGAAGAAGATCCCAAAAGCGTACATCCCATCCAAAAAAATCATTAAAAAAAGGCTTAAAACTAATCTTGAAGTGATCGAATTTCGGACACAGCTCCCATCATGTCATCCACTAAAAACATGATTAATTAGTTGTTCCCTCACAAAACGACTGAATATTTTTCGCGAGTGCAATCGATTTTTCTTTGTTGGACTGGCTACGAGACAAAGTAGGTCGACAAATCCTATCCAGCGATTTTACTGTATTTATCTATGTTTTTCGTAGGATGTAAAAGACTTTGAGGCAATGCCCCTGAAGGAAACAGATACAAGAATACGTGTCTAGGTTGTATGACCAATGAAGTGATGATCCGTTTAGGAATTAGGTTTGAAGTTTTGTGGCATACACTGCCTCTAACCGAAATAAACAAAACAGATTGAAAGTTTTAGCTCTTATTGGAGTTCAATACTATAATAATATTCGTGGGTTACCACTGAGCTAGAGACCAAACCCACAGGCCATGCATACAGCTCCTAGCTAGCGAATGATGAACCGGCCTGCATGGGCACAGTTAACTGGGGACAGCAAAAGAAGAAGAAGAAGATGATCTTGATCAGTAAGACATATATATTCGTTGGGTTAGGTTCCTAGCTATTTAATTTTTGTGTGGAAAAACAGAGGTAATTCTTTTACTTTTGATCAAAGCTGCAGCTGTCATTCATGAACTAATGCAGTCATTAATACTGCAAAGAAAATTACGAGAGTCGTTTAGAGATATATAACAAGAAAAGACGTAGGTACATAATCTAGATCTTACCAACATTAATACAGCTCATTAAACCAAAAACAAAAAATGAAAAATAAAGGAAAAATAAATTAAAATCCTAGTGATAAATAAACTCAAAGATCATCTAGAAGGGGAAGTTTCCTTGTATTGAAGTACGTGATCTGATGTCATTATCTGCATCAACATATGACTTCTTTGCGTTTTAATTTATTAATTATCATGAGTACTTATCCAGATCAGCAACGAAAATGGAAGATTAATATTCTCGTACAGAACTTTTCCATCTATTAAATTATTAACAGTAATTATACCACAGCTGATCGAAATTATTCAAAATCGATCCACTGCAAGCTAGAAAAGCATATATTTATATGGCAATCTCATTTTCCTCACAGAAGGACCTGTCAGATGATAAAACCAACCCGAAAAAATAAATTGTTAACAAATTATAAACGATTAATTACGATTTAAAGATCTACTTCGACGTTCTTGTAGTGCAAAAAAAATCGCTATAAATTATAGCCATAGCTGGCAGTTTTTTCCCAAGAATTATAAGGATATATAATTCGCATGTATTTATGTAATTTTGGGTTTGATCTTTAATTTCTCGAAGTAATTATGATCATTAGGATCAATTGAGGGTCCACCAAATTAAGTAGTTTTCGTTGCATCCATGAATGCGCTTTAGAAAATATGCATGAGCTACGTATGTATGTACGTACACCGATGCATGAGAGGGTATGGTCATTGCAAAAATACAGTATAAAAGTACGTTCTAAGAAGGACCGAACGAATAAACAATCGAGTAGTGATTAATCAATAATTGGGAAGTTCTTAGTCTTTTGCATACAAAAAACAATGAGATCGATCGGAGTAACCAAGTTTATATATTAAAACAGAAAAGAATTGTACAAAAGTGGTCATGATGATCTTTTGCAAAGTGATTAGCGTTCAATAATTAAGGGTTTGCTTTCTTAATGAAGATGATTGCCAAAAGTAATCCTTTTCTCCTTTAGCAAGTAATAAAATAATGCATCCGATACGCGTGGCACTCTTAGCTATTTCAAGGAGTTTTAATCGTTCTGGGAACCCTAGTGATCCGACGGCCGAGGCTTCTCACATGGTCAAAGATCAAAATACCATCCAAAATAGAGAAATAGACTGTGCCGCCACTGCTTGGCAAACAAATAAAAAGACTTGTGGGCCGGTTGACATTTTTGACACACTTGGTGAGTTCTGTTTGGATGAGTAAAAGAAGTTCGGTGCCAAACATGAATGTGAAGTTGACATTTTGATCCGCGGTAGATCTGAGCTGGCATTGTGGGCCCTGCTTCCTGTGCTCCGACATGAGGCCTCGACTGGGGGATAGAGCACGTGGCGAGAAATGGTTCGTGCAAAAGTCGTGAGATGGGGTTGGATTAGAGTTAGGCTACCCAATTAGAATTGTCAGCTATTTGACATGATCATGATATTGTAGTTTAAGATTAAGATTATCATTTGTGATAAAGCTCTAATGGGTGGAAAAAAAAGTTCTCCTTTTTCCCCTTTTCTCTTTGGCTTTTTTAAAAAAAAAATGAAAAGCAATGTGAAATTGGACAGCTTTCGAGAGAAATTGGGTCATTGGGTAGCATTTGGTTGCGGAACATTTCAATCTTTATTGGTTCTGTTTTGGAAATTAGGGAGGCAATGGATGCTTGAAAGATTTTTAGCTGTCAATACGATTAGAAGGACCTCATCAATCAGATGATTCATTTTCAAACTGCTCGGAACCAAAATCTGGAGAGATTTATGATATGCTTTTGAGTTTATGGACCAAAAGTGGAAAGAATCTATCACTGAAAAGGAATATCACGCGGCAAATTAAAGTGTTGTGGAGTAAAGATGAGGCAACGATGAACTGATTACCATGATGCGGTCCATCTGGCAAGAGAATAAATAAACACGTCTTCTCGAGTACTAGGATGAATGTGACCAATTAATTAATGTCACGTATACAACAAAAAAAGAAAAAAAAAGAAGAAGAAGAAAAAACACAGATCTAGCTAAAGATCTGTGTTGAATTATTATAACTTAATTTAAATCATAAAATTTAGTCTCAAAGATCTCGATCGATGCACACGTTTGTCTTGGAATTATATGTGGAACACACAAAGGTAGGAGTACTTGCAACCAACTACCATTGTAATTTGTATGATAGGAGAGTTATATCAATCAATCTGAGAGATCGAGCGAGGTCATGTTAGTTCCCCGGTTGGTTTATAGTGTAACAACCCAAGACTAGTCCTGATAAGTGATTACCCATTCCTAATTTATTTAAATAGTGCTCCTAATCTATTTATTTTAGCTTTAATGTGAACTGCATGAAAGGGCATGTGAAGTTTGACCTGCCGATGGATCGAGACCGTCCGATTCAAATCGAGTTGCATTTACATTAGTGAATATAATATTCAAGACATTATTTGATGATGGCAGTTGCGAAGTTGCTATACCATTGATATGTATCCCGCTTTATGAGAGTGACAGTACGTATTTCAAAGTTATGGTCTGGACCCATTACGGGGTTTCCAAAGGTTCTGTGCCTGTGGTTAATTAGTCAAATTGTACACGTACGCAGTACGCTGCCCAGCTCTTTGATGTGAAACAATGAAATTTAAAATGTTGGAGTGGGGCCATAGCAGCAGATCATGTGCTGGTCATCCAAACAAAATTGGCTTGGGAAGTGGGTTTTGGCCATCTATCCAGTTCAATAGCTAAAGCTTAATTAGAGGATGAAAACTGATTTATACATGTCTAGGTATGTAGGTTCAGTGTAAGCCCGTTAGGAAAAAAAAGAAAAAGAAAAAGTAACATCCACTAGAAATAATAGGATTTGATTTTACTCTTCTTTGTGGGTCTAACTTTTTGAAAGGTTTGCACCGGATTTGAATGTCTGAAACAGAGCTGTCATCCGGTTCTTATTTGATTCAAAACCTAAGTGGAAGTCAAGAAAGCTTAGATCGATGTTAGGTGCTTAAACAGAGCCGCTCTTGCGCACACCAGCTAACTGGCAACTTGATAATTAGTTAAATATTCACGAATGGAAAGTTTGTCCCTCTTATATATACATATGTTCGAGGAATCAAGCCAACTCCTTTCCTTTGTTTTGTTTTTGTTTTCCTTAAAGTATAATTACGGCCTGTTTAGTCATAACTTTTGAATATATATAGTATACATTATAGCGCCTAACACAGTAATTTGCACCTTGCAACTTAAGAAAATTAGCAAATTAACTACGTAGAAACATAATCATATTCATTTTACACTGTAGAACTGACTTTTGCAACAGGACACGGACTAACTGACACACTTGCACGCATATATTTGAACAAGTACTTCATGACTTTCGTTATTGAAATCATGTGAATAGGATGGTCTATCTGATCATCTATATCAAGTACGCCGGGAAAGGGCCACAGCTGACAACAGGACAAGCAGTATAAACATAGCAACGCCTCCAAAGGATCCAATCAAAGAGCCAGATATGCGCTCGCAGAAGGAGTTGAACTGTTGGCAGATGGAAAGCCAATTTGCCCTTGTATTCCCCTTGTGTGCTAAGTATACAATAGATGCTGCTGCAGAAGCTCCAGCCGTCAATAGTGCAAGCATGGCCTATACACCAGAAAATGGAAACTTTCCCTTATATGAGAATCTGATCTCGACGAAACAATTTGTTTATCAAACTCTCATCTCTATGATGGAAAGCCATTTATCCATTTGAAAATGCTTTGATGAGCCGTCACTGGGGGCTCCCGCTGCTCTTTTTTGTGCCTTTTTTTTTTTTTTTGGTTCTTTTTTCATGAACTGTTTTTTCATTAATGTGTTTTTTAATGATTAATATTTTTTTTATTAGCTGCGAAGACTTTTTTTTTTTTTACTTTGTGATTAAGGAAATATGTTTTTAATAATGTTGTGAAATTTTTTTATTTTTTAAAAATATTTAAAAGTGTTAAAAAATCTATATAAAAAATCTATATAAAAAATACACATAAAGTGCCCAGCGAGAACTCCCAGTAGTGGCTCTAGCATTGTCCTTATCGATTAGGTTTAGTTTGGAAGTTTTTTCAAACACAAAATTCTCATCATATCATTATAACTTTTTCAAATTTTCACATAAAATATAATAAACAATTTAATTTTTTCAAATCTCAATTCAACTTTTTCAAATTTTAAAATAATAATAATATTAAAAAATAATATTTTATTCAATTTTTAACTTTCATCTCAAACTAAAAATTTTTATCTCAGCATCCAAACCTAACTAGTTATCGTGTGATTGCCAAAATATTGTGTGCGAATAGTCATAAAATGTTGATCTGGAGTTTACGTACTGTATCGGAGAAAATCAAGAGCACTCTACTTCCTTGCGCAGTACTCCTCAGGATGTGGAAGATAGACAGTGGGAGAGACAGAACCACATAGGCGCATACAATGGAATTTGCGACCACAAAAAACCTGTTAATATTGATGCACATTAATGGAGTTGATCATGAATTATCCGACGTTGTCCCAAATAGTGATGAATTTAGTTACATAATTAGTATCCCAACATATATAATCTGCATTTGAAAAATAAAAGGAATATCAATTGTAAAAACAGGGAATGAGACATACGTAAACATAGGAAAGTCATCATACTCAGCCCTGAACCGAACGAACCGAGTGACAAAGGGAAGTGTTTCACTAGTTGTCGCCATGGCTATAGAACTTCCCAGGGTACCCATAACTGCAAGGAGTCTGAAAATGAAGTCTAGAATGGACAACCCTCTGTTCATCCCACTCACTGGGGTAGATGATCTCTTCTTCCCCTCATCACCAAGCTCAAGCGCATCTGCATTGATCATTTTTGCTTGCAAACGAGGTCTTAATCAAAGGCTGTATATAACTTATATATGGAGGGCGGGGAACTTCTGAAGAAGGACCTTGACTTGAAACTTACATGGATGTGCCCTGAATAAGAGAACGCAAAGGGTATTTATATACATGATGCATGCAAGCAAGCTAGCCCATCTTAATTATTATTGCACCATGCAATTAGGTAGCAGGTTTGGTTAAACGGCAGTGGCTAGAAATTGATCTATCTCCTATAAACGGTAAGCTGGAAACCTTTTTGTTTGTTTAATTAATTACGTCCAAGCCTAACCTGGCCTGCATGCCCAGGCGTCACCATTTGAGATGATCAGAATAAGAGTTCATGATCAGATAACATGATCGTACTGACTAAAGCTAATTTTAGGGTTTGTTTTAATAATTAGGGACTACATACCTGCCCGTACTGTTGGGAGAAATACTACAAACAGCGGAAATAATTTCCTCCCACTTTGTGTGAATCTGTTAGGAAGTAATTTGATAGAGAATAATCTATAATAATATCACACACACACAAAGAGCCAAGAATTTTTACGTGGAAAACCCTTCAAAGCAAAGGGAAAAACCACGGGACCTAGTCCAGTTAAATCTTCCACTATCAACAATAATGGGTACACAAGTGTTCTCTCTAGATAACACTAGAGGTATACAATCAACAATGATCTCAAGAAAAACTTTGTTGGCAACCAAACAAGTGATAAAAGAGATTTCACCCAAAAACGGTGTTACTGTTCACGATCTCGAACACTACAAAAAACTGCTCCAAATCCGATCTCCACCGTTCAGATTATATAGCCTTGAGTTGTGAACATACTTGCAAAATTTCAGCTCAATCGGACCACAGATGACTCCGATCAAAGCTCTTGATTGAAGCTGGACGGACTGCACTGTTTTTGACAGCCTCCTCTTCTCCTTCTTCTTCTCTCTCAGTTTTTCTCTCTTTTCTCACTTATGTGACTGTTGGATGCAGGTCTTAGGTTTTTACTAAAACCTAATTAAGTTGGGCCAAAGGCCTCTCTCTCCATGTGGGCTTAATGAACCCACATGGGCCATCCTCCATATAGGAGGGAACCCACACAACAAATCTCCCCCTTTCCGACTATGTGGAGGGACTCACCATACCTGCTTTTGCTTTGCATACTTCTAGTTTTTGCATAGGTAGTGGTTTTGTCATCATATCTGACCCATTATCATCAGTATGGATTTTGTCAATCTGTAACAACTTCATATCCAATGCATTACGAATCCAGTGATACCTCACATCAATATGCTTGGATCTTGAATGAAAGGTTGAGTTCTTACTGAGATGGATGGCACTCTGACTGTCACAATAGAGAATATACTTCTCTTGTTTCTGACCCAGTTCTTCTAAGAACTTCTTCATCCATATCAACTATTTGCTTGCTTCAGTTATGGCAATATACTCAGCTTCTGTGGTAGACAAAGCAACACATTTCTATAGTTTGGATTGCCATGACACAGCTCCCCCTGAATAAGTAATCAAATACCCTGAAGTGGACTTTCTGGAATCAATGTCACCAGCCATATCTGCATCTGTAAACCCTTCAAGTATAGGTTCACCATTTCCAAAGCACAAACATACCTTAGAAGTACCTCTGAGGTATCTCAAAATCCACTTAACTGCATTCCAATGCTCTTTCCCTGGATTTGAGAGAAAGCGACTGACCACTCCAACTGCATGAGCTATATCTGGTCTTGTGCATACCATTGCATACATCAAACTACCCACTGCTGAGGCATATGGGACTCTTGCCATATCTTCCTTCTCTCTTGTTGTGGAAGGACTTTGTTTCGTGCTCAACTTGAAATGAGTAGCAAGAGGAGAGCTAACTGTCTTAGCTTTATTCATATTGAATCTGTTGAGTACTTTTTCAATATATCGCTCCTGTGACATGCGCAACTTCTTCTCTTTTCTATCTCGGTAAATTCGAATACCAAGAATTTGCTTTGCTGGCCCCAAATCCTTCATAGCAAAGGACTGATTTAACTGTTTCTTCAGATTTTCAATTCTTGAAGAATTCCTGCCAATAATCAACATGTCATCAACATAAAGCAGTAATATTATGAAGTCATCATCACAAAATTTCTGCACAAATACACAATGATCAGAGGTGGTCTTCTTGTAGCCTTGCTCTTCCATGACTAACTCAAATTTCTTATACCATTGCCTGGGCGCCTGCTTTAAACCATATAAACTTTTCTTTAGTTGACACACATAATCTTCTTTGTCTTTCACCCTGAAACCCTCTGGTTGCTCCATATAAATCTCTTCCTCTAAATCACCATGTAGGAAGGCAGTTTTCACATCCATCTGTTCAATTTCTAAGTCTAGGCTAGTTGCTAAACCAAGAACCACACGGATGGAGGACATCTTTACAACTGGAGAGAAGATCTCATCAAAGTCGATACCTTTTCGTTGACTAAATCCCTTAACAACAAGTCTAGCTTTGTGTCGTGGTCGGGAAGTGTGTTCATCTTGCTTCAATCTATAAACCCACTTGTTCTTCAAAGCTCTTTTGCCTTTGGGCAACTCTACCAGTTCAAAAGTGTGATTGTCATACAATGACTGCATCTCATCTTGCATAGCATCAACCCACTCTGCCTTGTGTTCGTCTTCCATGGCTTCTGCATAACACTGGGGCTCTCCCTCATCTGTCATTAACACATACTCTTCTGTAGAATACCGAGTGGAAGGATGTCGGTCTCTGATAGACCTCCTGAGTGGAACATCTGGTAGCATCTCTGATTCTGGCAACTGATCAAAGGTCTCATTCTGTAAAGGAGCATCTGCATCACTAGGACTCTGTTGGTCATCTTGAGTAGCATGTTCAACCTGCGCTGGCAAATCTGTCAATGGCACTGGCTCCAATTCAATCGAACCATCATTGCACCTGATCACTGCTTTATCTGTCTTCTCAATATCTTGTATGGTTTGATCTTCAATAAACACAACATCTCGGCTTCTCACTAGTTTCTTATCAACTGGATCATATAATCTGTACCCAAACTCATCTAGGCCATAACCTAGAAAGATACACTGTCGGGTTTTCACATCGAGCTTAGACCTCTCATCCTTTGGAATATGCACAAATGCTTTACAACCAAAGACACGTAAGTAATCATAGGTAACATTCTTACCAGTCCAAACTCTGTCTGGTACATCAAACTGAAGTGGAACACATGGTGTCATATTAAGAACATGTACAACTGTATTCAAAGCCTCACCCCAAAAAGATCCAGGCAATTGTGCTTGTGAAAGCAAACATCTCACTCTCTCAATCAGTGTTCTATTCATCCTCTCAGCTAAACCATTCAACTGAGGAGTCTTCGGAGGTGTCTTTTGATGCCGAATACCTTGCTGTCTGCAATAATCATCAAATGGGCCTGAATACTCTCCCCCGTTATCAGTTCTGATGCACTTCAACTTCTTTCCAGTCTGCCTCTCAACTAAGGCCTGAAACTGTTTAAACATTTCTAATACTTGATCCTTTCTTTTCAAGGTATAAACCCAAGACTTTCTTGAATGATCATCTATAAAAGTCACAAAATACAAAGAACCGCCCAGTGTTCTTGTCTTCATAGGACCACAAACATCTGAATGAACTAGATCAAGTATACCTGATTTTCTTGAAGGAGGAGAACTTTTGAAGGAGACTCTATTTTGCTTCCCTGCCAAACAGTGAGTACACTTTTTCAGAGATGCACACTTCATTCCAGACAGAAAGTTCTTCTTAGCCAGTATTGCCAAGCCTTTCTCACTCATGTGGGCAAGTCTTTTATGCCACAATTGCACTGTGTGCTCATTCTCCATCACATTAATAATGCTACTAGAGAGCCTTGCTTGTAGCATGTACAGATTTGAAACCTTCTTACCTCGAGCTATAACCATAGCACCCCTTGTAAGCTTCCATTGCCCATTACAAAAGGTGTTGCAATACCCTTCATCATCAAGTTTACTTGTAGAAATCAAGTTCAAACGAATATCAGGAATGTGCTTTACATCTCTAAGAACAAGTACCGTGCCGTTATTAGTTTCCAGGCACACATCTCCAATGCCAGTAATTTTAGCCAAGCCACCATTGCCCATCTTTACTGTGCCAAAATCACTGGGTACATAGTTTGTGAAGAGATCCTTTCGGGATGTAGCATGAATTGAGGCACCACTATCAATCACCCAGCTAGTTTCATTAGAAACAGTGTTTACAACATCATTATCATTATAAACAATGAAGAAGTCTCCAGTAGTAGTGGTGGCAACTTGATCATCCTTCTTTTCATCAACATCCTTCTTCTCATTCCCTTTCTCTTTGTTTTCTCTCTTCAATTTTCTGCAATATTTCTTGATATGCCCTTTCATGCCACAATGATAGCACTCAACATTAGCAAACTTGTTTGACTTGCTTCTGCCTTTATCTCTGTTCTTCGGACCTCTGCTTTTACTTCTCCCCCTCTTTTCTGTAACCAAGACCTCTGACTGCGAAGAAGAACTCTGTGATTTTCTTCTCATCTCTTCATTCAGAACACTGCTTTTAGCCAGATCCATATTGATTACACCATCTGGGGCTGAGTTAGATAATGACATTCTGAAGGTCTCCCAAGAGTCCGGCAATGTACCAAGCAAACACAAACCCTGTACCTCATCATCAAACTTGATACCCATTCCAGCCAACTGATTAATTATTCCTTGGAATGTGTTCAAGTGATCTGTCAACGGAGTTCCATCTTGATATCTCAAAGACATCAAATGTTTGATCAGATACATTTTATTGTTTCCAGTCTTTCGAGTATATAACTGTTCAAGTTTATTCCAGAGTGTACGTGCATGTGTCTCCCCACTAATATGGTTCAAAACATTATCATCTACCCACTGTCTGATGTACCCACAAACTTGTCTATGTTGCAAAGTCCATTCTTCATCAGATTTATTTTCAGGCTTCTCACTAGCAAACACCGGTAAATGAAACTGCTTCACAAATAAAAGGTCTTCCATTTTTCCTTTCCATATGTGATAATTAGAACCATTCAAAGTAACCATTCTACTCAAATTAGCTTTCATTATTCAACACAAAGTATTGAGCGGCTATAACCCCGCTCTAATACCACTTTGTTGGGAGAAATACTACAAACAGCGGAAATAATTTCCTCCCACTTTGTGTGAATCTGTTAGGAAGTAATTTGATAGAGAATAATCTATAATAATATCACACACACACACAAAGAGCCAAGAATTTTTACGTGGAAAACCCTTCAAAGCAAAGGGAAAAACCACGGGACCTAGTCCAGTTAAATCTTCCACTATCAACAATAATGGGTACACAAGTGTTCTCTCTAGATAACACTAGAGGTATACAATCAACAATGATCTCAAGAAAAACTTTGTTGGCAACCAAACAAGTGATAAAAGAGATTTCACCCAAAAACGATGTTACTGTTCACGATCTCGAACACTACAAAAAACTGCTCCAAATCCGATCTCCACCGTTCAGATTATATAGCCTTGAGTTGTGAATGTACTTGCAAAATTTCAGCTCAATCGGACCACAGATGAATCCGATCAAAGCTCTTGATTGAAGCTGGACGGACTGCACTGTTTTTGACAGCCTCCTCTTCTCCTTCTTCTTCTCTCTCAGTTTTTCTCTCTTTTCTCACTTATGTGACTGTTGGATGCAGGTCTTAGGTTTTTACTAAAACCTAATTAAGTTGGGCCAAAGGCCTCTCTCTCCATGTGGGCTTAATGAACCCACATGGGCCATCCTCCATATAAGAGGGAACCCACACAACACGTACTTGCTCGATCGATCTATATATGTTTTATAATTTTATAAGCAAAGTATATATATATATATATATATGCGGCCACCACGGCCTCTTCCAACTCCACCATATATATAGGGCCCAAAATTGGGAAATCATCATGACTAATTTTAGAAAATGGCCGGCAATTACTTGTAAGAAGATTATGATTTCACAACACGCATATATACGTCCAAAAATGATTAAATTCCCGGATCGGATAACGCTTCGATCGGTCGGAAACGTGGAGCAGTTACACTTACATGATGTAGTAGTACGTAGCAGCAAAATCTTAAGACACGCGAAAGGTTGAGTTGTTCTACAATTATAGCAAATATATAATATATGTCTCATCACTGAACCAAACCACTAGGATTAATTTCACCCGGCTGGGTCCTTAACTTCAGCTGAAAATAAGATAAAAGTTCCAGTCCTAGATAGCTAGAGCTAAGAGCTTAGCCATGAACCATATATACGATATCACGTCCGTCGACATGAATAAGATTTTTTAAAGGAGAATTATAACTTTAATAAGACGTGGAAACACTAAGGTACTCGTAGAATCAATTAATATAGTGACCATTTGGGTTTTTGGAACAAGTCCACCTCACAATAAGGTCGATGTTTAACATTATTTTATAGTATGCTCACACGTGAACTCCAACCGCGTTGAACTAAGCGTACCATAAAAAAAAAATTTTAAATCTGTCCCTCGTTTGTTTATAATTATGAAACATTCTTCATGTCAGCCTCTAAATCACTATTTCACACTCCACACCTCATATGTTATAAAAAACATTCATACATCCTATAAAAAACATCCTCACACTTTATAAAAAATTATAAATGTGAAGTACCTGATATCCACGGTATCTGATTTGTAATAAAACTCTATAATTATTCCTACCTTATTTTCTGTGGGTCAGCTGGCGCTCAACCTTTTTTAGCCCCTTAAAAAATCAAAAACAACTTGGGTGAGAGCTTGGGCTCATGAATTCCAATAGAAAATGACAAGACCCGCCTAGCCCAAATCAAGTCCTTGTAACGTGGAACAAGATCCAGGCTGCTGCTGGCCTGGCCAGTAACAATGACTCGTTGGCTTCTAGTGTTTATTTAGCTATATTATTTAATTAGAGGTCGTAGAACAAATGTGAGCAAGAATTTGTTTGTCCTTTCAGATTTTTTTATAAACTAAAGATTAAATCTCACCTCCCTTCCCCGATAGAAACAAGCATAAAGGGTTGACCTTTTGATTTGTGATTGGCTCAGACTTGGTCCGAAGAGGCAGATTCCAAATTACCAAAGTACTTATTTGTGAATCTCGACCTCCGTTGCTCTATTCTGTCAAGGGAGCAAAGAACAAGAAGCTGGGAAGAGAGAAGGAAAAAGCTAAAGAGATGAATCAGAACTGGAGCTCTTTTCTGATCGGTATAGTGGGTGCAACCATCACCTTGTCTGCTTATTCGCAGACTCTGGTCAATCCCACTCAGTGTATCACAGTCGGCCTCCTTGTTCTCATGTTTGGTCTTCTCGTCAGAGAAGGTTTTATATCTTTGTAATCTTTGTTGTGCTATATATCCATGTCAATTTTATACCCATGTGTAATCTGCTGTACTAACACTATGTACCCTGGCCAGTTCATGTTTTTGTTCTTTGTTGTAGTTGTTGTTGTTGTTGTTTTTTTTTTTGAGTCATTAAGAACTTGATTCAGATCCATAAGCTGATTACTTTAGCTTAGAAACTTCAATTCGAATGCTATTGCCAGTGGCGGATTGGGTATTCACTCGCAGGAGGTTCTGCGTATTGACCTTCATGATCATGTTTATCTAGATTTTTCCTGCTGGTTATTTCCTGCAGAAAAACAGATATTTTCCTTGTTTCAGCCATGGCAAAACTCAGAAATCCTTCTGTCTACATATGTTGCAGCAGTGTTAGGACGAGGTGCATGCAAGAGATTAATTAATTGCGGGCCAGAAAGTAGAAACTTTGCAATATACCAAACATGCCTCTTCCGATGTAGTTCAATAGCTCGGAAGAGCTGAACAGCGAAAAAGGCCTGAGTTTTCTGCGCGCTCAGGGGCAATCCACTATGCACTACTTTCTCAAATGTAGTTGCCGGCCAATAAATACGTGCCCCAATAATCTTCTGATCAAAAGCGTTTGATTTATGTTATATAATCATCATACCGGTCGGGTCAATACATCATTGCTTCCTTTTCCATCTAAAACCCATTCATTTTCTTTTTGGGTTTTAAACTTAAGCAAAGTCAAGGCCTTTTTAACCAACATTAGTTAAATTTGGGTGCCTCTCCTAACACGAATTTGAGTAATTTGCTCATAAAAATGGCTAGCAATGACTCGAAGTGAATGATCTTTTAGCGATGATCATCTGAAATAGCATTTATAAGGTGCACCATGTCCCAAACATGTGGTAGCAGCCTTTTCCTTGCAAAACGGGGAGGGAAATTAGAAAGCTACATACAATAATATTGTGCGAGCACGTAGGCAAAGCATATTTCACCATGTACTTAATTCTAAGCTGCATTAAGTTAGAAGCTTTTTATGTCACTGAAGATTGGAACTTCTTATTAATTTGTTCACCCTGGAGATTTGAGGTAGAAGCATGCAGCTAGCTCTACTAGGAGCAGAAATCAATTCATGAACATATACAATTAACATCAACTCGCTCGACTCTGAAATCAAGTCATCAACGTAAAAGACACAGACATCATCTTTTCCATGCAAAATCCATCACCATTCAACCTAGGTACTACGAATTACAAAGTCGAAAAACTCGAAGAGCTTGCCATGAACGACGTTATAAGCAACCAACATATATATTTTCATTCATGACAGAAGTATGTGAGTTCGACACCAGATAATTGGGTACTTGTAAACTAGCAAATCACCTAGTTTATGTTACACCGATGAACGCAATTCTCTATTCAATACCAGCCAGCAGAAAGCCTGGAACAGAAAGATTTAATTATAATATTGTATAGAAAAGGAATCCAATGCGAAGACAAATATTAAAACATTAAAAAAGTCCTTGAAGCGAAACTTTTATCACCAAGTCCAAAGTTAAAGATCGATACCTAACTACAGTTCAAAAATCACTCTTGTTATTTTGTTTTGATGGGTCTTACCAGTACTTACTCCTGCACTCGGATCAGAATGATCCTTTACTATGGATAAGAAGTTCAAAAAAAAAAACATTTTAAATCGGTCATAGTCTAGGATATGTTACTGTGATTACCTGATATCCATATAATAACTAAAAATGTAAATAAATACTCATGTAAATAATTTCGAGCATTAAATAAAAGTACTCTAGATAGAGATAAGAATTTTGTAATGTCAAAGCAGCAGTGAACAGCTTATAGTTGAGATGCGGTGCAGGCCGCAGCAACCTGAACGTGAAAACACAAGTACAAAAGAACATCAATGGCATCATCTGCAAAAGCTACAAAGGTTAGATAAAGGATAACGACCTCAATGTGAAGGAGGAAAACCCTGAAATGCAAAATCTGCAATGAGCAACTTGTTCGTCACTAACTTACAGGAAGCCATATCTATCACCAGCGCGCAACAAAATAAGTAACAGTAGTAACCATCCATCCCCACCACCACCACCAAGATCAATATTACTGAGATTATTATCATCATAAATCTAGCATGAGAAAAGGAGGCAGTTATATAGCCAGAGACGACTTGCCGATTACATCGTTCAAGGCACGTATTTAACATTAATACGAGATTAGTGGTAGATTAATGACCATATTATACTCCGATACCTAAGTTTTCCGGCAAGTCATCCTTGGCTGCATTACATAACCTCATTTACACATGCAGGACTATAGATGAAATGCATACAAAATAGGTCCACATCAGAGATGAGGAACCATAACATCAACCAGCAAAACAATCATTTTTTTCCCAACAATGAGGCAGACATGCCGACCAGCTCAACCAATCAAATGGAGCCCAAACTACAACGAACTCAGAAATGGAGAGAGGTAGGAACTTTCCCAAACGAGAAAGGAAACCTTTCACCTACTGGAATAAAGAAACAGGTTCTCCCCCTTTATTTTCATATAAAGGAAAAAACAAGCATTGACACAAAGAGGGGGGGAAGAAGCGATTGGATTGACCTCCTCTTGGCAGTGCTTGGACGAATGGAGTTTGAAGAGGAGAGAGAATCTCTACTGGTTGTTTAAAAATAAATCCACTCACTGGTATAGCAATCTAAGAAAGTAATTAATGATGCTAGCTAGTTTTGGCGCAGAAAGGACAGCTATACTCTGAGGAGCATCCAATTTCTTACTTTTATGTAATGGAGTGAGAGAAAAAGACGAATAATTTAGAGGGTTCACAGAGTTGGATGTGACAGTCCATGGTTCCAAAAGCCAAGAGATATTAAACCGAAGGATCCATCCCCATCACCTTTCTCATGAGTCATGACCCGCTTCTCAGGTAACCTTTTTTCGAGCCATTGAAAACATGGTATTGCTTTTAAATTAAATACTTTTAAACCTCTAAAATAAGATAAGATGAATTAAGTTAAAAATTAAAAGTTTAATAAAATATTAAGATTATTTTAATTTTAAAATTTTAAAATATTTATTTTATTTTATATAAAAATTTAAAAAAATATAATAATTAAATGAGATAAATTTTTTTATAAAAGTTAACGAGATCTTAATTAAATGGGGTGTCTCACCAAAATTTGTACTATTTGGCTGAAGCGAGTTGAGTTAGGTGGGTAAATTTATCACATTTGGAGAAAGAGAAAAAAAAAAAAGGAGAGGCTAGGAACAGAATGTGGTGTAAAGATAGAATTTACACCCTCCAATGGTCAGATGACATGTCATCATTCTAAAAAGATTACAATAAAACTGCCCATACAATCCTCCCTCTCTTTCTCTCCTTCTCCCCTCTCTCTTTCTCAAGCTCTGCTCTTTGTGCGATCTCTCTCCTCAAGCCGCGCCCCGAGTCTCTCTCCTCTCAAGAATGCTAACCAGGAGCATTATTTATCTTCCACAAATATACAACTTACATTGATCAATTTAAGGACTCGATTTTGGAATCATTCTCAAATCGTGTGAATGAGAAAGAAGAATCTGGGTCTGTAGCCAATGATTCGAAGAACAAAATGAAGAAACTTAAGGCAGTGAGGTGCCTGGAAATGGATAATGTGGCCATGGGTGAAGTGGGTTTTGGTTTTATGCGAACTGATGGGTTTCTAAGGTTTGTGGGGTGGACCCATTTGCATAATTATTTGCTTAAGGCTGCATGGATTGAGGGAAGGGAGACTGAGGGCGGTATCTCAACCCCCCTCTCTCTCTCTCCTACCCACCACTCTCTCTCTCCCCCTTCGAAGGTGGGTATCTCAACCACCCCCATCTCTCTCAAGCCCGAAAGAAAAAGAAAATAATCTTGATCCAGTTCCAGTCCTCTGTTAAGCACAACAATTGAAGAAATATTTTTTTGGTGAAACGTGGAAATGTTTCTAGGCATTAATATATCGCTGTAACATTTGAAGAAACATTTTTTTTGGGTATTATTCCAAGTCCAAATTCGAAGCACAACATCTTACTGCTTACTTTTTCCTTTCTCTTCTCAAATATAAAAATATTATCTCTTAAAGGGAGAGGAGAGTGAGGGTGGAGAAGAGAAATGGGAGAGAAGAGGGGAGAGCTCGGGGAAGATAGAAAAAATTGAAATAGAAAGAAAAACCCCCCTCAATTCACAACCACCGTAACACATATAAATCTCCTACGTGTCTAAATTTTATTGGAGGGTGTAAAATTGCAAAGGACACCTAATCCGGTTTGAAGCTTTTTTCAAAAAAAAAAATCCTGAGTTTAGCCAAGTAGGTATCTACGACTCCTCCAAAGGGAATTAATTATAAGCGTTTATCTTGATTTTCAAAGTTTATGGGTCAAGCCTCAATAGCACTCATGCAAGAGTCGTATGTCGTTAAGAGTAAAAATGTACAAGCTTCAAGTAGATGAGTTCTTATAAAAAAATAACTCCACCTAAAAGAATTGTAAAAAAATTATTTTTTATTAATAAAATCTACTTTTTTACAAATATTTTTTTTTCTTAGCGGTACTACAATTTTATTGAAACCAACTATAAAAACTTATCACTATACAGTACATAAGGGAAAATAAAAACACCGAAACAACAAGTAAAAAGTATACCATAAAAAAAATAAAAAGCTAAAAACAAACATGTATATAAACCTATTCTTTATGACGAAGAACGTGTAAACTAGCTTGATCCATACAAATAACTCCTAAAATGTCCAGTCAAACTATGATTGGACTCAAAGAACACCCATTTACCGCTAGGGCCCAACTTGGCTAATTTGTCTACTACATAATTTGTTTCTTGAAAAGAATGAAAGATCCATACCACCATCGAGGTCACCATCAATTTAGCTTGATTCCAATATGTCTGAATCCTCCAAGGGACAGGTCCACCTTTATCCCACTAACGAACCACAAGTTTATAGTCAATTTCCATTTCAATATGAATTATATTCATATGTGCATAGATATTCAGACCATATGAGAGAGTCTGAATCTTAGCAATATTATTAGAATTGATGTCATAATGTTTGACAAAAGCAAATATCATATGACCCTTTGCATCTCTAATGATTCCTCCACCTTCGCTTCTTCTAGGGTTTTCGATGCTACTCACATCAACATTTAGCCAAAGTTTTGAATATCGTTTTGGTTAAAACATTGGAACGAAATATTTCAAAAATTGTATCGTTTCAGGATAGTCTATATATTAATAAATTAATTATATATGTATAAATTATATGTCAAAATAACATCAATGCAAGTCTTAAAAAGTTAAAATACATATTTATAAAACTCAATAATACTTTTAAGTTCTCAATCCAACTATTAAAAAAAAAAATTACTCATCCTCATCACGAAAATAAGAGTAGGAATTTGATTTTCAGTTTTCGAAAAAAATGAATTAAAAAAATTAAGAAAATAGTTTTTAGATGTAAGAATTAGAATGAAAATTATGAAAATATATTAAAAACATAAAATTTCGGTCAGTACACTGAAAATCGACCAATACATCGAAAACCAGTCGGTATTGACAGAAACACACCGAAATGGCCAGTATTTGATCCGATACGAAACCCTATCTCACCCATATCGATTCAGTTACTATCCAGTCCGGTCGGTATCGATATGGTATTCAAAACATTGCATTCAACTTCACAAAGTTCTATGCAGATTTTTTGAGACTTTTCTATGAGGTTACAACGAGACTATCTGGTTTTTTGTACCCTACATTTTTGTTAGCAAATATGTAGGGTAAAAGAAGAATTTGATGACATGTACATGAGTGACCATATTAAGATGTGGGAGATGACATTGATGATGATGGTGAAGTATGATAAGTATAGGAAAGATTTTAATAGGATTAATATTTTGTCATATATGGTTGTTGCTTTTGACTCTCGGTATAAGATTGATGGCATGGTATATAAATTGGGAGTTGTGCACGAGAACGCATGGGTAGAGTTTATTGCGACAAGGGTTAGAAAAACTCTTGTTAGATTGTTTAATGAGTTTACCATATTCAATGGTGGAAATCTTCTGACACCTACATCTACCTCCCTCCCTCTCTAAGTGGCCTCCTCCAAAAGTCTAAGTTGGAAAAAGACGTAGGTTGGAATGGGGTGAGAGGTTGGAGCAAAATCTCATAGTCCATCATTCTACAGAGACTCAATCGAAGGTAGACAAATACTTGATAGTGAATCTTCACCCATTTATACGAGGCTTTGATATATTAGTTTGGTAGAAAACCAATGTTGTGAAGTGTCCCTTTCTTGGATAGATAACCCGCAATATTTTAGCCATCTCTATTCGCACTATAGCCTTAAAGTCGGCCTTGAGCACTAAAGGGCGCATATTGGATCCATTCTGGAATTCATTGTCTATTACCATTGTGGAGACATTGACTTGCATGCATAATTGGATCAAGGGTACCCCAATTCATGTTCCAAATATTTTTGACTTTAAGGAGCCGACAAGGAGAAAGGTGGTGGTCAACCTGGATCTGGTAATCATGGATTTTATTTTATTATTTTAATTTACTTATATTCATTCACTTAATATTAATTAAAAATTAATTGCTGTAACGATAAATAACAACGTTTACCTCCGCTGCAATATGATTTCATGTGTATTAGATCTACCATTGTCATTTGTCATTGATTTTTACAATTTGTCCTTTATTATTTTTTGTATTTATATAATTTTTGGTATCTAATTATTTTACTTGTATTTTTTTTTAACTTTTATAATCTCACTATCATATGCCTAATGACCAATCCTATCCCAAGGACCCAATATCTATTCTCGTATTGATCCTAATGAGTCAATCTCATCTTAGTTAGTACTTTTAATGTTTATAATTTTTACATTTCTAATAGATGTTTGTATTTTTAATTTTTGTTTCTTGTTTATAATTCTAATTTGTGTTCATTTTAAATTATTAATATTTCAGATTTTATGATCTCATAATCTCACAACAGTTGGCACAATTCACTAACTTTTTCAACACTATGGCCACCCCAAGTTCGAATGTCAAACAGTCGAAGTCAATTTTTCGATGAATGTTGTTCTTTTATTAATTCACTTAATTGTAATATTACTATAACAGTACAATTTATAATATTTTTAGATGAATTCGTAATCTTGTAATAATTTTCTCTTAATTTATATTATTGTAATAATTTAATTATGATTATTAGTTAATAGTTACAACTTAATAATATATAATTTATATTATTGTAAATTATTTTTTTGTTATATGAAGCATAGCAAAATTCTTGCAGAAAAGATTCTGGAAAGCTCAAAGCATCTAAAGTGGGTGCGCAATCAATATTTAGGAACCCGTGCACCCGCATCTTGTGTCTGGACTCTGGACCAAAACCTTTTTTTTTTTTTTTTGTTGTTGTTGTATGAAATCGAGGTTTTGGGTAGGCTTCCCATGACATCACTTCAACTTTTGTTATATCAAATAGGCCTCTGCCCAGTACCCATGTCCTGGGCGGCCACTGCCAAGGAATTCAGGAGTCTGGTAGAGATGACCTGTTGCACAGAGAGGAGGATTGACAAATTATCAATCGCACAAAGAGAAAAATCAATTTTTGCACCTCCAAATGCCAGTACTGGCCAGAAATATCCACAACATGCTGAAAGATTGCTTTTTATTAAACCTTCATAAGACAAAAGATATATTTGATTCACTTGAAGAGCCACGTAAAACTATTGAACCTATATCTAGCAAAATATAAAAGTGAGATAGCCCAAAATATATAATATACTCGAAGATCGTATAATATGTAGCAAGCTTAGATGCTACAAGACGGGGTGGGTGGGTACACTAATATTGATAAACAACTGAAGAAAATTAAATTGGAACTCACTTTTATTTACAGACTGCCAATCATAGAAAGGATGACTAAATTAATTCTACATTATTTGGAATATGGAGGATCTGAAGAGTTTAGGTTTCCATGAATGAAATACAAAAAGAAATGAATAATCGAACCTATCTGTCTTTGGGGCTGGAAGTTAGCTACGCGTACGAACATTTTTAATAATGTCACTGGTTAACCCCCCACGGTTCATAGAACTGCACGAAAGATGAATTAATGATACCTAAGGAAAAGCAGCATTTGTGGACCAATTAATTTCACCTATATGTGTCCTATATATATTTATATATATATCGTTATATTAAATTTAAGTAGCAGTACGGACTATCGAGAAATAAGTAGAATTTAATTTGAATGTGTTTTTAGGTACAATTATTGCATGCCTGGTAAATACCAGACCATAGTACAAATTTTGGAGCCGCAGCTTGCTTTATCAAGGCACGCTCAAATGCAACTCCTATTTTCTTTCTACAAAATACTTCTAACGCAAATTTTTTTCGATCTTATTGTCTTTAGAAATGAACTCACCCTTAAACATCCACCGGGTAAAATTGTTTCACTTTAAACTTCAAAGCACCTGCAACCTAGCATTGCCCTTTGCAAAATATCTATCAGGGTTCAGTTTTCCCTTGAATTCTCCCGAGATCGATGCATTATGGGGAAGGACAATGCTAGAGTGCCTATCAAATGTGATGTGACACCAGTACAAATGATTTTTTTTTTTTTCTTTAAGCATTTTTTAAACATTCTTAACCATTTAGAAAAAATATTTTTTATATATATAAAAAATATATATATTTTTTAATCATTTTCTTAATCATCAAGAAAAAATAAAAAAATAAAAATATATGAATCGATCAGAAAAAATATACGAAGGTCCGGCGTGATCAAAGCATTAGCCAATCGATCAGAAACAGGGGGCAGCACAATTTAAAGTCGTTACAAAAACCCACATGGTAAAGAAAAAAAGGTTGAATTATAAAAAACAGACCAATTTCTCAGTTCACTCGCCGGGGATTCCAAGTATTAGTTTTTAAAATATGACCAATTCTACAATGTTATTTCGTCCCACAGAATTAGATGAGGCCAAATGGAGCAGCCTGGCAGGCTCGAGAGCTTTGAATAGGTACAAATCGTATAACCAAAAGTTTGAAATAAAAATTGCTTTTTTTAGTGACTCCCAAGTTGGGGTAATGAGGGTTTCGATTTCATTCGTATGCATCAAATCTTCCATCTATCAATCACAGTAGATAGAAAGCACCAAGTTGTGGTCCATATTTCAATGTTCCACCAAAAAACTCAATAAAACAGCAGCTTTGTATAGGAAATATAATGTTTGGAATCAACGGCATAATAGCAAATCACAACAGTTTACCTGGATTTTGAATCTTCAGTAAGCCTTTTCTTTTCTTTTTTTTTTTTGGGGGGGGGGGGGGGGGGGCGGAGAAGGGAGGCTTTTACACTTGCCTCTGCCCTCCATTGTAAACAACACATGCATGTATATAGACCGCAAACATGAAAAATTGAAAGGTATCAGAATTGACAAACTATGTAGCATGGAAGGCAATTTGAATTCTCTACAAACCAAATTGGAACTTGCCTGTTTACGATGTTCATTCTTAGGTTTTACCTGCCTTCTATGAAGACGATACTTGTGGAACCTGCAAAAGGAATAGCACATGAAACTTATATTAACATTTGGTGAGCTAGAAATTTGCATCCCATTGAGCCCACTCTTGATGGGTGTGAAGAGAATTGACTTACCCCAAGGATCATCATGTATTAACCTTTTTTTAACAAGTCCCAAGAATCATCATTTATTAACTACATGCAAGAAATCTCCAAATCCACCTTCCAAAAGCATGCACCAAAAAAATTTACCAGCAACCAGACCCTTAAAAGCTGGCATCTTTATATCCGACTTCAGCCATGAACTCCATCAGTATCACTAAATATTTCATTTTAAAATCAAACTGCCAGGAAGCCAATGTAACTGCCAAATAGAACTTTTAAAAAAGCATGAGTTTCAGTAGTACAGCCACACACATCATTGGAGCTAAAAGATAAACACTATTTGGGTGCACACCTAATCCTTAACCATAAAACAGATGTCTCCATAATCACCAACCCATGCCTAGCTAATAATGTTGCCGCAGCTTCAGTAAAATATTCTGCTGTACTATCATTAGTCAATGCTGTTGTCAAGCAGTTCCACTAGCTCAGAGAGTCATAGACAATCATGAAAATGAACACAAGATAGACACAGCTTACTACTTTCAATCAGACTCATCATAGCTAAAGTTTCACAGATACAGACGGATATCACAACTAAGAGATTATAAAGCTGAATATAGCAGGATATGATGGTATCTGCTTTTAGATGAGCACAAGGATAAATATCAATCCTGAAATTGAGATAACATGAGAGCTGCTACATTCCAGCATAATCAGTTTGGTTTCAGAAGATAGACTCTTTTATTTTTTATGTTTCAGAAGATCACCACAATTCCAGTAAAGTTAAAAGAACCACAAAAGATCAGACTACACAGCTGAGAAATATCATGTAAACAAATTCAACACTGATACAACAACTAGAGGCTGGGAGCAACAAGGTTTTCAGTTGACCGAAATGTGAACTGGAAAAGAAAAACAGAAAAAGGCAATCCGGATATATAGGTTTATGGGTGCACAAGATATTAAGCTTGGGAAATTTGGAGTCGTGGGCGTGGCAAATCTAGATGTGTAGAAGATCTCCACTCTAAGTAGATGCGTCAAGGTAGGCCATCAGTATGTCAAACCCTGGTTCAACTGGTCTTCTGGTTTAGGCAGTAGGCTTCATCAAAAGAGGCAGTGGTCTGGCTTCAGGCTTCATAGATCTCAGCTGTTTTGTTGGGAAGGGAAAGGCAAAAAGGGAAAAGCATCAGAATTCTACACGGAGATTGGACAGGTTATGATATCAAACTGTCATTAATATGCGACTGGGCTATGTTAGAGGAAATAGCTGGTTATATCAACCGACAAGGAAAAGGATGAATGAAAACCAGACTACCTGCAGGCACCAACCAACAAACACTAGTAACCATAGTTTCTCCGACGAGAAACAGGGGTCTGGCCTGACAACCTGGTAACAAAGGTAATATCAGACTCTAGAGCTTCAGAATGGACAATAGAAAACAATAACCATACAAATCAACACTAGAAGCTTCCAGCACACATACAAAAGAGTCTAAAACGGGCATTCATTTTGCATTATAGGACATGTAAAAAGAAACTTTATGGATTCATATTCAGAAAGGTTAAAGAAAACGGAGGATTTATACTGGCTGCCAACCTCAAGCATTATTTCCACTGCATTTGGAACAGAAATAATTAGCCAATAACCACTCATAAAAATGTCCCAAAATACAAAAAGAAGCCACAGGCAAGTATAAAGATGAATAACGAAGGAAGAAAATTATTACCCAGAGCTACCAGTACGCCCTGAAGAATAACTGCCATAAGCTCCATAAGCACTGCCACTACCTCCAATCTACAAATCATGCAAAATGTATCCTTCAAACAAAAAGAATAGATACGAGAGCAACGGCAACTGATTCACATGTTTAATCACAAAAAATAAAAAATAAAACTGATTCACATACTTCAATGCATTGAATTGACTACTCGCTAACAAATAAAGTACGAGATTTAGACTAGCAGGGCAAAAGAAAGAAGAACACCCCTTGTCTGGATGGGATTGCCTTGTTCGCAGCAAGACAAAAGGGGGTGTGCGTGTGCGTGTGTGTTATACAGAATATGGAAAAATAACCAGGATAGGGATTTTAGTACTAGCATCTTGCTCGGAATAAATTTAAAAGTCAGTATACATCTATATGACAGGATAAGAAAATACCTGCGAGCCACCATAACCTCCATAACTGTCAGCAGCTGCCAAGTCACCCGAGCCACCGTAGCCACCAGAATAAGAATGTCCACGTCCATGTCTTTTACTATCTCTATTCTCATAATTTATACCATCGGAACCTTCTGCTGACACAGGCAGATAAGGCAGAACAGGAAGGAATGCAGACACTGCACCCTCTCTATCAAAAACATTAGCTCTCAATCGTGTAACTACTTGTATAAGAGCATCCTTGGCAATATCTAGGTCTCCAGAAATCTGATTATCAACATGAAGTAGCATCCATTAGGTAAATCAAACCATTTCTCTGTATAAAGAAATGCAGTGATGCTTATAACAGGGCTCCCACCCATTTTTTATGACAATAATTAGGAAAAGATACATTTCCAAAAACCCACACTGATGCCTAACCTGCACCATCTCATCATCTTCAGATGCAACCTTGGGAAGGTTCTCCTTTGAGAGTATGCGAATATTAGCTTTGGTAACTCTCCTCATCTCTGTTACAATAGATCCTCCTTTACCAATAAGGCAGCCAATTCGTGAAGTCGGGACAAGTAAGCGGGTTGTGAATGAGACAGCCCCTGAATCTCTTTCAACTTTCTCACTGCACCTGGGTTGCAAGCGCACAGCTGCTTGTATGGTGGGAGAATACGTGTCTTCAAAGAACTGAAATAGAAGTCTAGAAATCCTTAGACCGCTGCCATGTTATACTTAAATTCATGTGCCCACAAAACATATACAAACATAGAGAAAAATTTACCTCCTTTGCTGAGATAGTTATTAAGCAGTCATCTCCTTCAGCGGTGGAACTATCGACTTTAATGACTGCCCCAGAATCCTGTCTGATCTGATTGATTATGACACCACCCTTGCCAATCACACCTCCAATGTTGCCAGTGGGACAAACTAGACGAAGAGAAAATTCTTTTGAAGATGCTTCATCCCTTGGAGCCGAGTATAAGGAGCGCGACCAGTCTCCAGTATCACCCTTGTATCCTCCATAAGGACCCATCAGAGGCGCTATGCCCACAATTGGGGCACCAGCACTTGCACCCATTAACGAACCACCAGATGCATACACATTGGGCATAGCAGCAGTAAGCAAGTGCTGAGATCGTGATGGATTATCATGCAGGCGAGATGCAATTTGATGCAGAGCCTTCTTCACAACAGGGGCTTCCCCAGATATCTACAACACATAACAAACATATGAATAAGCACTCCAAATTATAAGGTTATCTCCCCTACTCTATAACAATTACCTATATTAAGCCAATAAAAACTATCTAAACAATAAACATTGAAAAAAAAAAACTCTTAACACATTATTTCAAGCCTCTAGCATATATATTCTACAAGGAGAATGAACGCAAACAATTTAGTAAGAAATACTAACAACCCCAGCATCAGTAAAATGGGTAGACATCTCCTCTCCATAATATAACAGATACATTTTCTTCAGTCAAAAAATTTATAATTTCCCACAACAGAACCTAAAAGAGGTCCAAAAGAAGACGGCAACAAAAGCATATAAATTCTATTTTAGTGTGTAAATCCAAGCAAGATAAGAAACATCTCAGCAAAATCTGACCAGATTACCTGTACGAGCTCATCAGAGCTCAAGGCACAAGGAGGCAAATGTTCATCCTTAAGAATGCGGATTTGGGCTCCAGTCTCACCACGAATATTCTGAACAATCTGTCCACCTTTTCCAATGACACAGCCAATCTGATCAGATGGAACAAGAAGCCGAGCAGTAACTTGGTGACCTCCATCAGAGTCCTCATCATCATGCAAATCTTCAGCAACAACTCTATCATGTACCTTGAAAAGAGCTTCCTGCGCCGGACAAACATGATTACCACTGTCTTCAAAGGCATTAGTCTCATCACTGGAGCTGTAGATAGTAACAACACGCTCATCACATCCTGGCACTGTCTCGCCAATCCTAATCTTTGATTTAGTGTCTGCCCTCAACTGCTTGACAATTTCTCCTCCCCTACCAATAACACTTCCAATCTTTCTTACAGGGCACAAGTACCGGTAAACAGTATCTTCTGAATCGATAACAAATTGATCTCTATCATCACCAGGATTCCTCCTTTTACTCCCTCCGTTGTCTGAATAGTCAGACTGAGAATGGGTTCTCTTGCCATAAGTGTTCCTCTGACCGGCCATTAGAAGAACTGAATTGATATTCTGTTACTAATCAAAGCACAAATTGATAAGAAAAGATCCCACTCATTTTTTTTTAAATAGCTACCCACAGCCATATGGATTGGCCGAATTCAGTTCCACCAACAACTCAACAGGTATAGACACTCTTTTACAGGATAAGAAACTTTTTTTTTTGTAAGTAAATGATTGTATTAATAAGAATAGGCATAACCCAAGTACACAAGGATAAGAAACTTGTATGACCATTACACAATAAAGATGTTATATTTAAAAGTGCTTGGGTGGTATTGCAATGTTTTTTTTTTCTTTTGATGAAGTAGGAATCCATATATTGCAATCTCATATTCCCACAACAGTAGGCGTCTTCAAATAAAATTGATGACGGTTTCCTGGTCCAGAATATGAAGCCAAAATCAAATTTAACCCCAAATAAATAAACTGAACTCCCATAACCATCAGTTACATAATCAAAATAGTCATACCGGTGCATTCCATATTATCTAGTTAACACACTTACCAGAAATTCCTTCGTTTGCCCCTAAACTAATAAGTTCCACCTAAACTATACAGAACAAACTCTTCCAATTTATGGGGGCAATAACATTATTGAAAGTAAACCTTGAACTCCAAAATAGCATTGCCCACAAATTTCAATCACACCGGGAACCAAACCCCAACTGTAATCGAACCAGGGTGGCCGTTCACTCCTTGCCACCGCTTCCTGACCCACCGAACCTAAAACGCAAGCTTTTTGCACAGCCAATGTGAAATTCAATGCCCCTCAGCTAACGCACCTAAATTCATCCCACACATTCCTATGCATGTCGCACCATACCATCATTTTTCAAGATCATAAACCGGGAACTTTTTTTTTATATACATAAGTAAGAGATTGTATTAATTAGAAAAGACTAGGCATAACCCAAGTAAGGTATTAACACCTAGTTAGGAGGCCAAATAGTCATTTCAACGAAAAGCTCGATAACAAATGTTGTTATTATTTAAAAGAGCTCTACAACTACAAGAGAATTGGACCAGCCGTATAACAAAAACCATAAATCTTAGGGGGGAAAAGAAAAAGAAAAAGTCCCCAGGGAAGTTGTCCTAGAAATATTTTCCGTCGAGACAAACAGGAACTAATTAGAGAGCGTAAGCTGCGTAACGTCGAGGACAAGGTCAACTCAGTTAAACTACAACTGTAAATATAAAAAGGCCACGGATACGAACGAATAGAGGCTAATTAAAGCGTAGATCTGAGAAATCAAAAGCCCCTTAAAACCTTAATTCCCCACCAAAAATTTGAAAAAAAAAAAAACAAGAATTTGCAGAGGATATAGAGAAGATCGTGGTAGAAGGAAAAATGGTGGAGGTAGAGGAAAAAACAGGTGATATACCTTGATCAAATGAATGGGTAAATATTTGGTGGGAACAAAATCTGTGCGGGTGACGAGTGTCTGATGAGAGTTCGCGTGAAGAGAAATCTGGCTACCTTCTCTGCGTTATTGATTTCTAGGGTTTTTGACCAGACCTGCTTTTATTGAGATATTATTACAGGGGAATATTTAGACTTTCCTCCCCATATCTTTTTACATTTTCAAGTATTTATACCGCTTTTGCTTGATCCTTTCACCTTCTTGTCTTGCCCTTTTTAAATATAAGGAGTGATTTTTAATTATTTGTCTTTTGAAAAGTCAGTCTTACCCCTGAAAGTCTACAAGCATAATAATACCATAAAAATTAAGACTAATTAATAATAAACTCAACACATAATGTAAAAATTTTCGACATCAATTATAATACAAATTTAATTATATTTTAATTTTTATATAATAAGTACTCAAATTAATATGAAACTCTAATTCATTATTTGCCATGTATATGTAACACTCCACTTGAAAGGTCCATTAAGATTTGACCTTAGTTTCCTTTCATGTTTGAGATTGTGGTAAAAAATATAACTTATACTTTTAGGACTTATAACTTATAACTTAAGTAATAAATTCTATTATTAAAAAGTTATTTGTTATTTGGTAACCATATGTTTAAAGCACTTTCAATTATGTTACATTTGTTTGAAAACAAATTAAAAAAGTATTTTATGAGGCAGAAATGACGATTACTTAAATTTTTAAAGATTATGATCATATAACTAAAAGTTTGAAGGTTGTAATTATCTAAAAATTGTATATGCATTTCCGTCTATTAACAATCTTTTTAAAATTTGAATTACGTTCTATATTATTTGGAAAAGCACTTTGAGGAAAAACATCAAGATAATGATTTTCTTCAAACGTACTTTCTAGAGCCGGTTTGGGATTGAGTTTGTAAATTTAAAAAGTGTTTTTAACTGTTTAAAAACTATTTTAAAGAAAAAATTGATATGCTTGATAAATTTATAAAAAGTATTTTAATCACCTAAAAAAGTTAAAAGTCTACTTTTTTAAAAAGCACCAAATTGAAACTTTTATCTAAAAACTCATGCAGATAACTGTATATTTTTTAAAAATTAATTTAACTAATTTTAAAAGTGTTTTAGATACATATTTATCAAACAGTAAACAATTTTTGAAGCATAGAGCTCATTATTTAAGTCTTAAAGGTATAAGTTGTATTTCTCATCACAATCTCAAACATCCACTTGGCTTATTTGATATTACAAGTGCTTTGATATATAACACCCAAACAACCTAATTTTTCTATTAAAGAGTTATTATATCTATTTAAGTACTTTTTTAGACTCATACTGCAATCCCAAACAGGACCTTAATCCTAGTTAGTGTAAAATGATGATTATTTTTTGTTTTTTTGAAAAAGTTTTAGGAATTTTTTTTTTTTAACTTAAGAATCACACTTTGGGTTTAGTTAGAATTACTGAAAGAGTTCTAACATTTTATTTTAAGATTTACTACCAAGAAACCAATAGTAGAATGACACTTGGCATTATAGCGGGTTAAGCATAAAGGGCTAAGTAGGGATGGATTTAGGGATAAGCCTAAAAGTGTTAAATTAAGGACCCTCAATCACTAAAGATGTGGTGGCTTAGGAATATATGCCATAAGCCTAGATTCATTTAGATTTATAAGGTTTTAGACTTTTCTTGAAAAACCTTAGAAATTAAGCCAATGTATTGTAGGCTTGAAGCCTTTAGGCCCAACTTGGTAAGAGTGAATGCCTTTGACCCAATTTTAGTAAGACTTGTTATTTAAACTCAAACTTGGTAGACCCTTGAGTCCTTAGATAAGCCCTCAAATCTGACACAAGGTCTATTCTATAACCCACAACCAAGCCCACCTTTAAAGCCTACACAAATGGCCTTACAAGCCCGACCCACAAGGCCCTAAAGCCTTATCTTTCATTTTTATCCTTCTAATTGAAGCTTATATACACTATAACATTGGTTTCTCTCAAGCCCAATATGTGCCTCAATCCCCTAGAGTTCCCACCTAACTATAGTTAAGCTTCTAAGTTGAGTTAAGAAGCACTAATCATCTCACACATGATTAGTAACCTCTAAACCATTTTTTAACTTAATTTTTTCTTTAATTTATTTTCCACAATTATAATATGAAATTTTTGGTTTCTTTGTTTATTTTGTTCTTAAACTAACTTAGAAGATTAGACTTGACTCAACACATGTCAATAGAAGCAAAACTATGTCAATGCCCAATTGAACACCAACCGGCACCTAGGTGCACCTTCTTGTACATTGCACCAAATCAACCCCTAGCCCACGCCATTTCCACCATTTGCTCAAGGACAATTGCACCCATCACACCTCACCACATCACTTATGGTTCAGTTTTAGCAATGGACGAAATACCTCCAAGAAATCAAACCAAAATCTAACCATTTCCTTATGAAATCTAGTTGGAATCAAATCAAATTGCCTTTAGTTTCTTCAAGAAATTTTATGCTTTTCTTTGAGCCATTCCACACTCCACCACCCTTTCCCTCCAATCCCTAAAAGGTCACTCAAGCACTCATAAATATATTGATCAATTTTCCCCCAAGGAAATGCCAAAACCGATTGGCATTGGCACTAGGCATCACTCGGTTACCACAATCACTTTGCTTCCTTCTCACTTTCTGCTCATGTATGATCACATGGTAGCCAATTCAGTCTTCTTTCCTAATCTGAAAAGGCTTCAAATGTAGGTCATCATACCTATAAAACAGACCACATAGATGAAAGAAACAAATGTGCAAAAACTATTCAATTTGGTGGAATCAAAACCATCGGCCTCTAGCATGATTTCCTCTTGGAAATCATTTTTGTTTTGTTTTAAAATCTGAACCAAGGTAGCCCCCATAGACTCTTTGCAGCACCTGCCCATGAAGAAATCATGCAGGTAGCCTTGCACTATTCACTTGCACAAGGATGACATAATATGATTTTTGGCATTCATCACTCCATCGCCCACCTCCACCAATCCCAAGCCTCACCATTATCGTGCCTCTCACCCCCCATCCCTCCAATGAACCCTATAAATACTCCCCTTCATGCCTCACGTCCTCACATCACTCCTCAAAGCGTTTCCTCTAGTATTCTTGAGAGCAAACACTTATTGTGTGATAAAAGAGTTGAAACTGAGTAGGTCATATGAGGATCTTGAAGTGAGTTGTTCTTGGAGCTTATAGGTCACAAATTTTTGTAAGTGTTCTTACCTTATCTTTTGTTAAGTGTTAGAATGATATGTTAGGTTTTAATTTATGGCATGAGAATGAGGTTTGATTTAATTTAATTGAGGATTACCATGCTAAGTTCAAAATCAGGTTAAATGGGAAGTATTGAATGCATGACCTGTTTTGGGTTGAATTTTTAGCCATGGCATGTCTTGATATTATTTTATATGATTGATTAATGTCTTCAAATGAATTTTGAAGGTTAAAATTTGAGGTTGAAAGCATGTCATGCTAGGTTTTAAATTCATATATTGTGTTGATTAGTTTAAGTTTAATTCATGAAGTTTTGATTAATTTCCTTAGGATTGAATAATGTGCATTTGGAAAAGCCTTGTAATTGAGATAATAATGATAATGCATGATTAAGTTAGTTTTTAAAGCATTTTTTAGTAAAGAAAGTTAGAAATATCATGCATGCTTAATTGACGGTTTAATGATGTTTGTGTCTTAAGCCATATTTAAGTATTGGGATGAACTTGTGTGACCTGAGCCTAAGTTTTAATTTGTCCCTAAGGTTATAATTATAGTTGGCACTTGATGAGTTTGAGCACACATACATCCATAGAGGTTAATTAGATGAAATCACACATAGGCCTTAATGAAATGCATGCCACGGGTTGGGTGTAATTGACATAGTTGTGATTTGCATCTTACAATTCTAAGGATATAGATGATTTTAGAAAATAGAAAATATGAGTTTTGTGAATTTTTGTGAATTTTGAGACCAAAATGCAAACAACTAAATTTTAAGGCCTTAGTGAAATTTTGTTAAGTATAGGGACAGTTTTGTAAATACTGAAATTTTGCACCCATGGATTATTAAACATCTTCTTTAGAATTTCAAGTCCTAACTTAGAATAATTTTATTTACAATTGCATCGATTTTTTAACTCAAAAAGTTAGTAAGTTGGTCTCTGACTTACACTTTAAGTTATTTATGATTTATTGATAGATGTTACATTCATGATATAAATGTTATTTGAGCATGAAATATCATGTTATATGATACATTGAATACATAACTACTTGCTTACATGATATGTGCATTTTTATCATTTGAGCATGTTATACAAAATTATCATTTTCACATGAAACATATTTATAAACGCATATTATGAAAAATATTTTTAGGCATAGCATTAAAACTTAATTTTTGTTACAACCCCAAATGTTAGAATGATGAATTATCTTAGTAAAACTCCTCTGTCAACTCTAGAGTTAATAAAAATGGATCGGTAACACTGAAGTTGATGAATAACAGTCAATAGGTTTCGAATGAGTTCTTTTTAAAGAATGATGGAGCAAAGTTGAATTTTATGGCACTTAAGTCTGATGGGTGCATCTATTGTGATGTTATGTTATGTTACCAATATATTGAGAACGAGTTTGCAAACAACGTATTTTCAGTTGTACTACCGTCACCAGTAAGTACTCACAATGCATACGGAGAACTGTAATTATACCACACGTTATAATGTTATTGTTAATGCTAATGTTAATGATGGTTTAATGATGATGAAGTGTTATTGAAAAATATTATTTGTAATAAAATTTGCATCAAAGTTTTTTTGAAAATATTGAGGAATCTAAATAGGAAATAAATACTGATTTTTTGCATAGCATGTATTTTATATTTATCGTTTATTATGCATAATTTATTTTTGTACACGTTGGTTGTTAACTTACTAAGATTTCAAAGAATCTTACTGCGGTAGTCCAACTACCATTCCTCCCGAGATGATAGAAGTTGCATAGGACCAGATGAGGATGGACAGAATGAATCGATGGATCTGACTAATTGAATAGGAGTTGAACCTCGATTGAAAATTAGACCTTATTTTGATGTTCATAACTTTGACTCTTCGTACTTTAGAGCATATGAAAGCGTTGATTTAATCATGAAGACTTGTTGTTTTAAGTATATTGTATTAAAGATATACTACCTTTAAGTTCGAATTTATGATGGTTATTAATGTTATTGACAAGTTTTAGTTCATTCTGACATGAGTTATATTTAGTTACCCTTATTTCGCTACGATTATTATATATTACTAGTTACATTTTATTATGCATTGTATATTAACTATCATGAATATGGGCATGTAATTTGTGTTGCATATTTTGATACTTTAAGTCTCCGTTCCATCCCAAACGGAACTTTAAGGACATCACAATTTAGTTGTTGTTCAATATAAACATAGTATTGGCAATTGTCTTTGAATTTTGTTGTGATGATATTGATATACCAACTCTTTATAGAGTAAATTTTACCGTTAGCAATATATATGTTATTACTAAACAACACATAATTTATATTCACGTACTTCTTTATTATTATCCTTTTAGGTCCGTTAAATACAAGCTTGGGCTCTAATTGTGCCATTGCTAAATATTTTTCTCATTAATATCTCCTACAATACAATAGCAAATTTAATAATTATTTATTGGGTAATGCTATATGTACTTACAATTTTACTTATACTTTTACTTACAAAACTCATTTTTTTAATTTTTTTTAGTTCAAATTTTAAATTTTAAATTTTAAATTTCATGATTTTTAGTAGAGGTGAAAACAGACCCATTCGGCACGATTTTTGGACAAAATCGATGCCAACCAATGCTTAATTTTGGGGGGAGAAAACTATCCGAAATCGGTCAATGGAGAGGAGAAACACCAGTCAAAACCGATGCTTCATTTCTCTGGGGATTCACGGTCGGTTCTCAAACCGAATTTTGTTTGAGAGAGAGAGAGAGTGTTGCAGAGGAGAGCGAAAGGATGAGAACTGGGAATCTGAGATAGAGGAATAAGATGCGAGGAAAAAGACGACTTTATTTCGAAATGACGCCCCAAACAACATCGTTTTAGTTGTGTCTAAAACACAACTACATGCTTAAAACGACATCGTTCCACTTAAATTTAAGTAGAACAATGTCATTTTGAGTACATAATATATATAAAAAATTTCTGTTAGTCGGCCGGTTCAGTGGTTTGAATCAATTTTGAACTGATGACGAACCAACCGATATCGGTTTTCTCTATTTGCTGTCGGATTCCGACTGGTTCTCCATCGATTTCGGCTGGTTCTGAGCTCCGGCGGCCAGTTTGAGTCGATCTAGGTTAGTTTCTCGGTTTGCTATACAATTTTAATTTTCAACATATCAATAACTGACATGTAAAGAAGTAAGTTTTTCTTAAATAGATTTAATATTTTCTTTATTTCTTTATCATTAGCTAATCATTCAAATGCCGCTGATAAAGGCCTCGATTCAAATTTTGTGACTTGAATTACTAGAATTAAAATCATACTTTTGATGATGAAGATCTTGTTATATATGTCATTGATTTAAATGAAAATATTAAGAGATATTGAGAGATGTTAAAGTTTGATAGATTAATAAAGACCACTTTAATAATTTAAGATATAGAAAATTAGAAAAAATTTAGCATATCAATAAAAGAGATCGTTTTTAAAGGAAAAATGAGAGATTATTACTTCAGGGCCGTGTTGTGAAGGATAAATCGGTAAATGGATCAAAAGAGAAGGAAACCAACTAATGCGCCCTATACCATCCTTCCCTCGTGTAAAAGCCCCAGATTTGAGATTACACCTCAGTCGTATCTACCTTGATCTTCCCCCAAACTTTATCGGGAAAATCCTAATTGCTTTCTACACAGCCAAACACCGTCCATCTTTTTTTCCCCGAACACCCTAGATGTCGACATCGGGGCAGCCCCAGTTCCGATACACCCAAACCCCCTCGAAGGTCCTCCACCTCCGCAATCTCCCCTGGGAGTGCATCGAGGAGGAGCTCATCGAGCTCTGCAAACCATTCGGAAAGATCGTCAACACCAAGTGCAACGTTGGCGCCAATCGCAACCAGGCTTTCGTCGAATTTGTAAGCCTCTCTTTGTATTGGAAGAATCCGTGCTGTTTTTAATTGGAATCTGACGGTATCGCGGAGTTTGTAAAGGTTTTACGTTGTTTATACTTGCTTTGTATCTATATGGCTTGACAGATAGGTATTTATTTAGGCATGTATTTGTTTATAAGAGGGGTTTTGGTGAGGAACATTTTGGGTCGTGGTGAGATGAGATTTTGTTGATTTGGCTTTTCGCTGAACTGGGATTTCCAACTAATGGATACTTTGGGGGTCATTCTATTGCGATGAATTCCACGGAACTGAGAGATAATTTATGGGGTTGATTTAATGGTCTATGGTGTTTTCTTAGTATTTTACCTTTTTGCAATGATTTATCTACGATTTATTTTTTTCAAATCCGTTTGGCATGGTAGAAAATGGTCAATCAGATTAAAAAAAAAAGAGTGGAAAAGAAAAAGACAGTGCCCCTCCAGAAGATGTACAAATTCCCCAGAATTTCAAATGGATTAATTTCCATGTAGGCACTCTTAACTCTAAGCTGGTTTTATGGAAATGCATTTGTCCTAAGTACTCACTTTATTGTTGGTTGTTTTTAATTATTTATGTCTATGTGAATTTATTTATAATAGAAATGTTAACTATTTCAGGACTTATAAAAAATTGTTAACTATTTCAGGCGGATTTAAATCAGGCCATATCAATGGTTTCATACTATGCATCATCTTCTGAGCCTGCTCAAGTTCGTGGCAAAACTGTTTATATTCAATATTCAAATAGACATGAAATCGTGAACAACAAAAGTCCAGGAGATGTTCCCGGAAATGTCTTGCTGGTTACCATTGAGGGTGTAGAAGTTGGTGATGTTAGCATTGATGTAATTCACTTGGTAAGTGCTTTTCTGACTCAATCAGTTGCATTGTTTCTAATTTTCTGTTGGTACAATCCTTATATTAACTTGTTTGTTTTTTAAAGAGGCATGAACTACTTAAGTCTTCCTTTATAATATTTTTAATTTTTGTAAAGCTAATGTTGCTTTCCTTGGTATTTGGATTTCATTATATTAACGATCTTTTTTCCCCAAGAAAGTAATTCTATAGGGTTTTTATGGTGGATATGTAACAGCCTTGATCCTCTCCTTGCAACATAAGGCAGAAGCCTCTAGGAAAATAGCACAAAAGATAGAGGTTTAAGATAGATCAATCTACAATATGTATCTTCATAGATTTCAATTGCCTTGTGAGAGCTTTTTTTTTTTTGTAAGTAAAAATATTATATATATCAAAAGGAGAAACCAAGTACATTGAATGTATACAAGATAACACCTTACCCAAAATGAGCCAAAAAGCCCGTGAAAAAAAAACCCAAAATCCACCAAACCCGACCCCAACCCCTTGTTTCCCGTAGAACTAAAACTCTACCTGAAAACCCAACCCCAACCCCTTGATTCCTGTCTTCACAATGCCCTCCCTTTAGACTTCTCTCTAGCTGAACCCTTGTGGGAGCTATTTTTATAATGTTAAAAAATATGATCCACCAATTGACACACTTTACGGCCTTGTCTTAGAGTTGATTAACAGCCTAGAGTATTTCTTTTAAATTTTTAAGTGGACTTGAAAGGAACTTAACAAAATCTCAATACTTCTTCTTACAAATATTTTAGGAGTTTCTAGTTAATGAAATGTGTTATTATTATGTTACTTGTTGAGCCATATAAACGGCAAACTACATTAAGAAACTTGGCAAATTATAGTGTAAATCTCAACTTAAGAAATACGACAAATGAAGGGCATTTTTTCTGGTACTTCTGATGTTAAAACCCAAGAAAAGTATTGTTCCTTTTAAGAATTGAGAGAGATAAATCAATTGTATTATGCACGAACCCTCAGGAAATGAGGTCTAAAGTTGTGCAAAAGGCACATTTTTGTCTACGCCTCTAGTGTTGCACATGCCTTGTTGATATTTTGAAGGTCCTAAAGATTTTCTTTTTGATAAGTAAGATGAGGTGTTACTAATGTTCAATAAAAATAAACAAAAGCATTATTCATATTCAGATTACAATTAGGTGGGACTCATGATCAGCCTGGGAATGAATTTCAGAATCTTTCTTATGTAATGGCTGAATTGATAAATTTTTGCATGCAGTAGTATTATTCATTTTTAATTTAACCTTAACAAACTCTTGTATAATATCTGGTTTCATATGCCATGCTTGAATATTTTGTTTACAGGCACATCTCCATTTTTTTTATGACCGCTACTCTGGATTATCTGTTTATCATTTTGTTTCTTATGTAGTTGCAATCTAAATAATAACTCTAGGTTTTGTATCTTCCCGTAGTATATATCTAGGGAATATTGGTTGCATATTTCAGCATTAGAGTTCGTTTATCATGTTCTTCTAACTTTTGGAGCAAGCATCCTGATTGAATTATACACCTTTTTTTTTTTTTTAAATTGGTTGAATCACAGATGATGATGTCTCTTATTTATATCTTTTGTTGGAGACAGTTTGGAATTATTGTCATGTACGTCATACTCCTTTCTAAGGTCACGCATATATGTACAGGTGTCATTCTGCACTTATTTCTCATCTGTTTGGAATTTACTTTTTGTACCCATATTATCTACATCTTGGTTGGCTTCTGATAGTTATCATTTTTCCTTTTCGTAATGATATTGATACGATGGAATCATACTGTTTGAAATTTTTTTGCCAGGTATTTTCTGCTTTTGGCTTTGTACATAAAATTGCTACTTTTGAAAAGGCTGCTGGTTTCCAGGTGTGATTTCAACTGCAGTGGACGCTTTTGAAATTATTTTTGTCTTGCTATATCACCCGCTTTTATGGCATCTGGCAGGCATTAATCCAGTTTAGTGATGCTGAGACCGCATCTGCTGCAAGGAATGCCTTAAATGAAAGAAGCATACCCAGGTATGCCTCATTGTCGCCCCCATGTCTCCTTTGGGCTTTGGTAAATTTGGAAGGTTACTGATATTTTACTCCTGTATTCATGTTCTAATGGTTTCTATATAGGTATTTGCTTCCAGAGCATGTTAATTCATGTCACCTGCGTATTTCGTATTCTGCACACACTGATCTGAATATCAAGTTCCAGTCTCACAGAAGCAGGTAACAATGGAATCAAGAGATTCTGTAATCTGCTTCTTCTATTTTTAAAATTCTTTTGTGTTGATTATGTTCTTTGCTCCAATCCTCTGCTCTCTGTTTATTTTGTTGAAAAATATATTGAAGTATAAAGGATTGAGGGTTACTTTGACTGCTTCATGCAAAATTTTAGTTTGGTATGACAGTGTTGCCTTTGTTTGTTTACAACTTGGTCAAAATTAATTATATTGGAGTGTCATCCTTGTTTTTGGTAATATGGATGCGTTTTTACTCAGTAGCACTTTCTAAATGTTGCGTAAAGTAGCGGCATGCATAACAATGCATGATAGGTCTGGAATTTATTTGCATAATCCTGCAGGGACTATACAAATCCATATCTTCCTGTGAATCCTACTGCAATTGAGGGTGTTGTGCAGGTAACTTCTTGTTCATGGAACTTTTATTGCAATTTGCATTTGTGAGTGTACACTAACAAACTGTAGTGTTCAGCCTGCACTAGGGCCTGATGGAAAGAGGAAAGAACCTGAGAGTAATGTGCTTCTTGCTTCAATTGAGAATATGCAGTATGCTGTCACTGTGGACGTTCTGCACACGGTGAGGATTTGTATGCATTCCTCTTTTGAAGTGATTCAACTAAGTTACTTGCTTATACAATTATGCTGCTTTACCTGTCACAGGTATTCTCTGCCTTTGGCAGTGTCCAGAAAATTGCTATATTTGAGAAGAATGGTCAAACTCAGGCACTCGTTCAATACCCTGGTATATAACTCTCTATTTGGCGATTATGTCTCCCAAGCATTTGGTGTTTCTTTCAAATCCTTCTGCATTGAATTGCATGCATCCTTATACCTTGGTGTTTGTTCTGTTCTTGCACGCTGGTTTGCTTCTTTCATGTGTTTTTTTCCTTGTTCTTTTCACTTTGAGCAAGGCTTTGGCCTAAGAAGGAAAATTTCCTCCGTATTTTCACTGTTTGATTTGTCAATCTTTACCAGTCATTCTTTGGTCTTCTCTCTCAAACCCTTTGCCAAGCATTGGACCATTGGACCTTTAACTGAACCTGTGACCCCATCCAACACACCTTATTTTATTATCTGGGTGCCACGCCAACTGGTGTCATTAGTGCAGTGAATTTAAAGAGCCCATTATCATCATGTAATATGTTATAACTAGTAATTGACACTGCACATTTTAGTTTTGTTTTTGGGTGTGGTTTTCCTTCATTATAGCAAAACTATGTTTGATCACACAGTTTGAACTGAGGGGAGATGATTTAGGCTGCGTTTGGATGTTGAGCTGAGCGTAGCTGAGTTGAGTTTTTTATGAATAGTAGTTAGTTGAGTAGTGAAAGGAGTTATGTGGGACCCATCTAAACTAAATTTAAAGTGTGTTTGGATGTTAAGATGAGTTTAGTACTTTTAATAGGAAATTGAAAAAGTTGTGGGTCCCACGTATAAACATATTTTAAGTTGAAAAAAGTTGTGGGTCCCACGTGTAAGAAGGTTTTGAGTTGGGATGAGTTTAGTAATTTGAGAGTTGAATGTTTGGATGTTAGACTCAGCTTAAAATTAAACTGAACTCAGCTGAGTTCAATAACCAAACGGAGCCTTAGTTTTCAAAAGGTTCCTTGTGCTAATATGCAATCCAGCTAGTCGACTCTGTATACTTGAAAGGACCTTGTTAGAATCCATTGTACCATATATCTCATTATAACATAAGTCATTGAATAAGAGCTGTGGAACTGATATACCTTCAAATTTGTATGTTTGAGATATGGATCTAGTTTTCACTCTATTGAAATGTGGTGATGGGCTTGAGTAGATTCAAGTTGGTTAGGTCTCAGGAAGATGTTTACATATTTTTTTTTCAACTATCCACTTTAATTGTTGAAGCATATGGGACAGATATCAACTCAGGATCTGTTTACCTGCTAGGGTTAATGCATATTACCTGGAGGTATTGTTGAAAGTCTATTTATGTGGCTTTTTTCTTTCTGCATTCTCTCATTTTGGTCTCATTGATTCTTTATGCTGGAATCTGTACCAAATTACAATACACCTTTTACTGTTCTTTTTCGTTTATTTTGTCTCTGGAATTTGTCTGTTGTATTTGCATTTCAAGGCCTCTAATTAATTGTTGACACATATTAACAAGGCGCAGAATTGACTTCAGTTCCCCCCCCCCCCTTTCTCTCTCCACCCCCTTTTCCCGTTATTTTATCTTTTCATGGCTGTCTATTGATCTGTTATTTGTTCTCTTCAGATGTTAGTATTGCAGCAGTTGCCAGAGAAGCTTTAGAGGGACATTGCATATATGATGGTGGCTATTGTAAGCTTCATCTATCATACTCTCGTCATACTGATCTCAATGTAAAGGTACAAATATGTAATTTTGATTTAATGTAGATGAGAAAAAATAAATGAAAGGAGAAATAATGTAAAGAGGTCCTTAGAAGGAAGAGTGGATCCTTTCTTGATCGAACTTGGTCCTTAAATGTATGCTTCTTGACACTTAATTGCCCTTTGTCATGGTAATTGTCTTTGTTACATGTTTATGAACATTATTTGAGAATCTGACCATTTGTTACTTACAGGCTTACAGTGACAAAAGTAGAGATTACACGATCCCAGATGCAAGTTTACTTGCATCACAAGTGTCTGGTCCAGTTTGGCAAAATCCTCGGCCTGGTCCAATGTATGCTGGAAATGATTTTAATACTGGCGGTTCTGTTCCTGCTCAGTATCCTAGCAGACAGATGGCACCATGGGATGCCTCCATGCAGGCTGGCAGAGCCCCATTTGGATCTGTTCCTAGCAATTATCCTGGTCAAAATTTTGCAGTAGCGACCAGCCAAATTCCTTCTGCCGTCTCTTCAATGGGATTTTCTTCAGGGTTTCCACCAAATGTGCGACCTGGTGGTGCTTCATCTTCCGGTCAGCTTCAGCCGGGGATTCCACCAAATGTGCGACCTAGCGGTGGTCTGCCTCCTGGTCACCCTACTTATTATGGCCATTAGGTTGCATCTTCACTTTACGTAAATGCAAGTTACTAGCATTTCTAGTGTCCCGTGCTTGTATCCAAAATTCGACATTTTCAATTTGTTTATTGAGGAAACAGTGACGATCATGCCCGTAAGAAGCCTGTGACTGACTTAAATTTTTCAGTGAGGCATGCTTCCGGATATCCCGATCTTTCGATTCTGGCTGCTTTTGGGGTTGAAAGTGACCTCTCTTTGTTTTTTCCTTTGTATTTCCAACTTTTTATAATTTTGATATATATTAGCCGGGATTGGAAACGGTTGATTAATAAGGTGATGGCCGAAATTAAAGCAGATGTGAAGTAACTTTCATTCTTAAAAGGAAGCCCTCATTAACGGCAGTGCAGAAGCTGCCAACAAGTATGTTTGCAGCAAAGGGAAAACAGAATCTATACAATTTGCCTCCCAAAACAATTTGGTTACAATCTTATACTTATCGAGTTTGGTAGCATGGAGAGACTTCTAAACACGCCACTGATCAAGCTTGGAATGGAAAGGAGAGAAATCCTGTGCTGTGCAAGCTTGTCATTAATCCTGAGTAATATTCATCTGGACTGCTTGGTCTGTTTCGATATACTATATAAATATATTTTTATGTATTAAAGAGATTATATACCAGGCTTAGAGAAACTTAAGTTTAGTTTGGAGTTAATAGTGTATATTGTTTGTTTAGATACATAAAATTATATTTTATTTTTGCTCCGATATTTTTTATAGGAAACAAAAAAATAAAAATAAATAAATAAAGAGACAAAAAAGCGACTGTCTTGCTGTATGTGTTTTGCTGGGAAGGATCTACTCTACTAGGAAAAGGATTTTATAGCAGCGACGCTCTCCTGCAAGTAATCATCTCTCAACTTTTGAGTCGGCATTTTGCCTCTTATACTGACTTTTTCCTTTTCCTTTATGGATATACTGACTGCCCCCCTCGTGATTTTAGAAGAAAAAATTCATCTATACATCCTTTTGATTAAAACCTGCAATAATTCATATGTTGGACATCTTTTCTTATCTTTCTTTAAATTTTTTACTGATAGAGAGAGAGAGAAAAAAAAAAAAACTGGTGGTGGGATCTAGAGGTGATAGGCTTTTAAGGGAGTAATCCCTTACCTGCGAGAAGGTCTACGGAAAAAAAAAAAAAACCTTAACTAGTAAGTAGGCTTATCTCGTCAAACTTAAGTTACGGTTGGATGTTGAACTGAGTTTAGATGAGTTGAGTTTTTTTATGAATAGTAGTGAGTTGAAATGGTGGAGAGAGTTTTGTGAGGCCCACCTAAGATAAATTTAAATGTATTTGGATGTTAAGACGTTTAAATATATTTATGAAAAATTGAAAAAGGTTGTAAGTCTCGCGTATAAAGAAGTGTTGAGTTGAAAAAGGTTGTGAGTCTAACATGTAAAAAGATCTTGAGTTGAGTGATATTTAGTGATTTGAAAGTTGTGTTTAGATGTTATGCGAGACTTAAATTTGAACTCAACTCAGATAAACTCAGCTACTTTTATGTTCCAAATGTAGCTTAAGGTGGGAGCCTGAGCCTGGTTATGGTCAAAAGAATGTTATTCTGGAAGAAACATCCAACATGGAATCTACAAAGCACTAAAAGACCCATGAAAGTGAGTCGGGGACATTTGACCTAATGAGGCCACCTCTGTTATTATATATTTTGCATATCTCACTTTTACCCAAATCTTGCTAATTCGTTGAAATAGATAGACGTGCATGCAGACCACACGCTAATTAATAAGATATCACCTCAATGATTCCAGCCTGCTTGAGCTCTCATCGATGATCAAACTCCAGAGACGAAGAAATAGATCATGATCATCAATGCAAAAGGACCACCGCAGGTATGAGAGACTGAATCACCAGACAGTACTGAAGATATATAATAATGTGAATTGAACCTTACTGATTAATGCACGAGACACTTAGCTTAAGATGAGTTTGCAAGAAGAAACAAATTAAGGTTCACGAGCTAATTGCATGTAATTTTGGCTTTATAATGTTCTAGCTAAAAGTTGTTTGCATTTTGATTTAGGTAGGGTGGTGGGCCATTTTTAATGAAGTGTAGCTTTTTGTCAACAAACAACGGAGATTATAATGAAGAAGATAGAACGAACTGTTTCGTCCCTCGATCAGTTTACATAGATCGATCCAGAGCATACATGTGACTGAAATTTCCTGA
Organism: Cyclocarya paliurus; assembly: GCA_029856935.1. Lineage (NCBI taxonomy): Eukaryota > Viridiplantae > Streptophyta > Magnoliopsida > Fagales > Juglandaceae > Cyclocarya > Cyclocarya paliurus. The sequence goes on along the minus strand of CM056946.1, from coordinate 42,080,536 downwards.
CCACACATGAGTAGCTGCATGCATATCATGGGCGAACGAATATATAAATACTAGTTTGTGTATGGTTTAGTTAGGTAATCTGCATGGGTATCTTCCACTAAGTTCCATTCATAAATAAAGATTACACACATTAATAGACAAACTTGTTCATACGCCATACTTTTCTATTTAGAATTCATGCCCACGTGGAACATCTTTTTTTTGGTTGCAGCTCCCTTGAGCAAAAAAAAGGCTGTGAATGGGATCTAGAGGTGGTCATAAGCCTTTACTAAGAGCACTGTCATTGGCCAAATGCCTGTGCATCTTCAAAATTTAAAGAAATATGGCTTGAATGATCTGCATTAGAGTAGTCAAATAATAGAGGCTTGAAATATGAGCTACAACACGTACATTTGAATGATCTACATTAGAATATGATTTATTTTTAAAAATAGACCCAACTGCTTTGATATTTAATTCTAAACATCAGACCCAACTAATAGTTCATGAGAAATAGGTTGAGGAAAAATAATAGTTGAAAAACAATAATTTAAGTAAAAATTAAATTATTAATTAATATATGGTTAGTGTAGTGTGGTTAAAAAATATGAAAATAATAGTAAAATTATTATTAAAAAATAATATTATATTATTATTTTGACTAATCCAACGTAGAGTTATGACTTGAATGATTTTAGATCGATAGAAAACTTATATTTTTAGCTAAATTTTAGAGATAAATTTGACGAAGTCAATAGTAATGCTCGCCCCTAAATATCTCTGATTCAACTGCAAGTAGCTTATTTCATTCTACTTTCAGACAGTTGTCATAAATAAAAAAAATAAAAAAAATATTAAATTTAGAAAGAAAACCGTGGAAATGACTCGGGGACACTGGAACATGCCACCCAGCTGGTGAAGTTATATAACTTGCCCATCTCATGACTTTTTAGTCTTTACATGAGTTTGCTTTCGTTGATGTTGGCCGGTGACCAGACCAAATCGTGTATGTTATTTAATAGCATGATCATGACCTAGCTCTATCCATGACTCTAGATATATCATTAAAATTAAAGGATATGGTTATTCTATCCTGCTTGAGCTCTGATCATGCAATTATCTCGATGATCAAAGTATGTTTACAGACCAAAATAGATCACATGTTCTCAATGGTGTAGGCAACTTAAATTAGGTGGGGGTGATCCATTATTAATGCAGTATAGCTTTTTGTCGACAAAAATGGGGGATAACGAAGAAGAAGAAGATAGAACTAAACTGTTTCATCCTGGCCAGATCAATTCTCATCCAAAGCATACATGTGATATATACTGGTCTGAGGAAGACAACGTTGCATGTGAAAGGGACTGATCTTTGTGATCGCACATTGGCTGTATATAGGACGACAAATTATATGAAATACTACCCAAAGGCCAGAGCTTTATGGCTTATTTAATATTTAGTTTTTCTCATATTCAAGCAAACATGTTCCTACCCCAAAATTATACACGTATATCAATCATATGGAAATATTGTAAATTGTGTCACATTCTAAATGAACCCAAGTTGATTATCCGTATCACATGCATGCTTTTAGAATGCAGAGGCATCTGCACATGCAGAAATGAATTATTGCTAATATGGAGTAGTACGTACTTAAAAGCGACGGCCGTGATGTCCATATCAAGCTTCCCATCTTTAATTCGCGGGTCCGAAGAATTGAACTATAATGCGTTGTCATTGTCGATCGATGACAAACTTGCTATGCTGAAGCAATGCTTTCCATATAATGTATGCAGAAAGAGTGAAATCTTCTGATCAAGTCTCTCTGACGCAGAAACAGCTTCATATCAGGCAGCTCCCCACGTCTTTAAAATTTGTGGGTCAGATATTGAACTGAACTATGATGGATGCACTTGTCATGTTCACGATAAACATGCTACGCTGAGGCACTGCCTTCTCTGTTTGTATGTAAAAGTGTGAAAAATCTTAGCTCTGACTTGAATGATTTTCCTAGATCAGAAACTACTGTTTTTTAACAGGAAAGTATTTGTCATGATATAATGATTTTTTCAGCCCGTAAATATTATAGGGTCGATACTACATATTCATTTCTCTCCAACTTTATGTCAAAGATTTTGAATTTGAACTCTAAATTTTAAACTCCAAACAAAACTATACAAGATCTTAATTAGAAACGACTGACAATTAAATTTAATTAGGAGGCGGAGGCTATATTTTATAGGCTACACTAGCCTACACCATTATCACAGTCCTGTAATTATATGAATTAATTATAAGCTCTTGGTGATCAACTGGACATGTTATTTGAGGTTGTGATCAAGTAAATTGGTTAGTTTGCATGAGTTGGACAACATTGAACCCACGATATCATAAGTTGGGATATCGGGTTTGATAGTGTCTCCAATCACAAGTACATTGAAAGCATGCAATGGCGCTATCTCCTGTCAGAGATTGATTGAAAACTGTACTGAATCTTATAACAATTCAAGCCCACCCTCACTGGTATTCTCACATGATCACATTTGTACGAGTTTTGAATTTAATTAGTCATCTGAAAGAAATTTGTAACTACCAGCTAGCTCTCTCTCTCTGCCGTGATCAATTGGGTAATGTGGACTATCAGACACCACCAGCTCTATTTAAGTATTTTTTAAAAAAAAATAAAAAGACTTTTAAAGAGGACAGTACTTGAAATTTATTAATAGCCCTCATTTCTAGTAAAGAAAAATCATGATTACAAACAAATACTTGGGAGTTACAAGTAAGCATAAATGCCTGAACCCAAGCATAAAAAAACCTAAGAACATCCAACCACAATACAAAATACCAAGAAGTTCACATAGAAAACATAAATCAAAACAAACAAAATACAAGAAACATCCTTGAGCAGAAACAATATGAGAAAAAGCTCTTGCAAGAAAAAATTAACACATGCAACTAAATAAAAAAAAGAAACAATAGGCTGAATGCATCTTACCAGGAAAAAAATACTACGATATCTACAGATAAGGAGGATCAAGTTTGTTCATACGAAGAAGACCTCTTAATTTGCTAGGAATCATGTCTCTATCACCATTCTAATCTATATTTAAATCCTCAGTATCCTGCTTGGCAAGAAAATCAGCCACAACATTCCTTCAGAAAAAACATGGTGCACTCTATATTCCATGCAAGCAAGGTAACCATGTAACTTGTCCTAAAATTCTCTAAGTACCAGATATTACAATTACCCCTAATGATCTAATTAATAAGAATTTGAGAATCAGACTCAATCTCTACCCGATACAAACCAAGTTAATAGCACCTCCAAACCTTTTCCAGCAAACTTCTCATTTTAGCCAAATTGTTAGAACTTTGACTCAAGAACAGAGAATAAGCCACACGCAACTAACCACAATCATTATGAATAACACCTCTAGCTCCTTCCAACTTAGGATTACCCAAGCTGCTACCATCACTACTATTAAGCTTCACCCAACCCGAGTGAGGCCGATTAAAAGAAATATTCAAGTTTTGTGACCAAGTTTCATTAGAAATGTCCTTTTCCATTCATGTTTGTGAGGAATGTTCATAATGATCTTTTTACCCGGGTATAAGTCTAAATTCTTCATTCTTTTCCCCAAATAAACATATATGCATGCTTTTCACTTTTTCCATCTATATATATGGATGTCCTTTTGGAATTATCAGGTGATTCCCAAAATTAAAGCATCTAAAAAAATACATAGCAATTGATTCTAAACATCTCGATCGTTCAAATTAAATTATTAAGATTTGTCATCTCAACATTTACCACAATTTCCAATTCAACATTTTATTACAATCATGTGGTGGTAGTTGGCTGGTTGGCATGGGGGGAGTGTGCAAATATTGGTTTCTTTGAAATTTTTGGGAGGAAGTGAAAGAGATTGTTGGTGAGCTAAACGTTCGTTGTTGACATATTTTTAGAGAAGCTAATATGGTGGCGGATTTTTTGGCAGAGCAAAGAATCCAAGGCATTAATTTTAATGACGTTATCTTCTCACAACGCAATATTCAAGGTCTCATTCGCATGGACAAGCTTGACATTCCATACATTAAGCGATAATAGTTGTTGTTATTGTTTTTTTTTTTTTTTTTTTTCTGGGATTTGTTGGCACTTGAGTTTTGTTTATTTTGCAATATCTTATGTGCTTTATATTGTTACTATGGTTTTCCTCCGTCATAAGTGAGAGTATTTTAATAAAATTGAGAAGTGATCACTATCAGACAGGTGACCTCGACTCTTTAAGAAAAATAAAAAACCGACATTCTCTATACCAAGAAATTAATACAACACATTATATATGCTTCACAGTTAATCACTCAAGGATCCTATATTATTACTTCTCCCAACCAAAGTAGAAAATATCTCATGTGTTGCAAAAAGACATGAAACAAAAGTTAGGAAGCAAGGCAAGTACGTGTGGTCTAGAAAGAAAAGTACAGTTGGATTGCCCTGAAGCTTTTACATCAAAAGACGTTACTGTAAAAAGACTGCTTCAAACAACCGTTTGTCATGTTGGGGTAGATGATGACCAAAGTAAATGTTGGAGGTTGGAGTAGAGGGGTAGGTTAATTTTACTCAGCATAGATGCTCTAGTAAGTAATCTTTGAAATAGAATATAGAGACAGAAAATTGTATTTCTTTTTTGTTATTTATGTAATTCGCAGAACCTTTCCCTCAAAACCATTCATATGATTGACAATAAATGCCAATTTCATTATGGAGATGTAGAATGAAACTGACAGCAAGGAAACTGTGTAAATTGCAAAATGAGAACTCTGACCAGTCTGGCCTGCATGTGGTAACATGACCACAGAACAAATAATCGAGTGTGTTGATTTTCGATGCCAACATCATAATGATCTAAACTGCATTTTGGTAGGTTGTTGGATCCTCCGGATCTTAATATGAGGTAGAAGGTTTTGAAGGCAATAGAGACAGAGTCGTAGTAAGTTGATAAGATGTGTAATGGCGCTTAATCTGGTAAGCTATAGATCTGAAAACATGGAAAATGGTAATTTTCGTCTAGTGCCTAGAAACCGTTCCCTTCTTGTCTTACTCATGCATCCATTATTTAGCTTATTGGGCTAGAGAAGAGTTTGAACTCGGGCATTAATTCATATTGCCCCACTTCGGATACAAAAATATTTTCCTAGTCGACAGCCTGAAACCACGCGGTCTCAACCCCCCTTACCCCAAAGAAAAAACTTCTGTAATCTGCAGTGAAATGGATAGTTTCAACAGTTCACGGTACCAAAAGGTTCGAAACCACTTCACGTAGTCTTTAAGTTGCATGGTCCCAACAGCTCAAAGATGAGTCGGGTTGTCAGTCAGGTTTGATGTTGACTGACCTCTATTTATTCCCCCACTCTTCATTTCCCCGTGTAAGTCTTCTCAAGGTTCAATTCCTGTCCAGCTAGTTTGCTTAGTGCAGGAAAATGGCTCTTTTTGGTTTCTTTATGGTGGGGTTTATCTCAATGGTCGCGTCAGTTAATGGGTATTATGGAGGTTGGACAGATGCTCATGCCACTTTCTATGGTGGAGGCGATGCTTCTGGGACGATGGGTATGTAACTGTATCGAACTGAATCTAATTTTTTATATTTTTTTTACTCAATTATATTGTTTTCTTCTGTAGATAAGAAGATTTGCTAATTCATTCTCTTTTTGGCTATTCTATAGGCGGGGCTTGTGGGTATGGAAACCTATACAGCCAGGGTTATGGGGTTAACACAGCAGCACTGAGCACTGCATTGTTCGACAATGGCCTAAGCTGTGGGGCTTGCTTTGAAATTAGATGTGCAAATGATCCACAATGGTGCCTCTCTGGCTCCATTGTGGTCACTGCCACAAATTTCTGCCCACCAGGGGGTTGGTGTGACCCTCCCCGCCCCCACTTTGATCTCTCTCAGCCAATCTTCCAACACATTGCCCAATACAGAGCTGGGATAGTCCCTGTAGTTTACAGAAGGTAATCTAGCGAGCATTTTACTCACAAGTTTTCTCCCTCTTAGTTATTTTCGAACGCCTCCAGTTAATTTCTCTGTCATGGTTTCTATAGGGTAAGTTGCAGAAAAAGTGGAGGTATTAGGTTCACCGTCAATGGTCATTCCTACTTCAATTTAGTTCTAGTCACCAATGTTGGTGGTGCTGGGGATGTGCATGCGGTTTCCATCAAGGGCTCAAGAAGTGGCTGGCAGGCAATGTCCCGGAATTGGGGCCAAAATTGGCAGAGCAATTCATATCTCAATGGACAAAGCCTTTCTTTTGTTGTCACAACCAGCGATGGACGCAGTGTGGTTTCATACAATGTTGCCCCGGCCAGTTGGTCCTTTGGACAGACTTATACTGGTGGACAGTTTCGCTATTAAACGTCCCTTACTCTATTAAGACTGTTTACACCATGTCTACTAAAGTATGGCAAGGCTATGGTTAAAAAAATCCTACAGATTTATATTAAAAAGCAGAGTATATAGGACCCTTAATATTGGCTCAAAATGGCAAGGTTTGGTTGAAAAGGTCCTCTCCCTTTGAATATGATTGTGAGTTTTTGCAGTTCATGTCTCGCTTTGTGTTGAAGCCTGGAGACCTTATTTAATTAGTTGCTGGAGAGAGAGAGTTAATGGCAGCTAGGTGTTGCAGATTTACTACCTGCCTGTAGTGCATCAAAGTATGAAAAGCAAGTATTTAACATTCTGTTGATGGCAGTTTGGCACTGTAATTTTACTGCCTGCCGCTAATGCATTAAGGTGTAAGAACTGTCTTGATAATGCTTTTACTGGAGGCATCTATGCTTATCTCAGAAAAAATTGCATCGATAATGATATATGCTCGTTTCTCGAAGGTCACTGTAGTAAGCTTTAATAAGCTGCATATGCGTGTCTGTATTTGACATGTTACTGATTGGTAAAGCTTCACTTTCTGATCTAGCCAATGGAGATGTAAAGCTTTCATTTTCCAGACATTACCTTTTCGATGATATAACGTAAACTGCATAAAGTTAGTAATCAAACCAATTTGGTTTGTTCTGGGATGAATTGCACGAGCAAATAGACCATTTTACTTTATAATAAGCTTAAACTAAGGGTTCGTTTGGATACAGAAGTGAGATGAAATTTTCATCTCATCTAATTTTAATTAATAATCTCACTACTATTTATAAAATATCTCAACTCATCTCTTTTCATCTCACTATCCAAACAGTCCTAAACCTTTTATCTCCAACCTCCAGGAGGCAGCAGTGGAATGGTCAGAAATTGACAATACAATCTTATTCCCATGAATATATCTTTCACAAATTTGGTGTCGTAAAACTTTTAGAGTGAAATGAGCCCCCAAATCCAACTATATATGAAAGACAGCAAAGTGATTATGCATGCACTCTTCTAAGTTTTTGTCTACCTGTCTCCATTAATGGGGGACACAGGAAAATGCTTTTGCCGAAGTAAAATAGTCTTGGTATGTTGAAATATTCGCATGGAATTGCATTTGAAAAAAAGAAAACAAAAAACAAAAAGAAGAAGCTAATATATGGGAGTCACCAGTACTTCTCAAAATCCTTGATAAGGAGTTAGTTATTTTTGACAATTGTAGATATCGTGAGTTGGATCGCTTGGCATTCTACATTAATACTGAGCCAGGAAATTTAAGAACGAATTAATGTTCTGGTCCCAAATGTCTTTCTCATGCGACAGTTTTATCCATGTTAAGTTGTTAACAACATCATCCACATGAAGAGATTGTATAATTTTTGACAAATGATATATATAAACTCCAAATACATAAATTTTGAACAAGTCTTTTATAAAAAAATGGATTTCATCATTAAAAAAAATTATGAAAAGTTCATTTTTTTTTTATAAAATTTATATTTTTACAAAAGACTAGCATAAATTTATAGATTTAAGACTTGTAACTATTATTACTCTCTTTTTACTTTTTCTGCATTTTTTATTTGGAGTCAACCTGAACACTTCTGTCACGTCCCAATATAGCGTCAATTCATTTCAAGTGATGGCATAAGAGAGAGCTCCGGCAAATAGGAAGAGATAACGTGCACACACATGGGGTGCCGTTCATCACTTTTTCACAAGAAAAATCATTCTTCGATACTCAAATAGAAACAAAGATAGAGAAAGTAAAGGTATCCCAAAAAAAAAAAAGCTCGTTGAACAAGAATAACAGATCCAACCAATAAAGAGTTGCCGACACGAATGTTTTTTCTTTTTTCTTTTTACTATCACGTTAATTAAATGTTTCTCGTAGATTTATATGACCATTGACTTGTCATAAAAACGTGCCTCCGTCTCAAGTTCTCAAATCCTACTTATTTGCGTAACAGTGATGTCTAACGCCATTCTCAAGGTTTCACGAAAGAGCTCGGAATAAAGGTTTGATTTTGCAATCATCACCCAACTTGCAAAGCTCCTGCAGACTGCAGTGCAAAGAAATGTACCAGCTTCAAGATTCTACCCAATTTTAGTTGCTTTAGAGACATTATTATTATTAGAGATAAATCTTCTGATATCTGATGAGGAGAAGCTGATTAGAGTCTCCAACAGCTGTCTAGGTTTTGGTTTAAGTTTCACCTATGGTTTAGCATACCATAATGATGCCAAATATGGCGACCCCATTTTCTTTAAACTGCATTAGCTTTGTTCTCTGACATCTAGGCATCTAACCAAGCTGTATGCAGATACTAAAACTGTGGGATGCAGTTGTCACTGCAGTGGTTGCACCGTCATAGTCGCCATGGTCATTAGTACAATTAATCGCAGTTTCGGGGCAGTTTCGCGGTGATAAGAAAGCAAGATAGTATGTCCATTGAAATAATAGTGGGAACCTCTTCAGATTCCCAGGCCATGTAGCCAGGTTGGCTACATGAGGAAATTACGATCCACAAGGAGCACAAATAATGGTTCCTCAATTTGATTGCATTTAATTTAATTGGTGTTGGGTTTGCAGAGTCTGGTTTATATTTGTAATGGTCTGATTTGATAACCCCGTTTGTGACTTAAAAAATATTACAAAAAAAGTTTGATCGAAGTTCACACTACATGTCGTTCCAAAACTTAGGTAGAGAATTTGCTGGATACTCGCTCAATATATCGCTCAAGCAAACATCAGATAGAGAGTTCGCTCTAGATTTACTTGACATGTCGCTCGAGCGAATAATCCAATAATTATGAAATTAGTGTTTTTGCCTAACAACCCTCCTAACAGCACTATAAATATGCTATTAATTAATAGTATGGCCAATCTGTAATAATGTATATCTTTTCAAAATATATTTTATCATTCTTCAAGATAATAAAATACTATATAGGCACGATCTTGAACCTTTTGCATCGTGTGATTGAATTTTGTTTTTGTTTACTTTACTGTCATTTTTTACACAACAGCTTGCTTATGTTTGTACTTGGGCTGAAGATGGCCGTGCTCTTGCTTGGGCTCAGGGGCAACAACAGAAGCCCTTGCCCGACGTATCTGAGCAGGAAAAGCAAAGATTTCTTAGACGGTGTTCTATAAGCCATAGGTCACTTGTTCAATTACTCTGCCTGTAACGGATTTCTATTCTCTTTTGTACTTCTTTTATAAATTCAGAAGCAGTAGCTGGCTAGATCTTTTTCTCAACTGGGACGGCGGTCACAGTGTACCTGCTTAAAGCAATATTCCATCAGAGGTCCGATTAAAATGCTTTCCTCTGAAATTAATTTGTATTTTACGAACTGAACATATTTGCCTGATTGTCTTTCTGTGTTGTCTAAAAGGACAAAAGGCTTGCTGTCTCTAGTTCGACTGAGTTTGAAGGTTGAAGTTTCTGTTTGGTGGTCTTCTTGATAGTACGTAGATTCTCACTGTCCGGGCCTATTTCTTTATAATCGGGAAAGAATATTAGTTAATGGAAGTAGAAATTATTTGGAAATTGATATATTTATCAAGTTAGGATGTCGATTGTCGAGGATTGGTTCCATTTGAGAAGAGAAACGAACTTTTCATTTTAAAACGCCATTACAATGATAAGTTTGTTAGTGAGGTTTCATTTTGAGTGCAAGAACCTCTCAAGATTCAACTTTATTACATTTGGTATGATGATGATACTAATAAATCTTATTATCTAACAAGGGAATCACACACGACCAAAAAAATATCTATTGGAATCACACGAATCACAACATAGAACTAAGAGGAGGAGGGAATCCCAAGCTCGATATGTTTTATTTTTTATATATGTATGTCCAGAATGAAAAACAATCATTCAGCAAAAGACGTTCTCCATCAATCTTAAAAATTCATTGAAATCTATTCTTCCATCACTGTTTTCATCATATGTCCTGATCATTTTGTTGCAGTTCACCACTTCTTTTCCTTCCTCTAAGCCCAAAATACAGAGAACTCTCTGCAACTCCCTTCCATCAATATACCCATCTCTGTTCTCATCAAAAACATCAAAAGCTTCCTTCAACTCCTCTAAGCTTGGTTCCTTCTCATCAAACAGCCCTGAAACCTCATTGGAACTGAACCCCTCCGGAAGTTCCTCTCCTTCTGAGCTGCAAAAAATTCCCAAGTTTTGCATGACCGTATCCGCATCTCCTCTGCTCAAGATGCTATCATCTTTCTTTCTGCTTGTGCTAGTCTGTTGCTGGTTCAGCTCAAAATCTGAATTCTTTTTCTCATCCCGAGCCTTCGGGTTATCAACGTTGGGTTGGTATTGGAGAGAAGACCAAAATCTTGTCAAAAAATTGTCTATTTTACTTAGACAAATGGCAATTGTTTGGATGAAAAGAACATCAAGCGAAAAACAATACAATGAGAAAGCCGATATGCTTTTCCTTTGTGACGCCTTTTCCATTGTAATATAGCAGATGGAAGGTATAGTTATAGATTATCCTATCAAGAAACAGAAACAGAAATCTCGACTCCTCACCGAGTGTTAGGAATGAAGTTCGATTCAGAAAAGTAGAAGAGGGGGAAACTAGAGAATAGTTGGCATGAAGATTATGTTAGAATTGAAGAGTAGGATTCCTATATAAGGACTTGAATTTAGCCGGATCCTTTGAAGACATCAAAATGGTCAGATATGAACTGTGGAGGGGAAGGTGCTTGCGTGGTGCAGCTGGTCTTGCATGAGAAGATGGGAAAATCATTGAAGTGGTCAAGCCGGAGAAGTTTCTCTATTCCCGATATTTTAGGAGTAGCGTTGGAAACATATGGAAAAATATAGCTGAGGCTGGCCTTTTCTTCTTTGTCGGCGTATGTATGTTTGTATATGGGATTTGCCAGGAATCTGCCGGGTTTCAAAAGTTGGGTTGACTTTGCTGACGGAAGAAAAAGCATTGAAGTTTCTTTCTTTATTTCTATCTTTTTCCTTCCTTCTTCTGGGATAAGTTCTGAAATTTCTAGGAAAGTAATAAACTTGACCATGCGGGCTACCCACTATTTCCTACAGTTTACACGGACCGGTTTGAAATTTTATAATGCTATTCATTTTCCGCGCATGGGTTTCTCAAGATATTTTATATAAGACCTGTTTGAAGAAAGAGTGCCATCTCTGTTGGGGTAAAAAATTTGCATCTTGCGAAGTTGTCGCTGAAATTTCTTCCACAAACGCTCGGAGGAGTGCCCAATACGATCTGAGAAATATGTAACCTCTTCTCGTTCTCGTTCCACACACGGCATGAGAGGGGAAATTTGTGCAGTGCCCAATGGTTTCAATGGGGCTATCATTCTGAGTCAAGTCTACCTTCTCATCTCTTCATAAACATCTTTTCTTTTTGGACATGCTAAAACAGAGAGAATAATGCATACTAAGTATTTGAGAAAAAGTTCCAGAAAAAGAAATATTGTATTTCCGTAAATATGCCTGCTGTACAGTGATGAATTTATAGATTATGTTCATAACAGAATTGTAAGGAATATCCACTAATATTGTGACACCTAGCTAACCTATTTTTCCTCTATTACAATGAGATTCGTCTAAGATATTCCCAAAACATCTAGAAGATTCTGAAGGCAGTACATGTGCCTTATTATCCCCCACGATTCAAGCGGCACTTGTGCAAGTGTAAGACTTGATCGAAGAAGATTAAAGCGTGATGTTGATAGTGGTTTGGTGAGAATATCAGCCACTTGGTCTTTGCTAGAAACAAATGCAACATGAAGAGACTTGGCAGCAACTCTTTCTCGGACAAAATGATAATCTAATTCAACATGCTTTGTTCGGAGTGCAGTACTGGATTCATTGATAGATATGTAGCACCTATGTTGTCGCACCAAAGTGTGGGGGGTTCCGAGAGACTAATGCCAAGTTCTTTCAAAAGGGATTGCAACCAAAGAATCTCACATGCAGTATTAGTAATAGATTTGTACTCGGCTTCAGTTGAAGACCGAGCTATAGTAGGTTGCTTTTTAGACTCCCATGAAATTAAATGATGTCTAAAATAAATACAGAAACCTCCAGTAGACCGTCTATCATCAGGACACCCAACCCAATCAGTATCAGAAAAAGCAGTTAATTTAGTAGAAGAAGTGGAAGAGAAAAATAAACCAAGCTGTCTGGTATTATTAAGGTATCGAAGAATACGTTTAACAGCTGACCAGTGTGGAAAACGAGGATTATGCATAAATTGACAGACACGATTTACAGCAAAAGAGATATCAGAACGAGTAAAAGCAAGATATTGAAGACTACCAACTACACTACGATACCATTAAGGATCCTCATATGTACAACCATCCAAGGCAGTGAGTTTTTCTGAACATGACATGGGCGTGGACACTATCTTAGAGTTGTGCATATTCGTTCGTTTGAGTAAATCAATAATATATTTGGTCTGGGACAGAAAAAGACCCGAGGGAGTTCTGTGTGCTTCAATTCCTAAAAAATAATGTAGGGAACCGAGGTCTTTGACAGGGAAATATTTGCCTAGGTGAGAAATGAACTGAGAAATAAGGGAAGGACTCGATCCAGTGACAAGAATATCATGAACATAAATCAAGAGATAAATGCAATCAGAGCCAGTGCAAAAAATAAATAATGAGGGATCAGCACTAGAACACCGAAAACCAAGAGTAAGTAATTGATTACTAAGCTTAGCAAACCAGGCTCTTGGAGCCTGTTTCAAACCATAAATAGACTTGTTTAATTTACAGGCATGAAGAGGAAAGTCAGAATTCACAAACCCAGGAGGATGTTTCATGTACACGGCTTCTTCAAGATCCCCATGCAAGAATGCGTTTTGTATGTCCAGTTGGTGAAGAGCCCACTTCGAAGAGACAGCTACTGAGAGGAGTAGACGAATGGTGGTGGGTTTAACTACTGGACTAAATGTCTCAGAGTAATCAAGCCCTTTCTGCTGATGAAACCCTTGAGCAACCAATCTAGCTTTACGCCGCTCAATAGTGCCATCAGCATTACGCTTTGTTTTCAAGACCCATTTTGAGCCAAGAAGATTATAAGAAGAATCGGGAGGGACCAAAGACCATGTTTTATTTCGAAGCAGAGCATCAATTTCCATGGCCATGGCAGATCGCCACTCATGGTGTTTGGAAGTTTCAGTGTATGACTTTGGTTCCTCTGGGACCGAAGAAACAGAGTTGGGCAAAGGAGATGACTCAGTGAGAGAAGCTGTTGGCTTGGGTGGAGGCCACGGAATAGTTCCATCCATGCGCCGTCGAGGACAAAGAGACCGAGTCTGAGTTCAGGTTATCATGGGGTGCTGATTTGCTAGAAGGAAGGAACCAGATGCGGAACTGGAGGGTGCAGCTGAAGTATTAGTCGAAGAAGGAGAAATTGAGGATTGAGAAGATGAAACCCTAGAAGAAGATCGGGGAGACGTTGGATCTGATAGTATAGGGATTGAAGGTGTTTGGGCTGAGAAGGACGTGTTAAGTGGGTTGTCGAAAGGGAGCTGTATAGACGATGAGGATGAAGCCGTAAGTGGGCCAGAAGTATGATTGGGCTGAAATGTAGATGAAGGAAATATAGAGGAGACCGAGTCTGGATTGGGTTTTATAGAGAAAGGAAACTTAGTTTCATTAAATGTAACATCCCTGGAAAGAAAAGTACGGCTCGAATCTATGTGAAAACAGAGATAACCTTTGTGATCTGGGCTGTAGCCCAAGAACACACACTCTTTGGACCTATAGTCCATTTTATGTGTGTTAAAGGGTCTTAGATTGGGCCAACAAGCACATCCAAAAACTCTTAAAAATGAATAATCTGGAATTTGGCCCATTAAGAGTTGAAAAGGAGATTGATTTTGAAGAAGTGGAGTAGGCATGCGATTTATTAAGTAAGTAGCTGTGTGAAAAGCCTCGGCCCAATAAGTGTGAGGAACCGAGGCATGAGAAAGTAAAGCAAGACCTGTCTCTACAATGTGACGGTGACGACGTTCCACACTCCCATTTTGTTGATGGGAATATGGACAAGTGAGACGATGAGAAATACCAAGGTTGCGAAAAATAGATTGAAGGGGACGAAATTCCCCCCTCCATCTGTTTGAACCGAGACAATATTATGAGAAAAATGATTGCTCACAAATTGAATAAACACTGTGACAATAGTTGAAACATTTGATTTTAATTGCATTGGAAAATACCAAATAAACTTGGAATAATCATCAACGATGGAAAGAAAGTAACGACATCCTTTTGTAGACAAAGTAGAGGCTGGACCCCATACATCAAAAAACAATAATTGAAAAGGAGATGTGGATCGGCTTGGAGAAGGTTGATGAGGCAGTGCGTGTGCTTTGGCCGAGATGCATGCAGAACAGTGTTGAAGTTTAGTGGAAGTGCTGAGAGGAAGACCATATTGACGAAGAATTAGAGATGTGGTTCGTGGACAGGGATGACCCAACCTGGAGTGCCAGAGCTGGGCTGTAGTACGCTGACCAATATAGGCTTGAGGAGAAAATGAAGAAGGAGATGCTGAAGGCTCTGCATCTATCCGAAGCACATACAAACCGTTCTCAACATGGCCCTGAAGAAGCACTGTCTGGGTGCATGAATCCTTCACATAGAAAAAATGAGAGTGAAATTCAAAGTAGACATTATTATCTTGACAGAATTGACGAACTGAAAGAAGGTTACGAGAGATTGAAGGAACATGTAAGAGATTATGTAAGAAAAAATTGCCAGTATTTGAAGAAAAATGAGCCGAGCTTGTGTTTTGGATGGAAAGACTGGAACCATCACCAATGCTCACTGTGTCGGGGCCCTGATATGTAGACGAATCCAAGTTGAGATTCTGAAAGTCTGAGGTAAAGTGATGCGATGCAGCCGTATCTGGAAACCAAGTATGATTCTGAGTGGAAGTTGGAGTAATGGCCGTGTAGTTAGCTGTGAATGACTGAGGAGGAGGAGACTGATAGGACTGATTAAAGCGATGATAACAATTAACTGCAGTGTGACCCCCTTTTTGACAGACTTGACAAACTGATTTGTTGTAAAAGGGTGAGGAGGGGGGTAGAGGAGTTGGAAGTATACCACGGCCATTGTGACGTCCATGACCACGTCCACGAAAAAACTTATTACGACCACGAGAGGAAGAAGAAGAACCAGAGGCTGGTGTTTTGACAGTGTTATTAGCTGAGATAGTAGTGCCAGACAAAAGGGTGTTGGTCTGATGAGAAAGACGAGACTCATAATTTAAGAGATAGCTATAGATTTGATTTAAGGGAAGAGAATCAGGACGCGTGGTGAGAGACGTAACCAAGGATTCATAGTCTGTGCCTAGACCGGCTAAGAGAACAATGGAGATTTCAGAATCAGCTAAGGGATGACCAGCGGCATTTAAAGTCGAAGCAAGAGCTTTCACCTTATTGTAGTATTTGGTGATTGAATCAGAGCCTTTTTTTAATGGTGGCGAGCTGAAATTTTGTGTGAGTGAGATGAGCTGAAGATTTAGCTACAAAAAGATCAGTGAGAGTTTTCCAGACCTCAACAGTGGTGGAGCAGTCAATGACTTGGGCTAAGACCGATTCAGATAATGAAGAGTGAATGGCCGAAATGACCAACTGATCTTGATGACTCCATTGAAGATATGCAGGATTAGGCTGGCCATCAATGGAGGCAGGCGGCATGGGAAGAGAACCATCAACATGTCCGAAGACTTGATGTCCCTTCAAATACGGCACTATTTGCGCCTTCTAGAGAAGAAAATTAGCCTGTGATGTACAGAGCGTGTAGGATTAAACAAAATAAAAAAGGAAGAAAGAAGAAGATTAGACAAAAATTCGTTGATTTGCACATAATATCGAATAAAAGTACTATTAAAACTTCGATAGTTTCAAAGAATACCAAAGAATCGGAAATAGAGGCGAAATTCTCCCAAACTGTAATTCATTTTCAGAAACTGGTCTGTTTGACCACTGCGATTGACGAAATCTATGAACAAAAGAATAAAAAAAAAAAACTAAACAAACCTTAAATAACCGAGATTGCTAGTACCTGCCTTCTTCGCCCGTAATGCATGTGCCATACGGCAAAAACTCTAGCAACATAAGCTAGAAAGTTTCTCCTATTAGAACAGTGCAACAGGTATAGGAAACATTCTCATGTTAATGTTTTTCTCCTTTCTTTTTCCCCCTCCGCTAAGCAATAATACACAAATGTATGAGTTTTCGAGTAAGAAGAATACACAAACTCCGTCCACTGCCCTCCTCAAGTCTCAAAGAACATCTTCCAAGATTATCACCATGATGAGTCTATGACCATTAGTTTGCTCTTTATTGCATATGTTGGAGTAATTCCATGATCATGGTCGTATTAAATAAAGATTCAAAAATTCGGCCTTGTTTGTTTTCGGAGATGAGATAAGATGAGATGAGTTGAGATTATAGTTAAAAAGTTAAATAAAATATTGTTAGAATATATTTTTTAATATTATTTTTGTTTTGAGATTTGAAAAAGTTGAATTGTTTATTTTCTTTTGCATTGGAATTTGAAAAAGTGTAATGATGAAATTAAGATGAAATGAAATATTTTCTGAAAACAAACGAGACAGTCAGTCCTGATCACAGGACCAAATATTCAAAAACTTGAACTGCAAATTGGAAGATGTGTTGTCATCCACGTTGAGCATGCACCTCTAGTACTTATGCAGAAAGTTGGAATTATCTATCAACAGGGATTGAGGAATGCGGCACTCAAGGAACACAAATATTTGAAATACAGCATGAGCCACCGCCAATGGAGCATGATATTTGCAACAGAACCCGATTTATGTTAATAATGCTGCCTGTGCACTTTCATGCACGTGAAGCATAATTAAGAAGTCCATTTAACTCAACACATTGCACTCCACCAAGTCAAATAATTTTCTATTGTAAATCACCTCGAGGGCATTGATATAATTCAGGGAAGCTTGAATTGTTGATCTTGTAATATAATAAAATGTGAGGCAGAAATACTACAGAATCTTGTACGAGTGAAGTAGTGTTAAAGCTCAGAATGAACTTTTATATACCAACATTCAACCCAAAGAACATCAAATTAGACTTATCGGTTACCATGAAACACAAATTGGTCACAACAACATGCTAGTAAACAAGAACTAAAACCAGAGCTTATCACATCAGGGAATGACATGACAAAGAAATGGACATTAGCACCTCTATATGCAAGAGAGAAACCGAGAATGTTATGGGATACAGATTAATCGAGTTCATGAGCATACAAATAAACAGTAGGACAGCAATGATTCACAACTTCAGCCTCGAAAATTGAACTTTGTAAGTGACACAAAAAGAGCCTGTAATCGATCATCTCATTGAAGAGCAAATGTGTTATTCTATACCTCTTTGCTTGGATACAACAGTAAGGACAAGCATTAGCATACTGTTTTATTGCACACTTGAAGACAAAGGAGAAGAAGAAGAAGAAGAATCCAAAGCTTCAAAGAACATGAAGATCAACAACCAAATCCTACAACCTATTCACTAATTACAATTGAAAAAAAGAACATCTCTTGGTAGCATAAACAACTCCAACCTTCTTAACAACTCTGCCTACTCATCTACATAAACTTGGCTTGGCTTGAGAAAGACAAAAGAAACCGACAATCCCTTTAGTCTTTGGTTGATAACCTCAATTAGACTCTCGGAGGAGGGCTGAAAATGTACCCACTTTTCGGATTAGTGTTTGGCCCGGGATCCGGGTAATCCATCACTTCTATCATCATCCTCGATTTTCCAACAGTACTTTCCTGGACAACAAACAAATATTTACTCTATGGACATAACAGAATTAAAAAAGAATTACGGAGTGAAACAACCATAAGACGCACATTCAAAAAAAAAAATAAAGGAAAAAAAAAGAGAAAAGGATACTGACCTGTACTCGAAAAGTGGAATCTTCATGCTCAACAGTCTCCATCACTTTTCTTCCGAATCCTTCTAATAGTCAAGAAAACGCGCAAGGAAAAAGGGACCAAATTAAGAAAAGAATAAAACCAGACAGAATTTATTCCTAGGAAAAGAAAAGGCAAAAACTAAAGCAACAGGGTAATACCATGAGAGAAACACAGAACCAGAAGTGATGAAACAAGAAGGATGCTGAGAAAACTGGACCGAACCATTATTTCTTGCAGGATTCTGATATGAGAAACAGCCAAAAAAAAAAGTAGCTCTCTCAGATTTCCGAATCCAAGCTCGGATTATATGAACTTGAAAGTTAGCAGAAAGCAGCTTTTGGGCTTTCCTAGGGAACCGCTTCAGCTTCAGATCCAATGAGGGGCATTAACTGCGCATATAACAGCACTCAGACAATTTCGCTGTACAGATAAGAAAGCATAAAGAAAAAAATTGAGTGTTTTTGTGACCCTTATCAGCCTTTTGCACCCACTACCCGTTTTTGTTTGTTTCTAATAATGTGCCATTCTATTAAAGAACACATAATCTCTGATCGAAGCAATCCGCCAGTTACAGTAAACTCTAGCCATTGGACCACCAGAGTTGAAAACTATTATAATGGTTGCACAATATAGACTGCCATCTCCTTTGCATTTAAAGCCTATTTATGGGAATGAAAATATGGTACACTTTATTTTAAGTAAAATAATTTATATAGTCTTAAAATTTGTAAATCTTGCATTTTAAAAAAAAAAAGTGAGTAAATTAAAAATTCATATAAAAAAATTATTTTTTAAGATGAATAATTCTTTTTTTTTTCAAAAATAAATATAGAAAATTTATATATCATATAATATTACTCTCAAAATTAAAGAAATACTGAGTTTTAGAAAAAAGAAAGGGTTTTGCTATTCATCCTCCCCACACTCCACACTCCACACTTTTTAATATTTTTTAATATTTTTTTAAATTTTTTTTTAAATTTATTTTTTTTAAATTATTTATAATTTTTTATTCACTATTCATATAAAAATATATTTGATAAAAAAAATTAAAAAAAAATTAAAAAAAAGATGGAGTGTGGAGTATGGTGTGAATAGTAGGAGGTTGAGTAGAATTTTTGATATCATAATCGGTATTAATTTTTGTTATTTGATATAATTATTATATTGACTATTTAATTTGGCTAGCTCCACATCGTTGTGAGTTTATGTGGATTGTAGGTAAAAATAATCAGTTTAGTCAGAGTTCACCGCACGTGAAAGTCTAAAGAATGGTGTTCATGTGTTTGAAAAGGAAGCATCACATGTCACCATTAAAACGAATAAGATCTAAGATTTTCTGATCTCCAGCTGCCAAGCTTTTTACTTGATTCCTTGCTGCCGTTTTCATTTTTCTTCCAAACTTCCTCGTGGCCAAACTTGTTTAAGGAAGAAAATAAGGAAAGAGTACTGTTAGTTACAATTTTCAAATTGACAAGCTTTGCCAAGGCCTTTTATAAAGAAGTGAGTCTCATTAAAAAATATATATATTTTTTATATTTTTTCAATATATAATCTATTTTTTTACAAAATTTGCACCAAATTTATCTATTTAAAATTTTTACAAATTGTTTCTCACAACTGAAGGTCCCAAATGGAGTTCAAGTTGATCAGATTTCACAATACTTATCTTGCACTGTCTCGTTTGTTTTCAGAAAATATTTCATCTTCTTCTTATATAATTATTACAATTTTTTCAAATTTTAATACAAAATAAAATAAACAATTTAACTTTTTCAAATCTATTTCATCTCATCATTATAATTTTCTTATATTTTAATATAAAATAAAATAAAAAATTTAACTTTTTTAAATTTTAAAAAAATAATAATATTAAAAAATATATTCTAATAATATTTTATTTAATTTTTTTAATTTTAATTTTAATTTATTTCTTCTCATCTTACCTAACCTTCGTTTCAATTAAAAACAAACGAGTCCTAAATTAGCAATAAGTTGGGTCTTTTCCAAGTAACATAAGGTAGACAAGTTGGGCTGCCTACTTTCTTTGCAAAGTTGTACTTTTTTCAGGTTAACTTTGCAGTCGCAAATACTGATGGTTTGGCTTTACTTTGCCGAGAAACTATGCTTTTAGGACTAGTTTGGGCTAATATACTCAGTATTATTTAATATTTTATTATTATATAATATTTTATTATTATTTTTTACTATTATTCAGAAAATAATTAAGGGGTTTTACTATTCATCCTCCCCACACTCCACACTCCACACTTTTTAATATTTTTTAATTTTTTTTTTAATTTTTTTTAAATTTATTTTTTTTAAACTATTTATAATTTTTTATTCATTATTCATATAAAAATATATTTGATAAAAAAAATTAAAAAAAAAGATGGAGTGTGGAGTGTGGTGTGAATAGTAGGAGGTTGAGTAGATTTTTTCATTAATTTATAGTATTTTTAGTTTAAGATTTGTTCACTAGTCATATCTGGCTAGCCCAAGTTGTTGGCAAAATATTATTTTAAACATAAAAAATTCCTCTTTCCACCTACTATTTATCCTGTGCAAGAAGAAAAATACTGCAGAAAAAATATATTCATTATAAAGACATAACTGTTAAAAAAATATGATCATTAAAAAAATATATCAGTTGAAAGAATATGACTGTTGTAAAAAAAAACCGTTAGAAAATTAAATCCGTTAAGAATAATATAAACGTTAGAAAATTAATATAAAATTCATTAATAACGAATAAATATTCAAACTACAATTAGAATTAAAATAAATAAAAATATCAAAATCAATATTTTAATAGAATATTGATAGATTTAGGCCTAGTTTTTTTTTCAAAGATGAGATGAGATTAAAGTTAAGAAGTTGAATAAAATATTGTTAAAATATATTTTTTAATATTATATTTATTTTGAGATTTGAAAAAGTTGAATTATTTATTTTATTTTGTATGGAGATTTGAGAAAGTTGTAATGATGAGATGGAAAGTTTTCAAAATTTTGAGTTTTGGTCTTGAAAACAAACAGGGCCTTAGAGAATCCGTTATTTGATATTGTTAAAAAATGACTAATTAAATTTAAAAAAGTGAATTCTCTAACCAAATCTTAGTCAAACTTTCTCTATGCCAGTATTAATGCTCTTAGTGGTACCCAACTCAAGCTAAAATCCCAAAATTTTATCTTATTATATACCAATTTTGTGAGAGACGAGAGAGAGCAAATTTCAGAAAAAAAGAATATTATCTGTGAGGACTAGCTGGGTTTGGGTTTTGAATCTTTCTTTTAGTGGAAAGTGTCTAGTTTTAAAGTCGTGTATGCATAGTCAGGGTCAAATGCAACCCATAATCTCTAAGCAAGTAGCTATGGTACATTCTGCTTTCAAATTGCAATAAAATTAATTCTAATTGCTGATAAAAAATAAATTATTAAAGCAAATTAGCAGCTAGAAGATAAGGAAACCGATAGGATACAAAGGTCCCATACACACATCAACTTTTTCTTTTCTTTTCTTTTCCTTCAGAATCAACCGCTGCCCCCCTCTCTCCCTTCTCCCCCCCCCCCCCCCCCCCCCCCCCCCCCGGGGTTTCCTCCCTTTTCTCCGTGTTTTCCACACAACCAGTAGCCGTCGCCCACAAATGTCATTTTTATCCTTTAAAACTCACTTTCAGGAATGTATAAAAATGAGATTATCTTACATTCTTGGATTCTTGGGTAAAGAAAAGGAAAGGTGGTTGGCCTTTTGTAACAATAAACCAAGACTATCTTACAAGTTGAGGGCCTACAAGAACTTTTCGATCGCAGCCTCAATGTTGTTTCCTGCAGATGCGTGAAGAATTAAAGTAACTCTCTTGGCTTGATTTGGGTCGGTTTTTAATGTACTCTTGCACTTTTCCAAACAAATAGACAAAGAATAGTCTTCAATCAATCCTATCGTCTAATATTGTTCCATAATGCGCCACAAAGTATGTATTATTTGTCAACAAAGGGCTGGAGCCAGAAAATATGGACTTGGGCAGTAGTAAAAACACCCGCGTTGAATTCAACTCCCAAATTTATTTAACAACATCTGGGATTTTGGTACACACTTTGTTCTAGCGCTCACTATTGCATAGAGAAATATGTACATGAACTCAGCAAAACATCTTACTCAAAACAAAAGGCACCTGTTCACACTAACACATGAAATCAGTTCCTATGACTAAATTAAAGTGGCTATTTTCTCATTAAGGGGATATGGCAGACAATCCTCCTCTGCTCTTCCTAACTTGGACTGGCTTTAGATTCATAGAAATGAGGCCAGTGAACTCAAAATAATCCCATGGTATTCCCAGTTTAAGGAACTTTGAATGGACCGGTTGAAGACTGCCAATCTGTCTGCACCACCATGAACCGTTTCTGAAATCATAAGCTACATGTTTACGAGCTCTCATGGAAGTTGAGTGACCTAGACAACGCTGCCGGATTGGCTTGTAAGACTGGTGAGGTCTCGGCTATGTTATTCTTTTCATCAGTCTTTGATCGGAATGCCTTAAAGAGTCCTCCCCCACTAATCGAGTCAGCCTTGTCATTCTTAATTCCCAGTGTTGCCCATATAGAGCTTCTTGCAGCTTCTCCTGGGTCATCAATCCTCAATGTCTTTGGAATCCAAAGGCATCTCTCGGCATTCTTTTCTTTTAGTGGCTCCTCATCCCCAGAGTGGCTTGATGTGAGAACATTCTCATCTCGTGAATGTTTCCCCAAGGTTGGAGAGTTAGGACCAGAGCCTGGGGTTGGAGATGTTGGCTGAGGAAGCCATGGGATGCTCCAAGTGCCTGGCACAGCACATCCCCAATAAGCTCCGGCAGGGTAAAAAGGCATAGGAAAGCCCGGAGGGCAGAAAGCAGGTGGTGGCATGGGGGAGTTCCACTGAGCTGAATTCCATGGATAAGGCCAAGGGGCCCCAGGAAAGCAAGGAATTTGAGGTGGGAACCCCTGACAATTGCTCATTACTTGCTCTTGTGATCCAGTTTTTCCAGGATCATCCTTTGAATTTGAAGTTACAACTGAAGCTCCATTTGAACAATCATCTCCATTTTCTCCACCTCCATAAGAAACTGGAATCCTCAGCTCTTCTGGTATATGAAACCCAGTTTGTGTGCAGTTCCTCATTGTTTTAT
Source organism: Cyclocarya paliurus (assembly GCA_029856935.1). Classification (NCBI taxonomy): domain Eukaryota; kingdom Viridiplantae; phylum Streptophyta; class Magnoliopsida; order Fagales; family Juglandaceae; genus Cyclocarya; species Cyclocarya paliurus. Next base: position 42,056,990 of record CM056946.1, on the reverse strand, counting down.
CAGCAAGGTTCAGTACAGAAGCCATTGACTCACAAAGGGGTGTGTCTGATCCAAATGTGAGGACGGTGCCATTAGATTTCAGTGATGGATGGTGGACTCCATTTGTAAGATCAGTTCCAGCATTCTGGAGAGCTTCAGAGACAGTTATATGGCGGTAGTGAGAAGCAGAATTCTTGTTCTTGCGACGACCAGCACCCACAGGCACATTCCTCATTGTCCCACCAGCTGTCCAGTATCTCTGGCAGTTCTTGCAGAAGTGCCGAGGTTGGTTGACATTGTAATTATTGAAGTAACAGAACTTGGTGTCCATGCTAGTGCAGCGGGGGCATGGAAGTATCTTGTCGGGCTTCTTCAGGGGTTTTTCTTGTGAATTATTAGACTCGCAACGTTCTTCTTCAGGCTTTGAATTTTTTAATGTAGCACTCTCCTTCTCAACAGAGGATGTTTTAGAATTCTCACTTATTCCTGAGGTTGCATCTGGATTTGTTATCGCTTCTGAAGACACAGGTGGGCCTGGGTCTTCCTGGTTATTCTCAGTTGGCTTTTCTCCTAATGTGTCCTGAATTAATCAGATTTTCCAATGAGAGAAGAAATATTTAAAGACAAATGGATGAAAAATATCAACACAACAATTACAGCGAGAACCATTTTGAAGTAAATAACACAGAAGAGCATATTTCACAAATCTTTTGAATTGTCATTCGGAACCAAAGTTTCATAGTTGCAAAAAAAAGAAGCAGCCAGCAAAAGTATTATATAATTAACCTATTTAAGCACTTCAAACTGATCTCAGTTACCCAACAAAGGCTTAATTATCTTTGTTGTGAATGTCTAGGATGTTAAGATTCAAGTGTTCGTAAAACTTTCAAGGTACCTACAAAAAGACATGATGATCAGTCTGTTGGGACAGGCGAGGTTTGGAAGAATTTCCGATTGATTCAAACTCATGTCTGTGTCATGACCTCTACATGACTAAATGGACGATTAACGAGAATTAGTTAAAGCCAGGAAGGAAGAATAAGCAGGAAAATTGTACTAACTTCCTTTTACACTCTCTGTGCACAGAGTAGACAACTGTAGCACCATGTGCTCAAAGCCACCTAAGGAGTAAATGACCTGGGACTGATAAGGCAATGGTAAAAGTGTCATGCAACAGCCAAAAAAATCATTTCACCCAATAAAAGACCAAAAGAAAAAAAGAAGAAACAGTTCCAGACTTTAACGGTAAAATTGAAGATTCTTCTCGATCTTAGAATTGGGAAAGTCCTCGCAAAACATAAGGATATCAATACGAGACGGCATTTCAGGTCCAAATGTTAACCATAGAAAACGATGACAATGAAAAATTGTATAGTCTTTGACATTATATTGCTAAAAGAAACCAAAATAATCTAACCCGTAAATTGCCAAAATCTGGTTAAAAATATACGTCTCCGATAAAAGAAACAAAGCATACACGAAATCTAGTAAGAAGCCAATATCCAGAAAACCAGCAACTGAGATGAAGAATTTTATTAAAACGACCAAAGATCGAAACTAGTGCAGCCGTAAACACTTCTTGAGTTAATGTTAATCTATACAGAAATTAGACAGGCAATCCCCGAACCAATCAAAATTAACCTATACTACCTCAAGCAAACTCATCATAATATACTAATTTCCTAAACAAAAACCGACCAAAATCTCAGCTTTGAATACTGAAGCAAAAAATTAAAACTGAACCCCATACAACAGCTGATGAAGAAAATCCAAACCCACCACCGAATCACACTCGAAAAACCCACTAATTATTAATCTTCATCAAATCATCATTAAGAAGCAAAACTAGGCCACCACCATGTTCAAACCAAGTCAAAACCTCCAAAACAATGGGTCGCTCCCAGAATCCCTTACCATCTTAGCCTCTCGCTCTTCTCCATCTCCGTCCGTATTGTTTTCGGGCGAAGAGTCGGTCGTACAATCATGGTCCTGATCGATATCATCTTCAACCACAGGACCTGAATACGGAGCTGGAGCTCCTGTATAGTCAGCCGACCCGTTGGCCGTAATCTCCGGTACGGGGATCGTCTTCCCGAAGAGCTTAATCGCCGGGTCTCTTGCTTCCAACATTTTTTTTTCTCTCCGATTTCAGCTTTCTTCGTTTCCGGTTTTTTATTTTCTTCTCCTAACCAAAAAAAAAAACAGAACAGAAGAGAGAGAGAGAGAGAGATGGCACGTTTGTGCGAGTGAGTGAGTGTGGCGTCTTCGTCGTCCTCCTAGTCTCGTCGATTATACGTTTCCAATTGATCCCGTTTGGGCAGGTGGGGTGCCACATCAGCAGTCAATTGGAGAATTCTCGGCCACAAGTTTCTTTTGTGGCCTTTAAAACATCTCTCCCTTTTCCCTGCGATTTGCCAAAGTAAGCAAGCACATTTTGGTTCCCTAATCCTAGTCAGCATTATTGTATTTTTCCCTTCTCGCCGATTCTTCTTCGCTAATTTTTTTTTAATATTAATTTTTTAGCTGAAGTCTTGTTGTTTTTATTCAGACTTAATATGTCAAATTTAAAATTTATTTTATAAAATAATCTTGTAAATAATAGTCGATATAATGATTGATGCAAATTTTAAGATAACAGATAAAATTCCTGTTTTTTTATTTCTTTTGGTTTTCTTTTACCTCTTTGTTTTACTATTTTTTGAGGCCATGTATACATGTGGATGAGAATAGAAGTTGGCCTACTGCCGGCCTTTTTCGTGTCCTTTTCCCCGCAATAAGTCCTACTTTCCCAAAAAGAAAAAACTCATACCAAATATTGAACGCATCCCATCCAATTCAATGTGTCCATTGAGTATCAATAACTGTTTTTATTTTTATTTCTTTTTTGTTTTTTGCGTTTAATAAATTATTTTTTTCAATTTTATCCGGCTTCCAAATTAGTTTTGCGTTTAATGAATTAATATAATTTTCTTCATAAATTTCAATTGATTTGACATATCTTAAAGAGTAATGATACATATAATTTTAAAGATATATAAGTATCGCGCACTCTTTTTAAAATTTTTAAAAAGTATGAGATTCACTATTAAAACATACATTTATCTATTTTTTTAAAAAGAGAATAAGTAAAACTTGCATGTTCTAAAATTGTATCTTGTTTGTTTTTACAAATCATATCATATTATATAATCATTACAATTTTCTCAAAATTTCACATAAAATATAATAAATCAATCAACTTTTTCACGTCCTGAAATAAAAATAATATGAAAAATTATATTCTACCAGTATTTTATTCAACTTTTATTTCATCTCAATTCATCTTATTTAATTAAATAAGCGATATTAAGTCATTTTCATATATTAAATTATCACCTAAACGAAAAAATCAATTAAAATATAATGCTTCAGTTAGTTAGTAATGACAGGACTAACGCCATGCTTAGAGAGTGCGATGAGATGATAATTTTGTGAATAATAATAAGATAATTTGTAAATAGTATTGAGATAGATTGAGCTTATGGGGTTTTAGAAAAAGAGATAGAAAAAAGTTAAACAAAAAATATTATAAAGTTAAAATATTACTAGAAAATAATTTTTTAATATTATTTTTGTTTATAAATTTGAAAAAGTTAAATCTTTTTTTATTTAAAATTTTAAAAATTTATAATAATTAGTTTAAAAAAATTGTAATTATTAGTTTAAAAGTATTTATGTTCGAGTAGTGTTTAAAAATGAAATGTAATGAGGCGAGAATTTTAGAATTGAAATTTTTTTCCAAACCTGCCCGGACCTTAGATGAGATACAAAATTCTCATTTCATCTTATTTTCAAATATAATTTAAATACAAAATTTTCAAACTATTCATTACAACTTTTTCAAACTTTCAAACAAAAAATAAAAAATAATTCAAACTTTTTCAAATCTCTAAACAAAAATTATATTATTACAATATTTTAAGTTTATAATATTTTTATTCAAATTTTTCTTTCTCATTTAAAAAAAAATATACTCAATTCAAACTATTTTACTATTATTTATAAGCTATTTTACTATTATTTACAAAATTATCATCTTATCTTAATCCCAAACAAGTCCTAAGAATAACCATTCTAAGAAACAAGGACTTCCTTACACAATCATTTCGGTTCTAAATGAGACATAATTAGGAATCCAATCCAGCCGGACGTTGCATTAGAAAATGTTATCTTAAAATCTTAATAATTCTTGATATATTTATGAAATTCAAAATACGGGGATATAAAAATTACTATACTTGAATGAGTAATCTTACATATTATCTTAATTTTAAATATTTTATTATTATTTTATGATGTGCTATTAGATAATTGAAGATTATCTATAATATTTTATTTAAAAATTTATTATTTAATATTATATTATGAAATGATTAGAAAATGATAAAAAAAAAATTGGTGAATAGATATTTTCTTGTCGAATTGAGATGGCTACTTCCAGGGCGTAGAATGGGTAATCCGAAGCCCCGAATAGTATAAGTCCGCGTTAACATCTTTTTTTTTTTATCTTACCACGTGGCATTAGTCAAAGATGTTTGCTACTAAACTTCTACTACAATTCAAACTTTAAATTTTTTTAAATTTTTTAATATTTGTTTAAATTTATTTTAAATTTAATTTTTTAAAATTATTTATTCATTATTTATATAATAAATATTTAATAAAAGAAAAAAATTAAAAAAATATAAAATATAGAGTATAATATAAATAGTACGAAGTTGTAAAGATATTTTTATTAGTCAAAACTATCAAAACGTAAAGTGAAAAAGTAGACCTGACCTCCCGAAAGTCGCATCAACTCCATCCATTCCATTCCATGCACCCTTTCCTCCCATGATCTTATCACTCGTGTCCACGTGTGAAGCATCTTCCGGAGTGACTCTCTCCGGCATCCCCAAAAAAAACCTGCTTTTCTACCCGTTAGATCGAGGTATTCCCTGGAAGGGACACGTGTACAAGGCTGTTCTGCTTGGAGCAATTACAATGTAAATGTAAGTGCGGTTTTTTCGTCACGAGATGATTTTAGATAAAAATAAAAATTAAATAAAACATTATTAAATATTTTATTATTATTATTATTTAAAAAATTAAAAAATTAAATTATTTTTTATATTTTAAATAAAAATTCAAAAAAATTATAATAATAAAATAAAATAAAATTGAAACCCAAACTGTCTTGAGCGTTCTTTCCTCGTGTAGCTCGTTGGTTCGATAAATGGAGCTCGAAAGTCAAAAAAGAAAAAAGACAGGAACAAAGTGACGAGGGGATTACAGTACACATGACATCATCAAACAAATCTCTTTCTTAATCCTAGGCTGCTTTGATGACACGTAAGAATGTCATGTTGATTTTAAATTTGTAATGGACAATGGGCCAGGCCATGAGTTTTCCACATAAAAAGGCTACAATCAAAACTTGCCTTCCCCTCTCTAATCGAACCAACACCGCACATGAGAGACACACTTAAAAAAATATCACAATGTAGTGAATACCACTTGGAGGTCGTTTGGGAATTCACTCTCTCTCTCTCTCTCTCTCTCTCCAAGGCCACGCTCAGCTTATAAAAAAATGGTAGACCATCATGGGCTGGGTTGAGAGCCCAAACCTATCAATCATGAATGTGCCTGAGAAGCCTTTTTATCCTTGTTCTCAGCACATTATTCATGGGCCCAATAAAAACATATATATGGGCTGATGTCTCTATTTATTAATTCTCAGTCTCTCGACTTATCAACTTAGATTTAAGTATTAATAGTGCTTCAAGTATTTTTAAATATTTTTATTATTATTTTTTAAATATTTTTATTATTATTCATTACTTTTCATTTATATTTTATTACTATTCAATATTACATCCAAACCAATCCAAACCTCGTAAGTATTTAGGATGAAATCCCGTGTTAGTTATTATATAAAATAAGAATCGAGATGACGCATAATTTACTTAATTATTTATAAAAGTATAATATTATTTGGTTTCATAATTTTACTCTTCATTTTGACTGTTTGTATATGTTTTATTTTTTTCTTAATAGCTAAGAAAGTAACTATTAATGAATTTGTATATTTAAAAAAAAATATTTAAAAAATATTTCAAAGAAAAAAAAGTATAGTTGCTAGTATTAACTTTAAGAGAGCAAAATCAAGAGATTGAGTAGCAGCACCTTTTATAAAATTATGAACATTTTAAAGATATCACATTGCGCGATATGATAAAAGTATATAATATATATATAGACATACATATTCTATATGTAGTAATTAATTAGCCAAGTGGGTCATAATCACTAATTTCATGATTTAGTACTACTGCCTGTAATCTTAAAGAGACAAAGTTTGGGGCATATTCGATATCAAAATAAGAAGGCTAGCTAGCGAATGATACTCATTGCTATCTTCGTACTGATCAAGCCAAAAAGAACAAAAAAACACAGTTATTGCAATTAAAGAGATCAGTTAAAGGTGCATAACAAGAAGTTAAGCTGGCAGCTGGCCGCCTAGATCTCTTTCATGGATTTCATTAAATAATAAAGGATATAGGATTAAGATTTAAGGGTAAATTAAGTCCAAAATTGAAAGCTGGCTAAGACCATCCCTTCCTTAATCAACATATAATAATGCTGCCATGCCTACCCTCGTTACAGTTTATAAATTCGAATGTATGGACCGTTCTCCAAGGATGCTCACGATCGAGAACAGTCATTTATATCGTAATACACACAGGAAAATTATGTTTTCATATTGTAACATGCAATATTGTATTAATGCGGGTCTTGAGAGTTTGTCGGTTTCCGACCAACTCCTGTTTTGTATTATATGTTTTATTAAGTAATAAATATTACTTATAAAAAAGAAAATAAAAGAAAAAGAAATAAACAAGAGAAAATATAACAGTGATATATATTATAATATTTAACTATAACGTCATTATTAAGCAGAAAGTACGATGAACTACATCATGTTAATTAGGTGCATAATGATATTTTAATTTAGTTAGACCACTAATTAAAAGATGAGTCGCATAAAGACACGGGAATGACATTATCATGTTATAACTGATCTTTTAAAAGGGATAGTCACTTTCCTGATCCCTGCATGGCCATGATCATGACTGATCTCCTTTCGATCTCCACCAAACATTTGCTTCAACACAACACGCGTTAATTGCGCCCATGATCAAAAGCTCCCATTTTTTACGGAAAATACCAGGAACTTGTAATTCATTTGTTGAGGTAGACTGACGTACGAAGGCAATTAAATATGAGAGAAAAACCAAGAAAATACAAGGGAATGGGCCAAACAATTATATCGTGACTTTGAAAATGTAGATCAGTGGTTGACTTGTTATAAGTTGTATGGTGACATTTTTAGGTAGGGATTTTCGGGATTTGGAACCTCAAGAAAATAGTTCTGGTATGGCCTGGCCGGCCATCCTGCACTAGGGTTTTTTTGGTTCCAAGTGGTACTACTTTTTCTTCATGGTTATGGAGGATGACGTTTTGACATGAATTCCCAGGCCTAAACGCGCAAACTTTGTTGACTTTATTAGTTTTTCAAGTCAAAGTCTATCACCTTCTTCTTGTTTCTTGCTTCTGCTACACTACACATAGCATTACCAATTTACCGCCATGGAAAACGTTATTACCGGGCATTACACGGATCTGTGTACACTGTATATAGTGCGACAATGCATGCATTAATATTGACGCGGTGCTCTGAGATTCATTCATGAACGTCTTTAGATAAATATATATTTAATTTTGACAATATCTAGATATTTTTTTCAAAGGGGATTGTTAATATGCCGCCCGTACGTGCCGGTGCCCCTGGCCAAATGCAATTTTTTTTCATATTTTTTAAATATCTTTAAATATTTGTAAAATATAAAAAATATAACAATATACTAATAATTACTTCCTTAATTATTAAATAAAAAAATATTAAATACATGAGCAGTTAAAATGAACATAATATTATTTTCCCTTTTCAAAATATAGTAACTTCCTAGCTACAAACAAAAGTTCCAAGTCTATCAAAAAGTATTGGATAAGTTATAAGATCAGTAGAAATTCAAATAGCACACAACTTAGTGGAGAAGATATATATATATATATATATATATATAGTTGTAAATGAGTCATATATTCGAAGTTGGATAACTTTTATATTTTTTCTGACTTTGCCACCTTAATTTGGCTTTGCTTCCACGTAACTTTATATATATGATACGGTTGCTCCTTTGGCACGCAATATACATTTTCAAGCATACAAATGCGAATTTCTAGTGTACTTCATGATATTTAGATAGTAATGGTAGTTATTTTTCTTGCGAATATTCTTCCGATCGGTGAAGCATGTATATATCTTGAAGTTATTTCATGCCTATTTCGTATGCCACACGCACATCACACACACATCCTCCATGCTTTATTGCTATTGCTAGGACATGGAACATATGCGAAATAGGACATGGAACTACTATTTTTAGAGCATACAAAAGCATACAAATATTCTTATTCATTTGATTAATTAGTTTAACATTTCATATATGAGTAACGTTATGTATAAATTTCAAATAAAAAAATATCGGATAAGCACTTTGTAAAATAATAAGTCCCATTAAAATAAGTTGTTTTACATTTTTAAATTTAGTCTTTTTTTTTTTTTTAAAGAGACTGCACATAATAACTTATTTACTCGAGACTTGACTAATAATTTCTCTTTATATATACGCACACGTCGGAGACATAAAAGTCTAACTTGGCCTCGTCAAGTAATTATATTCAATTTTAATTTACCCGGCCCATTATAAAAATACTAATTATATCACTCAGTAATAAATAATTATATATCGAAGGCTAAATGAAAACTTTCAATTTTCAATGCATTGGGTTTTTCCAATCTGTTTCACCCTTTTTCCGTCACGTCAAAATTTCAGGGGACAACTTTTTAATATAAATATATATATAGATATATTTATACATACATATTCTCAGCTGCTAGTCTTAACCAAAGGGGTAAGCATAATGATAAAATACTATTTTTATGATAAAGTAATACTAATTTCCTCCACCGGCGCATATAGCAAGTCCACAAAGGATTATTGAAGAAATAAGTTAGAGAGTCCGATCAAGTCCAATAATCCTCTTCTAAAAAGAGTCAGTAGATCTCTACAGAGTACTCAGCCTATGAACAAAACCCACTCACGAAATAACCCACCCGTGGAGAAAGTGGACGGTTATGACATATGAAACTCACCGCTTTGACACATTTCCAATTCCAATGACACCTTACTTTTGGGAACATGCGCAGGTAGAAAGACAGGAAATATAATGAGCCATTGATCTCTTGATAGCAGGTATGTATGGTCTTAACAATGAACGTTCGGCTAAGGAGATATACTAACTTTTGTATCGGAGACTTTCCAACCTCTACTAAGACTCCATACTCTTCGTATTTTCTTAAATATGTAGGTGAAAGATTTTAGAATAGAGTTGCTAGATCCCAGTCGAGTTAACACTATATATTAACTCGCACCATTTTATAAATAATTATTTTTTGTAATTTCCTTTGTAAAACCAAAACTTGTAAAAGAAACTTGGAATATTGCTGAATTCAAAAAGAAAAGAAAGGGTGGGTCAAGCCCATGGAGTAGTATGGTACAAAAGTGCCCCACTAAAATAATCTGCACATAATTGAGGGAGTGACGTTGGATAAAAATTAAGCCCATTTTCAAAAACGAATGGCAATAGCCCACGTAAGTCCACCCGACGTGTTCTATTAGCGTGTAAACCTCCCCTCCTTTTGAACCAACCAACGATTTACATCAACTCTCTCTCTCTCCTCTCTCACAAAGAGAACTACAGATTGTGATAGAGCACGCATGACTCTTCCTTGTCCGCTCTGGTTGCAAACGTCTCAGGCCGGCCTTACCCCTTCCGCACACTCCAAGATTCACAACCATCTTTAGTGAATTCTACATCTTATTAGGATTCAATCCAGCCTCGAATTCCATCGCTTTATATTTCATTCGAGTTTTTGTGAAAATATAGGCACCGACAAATCCCGATCTGCAGGCGGATTCGAATTCCTTGTCTTTTCGGTATTTGCACGAGCTGGGTAGGTCGGGGTTTTGGGTCTAGAATTTTGGGTTCGATCTTTTTTTTGTTGTCCCGATTTGATAGTTGGGTTTGTTTCAATCAGAGATTGGATTCACAATTTTTGGGTTCCGTTTGAAATGGTCTATTTCCATAATTCAATCTCGGTCTACAACTCCGTTGACCAACCCACTGCAATGGCTGACACTAAATCAAGGCTTAACAATCATGTATCAAGGAACAGAAAGGCACCCTATTTGCCTAATTGCTCGAAAATCCCGGTTTGTGATCGATCTCGATCGGCGGCAGTCGATATAGTAATCCTTATTGTCGTTATTGGTGCTTGTGGATTTTTGCTGTTCCCTTATATTAGGTTTATGGTCGTTGAGCTTATTGGAATTGTTGGAGCGATTGTTCGTGTGGTGAGGGAGGAAGTTGCTGATGCTCCGGTGATATATGGTTCTATAGGACTCAGCGTTTGCTGTGCTGCATTGGCTGCCTGGATGGTTGTGATATGTACTAGCCGGAAATGTGGGAATCCGAATTGCAAAGGGCTGAGGAAGGCGGCGGAGTTCGATATTCAGTTGGAGACAGAGGAGTGCGTGAAGAACTCGACTAATTTGGTTAAAGATGGTGGACTGAAGAAGGGTCTGTTTGAATTGCCACGCGATCACCACCGGGAATTGGAGGCGGAGCTCAAGAAGATGGCGCCGCCTAATGGAAGAGCAGTCCTTGTTTTTCGTGGGAGGTGTGGATGTTCTGTTGGTAGATTGGAAGTTCCGGGGCCGAAGAAGCATCGGAAGAGCAAAAAGTAGGATTGATGTTGATTGTTCTAATTCAATACACGATAATCAGGATACAGGAATAACCATAACGCAGAGAGAAGGGCCTTCTCTTGTTTGATCTATTTCAGAACTATGTCGTCTTTAAATAAGCTTATGGTAATAAGTTGTAAGAATTATATACAGTGGGAATATAAGAATCCTTTAATTTATCCAATTTTTTTTAGTACATATTAAAATTGTTTGATGCTTTAACTTTCCGTTTGAAAGGTTGTGAGTTTTCAATTTTTTCTTTATGGTTACAGTTTATCGATATTTTTTGGAGGTTAGACTTGTTCTTAAAGTTAGAAATCTTAAGCTGGGATGAGACAAGCTTTTGTGTATTTTAATATAGTTAATAATTTCCTGACAGTTCCCACCGAAAGCATGTTCTCGTCGTTGAAACTTTCCAGAGCTAAATTTATAACTTTGTGGTACTAGATATCATATGAGTACAAAGCGAATGTTATGTTGATGTTATGCAGATTTGAATAGAAGGCTGTTGCATTTGTTGATTGATTTGCGAGGGGACACATCTAGATGAGATCCACACGAGGATCACTGTCATTGGTTGGAAACAGCGTGTGTGGTATGATCCATTCCTTCTAGCCATGTTTGCACCACACTGCATAGTTAATAACGACTTCCTATTTAATCACTCCATGCTTGGCTTCCAATTAATATATACTTTTGAAAAGCTTAACTGGTGGTCTAAATTCCTTTGGTTATTCAATAAAAAGGTTGATAATTTGTGCACATTCCATTAACTGACGAGCCATGGAAAATCAATCATCAATTGTCAAAACGTGATAGAATTGCAGTCTGTGCATGATAATAGAAGAATATTCTGAGATTTTATTGGGCTTTGATGAAAACAATATTTTAAAGCCCTTGCTCATTCAAGAATCAAGAGTTCTTCAATGATGAAATGTACTTATTTCAGTTTACTGCCTCTTTCTAGGTTGCCTATTAATCATCTTCATTAAGTTTTTTATGATGTAAGGCACTAAACTCTTTGATTTATCCCTTTGCTGTCAAAGGAACCTTAAAGTTGATCTTGATATATGACACTATGATGTGGTTGTTCATACATCTTGATTCTTCTCAGTGTCCTGAGAGGGCTATTTTTGAAAATCTTATGGTGTCGTTATTTCAATGTAAACACGTTTTTGACAATCATGTTGCTTCTTTTCTTTGGTAAGAGGGAAGTTTTTATTCCCTGTGTTTGCAGTGAAGGTTGAGGGTGACCTCTTATCACTCCGAGGAGAAGAAATATTTTACAACCTAGTCTCTACTTGTGCAATACAATGAATAGGGTTGCTAGGCCTGTTGTGAATCAATGTTTCCTTGTTTACCAACACACTATCTTGTGGTATAGATAGTATGGCTACTTCTTATATTCCTTAAAAGTTCATATTCTTTATCCTACCAGTGTTGCTAGGCCTGCTATCATCTTTGGCAGTTGTCATGATAGGATCGTTCCTTTGTGCCTTGAAATATTATTGTTCTGCTTTAGTAATAAGATTATTCCTTGAAGCTGCGGCAAAACAAAGACTAGGTTGGAAGGTTGCATCATCATCTGATTTTAGGACATGTCACAATTGAATGCAAATGGCCATGTTGCTCTGGTGATATTCACCTCAACTTCTAGTGTGTCCTCTTTGGAGTCTGGATATGCTTTGCTGCTAAGAGGATGCTGAAGAATCCTCTAATCGGTTATTTTTTAAGCCCGGCATTATTTGCCATTGCTTGAAGAATATTTTTTAACCGCGGTATCAACAGTGGTACTTGTTCTCCCTTTAGATTTGCCAGATATGTTGTTTACATACATATATTTACTATTAGTGACAAATGTAAGCTTTGTCTTGATAATAATGATGAAGAAACACTCATGAGTGGTATGCTGTTTTTTTATGGTGCACTGAGATATTTGTGTCCATTCCTTTCAGTGCAATTGAGGCTTAGAGACGTGTTTGTCTTCCACATGTTTCTCAAAATTTGTCTACACCCGTTATGCTTCTTCATTCATTGGATTTCGCAATTGGAGTACCTTGAAGGACATCATATGTTCTGCAGATTTTCATGCATGTGTGCACAATGACGCGCACACACATCATTATTAGCATACCTAAGCTTAAGCTTTTTTTGATAAATCTAAGCTTAAGCTATTTTGTATCAATAATGAAAGCACCATCGAGTCACTTTCTGTCTCCGTGGTTGCTAAAACAATTGTTTGTTCGTCCAAAGCCCTACCTTGTCTCCATTCCTTTTCATGCAATCAGGCGTTGGAGATATTATTGTGTTTCCCAACTCTGTACTCATAAACCATACCTATGTTAGCTAACCCTCTATTGCAGATTAAATTTTACCAGTAAAACTGAAAGACCGCATCCAACTACGCATGGGAGCCTTGTAACTTATGTATGATGGAAAATTGGGACGAGAACTAGCTTTTGAACCATGTCTGCTGGTAGTTCTTGCATTATAATGGAAATTCCAACTCATCTGAGACTTGCAGGAAATTTATGTTGTTTTCATGTGACAGGTGTAATGTATGCAAATAGATCCATCTCATGATAGGACCAATAATAACCAATTTACATCACAAGTGGATCCCATTGCTTCCATCCCAAAAATGATGGCAAGGTTTGTGCCATAGTTACTGCATGGTAATATAAAATTAGACCTGATATTTCTTCAACCATGACCATTATACTGGTTGGAGAAGCTTTTATTTGGTTCCCCTGCAGTGGTAATTATGAAAGTGAGGTGGGAAATGTGGCGTGCTGGCTGAAAACATATTCTATGTTCCCCTGCGGACGGCTTTTTGGTGTATTGCATGAAGTTTTCAGGTATATAGACGTACATCAGGATGGAAAATGCTTCCATCATTTTGAAGGATTACATAGATGTTCTCGTGTGTACGGCAGCTCTAAAGCATTTTTCTTCATGGAATCATATGTCTATTCTCTTCATTCAAGATAACCCTCAAAATATATAAGTTCAAAAAAAAAAAAAAAAACCCTCAAAATACAATTGGCTAGAAAACAGTGATGAAACTTGGTGCTCCAGCCAAGAAAAATATGGACTTGAAAAAGACTTCGTTATTATTCCATTAATAATTGAAAAAGGCTTCCTTTGAGAAGAACTTCTTGTTTAAAATGTTTATTAACGTGTGAGTAACCATTCTTTGAAGAAATAGGATCCATTAGTATATAGCATTTTCCCACTCTGTAAATTGATTACAACCTGCAATCAAAGAAAACTGCAAGAGTTGCTATGCTTTTGTGATAAACACAATACGACGCAGTTTTACCCAGACGAATATATTTTCTGAAGTCAACTTAAAAAATAAAAGAAAAGAAAACGCAACGTTTTAAGTGAACCCCCGGCCAATTCTTTTCTTGCTCTTTTTTCTTTTTATTTCAAGTCGCATGGTGATTCTCGGAACTAACTCCTACCTACTCGGGCGGAGTCCTCGATGCTGATCCTCTCGGAGACCCCTTTGTCCAAATCCCACATTTCAATATGAAGAGAAAACAGGATCAATTTACACTTTCTCAAAGTACTCTTTTTTCTCAGCTTCTGTTACGACCTCTATTCACTGATTTGCTTCTGTTATTTGAGCATGGAGATCCCACTCCTACGCTACCAAAGCCTAGCCCTGGATCAGATCCAAAGTACTTGTAGTTTTCCTTTCACCTTTTCTGATCGTAAGCATAAGCTTTTCACGAATAAGTCGTTGTTTTCTGGGTATCGTTTCTCGTTCTATAGGAGGAAAAGGAGGAGCCCATTTGATAGGATTAGGTGTTCTTCACTGGAACGAGGGCTTCACACACGGCTGAAGCCGAAACCTTCCAGAACCGATGTTCGTGAGGAGAAAGAAACGGTTTTGGAAGAAAACCGGGTGAGAAAACCTAGTTCTGGCCTTTGTAGTCAGATAGAGAAGTTGGTTTTGAATAAAAGGTACAGGGAGGCGCTTGAATTTTTCGAGATCTTGGAGTCTCAGGGTGATTTTGAATTGGGTTTTAGCACGTATGACTCCTTGGTGAGCGCATGCATTGGTTTGAAGTCAATTAGAGGGGTGAAGAGGGTGTTTAATTTTATGATTAGTAATGGGTTTGAATTGGACTTGTATATGAGGAACAGGGTGCTGCTTATGCATGTGAAATGTGGGATGATGATTGATGCGCGTAGGCTGTTTACTGACATGCCGGAGAGGAACTTAGTGTCTTGGAATACGATAATTGGGGGGCTCGTGGACTCTGGAGATTATGTTGAGGCATTCCAGCTGTTTTTTATCATGTGGGAGGAGTTTTCGGATGTTGGGTCACGAACATTTGCCATGATGATTCGGGCATCTTCTGGCTTGGGTCGCATATTTGCAGGGAGACAGTTCCATTCGTGTGCTTTGAAGATGGGTGTCAGTGAGGATATTTTCGTGTCTTGCGCTCTAATTGACATGTATAGTAAATGTGGGAGCATTGAAGATGCTCAATATGTTTTTGATGAGATGCCGGAGAAGACGACAGTAGGATGGAATTCCATTATAGCAGGTTATGCACTTCACGGTTATAGCGATGAAGCTCTTGGTATGTATAATGAGATGCGTTACTTTGGGGTTGAAATGGACCATTTTACGTTTTCAATAATTATAAGAATATGTACGAGGTTAGCTTCACGGGATCGTGCTAAGCAAGCTCATGCAAGTTTAGTTCGTCATGGTTTTGGGTTAGATATTGTAGCGAACACGGCACTTGTTGATTTCTATAGCAAATGGGGAAGAATGGAAGACGCCCGCCATGTTTTTGACAATATGCCCCAAAAGAATGTTATATCTTGGAATGCCCTGATTGCTGGCTACAGTAATCATGGCCGTGGAGAAGAGGCCATTGAGGTGTTTGAACGGATGCTTCGGGAGGGAATGATACCCAACCATGTCACCTTTCTTGCTGTTTTATCTGCTTGCAGTTATTCAGGTCTATCAGAACGTGGTTGGGAAATTTTTCAATCAATGAGTAGGGATCACAAGATTAAGCCTCGGGCAATGCATTATGCATGCATGATTGAATTGCTAGGTCGAGAGGGGCTTTTGGATGAAGCCTCTGCACTGATAAGAAATGCTCCATTTAAGCCTACACCGAACATGTGGGCTGCCTTGCTGACTGCTTGTCGAGTCCATGAGAATTTAGAGCTTGGAAAATTTGCAGCCGAGAAGCTTTATGGAATGGAGCCTGAAAAGCTTAGTAATTATATTGTGCTTTTAAATATTTACGGCAGCTCTGGCAAGTTGAAGGAAGCTGCTGCTGTTGTTCAGACCTTAAGAAGAAAGGGTTTGAGAATGCTTCCAGCATGCACTTGGATTGAAGTTAAAAAGCAGCCCCATGTTTTCATTTCCGGAAATAAAACCAATCGCCATTCAAAAGAGATTTACCAGAAAATGGACCACTTGATGATAGAGATTTCAAAGCATGGTTACGTTCCTGGGAGAAAACATTTGCTTCCTGATGTTGACCAGGAAGAGCGGGTTTCGTTGTACCACAGTGAGAAGCTGGCGATAGCTTTTGGGCTGATCAACACTCCAGATTGGACACCGCTTCAAGTTGTGCAGAGCCATCGGATTTGTGGTGATTGCCATAATGCGATTAAGTTAATAGCCATGGTTACTGGACGTGAAATTGTTGTGAGGGATGCCAGCAGATTCCACCATTTCAGAGATGGGAGTTGTTCTTGTGGGGATTATTGGTGATCATAGAATTGTTTTGTAGGACCTAAAAACTTGTCTTTCTCATATATTGGATGTCATCTTTTTTCCTGCCCTTAGATACAATAAAGTAACCATACAATAGAATTGTAATCTTAAGAGGTACGAATTACAAATAGAAACCGAAATTCTGTTTTCCAAGAAAGAGACTTTCTGGTTTGGGCTCAATCTTTCAATTCATTATCAGGAAGAAACCTGCTACACCTGGCAGGGAAAATGTTCCATCAATAATCTTTCTTTTATAGGTAGGTATGATGCTTGATTTATCGTGAACTGCGCTGCCGAAAGTGAGCACCTGTAAACTGCACTGCAGCCATGAGGGGGCCCGAACTTGGATCATGCCTTGTAGCGCTTCAGTTGGCCAATTTAAGAACCGGTGAGATCTTTTTTTTTTTTTTTATAAGTAAGAACCGGTGAGATTTTAGGATCTCCAAAAGGCATCGATAAACTTCGTAGCTCCTACATAGGAAGCTTCGATTGGATTTAAGTTAGGTCGCATGGCCGTGGATGTGTAGCATGCATGCAATGGCCCAACCAGAATTATGTGCGATGGCTAAGAAGCCACAGATCGCATGAGTTAGATACAACCACAAAATGAGTCTCTTGCCCCCATCTACCGGCCCACCCTCAACCCACCACGTCCGGTTAGCTCCGGGACCGTAAACAACACAATTTTTTCTTTAAAATTAAAGAAAAATAGACATAAATGATTCTATGACATTAATTTGAAAACGTACGGATTACGGACACACTGATAAATAGTAAAATTACTGTATATATAAACAAACGAATTTAATATTAATCAGTTACTATTTATTTTAACTCATATCCATAACTTTTTGTATGGAATATTTTTTATAAGATATAAGAATATTTTTTATGGGATGATAAATAGGGAATATGAAAAACTTTTTTCTAAGAGTAAACATGTTGAGGTCATTAAAAATGGTTAACGTGAAAATGCAACTACATATATGCCCGAAAATCAGATTGTCTGCGCGCGTATGATTGCACTTAGAGAGGGAGGGAGAGAGAGGGAGAGAGAGAGACTCTCCACCTATGCTTTTCTTCTCCAGTCCCATATAGGGTTTCGACTTGCCAGACCACCGACAACACTAGCTCGCTGGAGTTCGAACCACGTGGCCCATGGATTCCTCGAGGTCGAACCGATTCGACATCTTCGAGATTTACAAACGTTACTGTGGTGATTCCTCACCTTCTTCAATTCTTTCACTATGGGTTTCAATTTTCAGATGATTATCGAATTGCTTTCAAGAACAACGTTTCCAACTTTCCTGAACACATGGTGCTAAAAGATTCCGTTTTTGTTTCGTTTTACTTCTTCTCTTTAGCTGGGTTGATGGTGATGCTCTGTGTGGGAAATGAGTTTCTGGGTTTCGATCATCTTCAATTAGGGTCACATGCTTTTGTTTAAGCTGAGGTTGATAGTTAAGCTGCTTCTGGCCGCTGAGAAATGTTGGGAAAGGGAAATATATCCTTTATCTTATAGTTTTCTCTATTTCTCTGACTATATATATATTTTGTTACTCTGAGGCTCCAGAAGTGGTAAATCTCTGTTGTGCTGAGATTGATAAGAAGTTTTGGTAATTGGTATGTTTGAGGAATCATCATGTGAAGACCCACACAATGCGATCCATGTATTGAGAAATTTATAGATTTTATTTGTCTTTTCTCGTCAAATATGTGATTGTCTAATGTTTAAATTCTTTTCGAGTTGTTAACCTTTATTCCGTGAATACACTGGATACGAATCTTTTCAATGTCTTGTGTTTCCCAAGGGAGAAGGTGCCTTTTAATATCAAACTATTTGTTACTTGAGGTTTAGACGGGTTTTAACTGTATGAGAAAGAAGAAAGAGAGAAATAGGATTTTGTTTGCTGAGAATTCAAATCCCTCTCTGTGCATAACCCATCTTTTGACAGCAATCTATCAATCTTTGATATTGATTTTGATTCTTCATTCCTAATTTCTGTGCTGTGAAATATGAGAATGAAAGGGAATGGAAATCTCCATACTAATCCATGATCCGTGAATGGGAGAAAACCCTACATTAAACTCCTTATTTAGCTGGGTCTTTTTTGCTTCATTGAAAGGGGAGAAATAGCTTCATTTGATTTGATATTGGGTTCAGAGATTGATTGTTTATTTTTCAGAAGTTCTACCAGAGCACTCATGTTGTCATATATTATGTTTTATGACACAACAGATATTTCCCCCCCATTGTCGTCCTATTTTCCAAATTGTGTTTGGTATCAATTTAATAAAATTTAAAACTCACCCTGTAAATTATTAGTCGAAAATAATCATTCTTATCATCGATATGATTTATCAACTTTTTATTACAGATATTAGATCGGGGTGTGCATATGTTAATAGGCAAGAGAGCTACAAACAAGATGATGAATCGCAACTGTCTAAAACTTCAAGGGATGAACTGACACAGCTCTTAAAATCGGTGGAGTCAAGGGTTGATACAAGGTATAAATCTATATAAGCTGCATGTGCAGCTTTTTAAAACTTGGAGTTCCTTTAGGAAGTTGAGTTATTAAGCACATGCCTGAGCTGTGGGATGCTTGTTGGGGTTGAAATGTATGTCAGTAATGGTTCAATTTATTGAGTTAAACTGTATTGAAACAGTTTTTGGTAAATATGAAAAGAGGGAAAAAAGCTATTTGCCTTTATGTTTCCAAACTCATGAACTATAAGCAAGGAAAATAGGTAGAGGGTCGGTCTGGAAACTGCAATAGAATGCATGCTTGAGAGTATGAACGTAGTAGTATTGCATTGAGACTTTTTCTGTTGTTGTGTTTACTTTGACAGGATTTCAATTTTTGATGAAATTTTCAAGCTCATTTCGCAGCTAGGCTTGGTGGTGAGATTTCATTTCTTTGAAGTTCATGAACTATATTTTCACAAAAGCATTGGCATCTTAGATGAAGTGCTTTCTGTCTTTGTTTTGTCCTATTTTTTTTAATATTGATATGTTGGGTGTGTCTTCTAGTTTCGTGATTTGCACATTGTAATTCTACCTTGACATCTTTTATATGCAGGTAGATTTTTCTGAATTTGCCCGCTTCTATGACTTTGTTTTCTTCATCTGCCGTGAAAATGGTCAAAAGAACATTGGTAAGTTTTTTTGACTGTCTTATTTGTTGTGATGAGTTTTTTTAAATTAAGTATTGTGATACTTATAAAAAAAAAAAAATATTGTGATGGGGGTACTTGTCTTTTTGCCTCTCCTTTTTTGGCGAATGGTTTACAGCTGTAAGCAAGGCAGTTACTGCATGGAGACTAGTATTAGCTGGAAGATTTCGACTGCTTAATCAATGGTGTGACTTTGTTGAGGTAATCAAAGTGTAGCATTTGATGCTTGCCATGCTTTTTTATTCTTTTATAATTTGGTGTAGAAAAAATTCCTCAGCATTATAAAATCAAATGTAGTGGCTGTTATGGAAATTTATTTTTGAACAGTTACTACTATTGTGCATTTCTTTCTAAACTAATCTCTTGAATTTCATCTAGAAAAATCATCGACATAACATCTCCGAGGATTCTTGGCAGCAAGTTTTATCTTTCAGCCGGTGTGTACATGAAAATCTGGAAGGGTATGATCCTGAAGGTATACTAATATTCACCAAATCTTTGGTTTTATCTCAAGAAAGAGTCATGGCAATGTATATCTAACTTCCATTGCTTATATGTTGAAAATGTTGTCTATAATAATCCTGATTGTGTTGCTAGTTCCATTTCATGCTTTTGAAGCTTGAAATATCAATTCATGCTCTACCTTTGTAGTAGATGCTGCTTTAGACTCCATTTGGCAACACAAATGTTCTCAAGTATTCTCAGATATATCATTCCCAAACATCACTCAAACACAAAATGCTTTCAATTTCAAATCTTCAGCTTTTTTATCTAATCATTACAACTTTTCCAAACTTCCAAACAAAAGACAAAAAACAATACCAAAGTTCTAATGATCTAGATGTGACTCCAAAATACAAGCATTTGTGGGTTCAATGCGAAAATTGTTATGGATTAAATTATAAGAATTTTTTTAAATAAAAAATGAATATTTGCGAACACTGTGGACATCATTTGAAAATGAATAGTTCAGATAGAATCGAACTTTCGATTGATCCAGGTACTTGGGCTCCGATGGATGAAGACATGGTCTCTCTGGATCCCATTGAATTTAATTTAGAAGATTTTGCAAATTTCAAAACAAAATAATATCAAAAAATTATATTCAAACAACCTTTTTACTTTATAATATTTTTATTCAACATTTTTTCTCTCATTTCCCAAAACCTAATAAAATTTCTTAACTCAAACCATTTCACTACTATTCATAGATATAAGGAGCTATTCTAAGTATCCAAACGGGCCCTTAGTTAGTGAAGCACAAAAAAAGGGAGTTAGAATCTGATATTTGTTTGTATATGTGTATATCAAAATTTTCACCAGTTACCTAGAAAAAAAAAATGTTTTTCACCAGTTGGAAAAGAACCTATTGGTGGAAGCAAACATATACAAGCTTCTTGAACTCAGATCACTCAAGTCTGCTAAAAAGAGGAATTCTGCATTTTCTTGTGTGATTATTTTATTCAAGAGGTACTTATAAAAAAAAAAAAATTCATTCAAGAGTATCATTGATCTTTAGCTTTTCAACCCCACCATTTTCATACGATCTCTTGAACTTGTTTTTGGTTCTTTGGATATATGCGATCCAAGCAGTCGAGTCATCTTAGATTTTTATAGGCATAAATTTTCAAACTTGTTGCTTGTCATTTATGGCTAGGATCAATTTTAATACTGAGTCTGAAATTCGAAGCTTCCTGCATCTTACTTTGAGCATATAATGGCTGTAGAATGAGACTAACTTTGGTTGCACAGGATTGGATTTGGAAAAAAAAAAAAAAAAAGAGCATATGTGGGTTAAAAAGTAATCTATAATAATCTATTATACAGTAAAGCCAAGGAAGAGGCCACGGCCAAATGAAACTGTGTATTCTATATCTTAAACTGTTCCTTCTTCCCCTTTCCTCTTGCTCTGGCCTAGATAGGAGCTGGGGTGGGGCATTTCCTCGGTTCTGTTGTTTCTCATGATGAAGTTGCGTTGTCGAAATACTTACTATATTTCTTGGCATTGGTCCTCAATCTCTTGTTTAAAAAAATTTCAGAATTTAGATCTCAACTTCTTTGGGTGGGCCACTGGGGGTGGGGGAAGATCCGGAAGGGGGGGGGGGGATTATTTTTCCCCCAGCTTGGTTGGGTCGACTGGAGGGGATCCACTGTCACCCTCTGCTACCACCCACCATGAGCAGTGGCTACCCAGTCACTTTCTTTTTTCCAATCATAGGAGTGTACAGAGGTAATATCTTTTAAACAATCAGAGGTTCTTTTTTTTTGAGTAATTTAGAGTCAAAATTTAAAACTGGGGTCCCAAATGCTCACATTTTGAAACTAAAGTCTTAAAACCTGAAAGTGTTGAACTGCATGGGGTATGTGTCATGCTTTCCCTTAGTTTTAACAGTTGTGAAAAGTTAATGGTTTTGACTGTGTATGAGAGGTGAGCATAGCAAATATTAGTGTCCCACTTGTTGTCCTTGAACTTCCTTCTGATTTTTAATTTAGTGTTTTGTTTTATTGGCTTGGTAGAGGGACTTGGTTCCGTCTATATAGAAGGGGAAAAAAGATTGTCTTGGTAATCAAAGTAATGCTCTTTTTTTTTTTCAGGTGCTTGGCCTGTTCTAATAGATGAATTCGTTGAGCATATGTACAGGTTTGCCAAATGACAAATTCTCTCTCTGGATGTGAATGTGCCAAATAATAAATGTTTTTGAAACTTTTGTCTGTAGTTCATCTTCGAAATGTCACCTCATTAACTTTGCTTATGCTCCTTTATGAACATGAATTTATCTCAATGCTGAAACCCAATCCATAAAAGCCTTTGTCCAACCATTAGGGGTAGCAATCCTGGCTGACACATTGTTTGTCTGCAAACTTAAACACTCTCCTTTGACCTTTCCCCATTATTGGGATTACCTTAGTAAAGTGATAGCACAAAGTTTTAAATATCTTTCCTGGTGTTTTCATATGCATTGAGATCAAGATGGAAAATCAAGAGAGACCAAGAAGGAGGCCAGGTATTGATGGGAAAGAATTGATCTACCCGTAGATTATGGGAAAAAAAAACCTGGAACGACACATATCCTGAGCAATTACTTGACTTGGGGTGCAAATGAGGTATTTCATTCTCCCACAAGAATGGGTTGGAGGTGAGGTTATAGTTTCAAAAGCCATGAGAGGCATGTGTAACCTTGCAGTAAAAAATGCATTTTTAATTCTGTAGTTATATGCTGGGAGCTTGCTCCCAAAAGGGAAGAAAAACCACGGGATTTTGTTGAAGATGCATATAATTTTGTTTGATTTGTGTTGGTGATGTAGCTAAGAGCTGCAAGGTTTGGAGGTCCTGGTGGTGGACCATTTTACTAGATAGGGATCTTATTTGGCAGTTCTACTTTTTGTTTTTTTAATAAGAACTTTGCCAGTTGCCAGGACATTCTAATGCACAGGAAAAGGAAATAAACTTTTCGAATTGGATTTTTTATTGACTAATGCCATTATTTCAGCTTCTGTTAATTTGGAATCCTAGAGAATCAATGACCGTCTTTTGTCTTGCAGGTTTTCAGGAACCAATGATAACGCTAACCTCTTCTGTAACTGTGGTGATTTAGAATCCCAGTCTTCCATGGTTGATGATCCTCTTCCTGGTATGTCAATTATTGCGAAAGTACCAATTGAGTTCCATTTCACTGGGGAGTAAATTTCAGGCTTGTATGGGAATGAATTATGAGTTGTGGTCCAAATTCCAATAACTCGTTGGTTTTGTCACAGGATTGAGAGATTTTCCTGGTTTGAAGAGGAAGGTACCCGAGGACCTTCAACAAGATGACATGGAGTCCCTAACTACCCTCTACCCTCGGTCAACAGACCTGGATACTGTTTTAAGTTTCAAGAGAATCAGGCTGACTGCTCATAAACCAGCGCACTGGGTGGTGGATAATCCACCAGGGAATGCTACAGATGATTGCATGGAAATTGTTAGACATAACAGTCCATTATGTTCTTCCAAGTCTCCATGTGCGGTTGAAGGTTGTTTGTCTAAGGGCTTCGCAGGGCTTTTCTCAACCAGTGCCTATTTGCAGTTTGATCGGGAAAGGCGGGTTTCCTCCACATAGAACTTCTATATGAGTTGCAATGTAGAAATATTTCCTTTGCGAGATGCTACGTTCGCTTTTATATATGGTATGGGATATAATCATATATATTGTTTGCCGGTAAGTATTCATTACTCTTCTTTTTGTGATTTCGAAATCAATAAAAGGGTGACGTTTGTGTTTCAAAAATAGAATATATGGGGATGTTTGTTTTCAAAACTCTCTTCATAATTCATCTCATCTTCATCATTATAATTTTTCTAAATTTTTACATAAAATATAATAATATATTTTTTTTCAAATATCAAAAGAATCTTTTTAAATTCTCACACCAAAATATAATAAATAATTTAATTTTTTTCAAATTTTAAAATTTTTTTTCTAAATTTTCATTCAAAAATAATAAATAATTCACTTTTTTAAATCTTAAAATAATAATAATATTAAAAAATAATATTTATAAAATATCTTATTCTACTATTTACAAATCATCTCAACTCTCCTCCCAAATTCAAACAGCCCAGAGTAAGCACAAGTGAAACCTGATTAGTTTAGTATTTATGGATCGATTCTTTAATTTGGTTATAACCGGCAAAATATGGTTTTTGTACAAAATTTACTTTGGAATTAACGTCACGAAAACAATCTTATGTCCCTGGCTTCATTTATAAATTGTCTCGTTTAGATAGTGAAAATGTTTCATTTCATATCATATCATCTCATTTAAGCATTATAAATTTTTTAAATTTTCATATAAAATATAATAAATAATATGATTTTTTTTAAATCACAAAATAATAATAATATTAAAAGATAATATTTTATTTAATTTTCATCTAAAACCATTTCATCACATTTTATTATCCAAACCACACCTAAACCCTTGTCTGCCTATGCGTTTCGTGTCATGCATTACCATTCCAAGCCAAGTCGCAGACCCTCCTCCTTTTGATCCTATTAAGCTCTTGAAAACATCAGCTGCAAATGAAAACTTAAAAGATAGGAAAAGTAGTCCATGCCGACCAGCTGATCACAAGCGGTCACGCCTCTGAATTGACTTCATATTTCGGATCAATTCACTCATCAATTTCTACGCAGAATGTGATGAAATAATCTATTTCCCGAAAACTGCTTGATTGAACGAGTTAAAGGAATATAAGTTTTGTGGAGCACTCTGATGATGGGTGCTCACATTATGGCTTGGCTTTGGAAGTCCTCGGGCTATTTAAAAAATTGGTATGGGTTGACAATTTGCTTTGAATGAATACTTTTTTGCTATTGCTCTAGCTTCTTGTTATGTTTTGCTGAGATTTGGAGATCCATTGCATGCACGTAAAGAAAAGTCAGGTTTCAAGGACCCTACAATTGTTGAGTATGCTTTGGTCATTATGTATTCCAAGAACAAAAGTGTCCTCAGATATGATTTTTCGGGACTCCATGACCTGGAATGCAAGTAAAGCTCTAAATTCTAATTGTGTTTCATGACATGCTGACTGCAGGAACGAGTCCTAACTACGTGTCTTTTATTGGAGTTCGTTCTGTCTGCTTGTGTCCATTCGGCTCCTTACCTAAACTGAGCACCATACCTTGTAATAATTAGAGTTGACAACTTTTCGTGCATCTCAGATAATAATTACACGTTTTATCCAAATAATGCTACAAACCATATTTTTATTCCATTTGCATCTCATTATGTTGTAACATGTTGCATTTTTCATTACTCTTGGATAATCTTTTATATTTTAAAAAGAGAAAATCAAAGATTGATAATTTATGCTAATTCATCCTAACGAGATGACTAGGATGACGATATAGTTAATAATTTTTTTTAATGCCAAATCGGCAATCATAACCAACTATTTTGGTATGCTAAAAAAACTTAATATTTGGTAGTTTACAAAACAAATATTTACCTATTTTGCTATATATCAATTATTATTCATTTCTACATTTCTCACATGGCAATTTTATTTTAAATAGTACCACTCATCATCCCGACTTTTATTATTCTCCTATCATCTTATGATGTGGTATTAGATAAATAATCTTTAATCATCTCATGTCACGTTCTAAAATGATGAAAGAATGATAAAAATTAAAATGATAGATAAATTTTTTATTTTATTTTATAAATTATAAAGTGTGAGATAATAAATAATAAAAAGAATTATTCTTATCTTATAAAAAAAATAAAAAACAAAAAAAGAGAGAAAAATGATGGCCCCGCAAGGCTCCAAGATTGACGGCCCACAGAGCCACTCTACTCGGTCCAGAAAGGATATGTGGTAGGAGAAATGATAAATCAACGACAACTTTACTATTTTTCTATTATCTTAGAATAAAATAATATTTTTTTAAATGAATATTTTAATTTTGATTTTGATTTTGATTTGATTTGATGTATTTAAATTATATAAAAATATTATTTTATTAGTAAACTGTAAATGAATGGTAGAGGAGTTGTTACTGTATCACTGCTCATGTGGTAGGACGTTCTCCCGCATTCTCTGCTTATCTGGACCTCAAAAACATACACCTCCATTATTTCCCCCCATTCGGCGGGACCCATTTCAACGATCTTTCGGACAAGTTTTTTCTACTTCCGATTAAACTCTGTTTCTCCTCCCCGCTCAGTCCCGAAACTTTGTTTTCTCACCTCTCTCTCTCTCTCTCTCTCTTCCCCGTAAATTCGATCATTTTCCACTTGGATCTCCTCCAATCCCAAAACCAGCAATTGGATTTCTGCTTTTCTCAGTTTCGTCAACTGGGTCTCCATCACTTTCTACTAATATCTTTGGCTTGTTGTGAAGTTCGTGAACTATTTCTAATTCTCAGAGGCGAAACGTCGAACAGAAACAATGGCATCTATGGGGTTTCTTCCTTTTATCTTTGAGACAAAGTCAGAGAGCTCTGTGCTACTTAACAGTTCAAAGACTCGCCCACCCAGGTTCCCGTTCTTCGCATACCGCCCAAGAGAACCGCTCGATTCTGCTGGAAATACCAGTTTATCATTTGGATATTGGAAAGCTGCGGGAGAAGATTGTGCTGTATTATCTTTAAGCTGTGATAGACCGGTAGGTGGATTCTGCAGAGGACAGGAACGGAGAATTAAGCCTCTGAAGGCTACGTCCAAGGGCTTTGTGGAAGGTGAGGATGGTGGCAATGAAGTGGAGGATGCGCTTCAGGCCACCATCGAAAAGAGCCAGAAGGTCCTTGCTATGCAAAAAGAACTACTTCAACAGGTATACATTGTATATATACGGTAATTATCTATCTTGCATATGATTAATATTCTGAGGTCTAGTCTCGCTAGGTTTTGGAGTTGATTTGTATATAGCCGCTTAAGTTGTTAGGCTAAAAGGTATTGAGTTAGTATATATATGTAAGATATAAATTCAAAACCTGGATAGAAAAACCTAAGCTAGTTTTTTAGTCTGTTTAGTAATGAGAATATCATGCTCGTACATTCATAGAATGGAGTACTATAGAAAAACATGTGTGATTTTGTTTTTTGTTTTTTTTTTTGGGTGTGCATGTCTGGAAATTCATGCGCATCGTCTACCATGCCTGTTTAAGTGAAAACATTCTGACAAGCGTAGCGGCTGTAACCATTAACTACATGCCAGATATGTCTACATTATCTCAGCTGACTTTTTTTATTTTCTTACTATTGGCGCTTCCTCTACCTCCTCACTATGTTTTTTCCCTTGCCTCTCATGTCTCATCTAATCTATTGCAACATCTTATATTTTAAAGAAGTATAATCTCCTCATCCAGTTTATTTAATTTTTTCTATCTCATAAAATTATGAGCTTACGCACCTATTTCTTTTCTTGAGTGTGCTGCAGATCGCTGAAAGAAGGAAACTGGTTTCGTCCATAAAAAATGATGTTATAAATCAAGAGGATGATGAGGTTTCGGGAAGGGGCAATGCTTCTGCAAATCTGGATCTTCTTTCAGATAGTGACAAAACTATTGATGAACGTACGAGCAGTATTTTTTTGAGTGTAGATGAGGTGCCAGAAAATCTACCTTCGAATAGTGGTGGTGATTTTGATGAAGTTAAGGAATCTGGAAAAGTGGCACTTCTTAAAAAAGCTTCATCCGATCCAGACTCCACTAAACAATTAGAAGAAGCTAATACAAAAGAAGTATGGTCAGATAGTCTGCCTTCTTTCCTTTCAAGCTCCTCTGAAAGTTCCAGTGAAGGAGATGGCAATCAGGAAATTTCTACTAAAACAAGTTTGACAGAGGTGGATGGTGAGGCAAGTGATCCTGTGATCGAAGACATCAAACCCCCTCCTTTGGCTGGGGCCAACATAATGAACGTTGTTTTGGTAGCTGCAGAATGTGCTCCATGGTCTAAAACAGGTTATGAACTGATCTAGCCATATTGTTTATTGTGAAGGAGTTCCATAGATATTTCAAGTTAACCTTACAGTTAATCTCTTGAAATGGTTATCCAAAATCAAAGAGAGAACTAAAAAATGTCACTCGATATCTGTGTCAGAACCCCTTTTGCACAATTCTAAATTCATATCTAACTATTACTGGTCAGCGACAGACAAAATGGATGTTTTGTATTATGGAAGTTTCCTGGAATTATATATCATAATAATGTTTCTTGTTTTAAGAAATTAAAATAGACATAGGATTAGAAACGTGCAAGCATTGTCAAGTCCAGACCAGCATGTTGATGGGATAGGTACATGGGTTGCTTGACTGATCGGCCATGTTTACTAGAGAATCTATCGGGCAAACTCAGGGCTAACCTGATAAAAGTTAGTGAGCCCTTTTAAGTAGTGAAGTTTACATTGTATGAGTTCAATCTAAGTTAGCCGCATTTGTAACACAGTCCCACATTGGGAATATGAATATGTTATGAAGGAGATCATGGGTGCTAAGTTCCATATTGGTTACTTATTAGGTTAAACTGAGTTTATAAGTAATTCAAGGGAAGCTTGATATTGACTAGTCTTTTTTGGATTGTGGCGCAAATGTGGCTAGCACTTTCCCTAGGTCGTTAAATCTGGTGTTAGAGCCACTTAGGCCAAGCCTGTGAGATTGGAGCACTACGTGACATGTCCCTAATGAGGATATCAAGAACTTAATGGGGAAAGTTTGCAATATCCCAATCCCACATTGGGAATATGAATAACTCTCATAGAGTGAGTAGGTTATAAAGGTAGTAATGGTATTAGCTCCCATATTGGCTACTTGCTAGGGGAATTTGGGCTTTGTAAGTATTTTAGGGAAGTTTCGAATTTGTTAGTTTTTTGGGGTCATAACGGATGTGGCTGACACATGTCCTGAGTTTTTATAGTATTACCTCACAATTGTGATGAACTAAACAACTCATGGGGCTCAAAAGCGAGATCATGATTTTTTAACCCAATTGGTATTGGGGTGAGAGAAGTCATATTCAGTCTCATTGTCATGCATTAAATGAACATAGGTTATTTAATTATTATTCATACTGTGCACTAATCATTTCATGGTTTTAATGGTTGACCTGTCAGTTTATCTATCTTCCTGTTCACCCTGGTTCTTTGACAGGTTGATCTAGGGGCCAGATATTTATTTAATAGGTTCAACTACAGATAGGTGTCTTACATGCTGGGATTCATCCATTTTACACGTCCAAAGTGACCTGAATAGATTGTTCCTCCTTTACCTACTTTTGTTTTGTTTTGTTATGCTTTTTTTTTTCTTTTGGGGGGGGAGTACAGGGCTTCAACAACAAAACTTCTTGCGTTTGTGAATGTCTGTTCTGTTTGCCTGTTGGTATTCTTTTGCACGGGACCCAAAGGCTGACCAATGAGTTCTAATAGGTGGGCTGGGAGATGTCGCTGGTGCTTTGCCAAAGGCTTTGGCTCGGCGTGGACATCGGGTTATGGTAAATTTGTTATTCCTTTTGTCTGATTAACTGAAAATGGGATTTTTTTTTTTTTTTATAAGTGAAAAAAAAATGGGAGTTTTGTACTATGGTTAACCGAGTATGATGAGTTACAATAAATGTTCAGAACTTCGTTGTCGCAAATTTCTTCAATGTATTAACACCATCAAAACCTATGAGTTTATCATGATGATTAAAAATGAATGAATACATTCGTTCATTTCTTTCTCACTTAGGTAGTAGCACCTCGGTATGGGAATTATGCTGAAACCCAAGATATAGGAGTTCGGAAGATTTATAGGGTGGATAGGCAGGTATGCAACAGCTGTGTTGTGTTTAGCTGTAATTTATTTCCCAGTGGACTGTGTGAATCAAACAGTTTTTGTCATGGTGAAATGGTATGATGCGGGCTTGCAGGATGTGGAAGTACGTTACTTCCAAGCCTTTATTGATGGTGTGGACTTTGTTTTCATTGAGAGTCCTATGTTTCGGCATATGGAGAATAACATATATGGAGGAAATCGAATGGTACGATATCATCTCCTATAATTTTTATTATGTGAAGTACAATCCTTCTATTATCATTTATAAACATTGAGTCCTACTTGTCGTCGGTTCTCGTGTTGTAGGATATTTTGAAACGCATGGTATTGTTTTGCAAGGCTGCTGTTGAGGTAATATTAAACAAGTCCTTAAGAATGATAGATGATGTTGTTTAATGCCTGTTTAAGTTGCATGAACTCTACTTATCAAAAAAAAAAAAAGTTGCATGAATTCTAGCGTATCCTTTTCTTAGAATTTATAGCTTAGCTGTGTCACTTCATACAATCCATGTTTTCATGTTTTGCACTTAATAGAGATGCATTCAAGTACCAGATGTTTGATCATAAAATTAAATTATTCCGTATCTCAAAACAGAATCAATTTCCATAGGGAATAACTTATCAATGAAAATCCCATTTGAAGCAAAAAGAACAGATTAGTTTATTATGATTATAAAAGATAAGTTTGGCAATGGGTCTACCATTTTTTAAGTTTTTCTACAGCAAACCCCGTGTGATTAATGTGGTGGTAATCATCAATATTTGCATGTGTTTGCAACAACTGCTAGAAACAGCTGCTGCTGCCCTGTAGGCTTACCCATAAATAAAAGAATGTAGAATGTTGTTTATAAAGTTCTAACTAAAAGAAAAATATTGAGAACTGGTGTGTATTGCCAAAAGTGAATGGCATCACATCACTCAC
This sequence comes from Cyclocarya paliurus, assembly GCA_029856935.1. NCBI lineage: Eukaryota > Viridiplantae > Streptophyta > Magnoliopsida > Fagales > Juglandaceae > Cyclocarya > Cyclocarya paliurus. The sequence continues at coordinate 42,025,904 of CM056946.1, read as the reverse complement.
AAACAAGAGTGGCTTTATTTCTTTGTCGTAACAGCTGTTTTTTGAGCTGCAATTGCTGATAGAAAGTCATCTACTTGTATAAAATTGGAAGTTTGATGATCATCAGGTTCCTTGGCATGTTCCATGTGGTGGTATCTGCTATGGAGATGGAAATTTGGTTTTCATTGCAAATGATTGGCATGCAGCATTGTTGCCTGTGTATCTGAAGGCATACTATCGAGACCACGGTTTAATGAAATATACACGGTCCATCCTTGTTATTCATAATATAGCTCACCAGGTTTGTTCTCTGTTTAATACCAATTCGTTTAAATAATGTAATATACAAGCTCCATACTAAAAACTTGTTTATTATTTGGATTGAACAGTTGGATTTTGTTGTATCTCATAGGGCATGTTTTTCACAAAACTCACATTGGCCAAATGAATAAGGCATCTATGCTGTATTATTTGTATTTTGTGGCTGTTTCCCATTAAAGAATCTGAGTGCCTACAATTCAACTTTTACCTAGTCACAAGTTTAAGGAAAAAAAAACAGAGAATAAAACAAACAAGGATTTAGTCAGGCAAGACAATTGGTGTCTTTCTACTTATCTTTGGTTGTGGATGTAAAGACAATTCTTTCATCAAGGGATTTGCACATATATGTTTCCAAATAGTTAGGGGTTGTTTGGGAATAGAGATGGTTTCATCTCATCTTATTTCATTCCCAAATATCACCCAAACACAAACACTTTTCAATTTCAAATCTTCAACTTTTTCATCTAATCATTACCTAACCAATACAACTTTCCCAAACTTCCAAACAATACACAAAAAACAATTCAACCTTTTCAAATCCCCAAAACAAAATAATATTAAAATATTATATTCTAACAATATTTTAACTTTATAATATTTTTATTCAACTTTTTCTCTCTCATTTCCCAAAACCCAATAAAACATCTTTAACTCAAACCATTTCACTACTATTCACAAACTATTTTACTATTATTCACAGATTTTTTATCTCATGTCTCATCTCATTCCCCAAGCATCCCTTTAGTAATGCTTCTATGTTATATTTCAACATTTGGTTATTGGAAACACTAGATTGATGAAAGTACAGTGTTGTTTGGAGCACAAAATGAATCATAAGTGTATCATTCACTACCATAAACAGTTGATAAATGTTCTTATCTGCACATGTTTACACGTGCCTAACCGTAAGTTTTTTGGTAATTTAATATCTTCCAACATTGAGCTAACGAAGATCATGCCATTATTGATGATATATTTAAAATTTTCATGGTATTCTCAAAAATAGATATCTAGATTGTTTTGTAAATAAACCAAGAGGTGCTTTCACATTTTGTTCATGAAACCCTTGAAACATAGGCAGTCGAACAACTGAATGCTTGACTAATCTTGTTGGGGCTATTCAGAATTCTTTTGGAAAAGAGATATCTCATGAAATTTAGTGAAAGATTATGATTGGTCATCCCATGTAAGTTGAGTCATTCTGTTGCATCTTCCACTATGTAAAAGCATTAGTTGATTTCCCAGTGTTGGTTATAACTGATAATGGAGCCAAACTTAATGAGATGGAAAGATGGCTCAATTGTTCTGGTTCTCATGTTGAGCACGTTAATATTATTTTATGCATGGCCAGTATGCTTAGTGAAATCTAAAGCACAATTGTATTATAAACTTCAAGCATATTTTCTTATATCCATATCACTTTTTGATGGATGGTAACTTGGAACTTTCACCAATTTGTTGAACTATATATTTTACCCAGGGTCGGGGTCCTCTTGATGATTTCACCTATGTCGATCTGCCAGAACACTACTTGGAAATATTTAAACAGTATGATCCTGTAGGAGGTGTGCACTTCAATATCTTTGCGGCTGGTTTAAAAACAGCAGATCGCATTGTTACTGTTAGTCATGGATATGCCTGGGAGCTTAAAACTTCTGAAGGTGGTTGGGGTTTGCATGGGATCATAAATGAAAATGACTGGAAATTGAACGGTATTGTGAATGGAATTGATATGAAAGACTGGAACCCACAATTTGATGTTTACCTGGCATCAGATGGTTACACAAACTACTCCATTGAAACACTTAAAACTGGCAAGCGTCAGTGCAAGGAAGCCTTACAGAAGGAGCTTGGTCTACCCATTCGAGCGGATGTCCCTGTGATTGGTTTCATTGGGAGACTGGATCACCAAAAAGGTGTTGATCTAATAGCGGAGGCAATCCCATGGATGGCGGGTCAGGACGTGCAATTAATCATGCTGGGCACTGGCAGACCCGACCTGGAGCAGTTGCTCAGGCAGTTTGAGAACCAACACCATGACAAAATCAGGGGCTGGGTTGGTTTTTCTGTTAAGACAGCACACCGAATAACTGCGGGTTCAGACATTTTGCTCATGCCATCAAGATTTGAGCCTTGCGGACTGAACCAATTGTATGCTATGAGCTATGGGACGGTTCCAGTTGTGCATGCTGTGGGTGGACTGAGAGATACTGTGCAGCCATTCGATCCATTCAACGAGTCAGGGCTTGGGTGGACATTTGATAGTGCTGATGCAAATAAGCTAATACACGCGTTATGGAACTGCTTACTGACATACCGAGAATACAAGCAGAGTTGGGAAGGACTCCAGAAACGAGGGATGATGCAAGACCTGAGTTGGGACAATGCTGCTCAGAATTACGAGGAGGTACTTATTGCTGCCAAGTACCAATGGTGAGACTATTTTAACTTCTTGCAAGCTCAATGGAACTGGGCTCATACATTTGGGCTCGCAATGCCAGAGTTATGTTGGGAAAAGAAAGGGTGAAACTTGTTTGGGGGTAAATATTGGTGGAAGATTTTCTTTGTTTACCAATTTTTAGACTAGTCATGGAGGTCAAAACATTCCATTGCTTGGTTTTTATGGGCCACTTGACCTTCTAGGTTGTTCTTTGGGTACAATCAATGTGTAAAGTAGCGGAAGTGAGATTCAATGGTTGCCAAAACGTAGGATGAATAATAATGGCTGAATACAAAGGCTGACATTTTAGCTCCGAGCTTACTGTATTTCAGGGAAAATAAATAAATTTAACAGTAATAAATCTAAAAAGCGTGTAGCATTGTAGTGGATCAGGGCTCCTAAAAAAACATTTGCTATTTTAAAATCAAAAATTCTACTCAACCTCTTACTATCCACACCACACTCCACACTCCATCTTTTTTTTAATTTTTTTTTAAATTTTTTTTATCAAATATATTTTTATATGAATAGTGAATAAAAATTTATAAATAGTTTAAAAAAAATAAATTTAAAAAAAATTTAAAAAAATATTAAAAAATATTAAAAAGTGTGGAGTGTGGAGTGTGGGTGGATGAATAGCAAAACCCAAAAATGGTTAGCTCTCCTGTCCATGGGGAAAAAAAATTGAAAGCATGTCTCGACAGTAGTTGACATTACTGGCTACAACCCGTTACCGCACCATAGTAGCGTAGCGATGGACGAATGTGAATATGACGGAATGACCATATACAAATGGAAAATAGTTGACATTACTGGCTACAACCCGTTACCGCACCATAGTAGCGTAGCGATGGACGAATGTGAATGTGAATGTGAATGTGAATATGACGGAATGACCATATACAAATGGAAAAATTCCACATTCAACGTCTAAATAATTTTGTGTTGAGCGAGAGCGATTGTAAGCAGGAACTGAGAAAGAAGAAAAGAGCAGATGTTGATAAGGGATCTCCCAGAAGATGTGGTAATGGAAATCCTTTCGAGGCTGCCCGTGGAATCGCTGATGCGATTCAAGTGCGTAAATAAAGCTTGGTACTTTCTTATCAGAAACCCTGATTTCATAGCTAAACACCTCTTTTGGGCCACTTCTGACAAACGCCACCGTGGGTTCCTTCTTAACCGCGAACACGAGATTACCCGAACCCCCTGGGTCTCCCTCCACTCTAACGAAACCTTAGAGGTCTCCAGGTACGTGGATTTGTTACAGTTCTTCCCTCGGGATGTTGGGGAACTCGTGGTCTTCGGTCCCTGCAATGGGATTCTCTGTCTGTTTGGTGTACCCGCTGAGCGTAACGACGAAGACGACGATCACGATCGGGGACCCAGAGATGGGCTAGTGTTATGGAACCCTGCGACGAGAGAATCGAAGGCGCTACCCATATTCCAACGCCCGGCAGAAATGCCCACTACCTTTTCTTTCTGTTTCGGCTTCGGACTTGATCCCAAGACTGGCGATTTGAAGGTAATTAGGATTCTGAACTTCAATTTTCTGCGATGCCAAGTCGAGGTTTATAACCTTAGTACCGATTCTTGGAGAGTGATCAACACATCCGTTAACCCAAATTATCGTATCAATTCTCCTCGTTTTCCTTCCTACTTAAATGGGGTTCATTATTGGTGGGCTTGTGAGCGTGGCGTCTCGGACCACCGGTTGATGCTTTCCTTTGATATGAGCAATGAGGTGTTCCAAGAGATAGCGTTGCCTCCCTTAACCGAAAGACCTTCTTTTGAGGCTATTGTTGTTATTAATGATTCTGTAGCTTTGATTTTAGTATACAATGATTTGGCGAGGAGATTTTATAATATATGCGTGATGAATGAATCTGGTGAGGAAAAGACTTGGACATTGATGTTCACAATCGGACCCCGTCCACATTTTAGCAGTCTGATAGAACTTCGGGATGATGGTTTTGTTCTTCTGAGAAATAAAAATGGATGGTTGGTGTTATACGACCCAACAACACAAGAACAAAGGGAGCTTCCGATATATGGTGATTCCTTTCAGGTTGTTAGCTACACAGAGACCCTAGTTATGTTAAATGGATCAGGGAGTGTGCTTGAGCATGAAGATTATTCATAATATAGTTGTGGATTCTTTCTCGGGGCAACTCAACAGGAGTCCAGAGCATTTTGGTGGGGGCACATTGGATTCATTTCATATGTGGTAACCTACAAAATCCACATTTGGCATGTTACTTTTGGATTCTTTCTCGGGGCAGCTCTGCTTACTTTTTATGCAAATGTTTGTGAGTAATTCTCCTAATGTTGTTTTTTATAAGAATGAAGAATAATATGTCAAGCTTAGATCATGGTAATAGGATCTGTCTATAATGTTACTGTAAAATGTCAATGGAACCTTATATATTTTGGTGATACATGGCTTTCCATTGTCCCGGATCTTCATGTCTACAAAAAAGATGATGGTGGTGGTTGCTTATGTTGTTCATATGCTAAAGAAATTATGGTCAGGTTTTACGAATGTCAACAGGTGATGATTTGGTGATACACCCTTAAGTATAGATTTAGTAAGAGAAAATAGGGGGACTGCACTTGGTACAAGAAGACAGCAGGTAGAAGCACTCTGCATTTCTTTGTACTGCATAAGTGGTTGACTTTTGATTGATATAGTCAGAATTTGGTTTATTACTTCCTTGCCTTTTAATCAATGACATTGCAAATTAGAGGTAGGGTTAGTGTGACTATCATCCAATGCAACTCAAGACCGCTATTGGTCCGGCTAGTTGGGGCCATACATCTATCCTTGCCGGTAATGCAAACGATTGTCTCATCCACCACAATTCCAAGTCTTCAGCTTCCTGTGAAATTGTTGTTCTAAGAGCTATTTCAGGGGTTTTCTCACCTCATCACCAGGTTATAGTAATTAGGAAAATGGAGTCACTACACACAGAATCAACCACAATGAATAACGTTATTAGCATTTTCTTCAATTTGTGAGTTTTTGGTTAATGCCCCCCATTTTGCATCCGGACTTTGATTAATTCATTGGTCCATGTTATACTAACATCATTCCTTTTTGGTCGATTCATTAGTGCCTGGTTCAGTATGAAATTATTCAGAAAGAGCACTTGTCCAGATCCCTCGTGTTCAGGTCCTAAAGAGTTCAAATGAATGATCGGATGGATGTAAAAACAGAGTTGATTTTTTCATTGGAGCACTCTTTAGTCGGTCGTGTTGAAGATGGATCAAGATTTTCTACAATTTCTCACCGAAAAACTTCTTACAATTTTGGAAGAGAGATATAGCATGTGGATCCTACCATATTTAATATAGAGGTCTATATTGTCCATCACAGTATTTAATATAGTGGGATTTGCGTATTGTCTCTCTTTCCGACTTGAAAAATGTGTTTTGAGGCAGGAAATCTTCATCCATTGAAAGATAACCATTATTAAACCCGGGTAGGATAGACGAACAAAGTCGATGAAACCATTATAAAGTCAAGGTATCGAGGCCTAATTTCCATTTGAAGCCACGAGCTGTCTGCCACTATGAATTGTAAACGCAGACGGCGGGACTCGTTTAGTGGGTAATTAACAGCCTCACCTTGATGGCGAAGACAGATGCGAACCTCTAATAGCTCAAACCTTCCCGTTTTCTGGCTGCACTTCAATTCGGGAGAAAAACTAACTGGGAATTCCCATATCTTCATAGAAATATTATCCGTTTATACGGCATGGATCGATCCCAACCAGTTACCATCCCGGTTTACAGAAGGAACCTGTGAAACAAACGAAATAACGGTAATAAAGGATCCTAGTATACAGTCCCTTTTAGATGTCAAAATCAGTTACTGACAGGACAACGCTCGATGTTTTTTTATCTTCTTTTTTTTTTTGGGTGATCAATTTCTCTCTCATATAACTTGACGTGGCTTAATTTGCCACCGAATAGAATATTGAAAGAACAATTACTAGGAGAGAAAATAAACATCATATTTTATGTAGGCAACCGAACATACATATATCATCATAGACATTACTATTGTCCTCTCGTACCGTAGACATTAATAATATTTGACTTTGTAGTATCGCATCGAACTCGCTAATCTTAGATTAAATATTGTAACCAAGTAGGGTATTACAGTTGTTCGAGGTTGGTGTGGATATTAAACACATACGACTTACGAGGAAGAAGAATCATGAGAGAGTACAGTACTGCTGAGTGTCAAGATCAGCACGTACGTGAATCATCGCGGTACTGCTTCATGCTAATGCTGCCGGGTCCAGCCGCATTAGGCTGAGAACCCGAAGGAGCAATTACATACATAGAGGCTCCCCGCGGTTGTCAGCCTTCGATAGCTGGCTATCTTGCAATGAAATGATTTTTCTTTTCCCAATTAAATATTTTGATCATTTTGCCAAAAAGTAGAGACAAAAAGAGAGAGAGAGAGAGAGCAGTAATTCTTTATGCATTTAATACAAAGAATAAAGAGTTACACTTTTGTATGTGGAGCGATAATTTTTTTAAAAATAATATATTATTATAAATTATTATAATTTTTAAGTTTAATTTTTTTTCATATATATAAATATATAAACTGATTTAAGACCTACTTAAAGACATTATCTCAACCTACATATTATTTTGTTAAAATAAATCGTTTCGAGTTTCTTAAATCCTGTCTCTCTCTAAATCTCTCTTTCATCTTCTTTCATTTGTTCTATCAAAATAAATGTGCATCCACTACACATTAGAATAATTCATTCCCGCTTTTCAATTTATATTTTGTGTGAAAACTCATATAATGCAAGGCATGCACCGCAGTGTATATTAATTTTTCAATATTATAAACTGACCATGAATTAATTTACTGGTAAAGTAAATTCATTTTATATAGATGTACAATTTTTAGTCTATTTTTTATGTATTTATTATATATTGATAAATTATTAATTAGTTATAAATTATTGTAATAGTGAATATATATAATGAATGTATAAACATAAATCTATAAAATTCAATATACACAATAATCCGCACATTACGCGGGTTACAGGCTCCTTACATATAATAGAGGCTCCGCGTTGTTAGCCTTTGATAGCTGGCTATCTTGCAATAAAATGATTTTTCTTTACCCAATTAAATATTTTGATCATTTTGCCAAAAAGTAGAGAGAGAGAACAATAATTTTTACGCATTTAATATAAAGAATAAAGAATTTCACTCTTGTATATGGCCTCTTTGAGGGGTTCTAATTAAACCGAGATAATATTTTTGTCAGATAGAGCAGTACTCCTGTGTGCCGAGTGGTTTCAAAATACATGGGTTTTTGTTGGTCCATCGCCTATGAATTATGATGTGTTTAATTGTTTGAACTGTCTCAAGATTTGGGGGTGGGAAGAATCCACGAGTGAGTTTGGATATTTTCATTGACAAAAAATATAGAGAAAGGAAAAAAAAACTTGTCCTTTTTTCCAAATTGTAGCAATAAACATTGTTGCAGTTCTGTCAGGCAGTTAATTGCCACGAGTAGACAAGTATAGGATGGGATGCAAGTCACTATTATCTTATCCAAATTTTAAGGTCATAACGAGAAGTGATTAACACATGAAATAATTTTTATAAAATTGATTGATTTACGTGCAAATTTTTAGAAAGTCTCAATAAATATTATAAAATTAACTTCATGTGTCTCTTTTATTTTGAAGTTTTCATCCGAGATCTAGCCAGAAAAAGAAAAGGGAGAGAAAAGAAAGAAAAGAAATTGTAAAGAAGCCACGATTGACATAAATGTGCCCAGCTAGAGATATGATTTCTTCGGCGTCCTCCTAATTGCATGTCATAAATGGAATTTTCTTTTTGGTGGAAATTAAGCATGCAACAAACAGAGGGAAAAAGGAAGAAAAGTAATTCATTCCTCTAGCATTTCCTTTAGTTTCTTCGAGAACCAAACATGTAGTAAGGGATCATTATTTCATCATATCGGCATCTCTTCTTCACGGGGCAGTTGATTATATTAGTTGCATTGTAGTCAAAGCACAGGAAAACATTTGAAAGCAGAGGTACTTTTTTGTACAAGCTGCACTGTATTTGAGGATTGTGCCCCGTAGCAGTTGCAATGGCATCGATAATTCCATCTAGGCGGTAGAGGTTACCAAATGGATAGATATCTGTGTCAATAATTTTATTTACATTGACTTATGGTTAGTAAGAAAGTTGTTGAATTCGTATATTGGCAGCATAAGTTGAATACTACAAACGAATAGAAAGCTTAAGTAGTGATGACAAACCTTTCTCTGCTAGCATTTCCTGGAGTTTATATTTCTCCTTAAGTTTAAGTGCTGTCTCAAAAAATGCATGCTGAGGGAGCATGGCTTGAGAGCAACCTCCATGGCTTTCCCACTCTTCTTTCCAGAGCTCATAATTACTCTCCCTCAGGAGCGATGGCCATTCCGTGTCCAATCTATCTTTGAGGTCTGAAATCTGTCCCAAGACATATAAAGAAAGAAAATATGGATTTTACCGAAAACATATAGAACACATTATCATTCTAATATCCCATTTAATTGAGGCCTTACTATAGTATCTGCTATTTAAGAAATGGTGAAGTACCTTTTGCGGTGCAAACTTGCTAGCAGTAGCAGTGCAGTTGGAAAGTGTTTTCGTTGAATAAGTAGATGGCCATAACCCATGGATGCTAAATGCTGGCCTTGCTGGTTTTAGGCAAGACTTTATGTTACACAGAGAAATCTGCCACTGATCAAAGAGAGACAAGTGAACTATGCAACCCTTAAGATAGATGAAAACAGAAGTGTACTGATACGATATATGTCAGAAATAAAGTTATTTTCTTTGGACAAACCTGTTGGATGAGGTAAATGAAATCATACTTTCTTCCTGCTAGGGCAACTGGAACCTGCCACTTAAAAAATATTTCTATATTAATAGAGTGATGAAAAAGGCAGGGGTTTAGAAGGATTAAGAGACCAAATGTAGATAAGAACGAGCTTCTGTCTAAGCACCTTTTGAACAAATTTAGAGACATTATGTAATTGAGTACCACAAACTGCTGCTTGCTGAATTTGGAACATGAAGATGACGATTAGCATTCCATATGTTCCTTTCATCTCTCTCTCTCTCTCAAGCAAAGTTTTTGTGAGGATCTCAAATGCTGCATTTGCATTTATAAGCAAATAAAGCAACAAATTGAAAAATCTTCTGAAAAACTAACCAAGCAATGTGCAACCAACAAGTCCAAAGATTCCAACTCAAAAGTCTCTAGGTAGAGTTGCTGACGACTGAGCAACTTGAATGATAGGGAGACAGGAGCAGCGGCATTATTGCTTTGCTCGGCACAGAAAATAAATGGACATGACCATACGGTCTTCTTTGCAGACACCTTAGTCTTCTCTCTGAAAAGTTTATTTGCTCCAGTAAATAACAGTTGTCCTTCACTTACTACCCATTAAAATCTAATTTAATACAAAAGCATCCGTTCCAGCCAGAAGTAGTCATGTACATATTTATAGCTTGGCCCCTTGGGCCCTTTCAGTTTGTTCTTTAGAGAATGGTGCTGATGACCAATGCAGTGGTTAGGATGCTTGCTTTAAATTTCACTAAATTGCTTCTTAGGCTTTCTTAATTTGGGATTTTTTTTTTTTTTACGAAATTACATGGTTGCTTAGCTGAAATATGCACTGCAACAAATAGAGCAAGGCAAATAATCCCAATCCTAGAAAACACTTGCAAAGGGCATGTATGTATTTGTATTATGATTTGAGATATGCTCTAGTGTTGAGGTAGAATCTGATTATGCTTATTGTTTAGTTGGTTAACTGAAGATGGTATAATGCATTTGGGATTGCAGAGAGATATGGGAAATAATAGAGGCTGCAATGAGGGACTTATCTTTTCAATTTAAACACGTGAATAGAGAAATTATAACTTGATAGCTTATTTTCTTAAGACGGGGCTAAGGGTGTTTCAAGAGTAGTGTCTAATGATAGATTTTTACCCCCTTGTCTTGCGGTGTCATAGTATTTTTAGATTTCGATCTTGTTGTTTGATAGAAACTAAAATCTATTGAACCAAAAATAAGGGAGAACCAAATGGTTGGGAACATGGATGCATTTGGCAGACTACATGCAAGTAAGTTCTTGTATCTATAGATCTATCTAGCTTTGCATCCCTCCTGGACATGAGTATGGTTGAGACTTTAAATGTCTCGATCACTGTACATTTATACTGAGCTTCCCTAGACTTCTATCATCTCCCGTAAAGAGAAATAGAAAGTGGAAGAATTATGGGCAATCTCGCTAAATGGAGAAGCCCGTGTCTATTGCAATTGTATTTATATGAGAAAGCTTTACATTATGTACATTGTGTATTACATAGAAGGAAACACATTTAAGGCTCTGTAACCACAGCTTGATTCAAGGGCTGATTATCTTCAACATCCCGGACATCAGTCTCAACTGAAGAGATATCAGTAAATTCAGACAGGATTGCCCTGAATTCATCTCCCGTGAGAGTTTCCTTCTCCAACAGCACGTCCACTAGTTTATCAATAGCCGCACGGTTATTTCTAATGTGATTCTTTGCAATCTTGTATGCACTTTCTATTATGTTTCGTATAGAGGAATCTATGTCCTCTGCAAGCTTTTCCGACATGGCGTTTCGAGCTAGCATCCTTAGTACCACATCGCTGCTTTGCACTGCTGGATCGGTCAATGCCCATGGCCCAATCTCGGACATGCCAAACGTAGTTACCATCTGTTTGGAGAAAAGGAGAATAATTTAGATACATATATATATATATATATAGTTGTTTGATTAGTTACATACTTTAAACAATTTCTTTTTTGGGGAACATATACCTGTCTTGCTATCTGAGTAATTTGTTGCAAGTCTCCAGCTGCACCCGTAGTAATTTCTGATTCTCCAAAAATCACTTCCTCAGCCGCGCGACCTCCAAGACCTCCAACTATTCTAGCAAATAATTGTTGCTTAGAGATGAGTGCAGGATCTTCACCAGGCATGAACCAAGTTAGACCACGGGCTTGACCCCTTGGGATCAGAGTCACTTTCTGCACTGGGTCATGGCCTGGAGTCAACGTCCTGTTGTTTGCAAAAAATGTATCACTTTAGTGGCCGCGAGGCTTTCAAAGAAACAGAAACAGAAACAAAAAAGAAAAGGATTTGAGGTACTTACGCGCATACAGCGTGCCCTATTTCATGATAAGCCACAAGAATTTTGCTCTTCCCATCTGTCATTTTGGTTCCCTCCATTCCTGCGACAATCCGATCAATGGAGTCGTCAATCTCTTTCATTGTAATTTTCTCCTTGCCTCTCCTACCGGCTAGAATGGCAGCTTCGTTCATGAGGTTTGCAAGGTCTGCTCCGCTGAACCCTGGGGTTCTTAGGGCAACAACGCTGAGAGATACATCCTTATCAATTTTCTTGTTGTTGCTATGCACCTGTAATATTTCTTCCCTCCCTCTCACGTCCGGTAATCCAACAGTGACCTATATAAGCAGTAACACAACATCTTCATGAATTTCTAATTAAGGTCTTAAACGAATATCTCTTTCATAATGTTCCCTAACGACTACTGTACAAAGCATGACGAAGAAACCATATCGTACCTGTCTGTCGAACCTCCCCGGCCTAAGCAAGGCCGAATCAAGAATTTCCGGTCGGTTGGTAGCAGCGATAACAATTACTCCACTATTCCCACTGAAGCCATCCATTTCGGTAAGCAACTGATTCAGTGTTTGTTCCCTCTCATCGTTTCCTCCGCCAATACCTGTTCCTCTCTGCCTCCCTACAGCATCTATCTCATCAATGAACACTAAGCATGGGGAACTGGCCTTTGCTTTGTTGAATAAGTCCCTCACTCTTGAAGCCCCTACACCAACAAACATCTCAATGAACTCTGACCCAGATAGAGAAAAGAAAGGAACCCCCGCTTCTCCAGCAATCGCCCTGGCCAGCAACGTCTTTCCAGTACCAGGTGGCCCAACCAAAAGAACTCCTTTGGGAATTCTGGCTCCAACTGCGGCAAACTTTTCTGGGGTTTTTAAGAACTCGACAATCTCTTGGAAATCTTGCTTTGCTTCGTCAACGCCAGCAACATCGTCGAATGTCACTCCGGTGTTGGGTTCCATTTGAAATTTGGCTTTGCTCCTGTTTGACAGATACATGATAAGGTCGTACAGTCATTACATGCTACGTAAATTTCTAGGACTGGAAGTCGTTTGGATGAAGTCTAGCATAAAAAGTTGATAAAAACTTTTTCAGTACTGTACCTTCCGAGTCCAAATGGCAAGTTAGGGCCACCTGGAGTGTTTGTAGATGATGATCTAAGAAGTAACGAGCCAATCAATATCAATGGAAAAGCCAAATTCCCCAACAAATCAAGTACTGCAGGCCACCAAGTTACTTCCTTTGGTTGAGCTGCAAAGTCTACATTCTTCTCTTTCATTTTCCTCAGCAATTCTGGTGGCAATCCGGGTAACTGAATTTTGACCCTCTGGATTTTGTCTAGTGCTGGGTTGAATATCTCGGCGATCGCAACAGCGCCATTCTCAAACAGATCCACCTTCCTTACAGCACCTTCATCCAGATACTGCAAAAATCTCGAATATGACATTCTACTTGAAGTGGATTCAACAGGGCTCACCGGCTCAGCTCTTGCGGGCTGAGAAATGGAGACGCCTGCCCCTATAAGCCCCAAAGCAAAGGAATTTAATAGCTTTCTCTTGGTGAGCTTAATGTCTGAAGGTGTTTTGTAACGTGGGTTTTCTCTACAAGTACTTTTGGGAAGGTGGTTGTCCTTTGAATGGTCCCGAGATTTGCAGATTGGGGGGTGTGAAAGAGATAAAGATAGAGCTGGTGACATTTTCTATGATCAAAATAGGTGCTGTATTGGGCAGTACACAAGTTTAAGACTGTCTTCTTCTTTTTTTCTCTGGTTTAAGCAAATGGTTGTTTGATTTTAGTTTCGTGGGGGAATGTCGAAGAGGTGTATAAATAAAGGAGATAAAGGGAGGTTTCCAGCGCTTCCATTTGGCCTGTTTTTGAGTGGCACTTGTCGTCTGATTTTCCATTTGATTCATGAAGGATCTAGAACGGTGCTGTTAGGTGATTTTGCAGCTGAAACAGAGTAAGAAAGAGATGGAAATCTTGAAATTTCAATGCAGATGATGCGCAGATGGAAAAAGGGCCAAAACGAGATCTATTTATCTGTCCCCCTCAACCATACACTTGGAAAAATATAGGTGGTACAATACAATGGATTTTTTATGCTCATGAACTCTAAAGGCATATCCCGGTTTCATGCCACGTAATAGTTTAGATCATGTGGTAGATAATCCAGTTGAGGCCCTTGATAATCCAGTTTAGATCATTTAGGATGCGATCAGAATCGGGCTCTCTCCAAAGTTAAAAGGCAATTGAGCTTTCCAGAAAGAGCTACTAGCAATCTGATCCATTTACAGCAGAAGAATTCCAACGTCCAAATAAAAGCTGCTAAATATATATATTATTTCCAAAGAAAAATATTTTTTAATAGAAGGCTCTATATTTGGACGACGTCACTTTCTACTTTCTACTTTCTAGTCCACCAACACGCCTCCGTTCCCAACACAGAAGCCCAATGCATGGTTCGGCTTCCAATCCCAACCGCCAATCCCGTCTTCCTGCGCAATTTTCCTAACTGTGATTCAAATTTCTTCTCCAAAAAGCATCAATGCCTCCTTCTTCTCAAGTTCTGCTCCTCCACAAAGCACCTCTCTCAAGTCCACGCTCAAATGCAAGTGTCTGGCCTCCATAGAGACTCCTTTCTCGCAAGCGAACTTGTCCGAATCTGTGCTTTATCACCCACAGGGAGCTTGAGCTATGCGCGGTCGCTTCTCTATCACTCGGAAGACTCGTCGCCTTTGCCGTGGAACGTTCTCATAAGGGGATACGCCTCGAGCGATTCTCCAGGAGAGGCAATACGGGTATTCCATGGAATGCGAAGGCGAGGAATTAGGCCCAATAAACTTACCTTTCCGTTCCTTCTCAAGGCGTGCGCCCTTGTATCGGCTCTTAAAGTGGGGAGACAGGTGCATGCGGATGTTGTGAAGTGCGGTTTGAACTCTGATGTGTATGTTCAGAACACTTTGATAAATGCGTATGGGTCTTGTAAGAGAATATTGTATGCGCGTCGAGTGTTCGACGAAATGCACGTGAGGACTGTTGTTTCTTGGAATTCGGTAATAACTACTTATGTTGAGAACTCACGATTGGATGATGGGATCCAGTATTTTACAAAGATGAGAGACAGTGGGTTCGAGCCCGATGAGACCACAGTGGTGGTAATGCTTTCTGCATGTGCTGAACTTGGAAACCTGAGCTTAGGGCGATGGTTTCATTCCCTGGCGATTGTCAGAGGGATGGTTTTGAATTGCCATCTGGGTACTTCCCTTGTTGACATGTATGCAAAGTCTGGAGATGTAGAGCATGCGAGGTTGGTGTTTGATAGGATGGACAAGAGAAATGTTTGGACGTGGAGTGCAATGATTCTAGGGCTAGCCCAACATGGATTTGCCAAGGACGCCCTTGATTTCTTCCTGAAAATGAAGAAGAAATCATCGATACCTCCAAATTACGTAACCTTTCTTGGGGTCCTCTGTGCTTGTAGCCATGCAAAACTAGTGGATGATGGGTACCGGTACTTTCACGAGATGGAGCATGTGCATGGGATTAAACCCCTTATGATACATTATGGTGCTATGGTGGATATCCTTGGCCGTGCAGGCCATATCGAGGAGGCTTATTCTTTTATAATGAACATGCCTATTGTGCCTGACCCTATTATATGGAGGACGTTGCTTGGTGCGTGCAGTATTCATGATGTTAATGACAACGGTAGGGTGGGGGATAAGGTAAGAAAGAAATTGCTTGAATTGGAGCCAAGGAGGGGTGGGAATTTTGTGATGGTTGCAAATATGTATTCTGAAGTTGGGATGTGGGAGAAAGCGGCAAATGTGAGGAGGGTTATGAAAGCTGGAGGTATGAAGAAAATGGCCGGGGAGAGTTGTGTGAATTTAGGTGGGTCAATCCACAGGTTCTTTTCTGGCTATGATTCTCGAGCTGATTGTGAGGGTCTTTACCAGTTACTTGATGCAATGAGCTTGCACATGAAGATGGTTTACTTGTAGATGGAATTGCCTTTCATGATGCTTTTTAAATTGCAGAACATGAGAAATGGAACTGCACAACTCTGACTTTTCATGAAATTGATTTGCCTGTTAATTTTGCTCCCTGTAGATTTGTTTTAACTGCTCCAAGAGAACTTGTCTTATTTCACTTTACCCCAAAAGAAAAAGTTGCCCTGTTTTCAGTTAAAAAAGCCGTCTTCGTATGAGTTATTACCTGATGATCTATAGAGCGGACATATTGAATAAGTTGTAACGTATATTGATGGATTTGTTGTAGCTTTCTCTCATAAAGATGATTCAATTTAAGAATTTGTCTTTGACAATAGGGTGGGGTCGTGTTGCAAGTCTTTCATTCTTTCTGGCAAATTTTGTGGGATTTTGTCATGCATGTGCATAAAAAGTCTCCCCTGACATGTTTTAAGTAGTATTAATTAATTTGAACCCAACAGGGCTGAAAGCATAAACTGATGCCCGATTGGATACTTCATTACCTCAAAAGAAAAAGCAACAGAGAGATTGAGCAATTGATCAGCTTTCGGAGACAAGAAGGTTCATTTTGATACCCCTTATCGCATTCCTTGCCAGTTACTTTAGTCTAAAGGCATCAGAACCTTTTCCACGTGACCTTAAATGTGTCAAACTTTCGAGCCACCTAGTACTACATCTATCAAGTGTACTTCTACTTGGGGCATTCCTTTTGACAACCGTTTCTCATTGACTTTCTAAAAAATCTTTTTTTTTTTTAGGAAGTTTGCTTCTTATTTTTTTTAATGAAAAGGGAACAAAATTTGAACAAAACTTTAAAAATTTTATTTTTTATTTTAAAAAATGGGCAGAAGTGGCTGCCAAAGAGGATGGCCACTAACATCTTCCAAAGTGCTTATATATATAAACATAATGGCAACACTTCTTTAACAGTTGCATTGGCTACAAACTTGCTGCTGACATTATCAGAGTATGAACAAATAGCTCTCCTGTAAATGAAGCAAGTTTCCACACTATAGAAAAAGAGTTCTTTCGCCTAGGAGAAATAAAGAAGCTGCATAACTTCAGGATATTACACTCTTTAATTCCTGCTCTGTATAAGTTGTACAGATCAGAGTTTGTCTAAACGGCTAAAACATGAAACAGCTCTGCAGCTTTTAGTAAGGCGACCAAGCCCTACTTACCATCAACGAAGACAAACCATCAGCTCTCAGATGCCCTATTATTTCTACAAGAGATGAATAGGTACCAACTATTCCAACTGCAACACCCATCAGTATCATACCCCATAAAACCACCATTTCAAGTCCTAATCGGTGATAAGTGCCCGAGATCTTCAAGTAGCATAAGCATGGTAGTATAATCGAACCCATGACACTTAAAAATGCTCCAACCAGTGACATGAGATTCGCAAAGAAGGGGACAACCAGGGCCACAATGACAGTGCTGATTACAAGGGAGGTACTAATTAAGAGGCCATACATCCTTTTGTTGTATTGACATGGAAACCAACTTTTGGTAGCATTCACAATAGGTGTCACCATCAATGCATATTTGGCTACGGGATTGACCAAGGTGGTGTATATTGCCACCCTAGAGCTAAGTTTGTCAGTTGGGAGGCTTAGAGTTATCTGCGATTGAACATTTGAGCCAAACATTGAGTAACCTAAAACTGCCATTGACGCATAGCTGACAGTGCATAAGGTAAAGCATAGGAACAAGACCTGCATTAGAAAAAAAACAGCAAAAGCAGACGTGAGTAGCCTAAACAGATAAAGCACCTTGCTTCACATATTTCCCCATTTCAAAATGAAAGCTACTAAAACTTAATCTTGTCCAAATAACATGATGTACTTCAGAATTAAAGTACATTTATAAAACAAATTACAACTTGTTTTTAACTTACATTGGTAAACTGACGTTTGTTTCTCATAGAAGTGTAGAGTGTAGGGAAGACCGGATGCGCACAATAACAGAAAGCATACAAGCTAACAGCTGTGGGTATCCCATTCCAATTAAGAGGTGTCCCCTTTTCATGAAATCCAATTCCATCAAACACACCAGTCCACCAGATGGAGCAGACGATGATAACCGAAGCTAAAACCCCACTGGCAGAGATATAGGAAAGAAGGCTCAGGTTATCCAACCAAACCGAAGGCAAAATTACGACGGCCACAATGATTACAAACATTTGTTTTCCTCCGATCGTTATCCCTGCCATTTCGAATCCCGAGTTGGGGAACAAGTTATATAAGTTATCCCCTTCTAGAATCAGGAATCCTGTCGCAACAAGATAGAGCTCTATGTACATGACAACCGATACCAGTAGTCTTCCCTTGCTCCCAAATGCGCGATTGCCAATATCAGGGTAAGTTCTGATATCAGGATCCATATCCATACATCTTTGTATCAACAAGCCTGAGTAAAAGGCTGCAACGGCTATAACAAATATAAGTATCAAGCTTAACCATCCTCCCGATGCTAGTGCATATGGAACTGATAGTATCCCAACTCCTGAAAATCATATTTAGAGAGAGAATTAGACATAGTAATAAAATTCCTCTTCAATTGAGGTAATAGCAACGAAACGTCATTTCTTGCTTGAATTAGCACTGATCAAGAACTACGTGATTAGGAAACGTTTTTGTGAACTCCCATGAATCTCATGTTTGTTTCCCAAAAAAATCTCAAACCTAAGAACAATTACAGTAGTAAAGTAACGAAGGCATGCAGGACGGGCTCTAATGGTTTTAGTGAATAATAAAACTGTATTTGTATGAGAAACACATCTTAAATTTAGAACCTGACAGAGCATTGAGCCCATTAAAACATGTTTTGAAGAATGAGATGTTGGTTGTACTGGAGGGATGACAGTTCGACTCCACTTCCTCTAGTTTATGAGCCAGCCCATTTTGTTTCTCATCAAGAATGAGAGGCACGCTTAAGGGTGAAATGTCTGAGAGCGTGGCCTTCATTGGAGAAGAAAGAAAGAGAAGGCGAGAGAGAAGAGAGGAGAGGTGATAAATGTCGAAAAAATAACCGAGAATCCTCAGACGCATTTCTAATGACATTTGCCAAGATGGAGAGGGGTATTAATACGCCAGCCTAGTCTTTAGAACACGTGACAACACTAGCACTTTTGAACATAAGCGATAGGTGTCATCCATCAAAGTCCAGTACAGCAGTACTGCACCGTGAGAAATGAGGACATTTCCCTTCCTTCCACACCCAAAAAGACATAAATCAAGGACGGAAAACCTTGCAAAGTGCATATCTTCCTTCGCTTCTAATCAGTTTGTCCTACATTAATATAATTCATATGCACATTTAAGGCGACTATAGGCGTCATCTATCAAGTTTTGTACTACATTGGAGAAATTAGAAGATTGTCCTTGTTCTTTCCTCTCCCAAAAAGACATCATGTCTAGCTAGTAAGAAAAACCTTGCAAATTTGACTTCTTCCTATGCTTAAAATTAAGTTTGTCCGCTAGCTGCATGATACTTAGTTTATATACACATGTGGATGGACTAGTCAAATTAGATGGGCGACAGGCTCATAATTGACCTCTCCGATCCCTTCTGATCCCCCGCCGACCAACTTCCCCAAACAGTTTTAAATGGTAGAATGAAACCAACCTTTGAACTTAGCCGGTAAGAAGAGTACTAAAGCTTTATGATTGAGAACAATAAAAAAAAAAATGGAAAATATATCGAAGCTAAAAAAATTAGATAAATTCCATCATTTTATTTATATTTAAACACTCTAAGGGAAACTTTATAATAACAAACATGTATAAGTAGTGGCATAAACCTTTTCCTCCATCCGAGGAGATAGCTCGTAATGAATAGAAAGATATGGTTCCAAGTACTGATGATGCCGATGATAGTGTCGTTTGGGATAGTGAGAGGTGAAACGTATAAAACCATGATTTGCACGTGAATGGTAGCCAAACTTTTTTCATAAGTCACTTTACAGCATTTCCATACACGATTTATTCTAGGAGACTAGGACCTTACGTCCTAAAGTTTCCGCAAATTCACATGAATTTCACGTTGAAAGCAGAGGACGGTGCGTGCATTCATGTTCTATACACAAACACGTACGTTAATCTCACCACAGAAAAAATAACATTCATAAATTGAAATTAGTTCTAAGAATTTGCTATCATCGACCCAAATTATATAGAGAGAGAGAGAGCCAAATTAACTCTATTTATATATAGAAAAATTATTATCATCATTATCATGATCACACATCCCGGCTTGCATTTTATGAAAAACACTTCTATATCCCATGAAAAATATCTCACAAGTCACATCTTATAAAAAAGTTATAGGTGTGGAGTGTATGATATTAACAGTATCTATTTATAAAAAAAACTCGTATATATATATATATATAGAGAGAGAGAGAGAGAGATGATTAGTGTTGCTCACATGAGTTGTAGTATTGCATCTTTTATTTTGTCTTATTTTATTTTTCTTGTTTGTTAATAATATTTTTGAATTTTTTGCAACTCAGTGGAGTATGCATGGGGATTGAGGCTGATCAGTCGTATGATCCTGAGATGAACCAAGATGTGGTGCACAGGGTATATTGTCCTCTCTAACTTGAAGACAATTGAAGGTTCGAGAGATCAGGATAAGCCATGATCTACATGATCAGTGGTAGCAGGCTACAGGCACCACACAATATTGGACCAACAATATTATTATATTAACTAGCAGGGACGTCCAAAGCCTCCAAACTATCATTATCGACCACGTTTTCAGCAGTTTTTAAAATTTTCATCGCCCTTAGATCGTTAAATTTCATCTAATCACAGAGTATGGATCAGCCTGTCAGCCGTACTGCAGTCCTAGTAATATTCGTTTGTTGCTAGTCTGCATCACACTTGTTTTGTTCTGCATGGAAATATCGTCCAACTTAAGAAAATAAATTATATATTCTTCATTACTGTAGCGGTACGACTCTTTCGACTGCATGATAGTAAAAACACCCATGCACAAGCAATTACTTATATCCTCTCCCGTCATCCCTCTCTCCAAACCCCCTCCTTTTTTACTACATAAACCCGGCCATTTACCACTCTTTTGCTTGTGCTTGGACCTTACGCGCCACTGCTTTGAGTGGTAGATTTGCCACTCGCAACTTCTTCCCTTTCAGTTAGGATCCTCTTAACCAAGAATTTGGAAGAAGTCATGAAAATTCTAACAACAATCTTTATAATCCAAACAAACTCAGTGCCCGCTAGCTAATTCTAAGTCACGGTATATATACAAGCAATTCTTTGTAGTTGTTGCAGATCAGGTGTCGACGTCGGTCGAAACTTAATTGTCATATATATAGTTGCTGCGCGCAGGAGTCTCTCGATAGACCTCTAGGCTATGAATGCATGCATGGGACGACGTTGGACCACACTGTTGGTACCTATTTTCTCTTCATATATTTATTTTGCGGATAATTACACAAACCCCTTGCAATATACTAACATGCATCCACTTTGCAATCACCCATCAAAGCTATCAATTTTGACAATTATATATCTTCTCAAACTAGCAAGAAATTGCATTAATGTACGTACCCCTCCATTAAAAATCTGACATAATTACCTAATAATGAAAACGTAAAAAAGTTGATTTTTTTGAAATATTTTTTTATTATCTACTAATATCTTTTTAAATATTTTTAAAAATAAATCATTTTAAAATAAACATATTTTCTTAAAGAATTATTTTTTATTTAATAGTCATAATTTGTAACTTTTAGAATCTTAAGGGGTAATTTTGTCTTTATAAGGGAAGAGGGGATATATTGCAATGTTTTGATAGTTTAAAAGGCGAGAGCCAAAATTTATAATCGAAAAATGATTACCAATTGGGTGGTAGTTTGGGAGGTCTTTGTGTATTTTTTTCATTTATTTTTATTTTTATTTTGGTTTCCATGCAATGCATTTGGCCTTGATCCAGACTTCCAAGTTCCAAATGATTGTAGAGGTCTTTGTCCGCTGAAATATTTCACCTATCAAAGCTAGCTGGCAATCGCTCAGTACTAGCTAGTAGATATCACAAATGTACTTTTCTAAGAGATAAACATGTATAATAGAGAGAAATAATAGTAAAAATGGCCAAGTGTGGTGTAATTATTTTTATAAAAATAATAAATATAAAATTTATATAAAAAAATAATTTTTTAATAATAAATTTTACTTTTTTCAAAATATCTATATGATATTTACTAATTTTACGATTATATATAATATTCCTTATACATTTATATTAAAGTATGTTTTCTCATCTTAATTTATTGTTATAATTTTTTTAAATTTTTATATAAAATATAATAAATAATTTAACTATTCCAATTCTTAAAATAATATTTTAATAATACTTTATTTAACTTTTAATTCATTTCAAGTCAATAAAATAACTATTAGCCTTATAATTTTATCGAGTGCATTAACGTGCATTGGACGAGAAGAAGAAGTAGAAGACAAATTATTTATAAAGTCCCACTGCTTATTAAACCATTCAATGAATGACGAAAATTTTGTATTTATTTGAACTGGCGTTTTAGGAATTGAGCACCATGCTTTAAGCTTTTTATAGGGGCCTCAAATTCTACTAAACCGGCGATAACATGAAAGGGACCCTTTTCAAATAATTCTATGATCAAGATTATGGATCACTAGAACAGCAAGAAGTTTCTCAAACTCTCTTTGGTTCCACAAGATCGAATTCAAATCTTGAGTTCTTTTCATTTTAATCTCGTTCATTCCGAAATATATTTCTTCGCCTATAAAAAAATAAAATAAAATAAAAAAATCCTTATTTTGGACCCAACTTCATGTTGCTTAATTGCTAGTTTTTTAGGGATAGTAAACTGAAATTAAACTCAAGAAATTTCAAGATTTATTTGTCCTGCAAATTCAAACGCTTGAATATAGAGCTACGTACAGTACTACTGATCATAACCCAGCATGAGGAATAGATCGATCATTAAGATATAGTTGGAAACAAAGACGTTACTAAATATAGTAAGTCAAACATATGAGGCTACAAAAACCTGTGTACGTATATATGAGTGATAAGTGGATGATCAACGAGTTTCCACATATGAAATAAAATCCGCAGAAGTAAGTACATGAGAAACAAGGAAAAGAGAAGAACCTGAGAGTGCATTGAGTCCATGGAAACAGGTCATGAAAAAGGACGCGGCACTGACAGTGTTACGATCGCCGTTATCTGCCTCTACATCCTTTGCCTCAGGGCGCTTCGACTCACCATGCATGAGAGGTTCGGTGACGGAGACACCGTAATGGGGTTCGGCCTCCATTGTCGAGATCGAGAGAGAGAGAGAGAGAGAGAGAGATCCAAAACAATAGGCCAGATGGCTAATGAGAGACGATACTTGATTAAATAAGAGAGAATCCTATGGAGTGAAGAGATATATAGTCTTTATTTCTTTTCATGCGGAGTTTTATCACGTGAGTATCTCTAATTTTTTTGGAGTTGTCAGATCTCAACCCGATATACTTTGTGGGCTCCATTCAAGTACATACTTTGGTAAATAATTAATGTGGCAATATTTATGCGATTGAGTTCGATTATTTCATTTCAAATAAAAATGAGGAGGCTGTATTAATTAATTTCCATGGAGAACTCAATTTTCTTGTGAAATATCTCTCAATTACTACTCTCAACCTATTTCTTTTAGGTCTCAAGGCTCCCGAATCTTCTGAGTCCGTAGGATAGGTTTGGAAGTTAAGATTTTTCAAAAATTCTCATCTCATCTTAACTCATCATTACACTTTTTTCAAATTTCCATATAAAATATAATAAATAATTCAACTTTTTCAAATCTCAATACACTTTTTTCAAATTCCAATTCAACTTTTTCAAATTTTAAAACTAAAAAATCATATTTTAAACTCTCAAATAAAACACAAAAATCTCATCTCACCTTCCAAACATATCCGAATTCTCAATGTTAATGCAAATAAATGAATTGTACAATTTCTAAATAAATAAATTCCACGCAAACTTTTGTAAAATAATGAATCTCATCTTGATAAAATGTCAAAAAAAATATTTTTTATTAATAAAATCTACTTTTTTTTATAAAAGATTTATACGTTTAAAATTTATATGTAGCATTATTCCTTGCCGGGCGTCAACATATATAAAAGAAAAGAAAAGAGAAACTGCGAGATTTTGGTGAAGTAGAGTAGTAGTAATTAGGGGTGTAAATTTAAATCGAAAAATCGATAAATCGGACCGAACCGGACCGGTTTTATCGATTTTGAATCGGTCCGGTCCGGAACCGGTTTTTATAATTCATAAACCGGTTGAAACCGGTCCGGTTCCGGTTTTAAGATTTTTTGGACCGGACCGAACCGGTTGATAAAAAATATATAAAAAATAATATTTTATATATAATTTTTATACAAAATTAAAATTATACAAAATATTTTATATATATTAATATATAAGTTTTATATATAATGTATAATTATATGTGAAATTTTTATATATAATTATATATCATATATGAAATAATTTTATATCATAATTTATAAAATATAACATAAAATGTTAATTTAAATATGAACATATGTAATTTTTTTGATCATATACTATTAATATAATTATATATAAGATAATGTTATTATAAAATAAAAGTTTAATCTTAAAAATGAAAATATAATTGATCATGTATTATATAGCTATACTACTTATAAAAAAAAATGTATTATATATCTATACTAATATATAGTTTATCACTAATACTAATATATACTAATATATAGTTATACTAATATATAAGTTTATAACTTGTACTAATAATTTAATATAGACTATAGTTATAATTATATTAATAGTCTAATATAGATTAATAAAAGTATAATAAATTTTTTTAAAACAGTTTTTTTTAAACATATTTTTAATGACAAAATGTCAAACTTACATTTAAAAAAAACCGGAAAATCAGACCGGACCGGATCGAAAACCGGTAAAACCGGAAGTACCAGTTTAGGAAGGTAATCGGGGCATAATCGGTTTTGAAAAATACAAAATCGGTCATACCGGTTCAGTCCAAGATTTTATCTAAAACCGGACCGGACCGGACCGGACCGGTTACACCCCTAGTAGTAATATTACAGGTGTTGTATGTTTACATATCCTCATGATGTATTATTGCATGTTAGAGAGTCTGAAAGTATTGAACTTCATATGCTTAATTATGAAATAAAGAAGAGCAGGTTTAGAAAGTTAAGAGACGTGTGTATTATCATTTCCGAAGCAAATGTTAGGACTGGTCTATCTAGTCTGCTGTGAGAAATTAGAATCTTATCAAGTATCATTCCAAGAAAACAATCATGAGCAAAACGACAGCTTATTGATTATTTTATGCATATAAACACATACACAAACTGGTCTTATTTTAAGATTGCTAACACGTGACTGAAGCTCTCGTTTAAAAATTGTTGCCAACCTCGATCGAGCCCACTTCCGACCCAGGAGTCAAGGGTATGCAACAGTTTTTATTAATGTATATCCTCCAGCCATCATCATCCAGGTAAGATTTAATTTTAAGAGAGTTTTGATTTTTAAATTTTTCTTATAGTGCCATGTTAATAACATACAAAAGTATAAATACGGCCATGTAAATAGATTTTCTAATAACTAATATGCCCCCAAATTCATCATCTTAGAAAAAGATGGTGAAGCAACTTGATGGATGTCCTAAATAGAGTTTTAGTACAATTTCGATACGTTCGTGTGATGAGTTGATGGCGATGGATAGGAATCTGAGTCATGTACAAGAGGACAAAGTGGATATACATTGTTACTTTAGAAAAAGATGCCAAAGAGTGAGGTGTTTTGTCAGGGTATAGTATTCGACAATGTTGACAGTGAACTAATGATAATCGGTCCAGGTAAAAAGAACGGCCAGTTTTGAGAATCCCGCTAGATAATTGTGTTTTGAATTTCGGCTACTGCGAAAAAACAGTTTCAGGGTTCTAGTACAATTCCATTGTGTAATTAATTAGATAAGATAATGGGCATGGATAGAAGGTTTCTTTTTTCTTTTTTTTTGGCAGAAGAGAAAAAATCCTTGAGATTGAATTAAATAAAGAACTGTGAAGTAAAACGGCCTTGAGATTTATGGAACTCCAGCAACTAACTTACATATAGTTCAACCACACCATGTCGATTTCAAGCTTTAGAAGGCACCACCAAAGATGTTATAGGCGCACTACTGGCAGCAAACCTATTTTTGTTTGGACAATGTTCAGGACTTTGTTATTTAGCGTCGATTCATGTCAGCTTCATACACTAATTGTGCCTAAAAGGAAAAGCTGCTATACATACTACATACCAATGTGTTCAAAAAGTAAATATGCAGTTGATATCTGTAAGCTGGTTATAATAGAATCGAATAAATAATTGAGATCCTGACATGGGGACCGTTAATCAAGGAATGCCAGTAAAACCAAACTCATCGTCAGGCAGCTTTTTCACATACTACAAAACTCCCTGGGTTAATTGTAATGCTCTTGGTGCAATTATCAGTCTTGTAGATACCTACGAGTCGATCGGCCAATTCAAACATGTTGTTTCTCAGGCTGCAGATAGCATAAAAGATAACACAATGTACACCGTTAGAAACTATGTAAGTAACTTGCAATAAACGCCAGAGGCCATCGAACCTACCTTATGATTATAAACTGAGCATCCTTTGTCCTGTCCTTCACATAATGCCCGACAATAGAAACATTTTTGAAGTCTGCACATGGAAGGAACTTGAGCGAATGGAGAACAAACGGGTAAAATGAAAGATGTTGATATATATATATATGAAAGACAATACAGGAAAATTACCCAGAGCAGCATCAATTTCATCCATCACATAAAGCGGAGTTGGCTTGTAGTGATGCAGTGCGAAAACAAGGGCCAGTGAGCTGAGTGTCTGAAAGACGTAAAAATACAAAATTATATTACTTTCAGGAATTCTTGTCCAAGGAAATCAGAGACCGAAAAAAGGGGAAAAGTCGATGATATTGCAATATAACCTTTTCACCACCCGATAAATTTGCAATATTCTTCCAGCTCTTCTTTGGTGGTCTGACACTGAAAACAACACCTTCAGAGAAAGGATCCAAAGAGTCCACTAGCTCAAGTTCTGCATCGCCTCCAAGTGTGATCATCTGCAAGTTTATGAAAACCATGGTACTATCACTAATTACCAGTTGCATACAGCACAAGAAAACAAAAAAAAAAGGATGACACAACTAGCATAAAAATGAAACGCCCCAACTGATTGCAAACGGAGGAGCTGCATCAAAGATGTAAGATTTTTTAAATAGGAATTGTGTTGATATGGCTTGGACAAATTATGCTGAACCCAAACCTAGAGATAACTGTAGAGATAATATCTCACCCATCCTAATCAATTCCTAAAGAGTCCATCCCACCAACAAACACTCTACTTTGTTAGATCTTTATCAATAGAAAAGAATGGTAATCAAAAGTGAAAATATCCAGCACCAGAATAAAAATGGCTCCAGCCATAACACTTCCACTTCAAACTGTTTAACTCGCATTCAAGTCGTGTTCAAAAAATAAGACAGCAGAGCTTATAATCCAGTTAAAATTTGTGCAAGAGGGATCCATTCACAAACCTGATACATCTCCTTTAGCTTCAAAGATATTGCATTGAATCCTGCCATGAACTCATCCAATCTGTAGGATACTGAATTCTGTTCAGTAAAAAACCAAAAAACTGAAGTGGATTTTTAAGACCACAAATCAGAAATCAAAGTAAAGAAGAATAAGCATGCCTCTTCTTCCTCCATTCATCATACTGCTTCTTTATGTTATCACGATGTTGAGTGACCTTGTTTAGTTCCTCAACTCGGTCATTATATAACGAAACCTTTCTCCGAAATCTAACAGTTAGATGATGTTAGCAGTGTAGTGCTGAAGAGGTAAACTCAACTTTAAAATGGATATAAAGAATAACAGAAAAGACATACTCTGAGATTGAATCAAGATTTGGATTCATCTCCTTCAGTTGGGCTTCCAGCAATGCTACCATTTCAAGGGCACTCTTTAGGTCACAAGCCTCACTGAGACTTACATCTGTCAAAGTCACCTGAAGCTTTTCAGGGTCCACTAAATCTTTCTGAATTCTGCAACAAGTGTCTGATGTTAAGCATCCTTCAAAATCATAGAAAACCCATTTCCAAAAAGTTATCCAGAAAAGACCTACTGTTCCAGATGCTTTGCAAGAGTAGTTCGCAAATCATCAAGCCTTTTCATGTAACCCTTCCCCTTCAATTCCAACTCCTTGTATGCTTTCTTCAAGTCTTGTAACTTGTAGTCGGCATCAACCTGTGCCATCATGGAGTAATCATACAAATGTTACAGAAAACATGACACAAACAAGAGGAAACATAAAGATGCATGAATTAGCACAGTACCTCAGATGCACGTAATTCATCGACAGTCTTTTTCACTTTGTCGTAATCACATTTTGCTTTATCTAGCGCATCTTTATGTTGATCAATCAGCTGTACCAGAGGACAACAACAAGTCACTTAACAGTAAGAGAAAATTTTGTTTTACAATAATTTCTAATAAAAATAAAAAATAAAAATAAAAATAAAAAACCTCCTGTGTTTTTTTATAATTCTCTTGAACAATGAATGCTTTCTGCTCTATTTCTTTGAAGACACTTCTCAATTTCTCCTTCTCCTCAACTAGTCTTTCTTTCTCCTTCTTTGAGTCCTCAATACCTTTCATTAATTTTTTCATCAATTTTTGACCAGTTTCTATCTGAACTCTGTGGCGGTTGATCTCTGTGCTATTTTTGTCAATATCCTAACAGTTTGGTAGCATCAATTAGCATTCACTCAATTGTAGTAACGGATGTTTCATAGTGTTTCACATACTTACAGCTTGAATCCTATTGACCTTTAACTTCTGTGCTTTCAACCTTTCACCACCAGCATTTTCTATAGAATTCTGAAGCTCCAAAGCCTATAGCCGAGAAAATTAATTAAGCACAAGTCAACCAACTGAGATATCATAATGTAATGTCCTTCACAAATAAATCATAAGCAAAAAGGCAACATAGTAGGGAAGCCAGAACATCAACCACGAACAGGGAATGCAACCGGCCTAAATTTTAGTAATAATTATGCTGAAGAAGAACAAAACAAAATAAAGTTCATTACGGGCCTTCTCCTTCAGCTCTTTAGACCCTTCGATGAGTTTATCGATCTCCTTTTCTTCATTAGAAATTAATTCCTTGAGCTCCTTCAACCTATCAAGCTCATCCTTCCCAGGTTGTGATGCAGCCTCCAGGGAACAAAGTTGTTTTTCAAGATAATGATGTTGTGAATTCAAACTGTCAATCTGTTGACAAACAAAACATCAAAATGCATAATATTCCCTCAAATATATCTATTAAAAGGTCCCTTGCAAAGTCCCTGACTGAGCAATACCTCTTTCTGGGTTTTAGCTAATTCCATCTCCAAGAATGCAACTTCTTTTTCTGATGTCTGGTAACATTGCACTGCCTCGGCAATTTTTTTCCGGATGCTATTTAACTTTTCAACCATTGTAGACAGTTCCTTCTCGGCATTTGCAACAGCTTTTCCCGACACACTTGCAGCTCGAATAGATGTCCCCATTTTACCACCACGAGGCTTACTTCCCCCACCACTCATTGTACCAGATTTTTCAAAAAGTGCACCATCAAGTGTTACCACGCGTCGAAATTCTTTGTTTCCATTGTATGCAATACGTGTTGCCTGAAAATTGGAAAACAGAAGCTATCTAAATAAATGCCTTTTTCATTGGTAAAGCTGTCTAAATAAATGCTGAAATGAATTGAACCATAATGGGAATTCTCCAATCTACCAGAGAAAATCCAAGGGTCCACTCAGTGTCTAAAATTGGCTATTATACTCTCTGATATAGGAACAACCCCCAAAAATGAGGAATTTATGCTAACCCCTAATGCTTTAAACAGATTTAAGTTCCTGAAGGTATTTTTTTTTACAATTAGATTTAAGTTCCTGAAGATATGACAAAAGGGGAGGTTTGGCTACAAAAAGCTCCTTGTCTCATCTAATCGTTACAATTTTCTCAAATTTTCATACAAAATACAATAAACAATTCAACTTTTTCAAATCACAAAACAAAAATAATATTCTAACAATATTTTATTCAACTTTCAAATTTCATCTTATTTCATCTCATCTAAACTCACTATCCAAACCTCCCTAGATTCCCTAGATGCTTTACTGCCCTAAAAATTCATTCCTCATCTCTCAGAGTACGTTTGCTTTTTTGGTATCATATTTCATTTAAGAGTATATCAGCACTAAAACAGCCAGAAATCTCTGCTGTTTTATATTGGATTCCAGTTATTGAATCTACCACAGGTAGATTGTGAAATATATTCTATACCAATACACAAGCAAAAAGATATTGAAAGTTACAAGCTGACAACTGTAGCTACTTCATGGAAACTAATCCAAACAGACTAAAATTTGAGCAAGCCACAACTGTAGCAACTTCACGGCAGATTGCGCAAAGTATTTTATTCAGACCATACACTGGCAAAAAGATAGTGAAATGTTACAAGCTGACAACTGCAGCCACTTCATGGCAACTAACACAGATAAACCAAGATTTGAGCAAGCCACCAAATCGCCACAAATGCTAAAACGTTGAAACACCAGGATGCTTTTGGATAGAAGTTGCGAACATATAACAATGTATTCTTTTACAGTTAAAAATCAGGAGAATAATCCTCAGATCTAAATGAAAATGAGAACTACCTGGTCAAGATCCTTAGCTACGACAGTGTTTCCCAATGCCGCAAAGAAGGCAAGCTTCATTCTTTCATCCTGAACTTCAATTAAGTCAAAAAGGCGTGGAACTCCCTCCGGAGTGCTTATTTTATCCTTCAACTTGGGTGAAAGAGCAACTTGCTTCTCCTAGAAGATGAAGTTTTAAAAAATTAAATAAATAGTCGTAGTTTTATGAGTCTTCAAATGGTATTATTCAAATATATGGGTATATTGTATATGAAGGAAAAGATAAAAGAGTATACTGCCTACAATTAACAACTAAGTGGCCACCAAACCTGAACCATCCTTTAATAAATTGATCGGCTTTACATTCCTAGAAGGTCTTATCATTAAAATTTCAAAACCACTTTGACTGCTGTGAACTTTTAGCTACACATCTCCAGAATGTTAAGAATAAACTCATGCAACAATAGGTAAGTATTAGCTTTGACATCCCCATATTTTCTATTGTTACAATAATTTCAAACTAAAGTGATATAAAAACTGGAGATGTCAAACTAATGCATACAGATTCATCTGCGTTTCAGTCCAAAAGATTCAAAGATTTCTATCATCAACTAATGCATACAGATTCATCTGCGTTTCAGTCCAAAAGATTCAAAGATTTCTATCATCACAGTCTGACAATTTTCGAAGTTTTCAAGGCCCCAACTGAACAAGTCTAGAACTCGACCTCACAGTAAACAAGGCATATCAAGTACTTGAAACATTAAAGTAGGTGTTTGGGCAGTATAAGTTCTTGCAAACTATATAATATTTAAGTGATACCAATATCATGAAAGTTGCAATGCCAAGATTCTCCCTCCGAAGTAGCTCAACACAAGCTTGTGCAGCACTGGTTGTTTCCACTACAATATAGTCAAGTCCTGAACATGCTGTTGATATGGCAACATCATATTTTGCTGCAATTAAACAATCACAAGGAAGTGAACACCTGGAAATAAACTGATAAATAGGTATGGAGTATGACATCACTGCAATATAGGCTGAAGAAAATATTGAGCTTGTGATGCATTAAACATTCTACACCAAGAATTGGAAAGAAAAGGGCTGTGAAGTAATAAGACCAAATAAAGCGTTCACAAAACAACAAACACAAATCATACTTGTTTGTACATGGAGGAAAAGAAATGTTAGGAAATGCCAACCCAAAAATAATTTTCACTAGGTATTGATTGATTGCAATTTTCACTCAAGTTCAAAGACTTAAGAAGGTTATTGACTGAAGCTAGAAAAGATGGAAAGAAGAAATAGAGATAATATATTTAATCACAAGCAGAAGACATACCATCAATAGCACCAAGATCACCCATTCGACCATATATTCCCCCGATTTGATTGGACTCCTTAGCCTGCAGGATTGCTTTCAGAACTGATCCCTGACTCTTCTCAGAGTCAAGGATAGACTTTAGTTCTGCAACCTTCTGTCTTGCAGTTTGTTCAATAGGAATCAGTGCATCTTGTTCTTTGATGCATTCCTGCAAGAGGTTCAAGCGCTCTCATAATTTCCCCGAAATGTAAAAGGAAGAGAACTTGAATTTACATGGTCATCATGAAAACACAAACTTGTTCCAGTTTACGAGCTTCCAATGCCTCAAGCTGGTTCTTTCCTATATCTGATTGAATATTTGCAATGCTTGCAGTTTTTGCTTCTTTTTTCCCCAGTATATTGTCCATCTGCTTTTGAGCATCTTCAAATACTGCACGACCAGCTTCATGCTGAAACATTCAACCATCGCTTTTCAGCTCAGCCAACTAAATGACAATCTCAACAGTACGAATATCAAATATCAGTGGTGCTTTTTTGTTTTTGGGGGGGGGAGTCCACAGTTTGTTATTTGCAACAACTTGCTCATAATAAAAGATAAACTAAAGAAGACAGGGAACTTTGCTCCAAAAATAAAAGATAATCTATGGTAGGCCCTTGGCAGAACACTGAATTTTTGTTTGATATATCTATGTTTATAGACCGGATGGACTCCAATAGTCAATTGAAAACGATGCAAGTCTTCTAGGAGTCAAACCATAATAACCATCACGTTAAACTTAAGAAATTCAAAGGAACTCATCTTTCAAATATCACAAAAATGAAGATGCTTAGTGCAATTTTTTCCACTTGTATTTTGAGAAAAGGAAAATAAGGGACACTTGGAAATAGCTAGTGCTTATGTGAAAGCTAATTGGCAAGACAATATCAAAGCATCAACTTCACCTTATCACTCAACAGCTTGCTTTCTGTACATGCAACTTCAAGTTTTCCTTTATGTTCAATCAGTTGCTTTTCCCAAGGATCTAATTCAGCACGAACTTTTGCAAGCATAGCACGATATCTCTCGGTTTCAACTGCTTACCAACCAATCACAGGTAAGTAACATTCCATATAACACGAAAAGGGGATTAACTCTTCAACAAATAGCACCCCATTCCCCAAATACCTAGTATACTGAAATAAAAGGAAAAAAAGAAAGGAATTACACAAGAAATTTCTTGGTTCTTTACCTGGTTCTATGCTCCTATCTCATGGGGGGGAAAATGGAAATAGTTCCTGTATACACTGTTTGAGAAAATGGTTTTTTTTTTTTTTGATTGTCAAATTGTGTTGTTAGAATAGATAGCTGTCAAAGTAGGATCACTTCCTACATAAATCTTAAGAAGAAAGGATGGGCAAGGAAGGGAGGCATTATTCTGTACAAGAAATGTATTAGCAGAATCAGAACAGTGAGCAATTGGGGCTCAAAAGCTAATTACCCACCCCCCCTCCCCCCCAGAAGAAAACATTAAGGGAGGAGGAATATTTTGCTTTGAGGTTCTTCATTTCTTAAAGAAGCTATGCATTGAACAAAACCAAAGGCCTAATAATTGTGTACACCCAGGACAAATTTAGCACAGATCATCAACTAATTTTAGGAGAAAAAAGCCAATACAAACTAACACTAACTTGAAATGTGTCGATGATTTCAAGGGAAAAACCATTTCGTACAGTGAGGCATGAGAAAAAGATAAATCCAAAAATCCAAATCCTACTACCACCTAAAAATGATACTGAGATTCCCTATAAAATTGTAAATCAAATCTACATCCAAATGCAAGTAGAATATCAATAAAGAGTTTTTAAAAAACAGGTGTACCTTGCATAGTAATTTAAGCCATATGAATCATGTATGTCACCATGCAAACTCAAAATATCATAACTCAATGTTATGTAATTTCGTCTTGCTTTTGAATGTAGACAATTTGACAAATAGCCAAAGTTTTATTTGACAGGGATGGCATTTAGAGAGGGAAAAAAAACTTTGACTTGAAAAGCCTGTGTGAAAATTCCAATAAATTGCAAAAAGTGTAATGAATCTTACATGATTGAAAAAGAGAAAATTACCTTTAGAATTCTCTTTAATTTCCTCTAAGACTTTCTCCTCATCCAGCAAGAGCTTTTGCAGTTTTGGAATATTTGCCTCAAATTTAGGGATCAGATTTGTCGAGTCTTCACACTCCTTTTCTAAGTCAACAGCCTTTGATGAATCCTGAAATGGGAAGTCAAAGGTAAAAACATGTGTGTGCTCAGTTCACCTAAACAATTTTTTCCTCACCTTTTCCAGTTTATCCTCAAGTTTCTTGATCTTTTGCTTCATGTGCTTCAAATCTTCCCGATATTTGACATCCTGGCGTTCAAACTCCTTAAACTCTTCCTTACAACTTCTGAGTTGATTATCAAGTTCCTAATAATTCAAAACATAAGCGACATTTGAAGTTATTCAAGTAAAAACAAATTGAATTCGTGCGATTACACTCAATGTAGACATGTCATTTCAAAGAGCGGCAGGCACATTACCTGAAAATATATACTACTATATTTTCCTCACATTGAATCATATAACGATAATTTGAATAGGTTCTGCAAGGCATTAGTTTATGAAAATAATATATATATATATATATATATATATATATATATAAATACTCTGCTGACCTCTTGTCTCTTCATGTACTTGTTGTGCACAGTTTCAAGCTCCTTCAACATTTTATTACTTTCTCGTATCTTCTCCCTAATTTGAGATGTCAAAGTTTTCATCAGGTCCATTTTTTTGTTTCAACTAAATATAGTAAAATCCCTAGATGTAGAAGCATATACCTTTCAGTCTTCAGATTTTCTTCTAAACTGGAAACATTTTCTTGTAATTCAACCATATTTGTATCAGTATCTTCATGGGCCAATTTAGTGGCTTTCTCTTGCCATTTCAAAAGTGACAACTCTTTCAGCATGTATGCTTCTGCTTCATTCTTCACGTCCTGTCACATAAAATATGAGAACAGATTAATCAAATTTTGTTATCGGTAAAGAAAAATTTAATTGATGAGTCAAACATAAGATGGTTGATGTTCAATACTGTCTACTTACCTCTAAGCCATCTCTTTCTTTCTCTGCCAACTTAACCATTTGCACCACCCCAGACCTGCTCTCATCTAGTGACTCTAGCCTATGAGACCAATGGAGCATTACCAAGTATCAGAAATATACAAAGTGCAACCAGGAATGTTAAACTCATTCGAACCAAAATGGAGCAGAAAAGGTGAGACATATTTGACACTGCACAGAACGAATAAAAGCGGTATAGGAGAGGAAATATTTGGTAAGTGATGGGAAAGGAAAATTTATCTTAACATAATAAATAAATAAGAAAAAACAATAAATCCAGTTTGATAAGGACAGCAGTACTGGCACCGTTGAGAGGATACACCTAAAACTCATGAAGAACACTCACAGAGTTGGCTCTTTGAATTAATATGTTTTAGAGACCAACAGAAAGGGTACCCAATAAGCCATACAGTTGCAAATGGTACTTCCATTACTGGCTTTCAATTTTCAAGGCTTTTTTTTCAAGTAACTTACAATTTTTAAATAAATAACAAGAGTTTGTACTAGTAGTTTGCACTAATACAGGTAATTTGTTATTACATTTAGGAAAATAGGAAGCCAGTATAGAGCAGGAATAAGAAAGCAAACGTTCAACTGAGTTGAGAAGCAGACAATGTACTCACTGCTTGTATGATTCGTCAATTTTTTCAACATACTTGTTAGTCCCAATTATGTCCTCAAGATATTCAAGAAAACCTTCATCATGAGGTCCTTGAGATTTTGGCTTCATAAGTGAAATCTGCTCGACTTCACCCTGGCAACACCCAACAAGAAAATTCCAGAGCACATAGATACGAGCTTTTTATTCAAACTAAAAACACTGCATAAGAACTACCAAACCTGGAGAATCAAAAAACGGTTGTTGTCAAGGTCAACTCCTTTCCCTTTCAGTTTCTTGGTAACTTCAGTAAAATTACTTGGACGGTCATTGATATAATACTTAGAGGAGTTATCACGAAAGGCAACCCGGCTAATCACAAAATCACTCCCTGAAACAGCTTCATATGATCCATCATCCTGTAATAATTGAAAATAGGTTTATGGAACTGAAATCTCTAAAATTCTCCACTTGATTATCATGTACCAAAATATCAAAAAAATACATTTATTATAATAACTACAGGAAACAAAGATCACACGCAAGACACAGAAAACAAATGGTTTACGTCAAATTTACTTCCTCTCTTCTTACCTTTTTTTCCAGCAACAAAACAAAAGGGAAAAAAAAACAGATTACTTATATTCAACATAACCCATGTAAAAAAAGTTGAATTCAGGTACCAGATCAACGATTTCCTGGAAATGTACAGAAACACCAGCACTCTCCAAATTTTGGTGATTAGTTGAGTTGTGAATGAGCTCTGAAACTTTGTTAAGTCGCATCTGCGCATTTAAGCCAAGAAATGTTGACACAAAGTGCAAACCCAACCACAAAATAATACTGGAATGAAGTATTATCGTAGCTCTAGAAGTATTTTGTTGCATACGCAACAAAACGACGCATAATTTATCATTATATAAATAGCAAACAATTATCCCGAGTAATTATAAACTATTCATACATAAATTAAGAAGGTGAAGAAAGTAAATCCATTAAACCTGCTTAGCTCGCTTCCCAAACACAAACAACATTGCATCTATCACGTTACTTTTACCACTTCCATTCGGTCCAACCACTGCTGAAAAGCTCTGGTTCCACAAACAAAGAAACGAAAATTAGAAATCCTATAGAGAGAACGAGAGAGTGTGCATTTTTCTCTGGGTCACCACGCATACGTATATTAAACAACAGATTCATGCGCGATTATTTCCTCAGTTGAATTTACTATAACTCCTCTCCACTTATAGGAGCTAAATCAAAAAATGCACTATATCAATATCGAACTTTCCTCAAATTCCCAACTGTTTTCTCAACATCCAAACTGAACCCTAAATTTCTAAAATATGCTACTTAAATCAGACTTCCTCAGAACAGAAGAAGAGGTAAGACGGACACTCACCTTGTGGAAAGGGCCCACGCGTTGTTCGCCGGCGTATGATTTAAAGTTTCTCATGACCATCTCTTTGATGAACAGCCTCGGGGCTCGGGATCTTCTCTTGGCAGAGTCCGATCCGTCGGTCATCAACTCGTCGTGCGCTTCCATCCCCATTTTTCCGAGTCAGCTTACTGCTGGCTCTGCCTCAAGTTGTGGTTTCCCGTGCCACGAGAAATGGAATTCAGACGCTACAAATTAATCCCAAAAAAAGAAATTAGATGTATATTGGAAAAATATTGGTTTGGCGGGAAGTTGAATGTATTGTGGATTTTCAAAGCAATAGTGGGCCCAGTTTCAGGCGCCGATCTTCAAGTCGGCCTTACTGCTGCATAAGCCCAAGCCCATTCAGTGGTTTGAAGATTTCAGCAAACGAATCGGCCGGGCCGATATATTTAGGATGTTGAGTTGAAATGAATTATTTATAAATAGTAAAGTGTTGTGCAATTCAATTTTATAAAGTCTTTTAGACTAATTTATTCAGTGGTTGTTCTTTCAAAGATAAGATTCTTCTCATAAAATTGTACGAACTTATTTTAAAGTAACTTTTGATCTTGAGGTCACGTGGGGCTCCATCTTCAATATTGATTAGGTAAGGTGGTTTAAGATTTTTTTCTATCTCTTTTTAAAGAAAAGCAACTTGTACTGTAAACCTGTAAAATATAAAAATATTTTGATTTAGAATGAATTTAATAATTTTAGAGTTAAATATTTAAATATTAAATTTAACTTAAAATAAAATTGAACTGAATTATATTTAGATGAATTTAATAATCAAACATCTTAATGAAAAGAAATTGAGTAACAGGCATGTCTCCCGAGATTCGAAATGTCATTTTCTTCTCTCTCTTTTTCAGAAATTCTTACAAACAAGTAATTATTTTTAAAAAGACTAATTTTCGAGAAATTGAATAATACTCGAATTTAAAATTTTGATATATAATGAAAGAGATTTTAGGAAGTTTTTTATTTGTATGGAAAAATATTATAAATTTATATGTAAACTTGTCCAGCCTCATGAATCACGCACTACGCAGTCCAGATTGCATCCCTGGATTGAAAATTTGAATGTTATGGTCCTATGGACATTGTGGTCCCCTAGATTGGACTGGACCGAATAATTGGCCGCGGTGAAAGCTAAATTAAATTATAGGAATTAAAGATGAAAAATGCTATATCCACCACTCGGACTTCCCGCTTCCACTTTCCGCTTGACGTGGAATGCCGTTTAGAAATTTAAAAATAAAGACTTTATTTCATCTTCAACCTTCATCTTTAAGTCAAAGAAACCATCCCATCAAAGAGAAACTAATTCGTCTTCAAGCCTCCATCCATACCACCAAATTGAAAACTGTTTGCATTTCATCTTCAAGCCAAGCCTCTATTTCGTCTTCAAGCCCTCAAATAAACGCATTTGGTCTTCAAGCCTCCATCCAGTTCGAGAACCCATTCCGTCGCCTCCTTCAAGCCAAAGATGGTAGATCGAGAAGAGAAAAGCACCCATTCAAGCCTCCATCCATCCGACGGCCAAAAATAACTATTTCGAGAAACTCACCCTTCCCGTTGCCTCCCCTTCAAGCCTCCATCCCAGTTCAAGAAAAAACCCACCCTTTTGTGCCACCCCTTCAAGCCTCCATTCATCCAAACCTCAAATCTCTGTCCAAATTATTACTGAAACAACAATAACAAGACAAAAAATATGAAAATATTACATTTCCTAAACCACCTACAATTTTTATGATACCATCTTTTTGGCCTATACAGATCCCCCCTCCTTCCACTTCAATTTTTACACTCAATCCATTAAAATCTACAGGAAAAGCCAAAATTCAAATAAATAAAATAAACTCCATATGTTTTAATCACTAATGTTAAATACAAAATCATAGGAGAAAATTATGCAAAAAACAAAAACATATTTTTTTAGAACGTCCACATTGGTTTATGCATATGCATATACAAAATTATATTTGCATAATATAACTTTAAAATCATCTAATTTGACTTATGCATATGTATATATATAGCTAGCTATGAACAGTTCTTATCCAAATTTAAATAACAACTGTTCACTCTACAAAATATATTTTAATTATCATTTCTCTCTCATTCTACTTTCTCTCTCACAATTTTTTCCTCTTCTCCCTTCCTCAACAACACAACAAACATTCACCTACATATTCATTTTATTATTATAATATATAATATATATTTTTTCATTTTATTATATTTTTAATATCATATATAAAAAAATTATATTTATTATTATTACATTTGTATTATTAATGTCAAATATATGTAGTGGATTGCTAATTATAAAATATATATAAAAAAATTGATTTAAAAAAATTAATAGTAATAATAAAATAATATTTTATCTCAAATATATAAAAATTTTACTTAAATAACAAAATAGATATGTAAAAAAAATAATTTTATATATAGATATGCATAGATTAAGGTTATGTTTGGGGTAAAGATGAGATTTCTCATCTCTATATTTATCTCATCTCATCATTACAATTTTTTTAAATTTGCATATAAAATATAATAAACAATTCAATTTTTTCAAATATTAATTCAACTTTTTCAAATTTTAATATTTAAAATTTTTATCTTAATACTATTTATAAAAATTTTAATTTTATCCCACCTACCAAACATAACCTAAATATTAATGCTTTTAGATTTGGTTCAAATTACTGTTTTAAATTTCATACTGTACCGGCCGGGACGGCCAAAATTTTTCGTACAGGCCACTGGTTCGGTACAGATTCACTGGGTGTTTCATACCGGCCGAAATTTCGGCCCGTACCGGCCAATATTTCGGCCTTAGTTTATTTATTTACTTTTTTTTTCTTTTTTCAAGTTATAAACTTATTTTTTGACCTCTAATTTAAACTAGGTTATGTATAATTTATATATCTATGTATTTATATATAATTTATTCATATATAGACTATTATTTTGAAATATAATTTATATATATTTATATATATAATTTATTCATATATCGATTATCCTAAAACGGTACCAGTACCAAAATATTTCGTTTCAGTGTCTTGACCGGTATGACATCCGGTACCATTGGCGGAACTACATAGTGTTGAGAACTGATAAGCAGAAGAAGAAAACAGAGGAAGAATAGGAGAGCATGTGTAATCTGATTTGATCTGAACAAAATGAATTCACTTGATGTATAATACATGAAGGTCTTGTAAT
This sequence comes from Cyclocarya paliurus, assembly GCA_029856935.1. Classification (NCBI taxonomy): domain Eukaryota; kingdom Viridiplantae; phylum Streptophyta; class Magnoliopsida; order Fagales; family Juglandaceae; genus Cyclocarya; species Cyclocarya paliurus. The sequence continues at coordinate 41,985,392 of CM056946.1, read as the reverse complement.
ATTTATACTACATAGAGAAAAATAACTGTACAACAGAATAACATAATTAAGTCTTCTTCGGCACCTTCTCTGCCTTTAACTTTTATTCTTTAGATTTCAATTCCATGCTGTCAATATGAGAGGTTATACTCCAACACCCTCCCTCAAGATGAGCATGTATATTTATAAGGTTCATCTTGCGCAAATTATGATGGAAAGGCAGTGATCCGAGAGGTTTTGTAAAGACATCTGCTAGTTGTAATCTTGAGGGAATATAAAAAAGCTTTATAACATTCTGCTGCAATTTTTCCCTAACAAGATGACAATCAATTTGAATATGTTTAGTCCTCTCATGCTGTACTGGATTGGTTGCAATGGACAAGGCTGATTTGCTGTCAGTGTAGAGCATCGTTGGCTGAGAATGATTAACACTGAGATCTTGAAGAGCATAAAGTAACCACTGCACCTCACATGTTGTTGTTGCAAGAGCCCTATATTCTGCTTCTGCAGATGATCTGCTAATTGTAGCTTGTTTCTTCAATTTCCATGAGACTAATGAGTCTCCTAAAAAGATTGCATACCCTGTTACACTTCTCCTGGTGTCTAAGCAACCTGCCCAATCACTATCAGAAAAAGCCTTTAACTGTAAATCTGAAGATGAAGAAAAAAATAACCCTTGTCCTGGTGTTGCTTTTAAGTATCTAAGTACACGCATGACAGCTTGATAATGAGACACTGCTGGTTTGGCAAGAAACTGGCTAAGGACTTGAACATAATAGGCCAGGTCAGGCCTTGTAACTATCAAATAGAGTAGTCTGCCAATCAATCTTCTGTAACCCGAGACATCTTCATAAAGATTGGGATCATCTGCACTAAGTTTAAGATTAGACTCCATAGGGAATGCAACTGGTTTAGAACCTGTAAGACCTGTATCTGGAAGTATATCTAAAGTATAATTTCTCTGACAGACAGAGATTCCAGATTTTGATCTGGCTACTTCCAATCCCAAGAAGTACTTCAGCTGCCCCAAGTCCTTGATTGTGAACTTATCATGCAGAAACACCTTGAGTTGCTGAATCTCAATTAGACTATCACTAGCTAGTAGAACATCATCTACATATACTAGTAATGCTATGAAAGAAGTGGCAGTTTTCTTAATGAAAAGTGAGCAATCAGAATTGCCTTGAGTAAAACCATAATGAAGGAGGGCTTGAGAGAGTTTAACCATTGTCGAGAGGCCTGCTTCAGACCATAAAGACTCTTTAACAACTTGCAAACTGTATTGGGCTGTTTAGCATCCAAACCAGGAGGTATTTCCATGTAAACTTCTTCATGTAATTCACCATGTAAAAAAGCATTATTTACATCTAATTGGTAAATATACCAACCCTTAATAGCAGCAACAGCTAACAATAATCGAATTGAAGTGAGTTTTGCCACTGGAGAAAAAGTATCAAAGAAGTCTAATCCTTCTTGTTGAGTGTAGCCTTTAGCTACTAGTCTTGCTTTATGTCTTTCTATGGTTCCATCAGCCTTGTATTTCACTTTAAAAACCCATTTACAACCTATGACCTTTTTATTTTTAGGGAGAGTAACAAGTTCCCAGGTTTTGTTCAACTCTAAAGCATTGAGTTCATTTCTCATAGCAACTTGCCATTCATGTGATTTTGCAGCTTGTTGATATGATTTGGGTTCTTTGATAGCAGATATTGAAGCTAAAAAAGCTTTGTGTGATGATGAAAGTCGATTGACAGAAATAAAAGATGATATAGGATAGAGATTACCTGTGTTAGAGGAACAACCAATAGAAGCAGATGAGTTGATTGCATGAGGAAACAATGACACATTACCACAATAGTAATCCTGCAAAAATTTTGGTGTTTGTTTAATTCTTGATGATTTTCTGATATGTGAACCAGTGGGGATAGGATTTGCTAAGTCATTTTGATCAATGCTGTCAATATGAGGAGAGAGATCTGTCTCATTAGAATTCAATGAGGAATTATTTTGATCAGAAGGGATAAAAGGAACATAATTATTTATATGAGAGGAATTATGTTGAAATTCTGAAGGGGGAAACAGAAAGGTAGGTATGGCAGAATTATTTGGAAGAGTTTGGAATGGAAAGTTTGTTTCATGAAACACAACATTTCTGGAAATAATAATTCTGTTTGTGTTTAAGTCCATGAGTTTATAACCTTTGACATTGGAAGGATATCCTAAAAATAGACATTTTGTTGCTCTTGGATCAAACTTGCATACAAAAACTTTTAAATGAGAAAAATTTGGTGATTTGTGAAATAACATTTCAAAAGGTGTTTTGTTTTGGAGAAGAGGAGTTGGAATTTGATTTATAATATGGGCTGCAGTCAAGACACAATCACTCCAAAAAATTAAAGGTAAGTTTGCTTGAAACATCAAAGCTCTAGCTGTGTTTAGTAAGTGTTGATGTTTCCTTTCAACCACTCCATTTTGTTGTGGAGTTTCTACACAACTTCTTTGATGTAAAATTCCATTTTCACTATAAAATTTTGTAAGAATAAATTATGAACCATTGTCTGTTCTAATGATTTTTACAAAAGTATTAAACTAAGTTGTAACCATTTTACAAAAACTTGGCAGCAAAGTTGAGACCTCAGATTTGTTTTTAAGCATATACACCCAAGTGCATCGTGTAAAATCATCTACTATAGTTAGGAAAAATTTTAAATCAGAATATGAGATAGTAGCAAATGGGCCCCATATATCACAATGAATCAATTCAAATTCTTTATTTAACATACTTTGTGATACAGGGAAAGAAAGCTTTTTCTGCTTTGCTATTGGACAGATTTCACAGACATTTGTACAATCAAATGTTATTGAATTGTCTATTTGTCTAAGAAAAGGAATTCTAGAATTTGAGACATGACCTAATCTATAGTGCCAAAGGTTTGACTGATTGTGAGTAATAGTTGAAGCAAAAATTGGTGTAGAATTAAACTGATATTGCTGGTAGGAGTTAGCTTTCGAGGAAGCTTAAGGTAGGTAATAAAGTCCTTGTTTCTCAAAGGCAATCCCAATCATCTTCTTCATTGATTGGTCCTATAAAAGGCAATGAGAATCAAAAAAGGATAAACAAAGATTAGATTCTTTGGTTAGTTTAGAAACAGATAAGAGATTGAATGAAAAAGAAGGAACACACAAGACATTATGTAAATGTAATGTGCTAGAAAGACTTACAGTTCCAGTATGTAATGTTGGAACAATTTGTCCATTAGGAAGATTTATAGGATTTGTAACTGGTTTAGGAGTAGAAGAATATAATAGAGGTGAACAGATCATATGATCTGTTGCACCAGTGTCTTGGATCCAAGAAAATTCAGAATTTAACTTCGTAGAGACAGAATTACATTGATTAAAAGGGTTGCCAGAAAACTGAGAGGAAGTGACTAGATTTACTGCTGTTGTAGATGTACCCGTGTTCTGAGAAGAGGAACTCGAATTGGCAAGTGCTAAAAGCTTATTGAATTCTTCAGCAGTTAAACTAAACCTTTGGTTCTCATTACTATTTTTAATGTAGATCTCTTCAGTTGAAATGGCTGCATGTGCAGAGGGAGGATTTCTTTTTCCCTTAGGTCCAGTCCATCCAGGAGGATAACCATGCAATTGAAAGCATTTGTCAATTGTGTGACCATTGTAGCCACAATGAGTGCAATGTAGCGAGGACTTCTTCAATTTTTCTTTAGAAAACTTGGACTGAGTAGAATGCTTTGCAAACAAAGCATGTGTGTCAGTGCTTGTCAAATTAGTCAATTGTCTTTGACTTTCTTCTTGAAGCAGCAAAGAAAACACTTTAGCCATACTAGGCAGGGGAACAACAAGTAGTAATTGACTTCTTATTGAGGCATAAGAGTCATTCAGGCCTATAAGAAACTTCAATACGTAATCTGACTGCTGTCTAAGTAGCAGAAAATTGAACAATTCACAGGAACAAGAAGCCATCTTGCCACATGTACAAGTTGGGAATGGCCTATAATTGACATATTCATCCCACAGAGTCTTGAAAGCACTGAAATATTCTGTAATCGAAGATGAACCTTGGTTTATACAACTTAAAGATTTTTCAAGATGAAAAACCCTTGGTCCATCACTTCTCAAATACCTTGTTTTTAATTCATTGCAGAGATCCACAGCAGATGCAACATAAAGCAAACTATTTCTAATATCTTTAGAAATAGAATTCATGAGCCAGGAGAGTACCAAATTATTGGCACGAAGCCAAGCAGTATGATTAATACGCTGATGAGTAGGAGGAGTAGTAATGGAGCCTTCAATAAAAGCTACCTTGTTCTTGACAGTAAGTGCAATGGTGATCGAGTGACTCCAAGCAATGTAATTGCCTCCTGCGAATACTTCTGAGACCAAGAGAGAACCCGGATTATCACTAGGATGAAGATAGTATGGGCTAGAAGAATCATCTGAAGGGTTAAGAGTACGAGAGGATGCTGAAGAGTTGGAAGGATTTTTTTCTGTCATGTTACCAAGAATTGAGAAGAAAGTACAAGAAAATGCAAGAACTGAGAAACAAGATTCTCAAGAAAAATTCCTGAGCAGAATTTGCAATGCAAATTGCAAAAGTAGAAAAGAAAAAAAATATATATGCGGAAGCAAGCGTGATTTTTAATCTGATACCATGTTGAGAACTGATAAGCAGAAGAAGAAAACAGAGGAAGAATAGGAGAGCATGTGTAATCTGATCTGATCTGAACAAAATGAATTCACTTGATGTATAATACATGAAGGTCTTGTAATATTTCTACTACATAGAGAAAAATAACTGTACAACAGAATAACAGAATTAAGTCTTCTTCGGCTCCTTCTCTACCTTTAACTTTTATTCTTTAGATTTCAATTCCATGCTGTCAATATGAGAGGCTATACTCCAACACATAGGGGCAGGGGATGGCCATGGCCCCCCAAAGTTTGGAAAAAAAAATATATTAGTTTTTTATAATTTAATATGATTATATTAATCTTATATTGTGTTGGTCTCCTATCTAAAAAATTATCTTAACTCCTTCTATAAAATTATTTTGATTTTATAGATTAGTTTAACTTAGAAATAAAATAAAAAAGATTTTATTTCAGTTTTAACTTTGCTCGATCCCCTACAATATATTCCTGGTTCTGTCACTGTCTAATGCGGTATTCAAAACATTAGTTGAAAAGGTCAAGCATCTGTTTACATGTTAAAATAAGATGGAAAAAATATCAAAAGATGGACTGAATGTCGGTGGACATATGATGGAGGAGTCGAATGAAATAAAGCTTTCGTCGGGGTTTGTTTGTTTGTTTCTTGACGGAGACAGGCTTTATCGTTTTCTCTTCTTTTTTTTTTTTAATAAAACAATTATAAAACGTGGCATGCCACGTACTGAGAGAAGTAAAAAGGGTTAAAAGTAACGGGAACGCATCACCCAAGATAGCAAAACTTTAAAGATAGCAATAATTGAGGGAAAACCAGAACAAGAAAAAAAAAAGTGAGACGTGGAAATATAAAATTAATGCTTCACGTGGGTTGTCAGGTGGAGTTAAAAAAAGCTGAAATCTGAACAAATGTGGGATCCAGCCACTAATTTTATGTATTTGAAGAGATTCACTTGTGTTTGTCGTTTGGATATCGGAGACCGTTCAGGGCTGTTTGGATCGATGGTCTGTAAATGTTAAAATAAAATATTTTATAAATATTATTTTATAATATTATTATTATTTAAAAATTTTAAAAAATTATTATTTTTTTATTTTTTATGTGAGAATTTAAGAAGATTTTTTTTAAATTTAAAAAAATTAAATTATTTATTATATTTTGATATGAAAATGTGGTAAGATTTTTTTAAAAAAATATTATTATATTTTATATAAGAATTTTAAAAAATCATAATAATAAATACTCACCAGTTCTTCATCCAAACGAAGCGGCCTAAAGTTTATATTGTTTTTTTAGATTGACATGTACCGACATCATGACTACCTACTTTCGCTTTCATGAGCTCAAACAAATGTAAAACGATCTTATTCATTCTTTTATCATAGGATTTTTCTTGGAAATACATTATGATACAACGTATTCCACAACAGAATTCTCAATTCTTTACACACTCGTGCCTACGCTTACAACCATCCGCATAACCCACAGCTCAAATCCCTGCCGGTTTTTCATTCATTGCGTTAAACCGGTGACAAAAACATACTGATCAGCTTCCAGCTCGCTGATCTCTCTCTCAATTAACCTGTTATAATCGGTGATCTCTTGCACCCATGAGGAACGTCCTCTCTGTGCTCCCACCTACCTTCGTCTTCTTCTTAGTCTTCAATCTTTGCCATATCTCGATCGCTACTCCTACACCTCGTTACATTGCCGTTGACAATATTGCCTTAAACTGTGGCGCTTCGGACAACTCAACGGATATGGATGGGTGAACGTGGATTGGAGACATGGGACGTTCCAAATTTGTTCCCGTAGAAGAATATGATCCAAAGTCTATGAACTCTACACCAAAATCAAAGGCCCCCGCGGTCGATGCTGTCCCCTACATGACTGCCCATAAATTGTATTTCCAATTCAAGTACGTGTTTCCAGTCACGCCGGGCCCGAAATTCGTTTGGTTGTACTTCTACCCAGGTGACTTCTTGAGTGAGGGTGGGGTTAAGGACTCTTTCACTGTCAAAGCAAGTTCATAAACATTACTTGCCAACTTTTCTGCTACTGATAATGCAAATTATGATGCTTCCCGGACTCTTCGCAAAGCGTTTTGCGTCATGGTACTTGAAAATGAACAACAATTGAATTTAATGTTCATCCCATCTCCAAGTACAGGTAATGATTTCTATGCTTTCATTAATGGAATTGAGATTGTCTCCAAGCCATACGACCTCTACTACTCTGGGCATGAAGGAGAATATCGCATCCCTTACATCGGTCAAAACGGACGAGTATACATTTCATCCGACATGGCACTCGAGACAGTTTATAGATTGAATGTAGGTGGCACCTCCATACCACCATCGTCTGACACTGGCATGTTTCGAGAATGGTCCGATGACAGGAATATTGGTTGGGAGATGATCTCGAAATCTCTCGTAATCCATCCTTGATACTCAAATACTCAGCAATACCAAATTACACAGCACCTGATGACGTCTATTGGAGTGTGATGTCAATGGGTCCAAACATAACCAGAAACTTGCAAGAGTAACTTGACTTGGGGATTACCTGTCGCGTCGGGATTCAATTATCTGGTGAGGCTCCATTTCTGTGAATTAAAGCCCGACATAACGAAGGCCGGAGAAAGGCAATTCACTATTTATATAGATAATCAGACAGCTGAGGCACTCGCTGATGTAATTATGTGGAGTGGAGGTTGGGCTACGCCGGTGTTTAAGGACTATGCAGTACTAATGATGGAAAAAACGGGAGTTGAGGCCAAAAGTACCCTGTTCATTGCTCTACACCCGAGAAAAGCTACCTATGCAATCAACGATGCCATCTTAAATGGTGTGGAAGTGTTAAAATTGAGCGATACAAGAAGAAACCTTGCCGAATCCAATCCTGACCATGCGAGCTCTCTTTTGCCGGTTTCGCACCATGAGTCCAAGTTAAAGAACACAATGATCATTGTGACCGGAAGTGGTGGGGGCTTCTTGATACTGCTCACTCTAATGTGGTTTTTGGTTCTCTCAAAAATGAGGAAGACCAATAGCTATGGTTCATATGGCTCTCCACTATCGAAGTACCGGTGCTGGCCCAACTCAAGCAAAAGTAAATCAACAGGGACAAAAGCGTTGTCAGCCCCCGATGATTTTTGCCGCCACTTCTCATTGGGCGAAATAAAAATAGCAACCCGCAACTTCTATGAAGAATTAATTGTCGGAGTCGGAGGCTTTGGCAATGTATATAAGGGTCTAATCGACAAAGGTATCGTGACCGTCGCCATCAAGCGCTTGAATCGGGAGTCACGACAAGGTGTCTGTGAGTTCAGGACAGAGATCGAGATGCTCTCCAGACTTCGCCATGTACACCTTGTCTCCCTCATCGGATACTGCGAAGAGGAGGGCGAGATGATCCTTGTCTACGACTACATGGCCAACGGGACCCTCTGCCACCACCTCTACAACATCGAAAGCAATCACTTCTCGTGGAAAGAGAGGTTGAAGATTTGCATAGGAGCGGCACATGGTTTGCACTAACTACATACGGGCGCAAACCATCCAATTATCCACTGTGATGTGAAGACGACCAACATCCTGTTGGACCAGGATTGGGTGGCCAAGGTTTCAGATTTTGGCTTGTCCAAAATGAGTGTTGATAACACGGAGGTTAGTACCATGGTAAAAGGTACGTGGGGCTATTTGGATCCGGATTATGCAAGGCGTCAGAAACTGTCGGAAAAATCTGACGTGTACTCATTTGGGGTGGTGCTTTGGGAAGAATTATGTGCTCGAAAAGCATTGGATCAAAAATTGGAAGAGGAGCAGTGGAATTTGGCCAATTGGGCGACAAAATGCATACAGAGAGGGAGCATTGGTCAGATCATCAATCTGTATCTGAAGGGGAAGATAGCTCCAAAGAGTTTCAAGGTGTACGTGGAGGTCGCGGAGGGTTGTGTGCGTGAGCAGGGGATCCAACGGCCCACCATGGATGATGTCATGGAAAGCTTCGATTTGCATTGGAGCTACAAGAGAATGAAGATGCCGCTATAGAAAAACTGAATTCAGCCGATGGGCTAACCTATCCGGACTTGTTATCATATCATTGTGTTGTGTATAATGAGCACACGACGGAAATGGGAAGTGAGAGTGGGTTAACCATGACTACAATTAGTGAATTGACTCGCCTGACACGTGACTCTAGCACTATTCAAAGCAGTGAGGAAGGCACGAGGGATGGCGCATAGAGATCGAAGATAGTACTACTCTCTGAGTTTACGGATTGCTAGTTTGCTACTATGTGAGTGTGAGTTCATGTAATTTAATTAGGTCATGAATGAAAAATAGTTTGCGCATAAAAAGTAGTTGATGTTTAAGCCTTAAGGACAATTTGCCCATTGGATTGTCACGATTGTCCAAGCTTTTGTAACTAAGGTTGTTGTTGATCAGTAAAGTATTAATCTCAAACTATTTCGATATTATTTTCAAATAATTAATTACTGTTAATTACTTTTTTAATACTATTTATTATTTTATCATCATTATTTACAAATTATTTGAGATTATTTCAGCATCTAAACGTAGCTTCTAATTGCCAATGTCCTGTAGGGCCACAAATGAGTCAAATTCAAATAAATATGTATAGGTCACGTTTAATTTTTATTCAAACATGAGTTAAGTTAAAAAAATTTATTATATTTGATTTTATGTTTAGGAACAACTCATTAAATATTCTAGCAAGTTCAAGTTTGTTCACAAATTACTTTATTTTGCCAATATCTTTCTAAAGTTTTTATATACGTAGATAAGTGATTATATTTATAAAGATTCAAATTACATGTTTAGTATTAGGAACATGATTTGCTCTAATTTTTTAAATATTAAAATAATTTCATTATAAATATATAGATAAAAATATAAAAAAATATATATGGAATTATTTGAGATTATAAGAATATAGTCGAATTTTATATAAATAGTATCATTTAATAATCAATCATAATTTTGTATTCATAACAGCTTATTTAATAAAAGAACCAAGTCAAGCTCGAGTTTAACCTTGTTTGTTTTTAGAGATGAGTTAAGATTAAAGTTAAAAAATTAAATAAAGTATTGTTATAATATATTTTTTAATATTATTTTTGTTTTCGGATTTAAAAAAGTTGAATTGTTTATTTTATTTTGAATTAGAATTTGGAAAAGTTGTAATGATTAGATGAGATGAAATGAAATGAATTTGAAAAAATTGAATTATTTATTTTATTTTGTATTGAAATTTAGAAAAGTTGTAATGATTAGATAAGATGAAATGAAATGAAATATAATATTTTCTGAAAACAAACGAGATTCATCGAATTAAAATTAAAAAAAAAAAAAAACACTCCCAGACGATCATCTCTACTGCCAAATCTGGTGAGTCTCACTTATAGGCCAAAGTAACCAATAAGACATCTTTATACCTTTCTCTTCTACTTCATTCCATCTGATTTACCATATTCTCTGAAAAAAATTTACTTTTATTTTTTGGGTACAACTGATTTTCAATTCCTTATTATCTCTTGTTTTCCCTCGCCCGAGAATTAATGGCGGTGGCCGGAGAAGCATTGAAAATGAAAACCATGAATCACAACCCTAGGTTCTCTGGTTCTACCACTTTCCAAGCAATTGACGTTCTTTGTTACGTTGGTGAGAAAGAAGATCCTAAAAGCGAAAGACGAAGGTGAAGCCATACATACCGAACTTCAATTACTGGGCAAAAGAAACAAAATTCGAATCCACCCACGGTAGTATTAAAAAAGAAAACTGGTCGAAATACCCGATTCCATTCGGATTCCCTTTCCTTCAAAAAAACAGTTTCAGAAATGCATAACAGAAGCATCTTGCGGAAGCGAAAGTTCGAGTCGGAATGTCAACATTTGGGTCAGCTCGGTCCGGGTGACCAGTGCTAACTATCTTGATCTCATGGAACCTCTAGCTCGGGGTTAGGATCTTCCTAGATTGGGCTAAAATGTCATCCTCAAAATTTGCCTACGAAAACAAAATGAAGCATTTTAATTGTTTGATTTAAATTCATTAGAATCTTTGTCTAAATTCTAATGCCTAAAGTCTTAGAGATACGTAAAATAGTCTGTATTTAAACACTTAATAAATATTATGAGGCATACTTTATATATCTATCTTTCCTCCACTATAAGTCATAAAACTTTATAAGTATTGACAATTCTGTCAAAAAATTCATGGACATGTCAATTATTTACCCATACGGCTACCGTTATATTATAAAAATCTAAAATGACTCTAAAGAAGTATTGAACTTAATAATAGACAAATGGTCCGTACTTATTACAAAAATAGTATGGTAGTTATCGTTAGAGCACATGCATTGAACTAGTTAAATACACGGAAAATCTAAAATATAGTTAAGTTTTATATAAATGACTAGCATTGGACTAGCTAAAAATATTTAACTTAAACTTTGAGCTACAGTAATTCTAAAGAAATTTTCAAAGTTTGAGAGTCACTATTTACTCATCAAACTCATATTTTATTCACAAATAATCAATAAAACTATATTATGTTCAGATTTTTCAGGAAATTTTTTTTCTAAACAAGGTTATATTATGTTGGATAATTAAGATGATATAAAAAATAGTTTGAAAATAATAATTTTAAGTAAAAATTAAATTATTAATTAATATATAAGGTGTATTTGTAAAATATATAAAAAAAAATTAATATAAAAATTAATATTAAAATACATAATATTATTGTTAACGTCGTGTTTTATACGCCTTTGGGCTGGGTTATAACAATTCGGGTCTTAATTCTTTCATCTGCACACTTATGAAAACATGGAGAGTGAGGGGCCTTGGTGAAGGCCGAGGAGTTTCCGATTCTAAAGTCAGTATATCCTCTTAGTAGTTTATGTGTGAGTTTAGAGGAATCAAAGAGACTTCTTCGTACGGGGAGTCAACTTTTATACCAGGTTTTTGGGTGGAGAAAGCTTGTACCTGACTTTGAGGAGCCCATGTCCCTTCAATTGTTCGTTTAGTTAGAATCTTTTAATGTGCCGTGACTTTTGGGGTGGTGTCATTAATGCAGCGTAAAGTCTGAGTAGTGACGCCATTAATGTGGCGTAACTCCCTGACTCATTTTACCCTGCAGGCATTCCCTATTAAGCTCTTTCATGTCTACTGTCAGGAGATCAATGGTTCTTCATATTTCTCACCCACCTGTCTGCGCAGTTTTCCAAGTGTAGGGTGTCATTACAGTGGTGTTAGGGCGGCGAGTCTCATTTACCCCTACTATCCTCTTTCTCTATGTGTGGGTTGCTTCGTGGGTGGGTTTTTCTCGTGGGTCGAGTACTCTGCAGAGGCTTACTGACTCTTTTTAGAGGAGGATTGTTGGGCTTAGCTAGGTTTGGTCGGGCTCTCTGACTTACTTCTCCAGTAGTCCCTCGTGGGCTTGCTATACAGATCAATAGGAGGGAAAACACCCTTACAGTTATCCTGAAAATTCTTATCGAGCTAGTCTGATACGAATTCCTTTTTACCTTCGTCTTTATACTATATATTTTCTTGCAGTCACTGCCGTTGAGATATGCTTCCCCAGAAATGGACGATTATTACTCTCTCGGCTCTTCTACTTGTCGGGTTGTTGGCTCTAGATTATGTCTGTGTGGTTGTTTAGTCATTTTAACGATGTCAGGTGATAATTACCCTTCTGACATTATTTGCACACTTTTTGACGGTTGGATTTTGCACTTGATTGCGTCTTTTCAGTTTCCACAACAATGATGGTGTAAGACGGTTCATTCTCTCCACGTCACATTGTACAGTACATGCCACGGGATTTGTGCTTGTTTTGCCAGCTTCGTGGCGTGCATGCGTTGCCATGATTTTGGGATGCCAACCGTTGCTGGGTTCTATTGAAATCTCCCACTTTCATTGTTGGAGCCCACTTTGCCTTCTCTTCCTTTCTCAGAGCTCTTCATACTTCCTCCATTTAACTTCGAACTTATCTCTGTGTATATTTTGTCTTCCCTTCTTCCGTCTTTACATTCACATGGCTCCAAAGAACTCTTCATGTCTTGCCCCTAATAACCCTAAGCCTGCCAAGCCTCCTGGTTCTTCGCATGCTCCCAGGGGCCTAGATCCTCCAGAGGTTCGCACTGAGTTACAAAGATTCGACAGGATCTCGTGGCGGTTGGTGGTGACTCCTTGTGAGTTGGAGTCGCCAAGAACAACCTACAAGGTGCTTGGCATCGTAGAGTTTGAGGTGTCATCCCCCAACAAAGGCACCAAGGACTCCAAATTATATGCGTCGAAGGTGGCTGTGTACCGTAGCATGTTTTCCAGCGACCTTAGGCTGCCTTTTTGCCATCCAGTTTATGGTGTGCAGAACTACCTATGCTTGACACCTACCCAACTCCACCAAAATGCGTAGAGGATCCCGGTATCGTGTTGCGTCATTTGGCGACAGGTGCTGAAGGAGGAATGTTCCAAGTACCCTGATCTCACCACGTATGAATTCCCTTTACCCACAATCTTTTGATGCAGAGTGACAACACATACAACTTTGATCCATTCAAGTATTGGCTTGTTTGGAGCCGCAGTATAACAAGATAAAGGGGTGGAGTCGGTGCTTTTTCTTCTTGTCTGGTAAGTGGTGGGAGTATTCAGTCAGGCAGGTCAACCTATGTGACTACCCCATTCACGCCATTTGGAGGGTCATGGGTGATGAGAAGAATTTCAGACCCTTGGCAACTCCCAAAGAAGTGAGCTGGATCAAGATCGTTCGTGCTTGGGTGAAAGCCCACCCAAAAGCTATTTTTTTCGAGGCCTTGTTGGATGAGGGCAGCTTTCAAAGATATTTGCTTCCTCCGACAAGCATGCATTTTGTTGACTGGACCGTATCAATGCAGGTGACTGTGCCTCGGGTCCGTAGACATTCCCTTAGCTCTTCAGTGGAGAGAAAGGGGAAAAAACCTATAAGGAAGTCTCCTGCCGAAGCTGACTCAAAAGTAATGTCCATTCCCCCTCCAGAACAATCTTTTCTTGCGGTGCTCATTCAGCGGCCAAAGTCATCGTCTCCGAAGAATGTGGTGGTGACTGTACCGCCACGATGGGTAGGCGGCTCAAATTCTCTTCAACAAGTTCGGGCTAATCCTCTGTTGGCCAACCACCACAGCCCAAGGGGTTCTCCCAATTATTTGAAATGCTTCTTCCCCGACCCCGTTGGGCAATGTAGGGATTGTGGAACTCTCATCTGGAGAGGAGTTGCTCTCCATGCAATTTTATGGGGTCCTTTTGCACCGCCCTATCTTGGAGTTCCAAATAGTGCCCACGTCCCTTGACCTTGATTGCAAGAGGGGCTGGGGTCGAAGATGTTGAGGGTGGTGAGGCCACAACCACTTTGGTAGACTCTGGTGTTTCTTTGGCCTTCACTAACACCATCTCGGTCTTGGTGTCGACTTGGGCTGGTGCCGAGGCAGGGACATGAGTGATGGGGGAGACCGAGAGAGCTCCCCTCTACCTTGGTACAGATGTGTCAGCTGCTGGTGAGGCTCTGACAGTTTTCACGGGCACAAGGGTTGGAGAAATTCCCGAATGTGCTGTGGAAGGCGAAGGTCGGGGAGCTCCATCCCCAGCAGAGTTCATGGTGGGTGCTAAAGCATTGGGGGTGATGACATAGTGCTCGAGAACTCTTCTGAGGAGAGGGGGGATGCTGTCCCAAGGCCAGCGGTAGACGGGGGTCGTCTTGACCCTGTCTAGGAGATGGCTAGGAGGCTCACAGAGTTCTTATCTGAGGTCAGCTATCGACTTGTCATATTTCCCTTTAAGCTTTCATGGTGAATTTTGCTTCGTCACTAACTTGAGATTTTCATGGCAGGGCATAGAGCTATTGGCAGCGTTCATTGTGGACGACTGGGAGGGACTAGAAGCCAAAAATTGGGAGCTCTGATCTTTGGCACAGTTGACATTGCGCTCTGCCAAAGAAAAGAGAAAGAGAAAAGATGAGTCGGAGGAAACTCTCATCAAGGTGCAGTTCAGCCGATGGAGAAGGCTGAAGAGGATACTCTAACTTCGTCAATGCAAAGCCCAACCTAAGTTTGCCTTGGCGAGGTCCTGGAAGAAAGCTAGCATGCACTGTCTTAAAGCAGCGTTTACTGAGGAGGTGAGGCACAACCTTCAAGAGTCACTTGATTGCCAACAGGAAGAGTTGGAGCAACTGCAAGCTGACAACTCGAAGTTGCTCAAACAACATGACTCCGACTCTCAGTCCTACAAATGGTTGGAAGGGAGATTTAAGGAGGCCTCCAAGTCTCTGTTAGAAAATAGGGACTCTCTCAAGGCCAAAAATAAAAGAGTGAAAGGCATGGTGTTCGAGAAAATTATGGCCGATCTTGTGATAGCCGCCCATGAGGCCATCATCCTAGACTTGCGCTCTTGCTTTGAGAGTGCCGAAATCGCTCCCAGCTGCCTTAAGAGTTGTTGCACATCTATTTGGTTCGTGTCTACACTTGGAATCACAACTATCTGGAGGGTTTGGAAAGAATGAGAGATCACTTGCTCCTAAATCTAAATCCCTATAGTAATTTGAGGGCAATGAATGTGCAATAACTCCCTCCGTACCCAGCGGCACTAAAGCTTGGTGTCTCAATAGGAAAAAAATCTAATCCTAAGCGCACTCTCAAACAACCCCGCCAATGACAACCTTGCCAACTGAATATTTCTCCTATTGTATCAATGTATTTCTTGTTCTTTTATTTGTAATATACTTCGCGATAATATTAATGGAGTTCCATGTACATGCTTTTCTTTCTTCTTGGATTATTTCTTTTTGTCATTGTTCTTAGCTTTTCATTCGCATGGTTTGGGAGTGCACTGGGCGATGAGTGTAGGGGTGACGCCACTTGTGTAATGAACAATTACAAGTAGGATTTTTTTGTTATTACAAGCATAAACTTGGGTTGCCTCGATTTATTGTTGTCGGTTTGGGAGGCGAGGCTCATAAGCCTACGTTGTGTAGTGAAGAGAACGGACCCGTATTCCATAAGAAGAGAGGTTGAGATGCCTTAGGCTAAGCCATCCTCTTTGGTCTCCTCGAAGGGTATGAGTCACCGCGTAGTTGAGCAGTTATCTCTTTCTTTGCGATAAGACAAATATGAGATGTTTAATAGCGCTGGAAAAACTAAGCAAGTTAATATAACTCATCCGCAACTACAAGTGTGAAGTTCACAAACCTGGTTTCTCATTTGGTGGAGGAGGAGTTTGGCGAGGATTCTAAGGCGCTACATGTTTAGCGTTCTGTTATTGAAGATGGCATAATATCGGGCAATTGAAAGACAAAACCCGCTCTCCACCGAGATAATTTGCCAAACGACTGAGAAGCCGATTCATTGTTTGTGAGAAGTAGACATCTAATATACCGCTAGAAAAAATAAACAGGTTAATATAACTCATCCTCAATCTACGAGTGCGACATTTGCAAACCTTGGCTGTTTTGCCGGAGATGTGAGACGATAGTCGTTTGGCGTTCTATTTGGTGGAGAAAGAGCATGGCGAGGAGTCTAAGGCATTGCTCATTTGGCGTTTTATCGTTAGAGATGGCATCCCAGGAGTCATGTCGGGAATCCAAATACTAAACCTGTTTTTCGTCGGAGAAGGGGTAGGGATGTCTCAGGTTAAGCCCGTCTCTTTGGTTCCAAAGGAAGGTAATTTGTCGGATGGCTAAAAAGTCAATCCGCTCTTCAACCTAATAGGGGTGGGGTAAAATGTTAGGTAGCCAAGAGGCTGGACCCGCTCTCCCACGTAAGGGAGGTTGGGCCATCTGCCCACTTATTAATCCTCACATGGAGGTAAGTGTTTGGACAGTTTGGGACTGGACCCACTCTCACCTGTTGACATCACAGGGAAGGTAAGTGTTAGGTCAGGCCAGTGCTGATCTCACTTTCATCGAGGCGAAGGTAGGGGTAAGTTGCCGGGCAGCCGTGGGGCTAGAACCTCTCTCCGTCATGGGAGAGAGGAGATGGCCTTAAGACACATCTCACCTTTTAGAGTCATGCGGGGAGGTAAGTTATCAGACAGTTCAGGACTGGATTTACTCCCACATGTGACGATCACAAGGAAGGTAAGTGTCGTGTAGTCTAGGACTGGATCACTCTCCACCGCGAGAGGGATAAAGCAGCCTTCGAGCATAACTCATCCCTTGGGTACCTCACAGAGAGGTAAGTGTCGGACACTTGATTAGCTAGTTCGCTCTTCACCGTGATGTGGGCATGGTAAGTTGTCAGGCAACTGAAAGGCTGGACCCGCTCTCCCAGCGAGAAAGGTTGGGCTGCTTGCCCACCTTTTAGCCCTTCTGGGAGGTAAGTAGTTAGGTAATTTGGGATTGAACCCGCTCATTCCCGTTGACATCACATGGAATGTAAGTGTTGGGTCAGGCTGGTACTAATCCCACTATTCATCTTGGATGAGATCGGAGTAAGTTACTGGGCAGCCGAGAGGCTGAACCCACTTTCTTTTGCGGGAGGGAGAAAATGGCCTTAAGGCACATATCGCCCTTTAGGCCTCCATGGAAAGGTAAGTTAACGGACATTTTGGGACTGTATTTGCTCCCTCATGTTAACACTCATAAGGAAGGTAAGTGTCGGGTAGCCGAGAGCTAACTCGCTCTCTGTTGCGAGAGAGATAAAGCAGTCGTCGGGAGTAACTCATCCCTTTGGTACCTCGCGGGGAGGTAAGAAGTCGATGATGGAGATTATGTTGATGGAGTAAGGAGTCGAGATAGGTAAGACATATTTTATTCATGAAAAGTCACACTTTCATTAATAGAGTATACATCGTTGACGTGAAAATTTAAATTACAAGTCACAAATGTTTCTAGCAATAAAACATCCGTAGGTGCTTGGTGTTCCAGATGTGTAGTAACTCGTTCCCTTGGGAGTCTCGGAGCCAGTAGGAGCCTGAGCAGTTGTTGGCGATGACCACATAGGCGCCTTCCCATCGAGGGCCAAGCTTTCCTTCCTCTCTGGTAATTGTTCCCTTCTGTTTTAGTACGAGATCCCCGATCCTAAATGCCATTGGTCGTACACGTTTGTTAAAGAATCGTTTTGCTATCCTCTTGTTAACGGTTGTCTTTACTTCTACTTCAAGCCTGACCTCTTCCAACAAGTCAGATTGTTCTTTTAATCATTTGTCGTTGGAGTTGTGCTTGAAGTGTTGCACCCTGTAAGAATCCCAATCTCGGCTGGTGGCATCACCTCATTACCGTAAATTAGGCTAAATGGAGTTTCTCCCTTTGGGGTCCTCACTGTGATCCAGTACGCTCATAGAACTCCGGAAGTTCCTTCACCTGAGCGCCCTTTCTGTCGCTAAGTTTCTTTTTGAGTATTCCTATCATTATTTTGTTGGTTGCCTCCACTTGCCCGTTGGATTGAGGATGTCCTGAAAATGAGTAGCGAACTTTGATCCAAGTTCCAAACACCAGTCTTGGTAGTGGTCAGAGTCAAACTCTCTCACATTATCTAATATAATGACAAGGGGAATGCCAAATCTACAGATAATCTTCTTCCACAAAAAACATGTGATGTTGCTTGCCGTGATCATTGCCAACGTCTCGATCTCTACCCACTTGGGAAAGTAATCCACTGCCACTACTACAAATCTTACTCATCCGTTGTCCAGAGGAAGGGCACCTATTAGGTCAATTCCTCATTGGGCGTAAGGTCAAGGGAGGAGATTGGCGTCAGATCTTGCGGCGGCCAATGGGGTACTTTGGAGTATTTTTGACATTTCTTACACTTTCACACATGCTTCTCGGCATCTTGTAGGGCACGAGGTTAGTAGTACCCTGCCCTCATTACTTTGCCTGCCTGTACCTTTCCTCAAGAGTGGTCATCGCAGATTCTTTCATGTACTTCTGCCAATACATATTGGACTTATTCGAATGAGATGTACCTCCAGAGAGGTATGGAGTATCCCCTTCGATATAAGGCCCTATCGACTATGGTGTAACGTGTTGCTATGTTCTTGATCTTTATAGCTTCACACCTGTGGTTGGGTACCTCGTTGGCATCTATATATTTGATAATATCCAAAGCCCATTTTTGAGCTCCAGGCTTCACCTTTACCACTTCAATTCCCACGACGAGTATTTTGACAGTCCTGATCACTGTTCGTTCTAGCAAGGGAGAATCTTCTTGCTCGGATGCTGCTTGCGCCAATTTATTTGCCTTTTGATTCCTTTCCCTTGGCACTTGTTGAATCTGAAAGTATCCGAAATGGGTGCGCTCAGCCTCTATCAGTGAAACTCCCGCGTACTTGATTGACCACAAGTTAAGAGTCGACTTGCACCTCTACTTCTTTGGCACCTAAAGACCTGGCATCCACCAAACATGAGAATAGTGCCTCGTACCTTGCCTCATTGTTCATGGTTTTGAATGCTAACTTGATAGCATAATTATGTTCTTCGCTTTCTTCTGTAATAATATGCATCCCACTCCCCCTCCAGGCCTGCAGGACGAGCCATCAACAAAGACCTGCCAGGGTGTCATGGGAGGTGCATGTTCGACCCCTTCTAGGAAGTCGATGAATTCTGCTACAAAATTTGCTAACACTTGTCCCTTAATATTATTTCGTGGTGCTTATTCGATGTCGAACTTGCTCGGCTCCACGACCTAGTTCGTAAGGCAGTCTGAGGCGTCCGGTCTTTGTAGGATCTTCTTTAGAGGGTTTTGGTGAGGACCCTTACTGAATGAGCCTGGAAGTACGGGCGGAGTCTTCGACTTGTCACCACTAAGGCGAAAGCGAGCTTCTTTATGCATGGATATGTTGCCTCTACTCCTCAGTACGCTTAGCTGGTGTAGTATAAGGGCTTTTGGACCCCACATTCATCTCGTACTAAGGTTGAGGAAGCAGCCTGTGGGGTAGACGGATAGGTACAAGACCAGAGTTTCTCCACATCTGGGTTTGCTAAGGAGAAGAGGTTGGTGAGGTATTTCATAAGAGTCTCGAACACGTGGTCGCACTCTTCATCCCATGTCTGTGCCTTCTGCAAAACTTTAAAAAGTGGTTGGCTCTTGTCGGTGGACCTTGATACGAGTTTGTTAAGGGTCGTTACCAGGCTGGCTGGTTTCTGCACTTCGTTTATGCTTCGAGGAAGGGCCTTTTTCTCCTGATTAACTTATATTCCCCGTTCCAACACCATGAAGCCCAAGAATGTCCTGGAGCCTACATCGAATGCACACTTCACCGGGTTCAACTTCATATGGTATTGCCTTAATATTGTAAAGGCTTCGCGGAGGTCGTCCATGTATTGCTCAGGAGTTTTGCTCTTGACCAGCAAATCTTCCACGTAGACCTTCATGTTTCTCTTGATTTGATTTTTGAACATACGATTGACCAGCTGCTGGTAAGTGACCCCCCCTCCATTTTTTAGCCCAAGCGTCATGGCAAAGTAGCAGTATAATCTTCGATTGGTGATGAACAAAGTATTCTCCTTATCGTTCGGGTTCATACAGATTTGGTTGTACCTGAAGTAGGCGTTCATTAAGTTGAGCATGCAATGACTTGTCTTGGAGTCAACGATCAGGTCGATCCGGGATAGTGGGAAGTTTTATTTCAGGCAAGCCTTATTTAAGTCAGTGAAGTCAACCCACATTCTCCACTTGCCATTTTGCTTATTCACTAACACCACATTAGACAGTCAATCCAGGTAATAGGCCTCCCGTATGAAGCCCGCCGCAAGTAACTGATCGACTTATGCATCAATGGCGACATTCTTTTCTGTGCTGAAGTTTCGGCGCTTTTACCATACTCCCTTAGCTCTTGGGTCCACATTCAGGTGGTGCTGTATGATCTATGGGTCGATTCCAGACATATCCTTGTGTTCTATGAGGAGCTGTTGCATGGCGCTCTTCATTTTGAGTGTCATCCTGCTGCCAATCCTAGAGGTGGCTTCCGAGCAACTTGGGTTCAAAGAGATCAACTTCAAAGATTCGTTTGGCTCCACCTTCCTAAGCACCTGCTCATCTCGTATCTCCCCATCTGCTGGGGTGTGCTCAGGCGGGGGTGGGAGTCCGTGGTCATCAGCTGGGGTGTGGACCACATGCACCCTGCCACCATTGGACTGCAATTCTTGCACGTAACACTCTCGTGTCAAAACGTGTCCTACTCAGATTTTTCCCACTCGTCAAAGGGGGTTGGGAAATTCATTTTCAAGTAGTAGGTCGATGTCCCCGCCCTTAGATTGTTGAGAGTAGATCCACGCTCAAGTTTTGTTGGCAATGACTATACTATTACCAATGCTCTTAGGTGGAAACAATTGAATAGTATAACTCCAAATTAAATTCTATATTTACAATTGGGAGTGACAAGCAATTGAATCAAAACTGATCATTTAAATGATTTCCACAAATAAAAACAAACATAAAAAATGGAAAAAGAACATATCCAACTAAGGATATTCGTTTCATACCTAGCTTTCATTACAGATTAAAACAAAATTATTGTCTGGTCACATGAACAGACTGAAGTTCATTTGCTACATTAACATTGTCGGAAAAGGAAAAATTGATATAGATCCAACTTTAGTATCTACTTTTAGGTTAAGGAATACTGTATTCTCAATTTTGATTAAAATTGATAGTTTTTTTTTTAGTCTAAAATGTCTAATCATGTCCTAACCATTTCAATTATCAATTTAGTCGGAATTGTTTTTCTCAAATATTCGGCCAACAAAAATAAAGCATTTTAAGAAACACAATGTTAAAATGATTTATATTTTATGTTAAATAAATATTATGAGTTTCAAATGAAAGAAAAGTGATTTTCAGAAAAGAATATTAGAAAATAATGTGTCAATATATAAGATCAATATCGCTAAACATCAATCTAGAGTTATTGATCGAACTGTACTTTAGAGTCTAAGAGATAGATAGATAAAATAAATCTTATAATATTTTTTGGTAATTTAATATTATATGATATAATAATTCGAAGATATACAAATTTAATTGTGATATAATAGATTGAAGATGTGCTAAGTTTAGTTGCGTTTATATCGCTGCAGTTTAAAGATCAGCCTTATACATACAATAGGCCCGCAAGTCTTGGCCCACCTACAGGGGATTCTATCAAGACGTCTACTTTTGGAAAATCGATCACATGACTTTAGTAAAAGCAAAAGCCTTATTTTTGATAAAGTTGATGTCAACTTTCTCGATGTTTGTAGTCACTTTGGGTCATAGCGGTGGCCCTATCAAAATGCTTTTCATATTATTGTTGTTATTACTGTTGGGAAGAGAATGGATCATTCATACAAATACATATTTTATGGACAGATCATATCAGAGGATAACGTTTCACGCCAACTTTTTATAATCCCAAATTCCAAATTAGACTATATTTTAATAATAAAGATAAACAATATTCATCGTTTAATGATTGATGGAATTCATCATTATTTTATTAATTATTCATATTTATTTATCTTTTAAGTATTTTATGCCATTAAGAAATAATGAAAAGATGATAATTAAAATGAGTATAAGTTTGGTTTTTCACTACTAAAAAAAGCCATATTCAACTTTTTTTTTTTTTTAAAAGAAGTGGATCACCCTTCATTAAAAAGGACTTACAACTCTGACTTGAAAACAAGCCAAGTACATACGTTTAAAAGCACCTCAAAACACATACGTGTCTGACAAGGTCTAGTCCAGATGGTAAATCTCTAAAGACCTAAGTCTTAGAGAAATACCACATTTGTACACGACAGAGGTTACCGAGCCCCATACCCTGACAAAACAGGGTAGGGTTCACCAAGCCCCATACCCTGACAAAGCAGGGTAGGGTTTACCAAACCCCACCATCCAACAGCGCGGAGGGATGACTTCTTTTTAGATTTTTATTAAAAATAGAAACAACATTACATAAAGAAAAAATACAAACAAACAGAATTACAAAAACACTACAATGACACGAGGACTACACAAACAGCAACTGCAAAAGCAGTACACAAAAAGAAGCTGCTGTGGCGAGTGTAGCCCACGCGCCAAACAGGGTTGGAACCGGAGATCGATCTTGGAAGTACCGGAGGCGCAGAAGCCAGAAAGGCCGCGCGTGACGACGTCAGAGGGGGCCCCGGCGGCTCGTGGAAGTCACGCACCCGAGAACGCCAAAAGCTTCGAGCCGCGCGTGCGGGATACTCGCCGCTCCGTTCAACGCCGCGATCGGTGGGTTGGAAGATCGGCAGCTGGGCAACACCATGGCGCGGCGCGTTTGGGCCGGAGCTCACAGGAAAATCCTAGATCGGCAGTTCACCAAAAGCACCCTGAAAAACAAAAAGAAAAACACAAAGAAGGGAGGAGGGATGAGGGAGGGGGGAAGGAGTTGAAGCTCCTCCCCGATCGGCTGCCAGACAAGAGTTTTCTAGTGAGAGAGGGTCTCGGTGTGTTTTCTAGTGAGAGAGGGTCCAACATACACGTATAGTGTATGTTTGTATACAAACATAGTGTATCAATTATATTGCATATAGGGGTGACCATATGTGACATGAGTCCACGACTTGTGAACTTAACATAAACAATATACAAAATTAGCAGGTTTAAGTTTGATATAAATGAGTTCATGTCAAAATGAGTTAGTTTGTTAAGACATGATTAATAAACGAGTCAACCGTTTAACCTAAAATCAACTCGCAATACCTTATTTAAATTTGAAAAAATCTACTCAACCTCCTACTATTCACACCACACTCCACACTCCATCTTTTTTTTAATTTTTTTTATCAAATATATTTTTATATGAATAGTGAATAAAAAATTATAAATAGTTTTAAAAAAATAAATTCAAAAAAAATATTAAAAAATATTAAAAAGTGTGTAGTGTGGAGTGTGAGGAGGATGAATAGCAAAACCCTTTAAATTTTATTTTAAAATTATAATTTTATTATTGTTGGATTATAATACTAGTATTTTTTAATTTGCTTATGTGTTTATGTTGGGACTGTAATTTTGAGCTTATCCTCATATATTGTTATTGTCGAGTTTGTAATATTGGACTTATGCTCATATTTGTTATTGTTTAGTTTGTAATATTGGTTTTTTTTTTTTTTTTTATGATAAACAATATCTTTTTTTTCCTGATAAACAGTATTATTGGTTTTATTATAAGTTTAACATCTGAAAAATATTAATATTTTTTTTATTAATAAGTAGTCTTATTATTATTATTTTTTCTGTAGATACAATGGCTAATAATAAATATAAAATTTAAATTTTATATGAAATTATGTAATCAGGTCATATGGTTTATGTGGACTAGTTCAATTCATTTACAAGAAATGAGTTGTGTCGTGTTGACTAATTTATAATTAATTATTAAATGTATCAAAATGGATGATAACTCATTATTTAAACGGATCATGTTAAGATTTGAATGTCTAACTCATTTATCTTAATGGGTCGAGTTCAAGTTATATAATTGATATCCATGACTTGACATAACACGGACACCACTTGCGAAGACGAATTACCAACCCAAACTACACCGTTTACAAAGAGCAACTTCAAATAGTTATTCATTTAAGGATGCAAGATAATTAACAGATATCTATATAAATAATTCAATGCAATTCATTGGATTATAAAATCCAATACCATTTAACATTACATGTATAATCAACTACGATTGACGTTTTTTCAGTTCAAATCTCGACTTTCCACCCCTATGTTTAATTTGTTTCTCTCGTTGCGAAGAAATCAAATATTGAAATTCTTTGCGCTTTCGATAATTGATCATGTGACTCTTTCCCAGCCCAAAATTATAACATATAATAAGCACAGCACTGAAGTTGGTTTTAAATTGATTTGACGGTATCCCATAAGCTTACCCCAAAGGGCCCATTGAATATATGGATCGGCCCTAATTAGACCGATGTATTCCCGACTAACTTTTATACAATGCCGAGTGGCACCAAAGACAAAACCCAAGCCCATTATCATTTTGGATCAGAGCAGGTTAGTTAACAGTAATATCTCTGAATACTTTTGATAAAAAAAAAAATGCTCTTTGTGAATAATAATTATACGTCAAGAAGCTTTAAATGGTTCGCATTTACAAAATAAGAGACGACGAATGAATTAAACAGATCAAAGTATGGAAATTGGCCTCCACAAACGAAAATTACATATTAATGAAACTAGTGAAACCAAAGATATCACATAATAATAAAAATAATATCATTATATAGATTAGCCGCTCTCATTTAGGTGAAACCCCCAAGGAGTGACTGTCCGATACACCAGTTTTTCAAAGTCTTTAGACCAAACAAAACAACTCACCATCTCAAAAGAAAAGAAATGCAGATAATAAGTAAGAGTTAGCAGTAATGCCGGGAACAGGATATTGAAAAGGGACAAATCACAAAATAGGGAAGTTGAGCCAAGGTCGGTCGGTTCAAGGGCACTTGGGACCTCCTTCCTTGGTCTTCCAGTTGTTGTAGCAAGGGCACACTGCTTTATTCCCATAATAACCCGGGGGCACGCAAAGACACTTTGCGCAGCACTTCTGACAGAAGAACATGCAGGGCTTGTGGTATTGGGTCCTTCCGCACCTCCTCGAGCATTGCGACGGGCATTCTAGTCATCGAAACAGAAAGCATGACAAACAAAATCATTTCCATTACTTGAAGACCCTTAAAATGCAAGTGTGAGAGAGAGAGAGAGAGAGAGAGAGAGTTTAAGCCCCAGTCAATACAAGTTTGACCAAGAAACACAAATGTAGGTCCCGATGCATTTACTACTCATAAAACGGGGAGGGAAGTGGTGAATACCAATGCAGAATCGAGTGTCCCTCCTTTTTCCTTTTCTGAACCCAATTTCCCTCCAACCAAAACAACGGATTTCTTTTCGTGCTCTGTTCTTTCTAGATCATTTCTTCCCCAAACTAAACATGGCCCAAATGTGTGACAGAACAAGAGGCTCCCAAAGTGATGAGTGCTTCCACACCACCCCACTCTCACTCTAAATATCCTCAATGTGATTAACCCACCAAGCCATTTGCACAATAGATCTCGTCAATGTGAGTCAGGGTGCTGTGAAACTAACAATAATTGGTGCAGAAATAGAAATTCATAAGGCAAATTGAGTTGGCAAGTTGTGCTAGTCTATTTGATTGGGCCAAGTTCTGAGAAGTTATGTACAAAAAAAAAACGGATTTTTTCAAAACAATATATGGTGGCTGATGCCTCTATTAATTTCCAACTCTTAGAAAGGGCTGATTTTCCGGAATAGTTTGTAGGTGAAGAAAGAAATCGAGTTGAGAGGGGAAGAATAACTACTTACGGGAGCTCTTGAGACTGCCTGGTCCATACTTGCCCTGGAGATTACATAACAAGTTAGACCCAAATACAACAAGAAAAATAAACAATGTGGTAGTGAGAGAGAGAGAGAGAGAGAGAGCTCACTCCATTGTTATAGTGATGACCACCATGCCCATGAGATGCCATGGCCTGTAAACAAAACAAGAAAAAAAGAAAATGTCAACAAAACTCCGCATCGGTAAATATTGTTCTTCCTTCTCAATTTGGGCTTCACTTCAGAATTAAAAGTTCCGGAAGAAAAAACCCACCATTGTTTGAAGAAAGGAGATGGTAATGAGGGCCAAGATCAAAACAGCAACAAACTTAGCCATGGCCATTGATACAGACAACCCCCCTCCGGTAGACCTACCCACCTCAATAAAGCACAGAGTACAACAGGACCAAGGAGAAGGAGGAGAGGGGGGTTGGGTTGTAAGTAGTATCGTGGAGTTGCGATGGGAGTATAAATAGAACATTATTGAAGAGTTGCGGTGAACCAAGTTATTGTTAGGTGCGCTCGTTTGTATGGAGTATGCTGTGGTCTTCTCTTACAGGAAATGACACCTGTGAGATTACATTTATCAGGGTAGCTAGACCATTCAAATCCGGTGCAAGATACCATTAATGTGATTTACCTCTTGCTCCCAGCGAAATTGCAAAATCGTATCAAAAATGAAATGGGTTTATTGGGCCACCGACATTGCTGTTTTGAATTATAGTCATCAGACACATCGCATTGAATTTTATTATTTATTTTTGTTCCTTATCAAATATATGAATAATTAGGAGAAGAATTTATTTAATTTTACAAGAATAAAATTTAAAAAATGAAGCATGATGTGTAGTATAAGGATATTGGGAAAAATGACTTTACTGTTGTGTTAGTTTTATGAGTTATATTATTCATTATTCCTGTATTATATGAATTTTTCAATTCATCATCATACACTATAGATTTAATAAAAAAAATAAGAAAATCATGTGAGTTACAAAAATAATGAGTATAATTTTTTTTTTAATTGTTTTCACTATTTTGCTTGTGATCACCTCAAAAAAAAGAAGTAATTGAATGCTAGGAGCCTCTATCTATGATCCGACATTTTATGGACAAGGGAGGGCGTTGGTGTATCCAAGCAAGAACGGTAAAAGGTAGTTGAAGTAGTTGTAGATAAGGGTCCCACAGAGAGAGAGAAGTCAAAAGAAAGATAATTTATGAGACAGGGCAGGGCAGGGCAGGGCAGGGCAGGGCAGTATATAATTAATTCATTTAACCGTAAAAGCTGAAAACTCTTTGTCCTATTACATGTGGTAGTGTGCTCCTCTCTCTGACCGCAGCGCGTTACCCAAAGCTGCACCAGTTTTACAAATGTGTCCTCAGAGTATCCATATTTCATTTTCTATATCACTGTTATTTTTAAATTATTAAAAAAAATTTAAAAACACCCTCTCATCCCATTTTTTATTTTAAAATTATGTTTTAGGACATAAATAGTGATTCTCTATATATATAAAGAGTCATTATTCATCTCTTAAATCATATGTTATTAATATTTTATTATAATATTAATAAAATAAATTCTTCTTCCAATCATTTATATTTTTTTATACTCATATTTATTATAGTTTTAAATAATAATTATAAAAATATACTAAATAATTACTAAAATATAAAAAAAAATTAAAAAAATTATCATATCCATAAAATTTTTTTTAATTTTTTGTTTAAAATATTCACTAGAGTAATAGTTCAAAACATAAGAAAAAATATTGAGTAGTTAAGTTTGTAAATAGAAGTGAGAAAAAAAAGTAATAAATAAATAATAGAAGAATATTATTTTAATAGAATAGAAAAAGGATATAGAATGGGATGTAGAAGATTTTTTGAAGATGAGTAAAATTTATAATAAAATTATAGGAAGTGTCATTTTTAGGTAAAATTTAAGAAAAAATATAGAAAATTCAATGTGAATGCTCTCACTGACGGGTGATAAATGAGTAATCCTATTAGGGTCGCAGGGTGCATAAGCACTAAATAATTTGCTAGATAGAGTTTGTTATTAAAAAGTTAATTTTTTATTTATTTATATAAATTTAATATTTATTTAATTTTTTTTAATGGTATTACACATTTCAATATCGTTTTTTTTTTCTAACATCGTCTCTCTTAACTCAAAATGCGTGGTTATTATATGGTTTTGTTGTGAATATATATATGTGAAACTTTTTGAGGATAATGTGAATGTCCTTTTCTTATCTTATCTTTTTATATTCTAGCTCTTCTACTTTTCAGAAATAAAAAGAATGGTGAAAAATGACATATGACTGTCACATATATATATACCTTATAAGGTTTTCAATTGCTATGTAGTGAAACCTAGCTATGTCCACCTAGCTAGGGTGCGTTTGGTTGTTGAAATGAGTTGAGTTGAGTTTAGATAATAAAATATTGTTAAAATATTATTTTTGAATATTTTTATTGTTTTGAAATTTGAAAAAGTTGAATTGTTTATTATATTTTGTGTTGGGATTTGAAAAAATTGTAATGATGAGTGAGATGAGATGAGTTTAGTTAAGGAACCAAACGAAGCATATTGATCGACTTCGAGCGCGAGGGAGCTAGTCATGTAGACAACCGATTGTAAGCACATCGATAATTAGAACGCAACTTTACGGAAAGAGGATCAGCAATTTACAAATGAAATTCTTTTCCATATAGGTTTGGGGCATGCAGGACAAGCAGGCTGCAATGTGAGAAACTTAAATATTATATTAATTCATAATACACTAATAAATACGAATAGTACTTAACCATGTACGAAATATACACAGGTCTACGTAAATCGATGAAAAATCGCACGCCAAAAAAAAAATAATAATTCTATGCAACAACACATCATAAGATAATCCCGAATGTATGCAACAATATTGCGTAACATCGTCCTGAATCTATGCAACCAAAAAAAAAAAAAGATATAATATTGTTAGATATATATAATAAATGATAGATCTGGTGGGGAAGGATGGCCACCTCCATTAATTAATGCCTCAACAACATGATTCAACAGTATGTCTCATTTTCTAACTTGTCTTGCTCCCAATCAATTAAAAAAAGAGAAAACCCAAGTAGCATTGCACGCCTAATACTAATAGCATATGCAAGAGAATGCAGTTTTCCATGATGGATGAGAGAGGAAGAAAGAGAGATCGGTACTGTGAAACATGTGCGAGCCATTAACCAGTTCACATGCATGAAATCAGCAAAAAATAATATTGCTGGTATTCTATGTTCATGGGTCTTAAAGAAAGTCATGTGTGGCAGGCAACAACTTGGAGTAAATATCCATCAATCATAACTACTTCCATGAATTAATATTGTTGCCTCAAAAAAGAATATATACAAGTTGCATCAAAATCAAATTAATTTGCTTTTTGAACGTATATAAATGTGTCAAGTGAGAAAGATAAAGGCAGCAAAAAAGGGGTCGTGCATGGCACGATTCAAGCACGGGAAAATGGACTAAAGTTGACAACACTAATCCATCAGTGCAATCATGTTCTTGCATGTGGGTACGTTCTACCTTCCACATGGGGAGCCAGATTTATTTCAGTGGTCTAGACTCATGGCATGCAAAAATAGATCACCGTCACTGATCAAAATATATTACATACACCCACTTGTTCCAAATTATTATATATTTTCATGCTTGATAAAGAAGATCGCATTAATCCTTCAGGGAGCCCAGAAAATCAGCATCTCCTTGCCGCATTTATCCTAGCTCGTGCGCTTTTGAGTTGGAAGGGACGTCTATTGATTCTATTCCAAGGAAAAAGTCGGACACATTATCATCTTTTCATCATTGTCAATAGACATAATAATACTCTCAGTTGGTAGCATTTTCTTGGTCCATCATGGGTTGGTTTCCATAACCTCGGTTCCATCTCTTTCCAACTATACAAAGTATCAAAATTAATATTCTTATTACAGGACATGCAGAGATTAATCACTGTTAGAGAAACAGTACCCCCGCCGCCCCACCCTCTCCCCAAAAAAGAAAAAAAAAAAACACAAAACAAAACAAAAAAAACTTTGCTCGTCACTGGGCTTTCGGTTTCTTGTGTTTGGGCTACTTACAAAGTTGAAGAAGTATGGGTATTGAACGGAAGCTGTCTGTCTGGCACAAGTGGACCAGTGGTAGTATTTGGGCTTCTCTGGAATTAGGCACGTGTCTCTCTCTGTGATTGGTTTAGGTTTTTTCTGGATTTTGGGTTGTGTAGGCAACACTGGACGAGTGGGCCTCATGGCAAGTTTTGGTTCCAATATTTATCGGTTCAAATCTCTAAGATTATACGCAATGCATGATATGAGGCAATCAAATAGGAAAGATTGCATTTAGATGTTGAATTGAACTCAACTGAATTGAGTTTTTTATGAATAATAGTGAGTTGAGTAGTAAAAAGAATTATAAGAGACCCGTCTAAACTAAGTTTAAAGTATATTTAGATGTTAAGATGAGTTTAGTACTTTTTATGATAAATTAAAAAAGGTTGTGGGTACTAAGTATAAAGATGTTTTAAGTTGAAAAAGATTGTAGATCCCATGTGTAAGAATGTTTTGTGTTGGAATGAGTTTAGTAATTTGAGAGTTGAGTATTTGGATATTAGACTTAATTTAAAATTAAACTGAACTAGTTGAACTCAGTTGACTTCAGTAATCAAACGAAGCCTTAGTCTTGAAAAAGTTGCGGTAAAGCCATGGATTTCAAATTATCAATAAACATTATATATATATATATATATATATATATATATATGCGTGCGTGTGTCACATCAATATGGCTGTGATCCAGCTGATGTACAAAATCTTTCTAGTTTCTTAATCATTAAACGTCCAAGAAATTCAATCCCGATTATGAAACTTCTAAATGTAATAATTTGGCAAGGGGGAAGGGCATAATAATAAGAGTAAGAATGATATGGGTGGTTAGGGTACAGCAAAACAATCAGAGTGATGTGGGTAATGCAAACAAGCTGTGCACCCCCCTGACAGAAAGCAAAGGGTGCCAAAAAGGCCAGCTGTGTGCTAATGACATCTCATTTTCTGGCACCAAAAATTGAATTGACTTTGGTTTTGGGGTAAACACACTAATTGGTGGGTGCAGTATGCAGGAGGAGCAAGTAGGTCCGCCACCAGTTTGTAGATAGACTTATGATAACTCTTCTCCCTCTAAACCCTCATTGACTCATTACCACACCATGCTACCTAGCTTGCTTGCTTGCTTTTGCTTCAGCATATTTAAAGTAGCCTGTCTTAATTTGCAGGACCTGTTAGGTATACTATTCTGACGACATATTTAGGGTAGTGGTTGCTTCTATAAATGTTGTATATATCGCTCGTCTTACTGTCTGTGGGCATGGTTTAATGTGAGATTATAAATTCTCTTTTATTATAAAGTAAATGTGATATTTTGTATTTATAAGAGTAGTATGCTTGTAATTTTTATTTTATTTTTAATTCTCTTTGCGGATCGGATACTTTTTCATCTAGATTATCCTTAGATTCTACCGATCCCCACAAACTTAAAAATTTTAAAAATATATATATTTGTAATCTAGACACTTCTCTAAGATTTACATCCCTTATATATATATATATATATATATATATATGATCTTTAACGTGTTTAGGGAATTTATCAAGTTTTCATTATTTTCCAAACTCAATGATTGAAAACATGTCACATCAATATTTATCATTCCTTAAATGTAATAAAATTTGCTAGATTTTAATGTACTGTTTATTTTTAAAGTTATGGTGTGAATTTAAAGGAATCTTTTAAGTTGGCTCGGTGAATTGGTAAATATAGTTAAATCCTAAGGCCTTGACGTCATGAAACTGCTTACTGGTTAAGCCGCGCTGTTTACAAGTCCTCGGGCCCAGAGAAGCATTACAAGTTGAGCTATACATCAGGAGTCACGTGGTATTATGGGCTCGGTAACATTTCTTCATTTCAACTTTTACCCTAAAATGGGCCAATGCAAAAGGGAAAATAAAAGAGAGAATCAAAGAAATATTATAGGGGCCCAGACTGGCTTAGTAGGATCCATGGAGGCCCTACACTGCACGTCAACATTAATAACACTCACTAGCCATTGGAAACTTCCCTAATGTCATATATCTTATGTACTAATGTATATGATTCTATGCAAATATTACTAAACTCGAACCCAGAATAAGTTCCAGTATTGCAAGCAAGCACTAGCAGCACGGTGATGGTTCTCAAACATGCCCAACAAGTTTGCTTGATTTCTCTTTTCAGGCTGGCTATAGTTGTCTAAGTACAACGATATATCATGTCCTAATTTATGTTTGAAATTCTTCGTAGTGGGTCTTAACCTGTTTCTTGCGGTATTGATGCATGCAAAAACTGGCCCCTGATCTAGGCTCTACTCATATGCATAGAATACTTTTTGAAGTTTGAATTCATGCTTTAAATGATACCACTTCACATGATCAGGAGCTATCTAATTAAGAAGGCTGTGCCCATCATGCTGTTTCCAAAGTTCAAGCATCGATCCATGAAACTCCCCAAGTCTGGAAAGTGCATTAATCCTACAGAACAATATGTAAAGATGCTTGTGAAGATTGGAGGCACAGTACTTCAGAAAGTGTCAAGTATTTTAAATTAATAGTTTGATACTTGCTAAAAATTGCAGAAGATCAGAAACGAAAGCATACGCACTAATTAAATTAAATTGAATGCAACCTACATCTTACCTAATTAATCTGAGAAGGGCATGCAGATAATGAACAATATTTATTTTTTTCGCAGGGGAATTAAACATGGAGAAGAAGACTGTACGTACGTCCAGGATGGATGATTGACCAATGGATTATTAAGGAATTAGCTAGCTAATAATCTAACGCCGCTCAAAGAGCCTGTCTCTAGCTGTGGACCAGCCACTAGTACTACTGGTGCACAGGATTAAATTAGCATGCACTGATATATATTCATCGAGCAACAAAGACGACCGACCTTCAAAACCCATCCATCCACCTCTGTTGGCCTAGGTCCTCGCCCTCGTCCTCCTGATCAATTAGACGTGTACGTAGGTCATACGCCTCGAAGATAAATCTCGCCATTATTATTTATTGTACAGAAAGCAGTGCCGGTTGTTGCCTTGACCATACCTCCCATTATTTCATTTGGGGGAGACCAAGAATTATGCCCTAACGTCACACTTCAGGGGGGGTCTAATCAAAATATATATTACACCAATAATATGGCCATTTTCTTGCTGATTTTGGGCCATTATAAGAGTCCATTATGGTATTGGTATCGTGATGACCTGTTGAAGGTTAGGTGAAACCCTGTATCCAGCTTTGGGGGTTTGGAGCTAGCTAGCTAGGCAAGATATATACGTTAGGTATTTCCTGTGCAACTTAATCTTTGACCCCCAAAATAAGGAACTCTTAGCATTTTGTTCTTTGGATTAATGAATGGGCATGCATGGTTATATATAATCAATTCATATATACATCAATATTTATCATGATCAGTATATATGTAGAGTATGGTCAAGAGCGAGCTAGGTTACTACTGTATAACTTTACCATGCGTGGAACATTATAATATATAATTGGTGATCACCTAGCTATCTTTATCATGTGCCAAATAATTGGCACTGATTGCTCGTCAACTTCTAGTAATCTGATATATCTATATGTTTATCATTCCATTAATAGTTGAGCCAGCAAGGTGCCAAGGTAGTGTACGTTCTAGTATATATATACGGCTCTACCTGGAAAAGAATTTAGATCTAGATCAATACATAAGTGAGAAGACTAATTAAATTAGTTGAATCACTTTAATTTGGTCACGACTCACTTCTCTTGTACTAGCTACTCGTACATTAATATTAAGAAATACGTACGACCAAATTCCACACAGGCATGACTTACGTATAGAATGACACATGATTTAAAATGGACACCGATGTTAATAATTTATTAAAAGGAGGACGAGTTCATCGATTTTCAAATGATAAGAGATAAAAATTAGCCAAGCTACGGAATTAATGCCACGAACAAAGTATATGTGTATTTTTGACCGAAAGAAAACGAAAGAAGTTCCTTGGATGGACTTTGAAAATTAGTCCCAGATTTAGGACGGACGTTGGTACTCATAAAATTACGAGGTGGGGCCAGCTTTCAGGGGCATCAACGTGATAATTTATTAGGACATTAAACACCTTCACGTAGATCAAAGTAGTACGCGCACTCCATTAGTGTCCAGGGAAGATTAAATGGGTTGGCAAACATGTCGATTCGAAATGAATTATGGAAGTGACGCGACGTTCCTAATATATCTATATATATATATATATATATATATATATATCTATATATTAGACTGCGTTCGCGCAAGTATTGCATTGTTCTTAAAGAATAGAATTAGAAATGATGAGAAAAACGGATATCCTATATGAAAGCCGATATAAGATCGGTATCACATTTATATATATATTTGAATTGTGATTGTATCTAGAACGTACCATTATTGGACGGTGGGCATAGCTCGCGCGTCTTGTCTTGCTGTATGATATTTTTTGGTAAGATCAAATTTTATTTTTTAAATGATTGTGGTATATTGCAAGTTTTAAATGATCTTGGTAGCTAGATCGCATGAGCTTTCAAATTAACGTAGCAGCTAGCATTTTTTTCGTTTGGGGTTATATATATGGAGTTGCATTGATGAAAGACATTTAGATCACCACCGTGTACTTTCAACCATGGAATGATTTATTGGGTCGTGTCGTTTTGAAGTCCAACATTCTTCAAATATTCTTGTCTTGAGTCATATAGTGAGTATAAAAAAAATGGCACAACAAGCAAGTATTTTTGTTGGGTGGTTCCATGTATGGCAGAAAACTTTGCATGAGCTAGCGACGAATATTTGCCGATAATGATCAGCATTGGGGTCTGTCCTCGTGATTTTATACCCCAAGCTACAATCAACTCGATCATGCTGAAACGCCCAGCTAGCTGCATATACAATGGATGCGGTTGTCTCTGATCCTCTTTTCGTGCTACAGTAGGAAATGAAGACTCTGAATATATATATATATATATATATATAGTAGCTCAGAAAAAATAAAGTGGCAAGAGGGTGCAAATTATATTAACAGTCATACGATCATTATATGTAATGTTGGCGTGACTGTTTGAGGTGTTGTGTCGGCCTTATAAAGGCACGGCCTGCTCATGTAAGGGACTGATCAGCTTCTAATTTGTTGCGTTTGGGGACGCATATGACTAATGGTCTCCAGTACTCCTTGCAAACAATATATATCTCCTCCACCCACTAAAGAAACATCTCCCCGTGCTACTTTTTCCGACGGATTACCAATTATATTATATAACAAGAAAAAGAAACACTTTATTATTATTGCTTATAGGCATGCATGCGATGCAATGCCAACATATATCAAACATTTCGTGTTAAAAACACACTTTTGGGTTCTTATTTCGATTGCTTTTTGTGTTTTGCCAGTCTCGTTTCATTTACATGAAACCAAGAAACTTCCTTAAGAGTACGTTTGAATATTGATACCCAGCCCCCGATATCATAACATTAGTCCAACATATTAAAATGGTTTTCAATTATATTATTCGATCAAATTTGAAAACTCTGAAATACAGACCATATCGTACAGCTAGCTAACTCCCACATCCTATTCATTCCTAATAAATTCATGGGTTGTGAGTTTCAATGCAACCAACCTTTGCACGCCGTTCGATGATTAAACCTTAGCTGATCTATCATTGGTCCACTTACGTCATCCAACACTCTCTCTTTTCTTCAATCTTAGCTCATTAGGTTCCACTCCCCATGTTAATCACCGCTTGATTTTTCTTTAGTAAAATACTTAACGCAAAAGTCAGTGCACTCTAAGAAAGTGGTCTTCCCGCAGCTTACTATTTCTATTTCCGCTTAATCGATCTCCGAGGCTGACTCGAAAATAGTAATTTGACTTTAATTTTGTGGGCAGGGGTCAATCAACACAGAAATGAAAAGGTTGCGACGCGCGTGTCGCCAGGTGCAACATGTCTTTTCACGTGTTATCTATTTCTCGCATGTTAATTACGTCTAATCATGATTAATAGTTAGCAACCTTTAGAAATCGAAGGTTTCGTGCACTAAAAGCTCCAAATTGCGGGCGGGACTGGGTTGCTAATAGTTCGATATTCGAGGTGCAGTTTGGTCATTGGAGAAAAGTACGAACCAGGTTCAGAGTACGGTTTCGGACGTGTTTTTTGTCCAGACTAAGGTTGGCAACCGTGCAAAGTACTCGAAGCGATGTCGTTTTGCCTATCAAAAGACGGTGTTCTCCGACAACTCCGTTCAACGTCCCGGAATTCTCTCACATACCGACAACGATCTTTACCATCCTTCCTGAGACCAAGTGGTCGTAACACAACCAACGGACACATTCAGGAAAGTACGGTTTTGCCATTGGCTAGTAGCAGTTTTTAGGGCGACCTTCACACTCTTAAATCAGTGCTACTGAAAGGGTAAATCCTCTCATAAAAGAAGGGTGAATTTGGGCAGTCGGGAAAAGGGTAAAGAGAAATTATAAAACTATAAATAATAAAAGAGATTTTACGGTTTTGAAGGGGTCCATACCTTAAAAGCAAAATTGACAAAATTAAGATGGGGTTACAGTCAATGTCTGAGACTCTCAGAGTGGCAGTCTCTCTCTCTCTCTGCTGGGTTTTACTCCCCCACAATAATTAACAAGGACCGATAACTCGGACCATTATTGAGAGGAAACCCGGTCAAAAGCTCAGATCAGGATGAGAAAGTTGGACTGTAGAAACTATAGGGAAGGTTCACTAGCTCAGGTATATTTATTACACACAACATCTAACCCCAAGGTGGGGTCAGGAACTTAACCATGGATTTAGAACCAGGGTTAAAAAAACAAGTGGTTAAGAAGGACATCCACAAAACTCAGATTTTTATTATCGACAGCATCACTTCCCATCATCATCGTCTTCTCTTCTTCTCCTTCCTTCTCCTCCTTCCTCTTCATCACTCTAAAAATTAATACTGTCTGTCTCGCTCTGCTGTATTCCACCTATTTCATCCATTTTTCTCGACCCTCCTACCACTTCCATGGACGGATATTTCTAATCTTGCACAAAAACCTAACCCTAACAACTCTTTTAAAAAGCTGATCTTTTCTTTTTTTCATTTTTATATTTCTTTCGGGGACCCTAGATGTTAGAGCGATGGACATAACCCCCACCATCACGACCACCAATACCAACACCATTAGTGCTACCAAATCCCCAGAAGCTGACAGTGAGACACCAACTCGGATCCAACCCTCCTCCAAGCCCTTACCTTTCTCCAACGGTGTACTCAAACGCCACAATCCTCACCACCACCACCACCACCTCACCGCTCCACAGCTGGTTGTCACCTACAAAGAATGCCTCAAAAACCATGCAGCGTCCTTAGGAGGACACGCTTTAGACGGTTGCGGCGAGTTCATGCCCTCCCCTTCTGCCACTCCCGTTGACCCAACATCATTCAAATGCGCTGCCTGTGGCTGCCACCGCAATTTCCACCGTCGCGAGCCCGAGGACCCTATCCCCACCGCCGCCACCACCCATGTCATCGAGTACCAGCCCCACCACCGCCATCACCCTCCTCCTCCACCACCGCCTGTCTCAAATCGAAGCCCCAATTCAGCCTCCCCACCGCCGATCTCCTCTTCATACTACCCGTCCGCGCCCCACATGCTTTTGGCTCTGTCTGGTGGCCTTTCAATTCCACCGGAGAGTGCAGCTGGGCCTACCCCTATGGTCTCGCCGAGCCCCAATGCAAGGAAGCGGTTCAGGACCAAGTTCAGCCAGGAACAGAAAGAAAAGATGCACCAGTTTGCGGAGAGAGTTGGATGGAAGATGCAAAAGAGAGACCAGGAATTGGTGCAACTGTTCTGCAATGAAATTGGGGTGGAAAAGGGTGTTCTAAAGGTGTGGATGCATAACAATAAGAACACCTTTGGGAGGAGAGATGCGGATGATACTGGGAATAGGAACACCAACAACATTCTTGGGCAAACCCACAACAACGGCAACGACAACGGAAACGAGGACGACAACGACAACAACGAAACCAACAACCTCGGCGAGAACCCGAATCACTACCAGAGTGACAGCGGGGCTCATGGTGCTAATGGGTCTTCCTCATCTTCTTGATCTTTGATGAAATAATAATGAGGTGTTAGATAGATCAGTACGTAAGACTAGAATATTAATTACTTGTTTTGGTTCTTGCTCAGTTTTAAATTGTTTTTCAGTTAATGATCTTAATGAGATGATGATCACCTTATTGAGGATATCAAGGAAGAGCTAGATTGATCCAAAAGGAAATTCGATTTGGTTTATTTAAGCTTTCTTTTTGCTGTTTCAAGTACTTTAGCGATTTCTTAAAAAAAAAAAAAAAAAAAAAAGTACTTGAGCGATTATATTTATTAATTCTTTTTCAAACCTCATTTACGCTTTTTTATTTCGCACGATCATATCCTTGATCTTTTGGTGCCTATATAATATATATTAATGGGACTGTGCATGGTCATGTTGAAGGGTTTGTGGGGATCATTAACTTTGAATGTTAATTTCAGCTTTATTCTTCTCTATTATAAGTTAGAATGAGAAGAAGTTTATGCAGCTTTTTCTGTTTCCCGGACAGCAAGATTATAGTTAAAGCTTCTGAATCTAGTGTCTCATCAGAGGTGGATCGATGGCGAGTGGGAGATTTTTCTTTATCTTCTGTCTGAGAGAAAGAAGCAGAAAGTGTAGCAACATGATCAACTGGGGAGCCCGATTATATAATTATCTAGTGATCTATCATCCGGACCTTTAGCTTTATGTAATTCTTTACTGTTTAATTTATTCAGAGAGAATAAATAAATGACAGATATGTTACATCTTATAATTCCGTAGCAAATGGTCGTGTGGATATTACAATAGAATTTTAGTACTTGTGATAAGGCTAATGTTGTTTTAAAGACACTCTTTTATGGCTTTATTTATTCTCTCGAGCTTTGAAAAGCATTGTTCCACTACTGCCATGTGCATTAGCGCTTTTGCTCTTTAATTTAGATAATGGGATCCGTACTTGAGGCTTGTTAGAGCTTTCTACTTAAGGAAAACCCTGATTACCAAACCTGATTGAGATAGAGGATAAATTAAGCAAAGTATTTGTAATATTATTTTTTAATAATGTTCCCTTCCCTTTTAAGGAGAACAAGATGGGTTCGATATTATATATAATTGCTATTAGTATAATTTAAAAATGATGATGATGATGGAAGTAGTACTAAATATGGATTCATGTCTTGTCTACCACTTCTTGGGTTGTTTTGTCTTGGGTCATCGATGAAGTCAGGGATCTTGTTTTGGTAGGAGCCATGGGTTGTCTCGTGATCGACTTCTTCATAGACCTAGCTAACTGCATGCCAAGACAGAGATGGGTCGTGCCTCATTCAATTTTCCTCCTACTCAGTGAGGTGAGAAGCTGCCGAAATTTTTGAAGTACTGGGTTTACAAAGAACACGCGCAATAATAATATCAAATATTAATAAATGATGAAAACATAAATGCATGCATCCTCCATCCATGCATATATAAACTATTAGAATTTTTTGTTGGTCTTGATTTGATCTCTTTGCTTAGATGCTGTAATATATATACAGATTCAATGCACCAGTACTAGTTGAAATAATTATTACGAGCAATTGCTTAATAAGAGAGTTAAGTTTGGATGGAATTAATGGAGTTTATATATATATATATATATATATATATATATGCATAATTCGTGCTTTTTGTTGAATCTGGCAAAGCCAGCTGGCTTGTCCCTACGCCTAAGTTCTCTATTGCATGACTGCGACCAAAATATGCCACGATTTGATATTTGAACTTAAAAACCAATTAGTTTATGGTTCCCATCACCCTAATTTCCCAGAATTTTACTATGCCACCCATTTAGCTTTGATCGTTGATTTGTCTTTGTTTTAACTTTTATTGACAGGCCAGGGCTTACCAATTTATTTGGTGGGACCAATATCTCGTTCTTTTTTATTTTTTGAAATCTACCAAAATAATTATTATATATATAAAGTTCTGCCATATATACAATGCTAACTCTAATTTATTTATTATTATTATTATTATTATTATTATTATTATTTTCCAAATGGGAGATGCCTGCAATGAGTTTTGGATTTATGCGGTTAGTCATGTTCTGTGAACTTGTAAACGAAAAAAGGTATTCTTTCATTTTCCTGGCAACCACTGTCAGAACACTGGTATTGGTTTTTTTTATATGTATCTTTAAAATCATATTTTTTAAAAATTAATTTTATATGTTAAGAAAAACCTTCACATTAAATTATATATCTTTGAATCAAATAATAATAAGACATTATTATTCTATTTTTTTCTTGAAATTATTATTTTTTTATATATTTTACAAGTAGCACCATGTGCTCAAAAATACAAATTTCATTAAAATCATCTTAATACAAATTTCAGAAAATTGATTTTCATGAGTAGGAGAGAGAAAAAACATTTAAAATAATGTTTAGAGAGTGAATAGTGTGAAGAAGTACTATTCATAATTATGTAAAAATTTAAAGATGCATAATAAAGATGATCATAGTAACTTGGTATGAAAGAAAACACCCAAATTCATGTGGATGTGGTATCAGAAACTCATCACTGGACTAACCACTCGTGATTATGCTTTCATGCAACCCACTTATAATTCGATTGCAAATACGCAAAATTAAAATCCATTCGCATATTGTATGGTGTGTGGATGAAATAATTTTAACATATATAGTCATGCTTAATTGCAGCAACAAATTAATTAATTATTTAAGCATCCGAATCATTACTCACACGGTTTGCATTATCATTGACTAGTTTATAATTTAATTTTACATGAACGTGCATGTTTTAATTTCCATGGCAAATGGCCAATGTGGTGGGTGCCTGAGTTTGCAAAGCAAGATACACATGTACTTCGTAAGGACGCTAGCCATCGTGCGATGTCTCTCACTCTACTTTCCTCAACTGCGGCCCCGACCAAAATTCTAGACTCTAGACTAATTACATGGCTAGTTGTCTCATATATTTTTGTGAATCATGGAGGTGGCTAAGGGTCTCTTTGCTAATATAATTGTTTTTTGATATTTTTTGATATTTTTAAATATTTTATTTTTAAACATCACTCAAATATAAAATATTTTTTAATTATAAATTTTCAATTTTTTCATCTAATTATTACAATTTTTTTTAAAATTTTCTAACAAAACACAAAAAATAATACTATTTTTTTAAAATTTTAAAAACAAAAACTAAATTAAAAAAGGGCAGCACTATAGGTACTCCCGATACGTGCATATATTATTTTTGCTTTATTTCCATATATTTTTTAATTTTTTTGAATATTTAAAAAAATTCACAACATTATTAAAAAAAATTCCTTAATAATTAAGTAAAAAAAAAAAAATCAAAATCGGTAGAAATTATGGAGAGAATGTCGGGGGGTTTACTCCAGTTTGGATTGGAAACTCATTTCATTTCATCATTATAATTTTTCTCAATTTTAATACAAAATATAATAAACAATTCAACTTTTTCAAATCTCAAAATAATAATAATATTAAAAAATATTATTCTAACAATATTTTATTCAACTCATCTAAAACTATCTCAACTCATCTCTGAATCCAAACCATCATAATTAAAAAAATTATTAAAACAAATTTTAACTTTATATTATATTTAATCAACTATTTCTCTCTTATTTTTCAAAATCTATTATAACATCTAAATTTGAATTATTTTACTAATACTTACAAAATATTTCACTACTATTCACAAATATTTTAAAAAAAATTATGTTTGCATTTCAAGATCACGGAGTAATAGAAACAGTTACATAAGTGTAACGTTAATGTCAACTTTGATGGGAGCAGGGGTAAATTGGGGGATGCAAACGGTATTGGTAGTCAATTGTAGATTTGGATTCTGAGAGAGAGAGGCATCCTTCGCCAATTGGTCGGGTCTTTTGTGTTCTTTTATACACGGGGCTTTTGTCCATACACCGACTATATATATATATATATGGACCAGCAGTGGACTACTCTGTCTTTGGACGTAATCCAAAAGTTGGACAAATTAGCACACAAAGCCACTTTCGAAAAAGGTTCAACAACTAAGAAAAAGGCCTACCTCTCTTTCAAGATCGATTTCAATTCCCTATCCCAATTCTCAACTGGCCCTTGTCTTTTCTTTTCTTTTTTTCAGCTTTACCAATATTAGTGTAAGATCAACTTCACATTCACTGATCAAGATTTAAATGTCGAACGAGTCATTGTTTGTCATTTAAAGTATCTTTAATTAATTTGATGTTAAAACATATAAATAATAAAATTTAACTCTTTTTATCAATTTAAACTTTCGGAATAAGTATTGATTTTCACATGATATTACAACCAGGTTGAACGATTGAGTTAGCAATGACTTTTTAACAAAATTAGCAAAAGAAAAGAAGCATGCAAAGCATAACGAAAAAAAACACATAATACAAGAAAAGGAAGGACCACGTACGCAATTATTTGAGGAATAAAGATTTAATGCATGACTTGGTGCTCTGGTGGTCCAACCATTTTCAGATCCTATTCCTAATAGACAGCAATCTCCGTCGTCGAAGAAATTCCTTGGTGCGAGTTTCTTAATTCTTTTACTTGTATTTTCTTCTGAAATTAAGCCCTACTTGCGAGCTAACAAGAATATTAAACAAAATAGAAATGTCATGTATCATCAGTTATTATTTATTCTTATATTTTATATGTATAATTTTTTTATAAGATGTAATAATGTTTTTCATAAGACGTGGTGATATTTTTTATAAAATATAAAATATGAAGTGTGAAATACTGAATAATATTGATTAGAAAATTTACAAAATTATCAAACTGGTGCGATCGAGCGCCATCATTATTACCACCACAGTTGCATTGTTTCGTAGTACATGGTAGTGGTTTGAAGAGAGAGAGAAAAAAAAATCACAGAGTGAAAATTGATTGACAATCGATGTACTTGCTTTGCTGGGTCATGTCCAATCGGTCTAATGGATTTGCATATTACAACTTAAGAGGAAAGAGCCGTTTCGTGATTAATTTGTCTACCGAAATTAGGAACAATGCAGGCTTTCGTTTGATCCGTTCAAACAGATGCCTACTTCGGGAACCTTCAAGGAGTCGCAGGGCTCTCTATGCATGGACTATGGAAAGAGCCCATTTATGAGTTGTCTAACTAGCCCATGTTTTGAATAATACAGACTCGAGATAATAGAATTGTCCTTTGAA
The DNA here is from genome assembly GCA_029856935.1 of Cyclocarya paliurus. Taxonomy (NCBI): domain Eukaryota; kingdom Viridiplantae; phylum Streptophyta; class Magnoliopsida; order Fagales; family Juglandaceae; genus Cyclocarya; species Cyclocarya paliurus. Next base: position 41,941,907 of record CM056946.1, on the reverse strand, counting down.
TCATTCAGGAATCAGAATAAACAACTTATTATCCAGACCAAAAATCACTTAAAATGAAACCGGCCCACTCATGGGGGAATATGGTCCACTTGTGCAGTCCCTCAGAAAAACTTAACCCAAAGAGTTGGGCTGGTTCTGCTCATCAGAAGAAACAAACAGAAAGAAGAATAAAGAGTGGAGGTAAAAGACAGCCAGCTTTATTTTATTTTATTTTATTAATATTGCCGTGAAGATACAGTAGTAATCTCGGTGTCGCCTCGCCCTCCTCGTTGCAGCTCATTGGGCCAATGGATTGCATAAGGAAAATAATCTCCGCTTCTTTCATGAGGCCCTGCAATCCTCTGATCTTATCTCTGGATTAGACTGTCACTTACCCAACAATATTCTTAGTACTGATGTTACTCCGATATTTAGCTCAAAATGCTCTCAAATTTTTATTCAAATTTAAAATTTTAAGTAACAAGTAGATAAATCTATAAAATATGTCCTACAAATTTAATTTTATTGAGCATTTAATATTGCTAGAAAAAATCACAAGATCATATTAATAAATATTGTAAAACTTATAATTTCATGGGTTATGTTAAGTGATGAAATACAAGGTGACCAATTGGCAAGCAATCTGCTAGCACAACCATCAGCTCAAGCCACATATATATGCAATGCTGATTGTACAAGGTAACAAGAGGCACAAGAAAGAGACGTAGTGGAATTGAGGAAGAATCGAATGACACAAGAAAGCTTTAGAATTAATTTTATACTTTGTCTGTACAGCTCACAATTTTCTGTTATGGGATAGAATGTGCCCATTGTAATTCTTTTGTTTTCTAGCTAGTTTGTTGTCTAGCAACAATTGGTTATTTTTCATTCTTTCTACACGCATCTCTGTACATGATATATAAACGGTAAGGTTTACTGATTAATAATATAGAGAAAATTCTTTCTCAGCAGCCAAAGTTTTCTCACCTGTTAGAGTATCAAAGTTTTCTCATTTGTTATATGGTATCAGAGATACAATGGATGAACAAAACCCAGAATCAAACCCCAAAAAAAACCCAAACCATAGTCAACATTCAAACTCTGTCAATGACCCAATTCAACCAACTAGTCCCTATTTCATTGGCAACAATGATGGTACTGGGGCTATTCTCGTTACACAAATTTTAGATGCAGACATTTATCATCCTTGGGCCAGATCAATGAAGAGAGCTCTTAGGATAAAAAACAAACTTGGCTTCATAAATGGTAGTCTATGCGAGCCAACAGACCCATTGATCCCTTGATGGAACACTGGCTTAGATGTAACGACATTGTCATTACTTGGCTTCAAAACACCATGGCTGTGGACATCAAATGCAGCATTGTGTATGCTGAGACATCCTATCAACTATGGCTAGAATTATAGCAACGATTTGTGAAACAGAATGCTCCTAGAATCTTTGAAATCAAACAAGCTATTTCCACTTTGGTTCAAAATCAGGATGCAATAAGTGTCTACTTCTCAAAACTGAAAACTCTTCCTGATGAATTGTTTAACTATGAATCTATTCCTAACTATACCTGTGGAGGCTTAAAAGTAGTAGTTCAATACCAACAAAGAGATTGAGTGATGAGATTTTTAATGAGACTAAATGAGTCCTACAAGGCCATTAAGGCTCAAATTCTTTTGATAAAACCCTTTCCTGCTCTGAATGAAGTGTATTCTACTATACAACAAGAGGAGAAAATGAGACAAATTTTTGTTGATGTCTCTCTTAATGAAACCATGGCTCTAATGGCTAAGGGACATTGGAAAGAAAATGGGAAACATAATTTTTTACAAAAGAGAGAGAGATATTACTGCACCCATTGCAAAGTTGCAGGGTATTCCCATGAGAGGTGTTTCAAGACTAACCTCAACAAACCTATATGTTCTCACTGCCAAATGCCTGGTCACATAGCAGACAGATGCTTCAAGTTGCATGGATATCCCTCTGGTCATAAACTTGAAGGAAAGAACAAATACACACCTACTGCAAATCAAGCTTTTACCATCATGCCTCTCAACCAGAAACCACAGCTTGACAAGACTCAAGTATCATTAACTCAATAGCAGTACTCGCAACTCAAGGCCATCATTAAATCACCAGCTAATCCTCCCTTCACTCTTTCTGCAAATCAAGTCCAACACATTGCTAATACAGCTTCTAACATTCCCAACATCTCTAGTATATCCTCCTATATATCCATTTTCAAAATTTCTGGCATTACCACTGCTCCTTGGGTTTTGGATACAGGTGCAACGGATCACATGATCTGTTCACCATCATATTTTTCTTGTTCTGTTCAGTCTCAAGTATCCTGTTCTATGGCTTTACCAAAAGGAGCTATTGCACTAGTCACTCACATTGGCATAGTTCACCTCACAGACACTTTAATCCTTCAAGATGGCTTATGTGTTCCCTTTTTTTTCCCCCTTCAATTTAGCATCTATGTGAAAACTCACTCAACAACTAAATTGCTGTGTTGTTTTCTTCCCTAATATTTATTTTATACAGGACCTTTTGACTTGGAAAACGGCTGGAATGGGTGAAGTGAAATCTGGTCTCTATCATCTGCTGCAATCAGTGGTCTCCCTACATCTTTTCAAGACACATTGGCTTAAATGACCACTCCTCCTACCATTTTAGCTTCTGTGATGATTTCCACCATAGAATTTGATCTCTGGCACTACAGAATGGGATATCCATCATATTTTTTCCTTCATTTAGAAAATGTCATTGCAAGTCTGTTAAGCCCAAACCATGTTCCATTTGCCCTCTAGCCAAATTACACAAATCTCCTTTCCCTGTTAGTCAACACAAAAAAGAAAAATGTTTTGACTTAAAACATTGTGATCTTTGAGAACCTTGCAATGAAATTACTTATGATGGATCTCGTTATTTTCTAAATATAGTTGATGATTTTAGTAGATGTACATGGATATACATGCTTAAATTAAAATCTGAAGCTATCAGTGGATTACAAATTTTTTTTGCTATGATTGAAACTCAATTTGAAACCAAAATCAAAATCATTCACAGTGATAATGGGGGGAATTTGACATGAAACAATTTTATCTTGAAAAATGTATTATACATCAGAAAACATGTGTTGGAACCCCTCAACAAAATGTTATTATTGAGAGAAAAATCAACATATTTTGAATGTTGCAAGGGCTCTAAGATTTCAAAGTGGAATTTCTTAAAATATTGGAATGATTGTGTCTTGACTGCTGTGTACCTCATTAACAGAACCCCCCCCCCCCCCCCCCCCCCCCCCCCCCCCCCAAGTTCCTCTAAACAACATAACCCCTTTTGAACTTCTATTCCAAAATAAACCAATGTATTCTCACCTAAGGGTGTTTGGATGTCTCGCTTTTGCAACCACTCTCACAAATGGCAGACATAAGTTTGACTTAAGGGCTAAGAGATGCATTTTCTTAGGATATCCATTTCGAATCAAAGGATATAAATTACTAGATTTGAAAACCAAGAAAGTATTCATATTTAGGAATGTTGTCTTCCATGAAACTGTTTTTCTTTGTAAAGAAACATCTTTCTTAAATTCTATTGATTTATACCTTCCTCAAAATTCTCTAATTTCTACACCAAACAACTTCACACAATTCGAAGACCAACCTGCACTCACCTCAACTACTGAATCCACACAACTTGAAGACTAATCTGCCTCCACCTCTAGTCCCATAGAAAATTCAGAAAATGCTGATACAAACAACTTTCAAGTTGACCAACTCACACAACAATCTGATATGCATGCTTCTAATATAGAGACAAATCAACATATCCACCATTTTCCTAGAAGGTCTACCAAAATCAGAAAAACTCGCTCACACCTGCAAGATTTATATGTCAGCAGACCAATTCACTCACTCCATTACAGAACTTGGACAAGAGAAAGGGCTCCATCACCTAAAGTACTCCTTTTCCTCTTAGTGCTAGCATTTCCTATGATAGATTATCCACTTTTCACTAGAAATTTGTCACTTCCATAACTGTACAATCTGAACCTAGGAGCTATCAAGAGGCTGTAAATTCTCCTGAGTGGTGTTAGGCCATGAGAACTGAGATAGAGGCACTTTAGTTAAATAATACATGGGCCATTGTTAATCTACAACCAAATAAAGAGGCAATAGGGTGCAAGTGGGTATATAAAGTGAAATACAATGCTAATGGCAGCATTGAGAGATACAAAACTAGGTTAGTGGCAAAGGGTTACACACAACAAGAGGGTTTAGATTACTATGAGACATTTTCCCCAGTGGCAAAACTTGTTACTGTTTGAACCTTGCTTGCTCTTGCAGCCATAAAGGGATCGTTTTTATACCAATTAGATGTCAACAATGTATTTTTGCATGGTGACTTAGACGAGGAAGTATACATGCAATTACCCCTGGCTATATTAAGAATGGCAGTGCAAAGGTGTGTAAACTTCAAAAAAAGTTTGTATGGACTCAAACAAGCCTCACGTCATATTCAAAAGTGTCCAGCTTCATCACTCAACATGGTTTCACACAATCTAAGGCAGATTACACCTTGTTTACAAGTCAACTCAAGGTTCATTTACACCTATTTTGATTGATGTCGATGACATAATCATAGTTGGAAGTTGCATGAAGACTATTAATAGTCTCAAAACCTCTATTGATGCCAAGTTCAAAATTAAGGATCTAGGAAAATTGAAGTATTTCCTAGGTCTTGAATTGGCCAAATCACAACAGGGCATACACATATGCCAGAGAAAATACGCTCTAGATAACTTGGCAGATTCAGGTACTATAGGGTCATTGCTACCTAATCCTTCCATCTACAGAAGGTTGATTGGGCGATTGTTATATCTAACTATAACAAGGCTTGACATATCTTATTCTGTCTAGTTACTAAACTAGTATATGGATAAACCTAGAGCACCACATCTCCATGCAGAACATAAAGTTTTGAGGTACATCAAGAGAGCTCCAGGGCAAGACCAATTTTATTCATCAAAATCACAGCCCCAACTAAAAGGTTATTCAGACTCAAATTAGAGGGCCTGTCCAGATACTAGAAGATCTGTGACAGGTTATTGTGCATTCATAAGTTCATCTTTAGTATACTGGAAATCGAAGAAACAAAGTGTGATTTCAAGATCATCATTTGAAGTCGAATACAGAGCAATGAAAAATCTTTGTTGTGAGTTAACTTGGCTCAAATATTTTTTTAAAAGCTTACAGATTGAACACAACTAGGCAGCGACTCTACACTGTGATAACAAATCAGTCCTTTATATTGCTAATAATCATGGTTTTCATGAAAGGACTAAGCATATAGAAATTCATTGCCATCTTATTCGAGACAAGATACAAAGTGGAAGCATTGTTACTGAGTATGTGCACACTGGATCCCAAGTTGTAGACATCATGACTAAGGCTCTAAGTTCCTCAAGTTTCTATTTTCTTATGGCCAAGATGGGAGTAGCAGACATCTACTCTCCACCTTGTGGGAGGCTGTTAAGTGATGAAATACAAGGCGACCAGTTGGCAAGCAATCTGCCAGCACAATCATCAGCTTAAGCCACATTTACGTGCAATGCTGATTGTACAAGAGGCACAAGAAAGAGGCGTAGTGGAATTGAGGAAGAATCAGATGACACAAGAAGGCTATAGAATTTTAGACTTTATCTGTACAACTCACAATTTTCTGTTATGGGATAGACTATGCCCTCTGTAATTCTTTTGTTTTCTAGCTAGTTTGTTGTCTAGCAACAACCATTCTTTCTGCATGCAGCTTTGTACATGATGATATATAAGCTAGCTATAAGATTTACTGATTAATAATATAGAGAGAATTCTTTCTCAGCAGCCAAAGTTTTCTCATTTGTTATATATATTAATATCTATCACATTAATTTTGAGGTTCTAATTAAATTCAGATAATGAGTTGAGAGAATCTTAATTCCCGACAATTGCTTCTGATCAGTAGTGGCCAGGTTAAAAGGGGCAAAATAAAAGCATTGATTTCCAGCTTAGGAAAAAAGATGGAGAAGCATCGGTTTTCTGTTTTTGGGTACCCACATTAAAGTTTGAATTTAAAGCCCACTTAAGATACCACTAATTAAAGGCACTTGGTGTAAATAAACGGTTGAAATCAATGATGGCTATAATGCCTAAAGACCAAGCATAAGAAAAGCTTATCTTTCCTGACAACTTGACAACCATGGCCTATCATGTGATGAGTGGAAATCGACAGCCAACTAGGGCATCGGTCTTTTTCGTCATGTAATATCGTAGTTTTTTGGTGGATCGAATTCCAGCTGCATCAACAAATTAACTAATTAAGGGAAATTTTAAAGGGTTGGTAGTTCATGGGCGGGTAATTGATTTTTTTATTTTAAAGTTTTAATTTACTGTGTGTGTATATATATATATATATATATATATATATATATATATTATAAAAGCATAATTCCTACCCCAAGATTATTCCAGGCGTTGACCTGAATTTTGCTGAAACTTTCCGATCAAATGACATCTACCCAATTCGGGATAGCGTATGTACACCTGGAGGTTCGTTCATTTCTCAGCTCCATGCTCAAACGCCTAACTCGGTCGGTCACTTCTGCTTACTACGTACACCTGTTCACATGCAAACTATACTCAATCTAACCACATGTCCATGCAGCAGAGACTCGATCGCATCATAATCGATCATCGATCTGTTGGTTTTTCAGACAAAAAATAGAACAGAACTTATAACATCAGTTAATTTGCAGCTTCCATGTTTTCTTTCTTTGAAGACCAGAAATTTAGATATTTGTAGCTTAATTGAGTGCTACTGGCTAGCTAGTTATAAGTTCCTTATGAATATTTTGTGCAGAAAAAAAACAAAAAACAAACAAACAAACATGCTGGCACAAACACATATATACCACGGGCCGGTTTCGATGTACAATTAATTGCATAAATCTAGTCATGACTTGATTTCCCAATTATGATGCAAGTAAAATGGAAGACTTCCCAATTACCATGCATTAATTGTTGGCCAAGTGCTTTTCCCAACCCATATAACAAAAATGAAAATCGCATATTTTTTTTAAACTTGAATAAATTTTTATATATTTTGTAGTGTATTAGAGTTATAATTACAATATTAGATTGGATGCGCAGGGCGGAATCCAGATTTCTTTTTAATTAGTGGGTACGTGTAGAGTACTCTAATTAATTTAAAATAAATATGTAAAAAAAATAAAATCGAGATGATATATTTTTGCAGAAAGTTTTTTATTAAAAGAAAACTTAACTCATTAACACAATTGTCATTATCAATTTTCATCTTTTAAAATGGTTTCAAATTAAATGGCTTCGTGATCCTCCGCGCGCGCGCCTTGATCATGAGTTATGCAATCTAGCTAGCTAAATGATATATCGGGGGGGATCCACGTACGTACCTTAATAGAACATGCAACTCCTTAATTTTCAACCTTTTTCTGGTACTAAGCAATGTGATTAATTTTCTTATTACATCAATTTTGGTATATCAACCATGCATATTCATGTGCTTGTGTTATCCTAAATCGGTACATGGAGTTGATTGCACGTCTCATATATATATATATATAACGAATAAATATCGGCCCCCACCGACTTTTTAGGGCGTTGAAAACAGTGCATTATATAACATTACTTACGAATTTAATCGGTATATATCCCCGCAAATGAAAGCATCGATCTCATATTGTACGTATAACGGGGCAAGCTAGTCATGAGTATTAATTAATTTCTTGTGGGGATTAATTATTATTCTGTCTCTCTTTCTCTCTCTCTCTCGTAAGTTCTTGACTGATCATTCGAGGTGCCTTTCCAAAAACAGGATCATAAATATCCCGTGATTCTAAGCTTTTTTAATTACCTTTGAAGTTGCTAATTAAAGAAACTCTCCATTATAACAACCAGCTGCATGATTAGATTTGTGGGCCGGGCCTTTAATACTGTAATCAGACTGCTGCATGCTTTTACTTTGAATGTAATTATAAATGTATAGAATAAATCTACGCAACTTTCTTTATGCTTCACATTTTATATATTTTTTTTAATTTTTATTATTTTTTTCTTTTATCAAATATTTATTATATGAATAATGAATAGAAAATTTAAAATATTTTAAAAAGAATAAACTCAAAAAAAAATATTAAAAAAAATTAAAAAAATTTAAAAAAATATGGAGAGTAGAGTGTGGAGGAGGTTGTGTAGTAAAACTCAAAAATATATATCCCATGCATTTTTGCCCTAGACATTAAAGATGCATCATTAGTGCTGAACTTGCTAATCAGAATCAGTGAGTGTAATTCATTAAATGATACTCTATTTCCGATCGATTACATTTATATATTATGATCAGAGGCTTGATACTGATCTGGAAAAAGGAAGGAAAAAACTAAGAAAAATAAGAGGACGTATATATGTAGGTTCAAGTAGTACCAGTACTGACTACCCAAAAATTAACAGAGCTATAAACTTATGTAGAGAAAGAAACAATGAATATATATATGCACGTAACTATTGAAACCCTCAATTTTAAGTACTGTAAGTTGTGAAAAATTTGCTTGAATATGGTACCGATCCTACTCAACATGGTGCAGCTAGCCTATCGAGTTGGAGGACGAGTACTTTCATCAAATGATTGATCTGTATCCCTAACTAGATGATATCAAAGAAGTGAAGATAATTGAAACCCTTTTTCTGGGAAAGTTATATGGAAAACTATACATGACTCCATCAAGGGATAAACATGCATATATATATATATATATATAGTTTTATCCCATCATATAACGTTTGGCATCAAGACGCTGCAGGTTGATGACCATTTTCTTTCCAGGGATTCGTATGGAAAATTGAGGATGATTTAATGAGGGTGTTTGGTTTAGATGGATCCCAAAGAATTAGGCTAACAATCTGGCACATGCTGCGAATTTCCAGAACTTTTGGAAATGGAGTAGTAGTACAGTGTACTGGATCGAAGATCTTTCCCTGCCCAATTTGTCAAGTGGATGGCGAGCGCTCTTCATGAATATAGTACTATCCATTTATGGAGTTTTTACGTTTGCACTTACAATCATATGCTCAGAATATACAAGTACTAATTATATATATATATAACGATTTCATGATAATAGTTTTACATTTTCATCGATCTACATCCGCAGCTCCCTGGCCATGGATATATAGATCACACTTCGTCCTAGCTACTCTAGGCATTTTATATATAACTATATAAAACACTAAAGCTGAAATTTCTCCTTTATCAGATCGAGATAATATACCTGTTTTGATGAATTCCCAGATCTGCTATACATGTGCAAAAATGAAAATGAGCCGGGAGAATGGCTCGATCGTTGTAAGTTTAAGAAACAAAATATAATTGTTTCCTTCTTTTACTCAATACAATATTATGAAAATATAGAGTACGTTTTCTACACAAGTAATAAAAACTTGATAAAAAACGATCTCAATCCAAATCCACAAATGAAATACGCTGCAATTCAGTACATCATAATAATCCGTTCATATATCTATTATATATCTCAACAACCTTCAGAAACCAAAAAAAAAAAAAAAAAGAAGATAAAAGATAAACGGCACACTTCGCCTGAAAATGGATTCAATAATATTATCTCTAAGACCCAAGATTTGAAGAAGGGGATCAAGCACGCTCGTACCCTACATCAGCCTCCAGTACTTCCCTTCTGTGGTCGCTCCTGTGGCAGCTGCAGGCAGCACAAGTAAGTGCTGCTGCTGTCCCTTCCTCCCCACTGGCCATGAACTCCCTGCAGCCATCAACTGCATAACCTCCGATGCTAGCTGCTTGATTCTTTTGGCACTCCGCATATCTCACTGTCCGAACGGTGACAGATGAAGTTGCGGAACCTTCGGATGGTTCTTGTCTTCTAAGGACTACCTGCCGCTTCCTCATCTTGTAATTAAGATCTTAATTCCTGATCTCTTTTTTTTCTTATCTAAAGTTTTTTGAACAGATGTTGGAAGTACTACTCTTCGACTGATTTACTGATCATATCAGCCTGAGTAATGTGATGGCAGAGACGCATATATACAGATAGAGAAAGACTCAAGAGCTTGGTGGTTATGGCCAAGTCCTAACTCTGCAATGTATATATAGCATCATGTAAATCTCTTTTATGGACTTAATCGACCTTTTTCACAAATAAGCACATGCAGTCCACGAGATGCTGTGTTTTTTAGATAGAAATTGATCTTTCTGGACCATATATTCATTTTTGTAATTCGTTTTACCATGTAAAACCATATAAAATTGTCTTCGTAAATTGATTGCCCAACCTTCTGTCTACTCGATAGTGCAAAAAGAATAATTCCCGAACATAGAATCCAAACCCTAAAAATGAAGAAAAAAACTTTGCTTTCCATCTAAAACAGTGATGGTTTTGCTTTGGAATGACCAGCTAAGAGACATTTTAAACCTAAAATATGGTGTGGCCCCCAACTGGTGCCAAAAGGGCAGGTTTGTGGGGTTGCTTCCGCTACGATCAACAGTAGTTTAGCTTGACCTAAAAACGTGAGCATGATAGGTAAGCTTGCCTAACCTGTACGGAGAAACCATTACTGGCCTGCGTCTTCGTTCACATGTAAGAGAATTGATCGATGTCGTGAAGACAATTTTGCATTGTCCTTTCGTCGACGAAGGAACTCATTAATTAAAAACTTGAGTCTGAGCTTTTACCACTTTTTTTTTTTCTTGTTTCCTTTTGCTTTCTGTAGAAAAACCTAAAGATCAACACTCCATTGATAAAAGAAAAAGAAACATCCATCTCGCTCTATAAGTTTAAGAACCTACATATATATATATATATATATATATATATATATATATATCTATACACCTAGCTACTTAATTCCTGTATATATATATAATGCGTGTGTGTGCCGAGGGTAGACACTAAATTAGCAATATATATATGCGTGTAATTTTTTTTCCCTATAACTCCATCCTGAGCTTTGTCTCTAATTAAGCTTACAATCTAATTATCGCATATTCCAGAAAGGAAAACGTGTTTGATTAACAAGATCAATATCGAGCACTAGCTAGCGGCATGTTAATTAATGCATAAAGAGCACATCTAGCTAGCTATTTACCTTTTTTTATCTTCAACTTGTTGACAAAGAATATATTATTATTTAAGGCCTCAACATGCATGCTCTTCACATGGGAGTTATATATTAATTGATGGTTTATCCGAGTAGCGCGACCGGTAAGCCAGATAGCTTCAACTAAAGTGGAGTTAAAGAGACGAAAATTTTGCAACCTTATTAGTCTTTCTGGGATGAAGAACTGCAATTAAAGGAAAAGGTCGATGGTTTCGGTCATCATGATCAGCAGGATGAATTTTATTCTGTGGACAAAGTACAAATCCTGTCATCATTAGAGATATTAGTATGCAACTCTAATTAATTATCAGCTTATTCACTTCCAATTTAGCTTTCTGAAAATAACTGTTGCTTGGGTAGCTATTAAAAAAGATGATCAACAGTCTGGTCTGTTATCATAATTAATTATCATGTAGCTGATCTGATCGATCACCACGTACAACTTCTGAGTAATCATGGAAAATTAATCTGATAATATCCACAACTGTGAAATCGCATAATTATGTCATGTGGTTCATTCCTATGCTTGTACGTAGTACTGTTACAACAAGATCAGTATATTATTAGATCAGTAGTACTCTCAAGTCTTTAAGTCGATATATATTGGTTTGATAGCCATAAATTAAAATCCAGAAGGTGTACTGAGTTTCCTTGTTATACTATTGTCCAAGAGATCAACTATTTGAGGAAAATTAATGAATGGTCTTAATTTCTTGGAAAAATGAGAAACAAGCAGGCGGGAATGGTACTTGCGCGGATCAACAAGAACATGACTCTATATCGAGCTGTAATTAATTAATCTGGTTTCAAAATACTACTAATCAATTATAATTTTCGTCGTTAGAACTTACCAAAGATGAACTAGCCCGGCAATATACGTTCAATGGTATTAGAACTAATTATTGCTGGCCATGTTTGACATATGCATGCAGCCTTGTGGTCCGTTTATTTCAATATATAGTACTTTTTAAGTTAAAAGTTTAAAAAAGATGTATTGGATCATATAAATATATTATATCCGGCCCGTATTACTCTCCTCTAATGCAAGAATTAATAGATCATAACCCAGCTTGGGCCCACCTGTTAGAGAGGAATTAAATATATTTTGACATTTTAGTTATTATAAGGCCGAGGGAATTAGAAAGAATCAGGATTTAAACTCGAAAGAACCCCTTATTCGTGTTAAAGATTATTACTTGTTTAAAAAATCACAAGATTTTAAGAATATTGGGGGTTTAATATTGTGTTCTCTAATAGGCTTATAATTGTGTTATAACTTATAATGGGCCGGGTTTATCTTATTCTTCTCTATATATAAAAGGTCACGATTTTAATTTTACACCTAATTACTCACTCTAATTTGGTACATGATCAATATTATTATTATTATTATTATACATATAATGACTTAAGCAATATTGGTACATGATCACCAGTATCATATATAATAGTGCATGTTTATTTGTATTGTATACGTGATTACTACATAATTAAGGTACTATATACACACTTCTAAAATCTTTGTTAGAATATTTAAAAGTCAAAGGACAGGCCCTGATCATGCTAGCATTTCTGGAATTGGGAGTACTTCACCCATCGATCGTTGATACAGATCATCTAGACCATAGTAAACATGAGGCCAGGCGATGCTCTTTTCCTCTTGATTAATTTATTCCATTTTCAAGCCGCCATGTAGAATATACTATTTATATCAATTAGATGATAAGATTTTATTTATAAGATTCTGATTTTAAAATTTAAATCAAATTATATATACCACGTAAGAATTAAACTATGTATGTTATCCATACCGACTTATAAATATAATTTTTTGGTTGGATATAGTATCCACATATATAGGTCAAAACATTATTAATGCTTTTAAATTAATTAATGAGATAAACTTCCATATCTGCAGTAGTGCATTTGGTCATGTGTCAATAATAAATAAACTTGCAAATAAATTTATTTATATATAATTAGCTACACTCTCATTGTACCCATGTATTAATTATAATCCATCAATCCTTTTTTATTTTCTATTTTGAAAAATTTGATTCAAAGATTGATGGACATTAACGATATATATAGCAGAATTCATTGGATGAAATTTCTAAGTAAATATAAGATCTCTATATAACACTTTTTTCAACTACTCACGTTGTATATACGTGCATGGCTAAAAATTTTAATGTCTTCACATAAAAAAAAAGAAAGAAGAGAACGTGCCATCCTTTTCCAAAAAGAGATTAATTATTTATCCAAAAGAAATTCACTTTCGCTACGTATAAAACAGAGAGATCGGAGGTCCATTTTACTATAATAATAATTCAGACCATTAACTTAATTATTGATTAAATGATTTTTACGTAAGAGGCTATGATTTTTTTGTTTTTTGTTTTCTAAAAACTGAACCTTAGTTTTATGATCAATGATTCCAACTTATAAAAACAACCCGATTCTGAAATGCGGAAATTGTTGAGACCCCACCCTATATATCATAATTAATTTGTTCGTATATCCTAGCTAGATTTTTGTGCTGAAACTCGCTAAAAATGATACGATTATATATATACCAACAGAGCGAAATTAATTAATCATTATATTAGATCTATCTCTCTCTCTCTCTCTCCCTCTGTTTTTTGTTTGTTTTGGAAAATCTATTAGATCTCTTAGAGCATGGCTTTGCACGCATGTGCAACAGCTAGACCGTTTTTTAGTGCATTAGCAAGCTAGCTAGCTAATCTCTCCCTTCTCCCCCTCCTTTTTCCCTGAAACATTTTAACTGTCATTAAAATTAATATTTATAAGTTTGCATGTGTAAAATAAAAACATTAAGAATTAGTTTGGCCGAGGAGTATAATATCATAATTGATAGAAGAGCAGTAGAACTTCTTGCCATTTTTGGTCATCATCTGGCATGGAATTAGATGTTTTTGCATTTATAGCCAAGCCTTGCCGGTACGTACACAGTGGCTAACTTCTTTATTTCCTGCATTTGCTTCTTTCCCCCCACGAACTTTTTAATAACGCATCCAATTAGTTCATGATATCTCCTCCCTCCATGGAAGGGAGAAGCTGCTGCATCATGTACCAATACGCTTTAGAGATCGATCAAAGTTGGTAAGAACTGATCTGTACTATGTACAGTTTAAGTTTTTTCATGTTAATTAAGACGTTTGTGCCAATTATCACCTGCGTGCATAGCTTCGATATTCTCTGTTCTTGCATTAATATGAATGGGGCGGCTGGCCATTTCGATGCATTTATCCCACATATATATCTATACATGCAAGATGAAATATTGCACAAACAAAATTGAGAGAGATCAGGTGATCAGTCTTTGTAGAGAGAGAGAGAGAGATTACTAGGAAATTAACTTTAAGACAGGATGGATTTGAAAGTTGACAGGGACTTAATTTGTGATGATTGCGTACTGCGAAGTTGGAGTCCTGCTGCTTCTCACCAACCCAACCCAACCCAACCCATTTGAGATGCCCACTGTAAAAGACCGAGTGGTGGTTATGCCTTTTGGGGGTCCTATCCTCAGATAAAAGCATCTTAGGCTCTAATTGCTAATTCATGTTATGGGAAATTGACATTAAAAATGACCAAAACAGGTGATCATATTCATCCTGATCAATTTTAAATTAAAATTAGATCAAAATGCTAGTACTGCAAGTCCACTTATAATTAGGAAAGTTGTTGTTGATTGATCATGCAACTACTTGACCCAACAGGAAGATAGTTAGATATATATAGATATATATATTTATATATATAACATAATTATTTACATTGCTCAGTGACCAATATATATTTGGCACCTGTCCAAGCTGCTCCATGCATGTAAAAGAAAATAGACCTTTTGAGCTTGGACCAAAGAAAAATATTAATATATATGGTGTGTTAGCGCCCGTCATGAATCTCCACGGAACCTAGCTAGTTAAGCCTATAGTACTTTTTATTATTCCAATAAAGTAAGTTAATCCTATACTTTCACTACCTCTGTCCCTGTAAGCAATGTAATGTCTGCTAAGGCTAAAGGCAATAAAGATTTGAGCCTTTTTTTTGTCGACATTGCTTTCTCGGGTTGGAGACAGATCGATGGTACCACACGCATGGGCTCTTTGACTGCAACTGCATGTGTTACTATATATGATCAAATGCATGGCTGATCGATGAAGCTAATTAAATGAGATCAGATGATCAGAGATCCATCTAACATGGAAGACTGACGGCCTGATCGATCACTTCCCTAAAAATTTGACCTAAGCCTATACTTCCAAACCTAACTTGATAGGTTTGGAAGTTTCATCTTATACAAAATCTCATCATTACAACTTTTTCAAATCTCCATATAAAATATAATAAACAATTCAACTTTTTCAAATTTCAATACAACTTTTTCAAATCTTAAAACTAAAAAATAATATTTTAAATTTTAAAACAAAACACAAAATTCTCATCTCACTCCCAAGCCTATCTTAAACTCTCATTAATTTTGGTTTCTCACAAATGAAAATTGTCGATTAAATTGAAATTAATGAATTATATATGTAGTATGCTTATCATGTTTTGAATTGGGTACAATGATAATTAAAAACGTACAACCTAATATGATTTAATGAGGCAGATTGATTAGAACTAGTTCGCGTCAATTTATATAATAATTTTTTTTTTTTGTAATTTAACCGAGTGATCGATCTAAGTAACCAAGTTGTCTGACATTAAATGAATCAGCTGATGATCAGTAGCTTGTCTCGTTTATATGACAGAATCAAAATAGCATGATGATCACTAATGTTTTTAATTACTGAGTACCGATTTGGTCATAACATTTGAAAATATGTAAACTGAACATGGCATTCATAGATTTATGAGAAAATGACACCTATTTGCATGGTAGTTGAACGCCTTAATGACATGCTGAGAATTCTCATGACAATCATGTCCAGACTTATCCTCGTTGTTACTCCTATCAATTACTCTTCGTTGGACCCAAAATTCGGATATTAAAAGAACCCCTAAAAATTAAAAAATTAATAGGAAAAAAGAAATTAATCAAAGGTGCTGAACTTGTCATCGGTGTTTGTCTGATTGAAGTTGTAAAGATATCACAATTTCAAATGTGTTCATGAGGAGTTCCGGATTAAATTATTAATATTAAATTACGTATTATCAAATATATCTTGGGTTGAAGTTCAAGTGTATGCTTAAGGTGTGTTTGGTTGTTGAAATGAGTTGAGTTGAGTTGAGTTTAGATAATAAAATATTGTTAAAATATTATTTTTGAATATTTTTATTGTTTTGGGATTTGAACAAGTTGAATTGTTTATTATATTTTGTATTGGAATTTAAAAAAGTTGTAATGATGAATGAGATGAGTTGAGTTTGGTTGGGTAACCAAACGAACCAAAGTTCCCAAGGATTAAAAAAGAAATCCCTTGATAATTAATTTTTACAAGGTAGACTCTAAATTTTTTTTTTTCTAGTCTTTTGCCAGCCTAGTTTGTTTTTGCAGATGAGAGGAAATGAATTGAGATTAAAGTTAAAAGTTAAATAAAATATTGTTAGAATATATATTTTTAATATTATTTTTATTTTAAAATTTAAAAAAATTGAATTATTTATTTTATTTTATGTAAAAATTTAAAAAAATTATAATTCTTAAATAAGATAAGATAAGTTAAAAAGAATTGTGAAAACATAGACCTAAAGGACCAAAAAAGTAATGGTTCTACAATATCTTTGAAGTTAAAAGTTTGAAGTGAGCACAAATGCAGGCTTAATTGGACTAAGTCCGGTCCACACAGCTTGCAAGCCTGGGCGCACGGTCCAGCACCCGAAGCTAGCACGCCCAAAAAATTGGGGGCATACTCAGCCGCGACCCGCGAGGTTTCAAACATTATCTGACCACATTTTTTGTTAATAAATTTTAAACTTGATTTGAAATGTTTCGTTTATATTGAAGTGTGGTTTAATGTGATTAATAAAATTGTAAAACTCTTTATTATAAATTATTAGATCAAACTTATTCGTATAAATTTTTGCGTGTAAGATTTGTGTATAGATCGAACAGTACGTACTTCTTTTTTGTAAGTCTCACTCAAAATCTAACAAGGTTCAAAAAGATAAAACAGCCAGAATTTTCATAGTTTTGAAAAATCTTGGGAAATCTATAGATCAATTGCTCTCTGCGGAGTAATTTATAGCCTTCATTGTATTTTGGAAGACGAGTTATCAAATATCATCTTAAAAAAACTGAATCAGTCACGCGCGCAACTTTTATTTATCATCTTTCTTATATCAAAATATTACGTACATTTTCAACAGCTAGCTAGATGCAGGTTACATTTAATGTTAGTATGTTAGGTAGCTAAGATTTCCCAATTGGCCAACTAGTACTGGGACATCTTCAGCTAACAATAAACATATGCTGCATATATGAAGTGCGCTTACATGCAAGATCACGTCTGAGAGGGCCACATGATGATCCTGACATCCTGTTTTTAGAGGTTACTGTAGTACTACTACTGTTAATGGCAAAACCACTGCAAAAAATTTCAGGTAGTTTTGTTGTTGAGAGTAAAATAAATGTTCTGCAAATTAAAAACTTCATTTTTGTTGTTTTAATTATGATCAAGAAGCTTGGGGGGAAGGAAAAGGCCAGCTTTCATGCACCTCTGACCAGGACACTCGACACCCATCACTTTTCTGTCCTCACCATGTAAGTGCAGTAAATGATCATGTCTAGCTATGAGGAAGGTTCCTTTCAAAATGGGATCTCGACTTTTTATATCTCTTTGGTAGCCAGCCATTAACTTATGATACCATATATGAGCACCGGGGGCAAGTATTTAATAGACTACTCATCTTCAATACCAAAGTTGGTGAAAGGAGAGCTTCTTCTTTTTTCTTTTTTCCAATTTTAACAGTTTAGTGGCCATTTGGTAATGGTATTCATGAGGGGCTTATGCTTCTTCCCACGCCTTTACGGTATGGATTACTCGCTTGGACGACTACTACAGCTTGCAAAAACAAGTGACTTCAAAACTTTCACATGTTCCTGCATCTAAAGGCCAATATTATATGCTCATTTCCAATGCAGTTTCTGGCTTTACATGAGCTTCTCACTTCCTTATAATTGGTGAACGAATAGAGAGGGATACAAAAGAGGTGAGAAACTGGAGGGAGAGAGAGTATCTTGTGATGTAAGTAAAAGTATTGGTTTCTACTTTATCTTTTTCTTTCTATCGAATAGGTGTAGAAGGATTAAATCATTAAAATCATCCAACATTATTATCTCCAGCCTGCACTGCACATTTTGTTTGCGGGTTCCATCTCTTAATTAACATGTCTGGCCCAATTAAAGTTAATAAAAAGAAATAAAGAACTTACAATAAATCTCTCACCTATTCTATTGAAGATTATTGCATAAAACGGAACAGCTTTTATATATATATATATATTGTAATTTATTGTTTACCGAAATTATGTTAAACATTTATGGAAAGCCATAAAATCCTTCCAAATAGTAGCCATGGATATTTATTTCCCATTTAACTTCGCACACAAGTCGAGCCAGCCTTCACTAATTATTAAGTAGCATTTTCTCTACTTGATGAATAAGTCAGAATAAAAGGGAGATGATCTCGTACTAATTTCCCCAATTGCATATAAGTAGTAATACGTGCATGTTTGGAATTGTGGTGGAAAATATAACTTATAACTTTAGCGCTTATAGTTTATAACTTAAATAATAAGCTCTATACTTCAAAAGCTTTTTACTGTTTGATAAACATGTATCTAAAGCACTTTTAAAGTTAGTTATATTAATTTTTTAAAAATAATATGTTATCTGCAGGAGCTTTTGGATAAAAGCTTCCATTTGGTGCTTTTTTAAAAAGTAGACTTTTAATTTTTTAAAGTGATTAAAGCACTTTTTATAAATTTACCAAACATATCATTTTTTCTTTAAAAGAATTTTTAAACAATTAAAAATACTTTTTAAGCTTTTAAACGTAATTCCAAACAGGCACATCTACTTACAATTTTTACTTACACTTTTAAACTAATTTTGTCAGTTTTGTTTTTAAACTCAAATTTTAAATTTTAAATTTCATAATTTTCAACATGTTAAAAACTGACAAGTGGAGAAATAAATTTTTTTAATTGTTTTTAAAGTACAAATAGCATTTTTCATTGCGAATACTGTGTAGCTCGCTCGCTTTCTCCGTTTCTGGCATGCAGAAATTAAGTTCCTGACTAAAAATTTAAATTTTTTTTAAACCTCTTTTTTATTCATCCAGTTAAAAACCTGACCCTCCACAATATATAGTACTGAGGTGCCCATGAGCATACACATGATAATGAGGAAACTACAGCATGCACCTCCGTTCCAAGCATCTATTCGAAATGCTTATGCTTCTACTGCACCATAAAACTAAAGATATATTAAATTAATTTGGTTTGCAACTCTTAATTAAGATTTTACATATCAACTATTAATTTTCAATATATAGGACCGGATACAAGACTCTAGTTAGTTTATGCTCAATCAAGACATGATGATTTAACACAATAATGTCAAATTTACACTTTTGTTTTAGCACTAAACAAACTATCACTGCTAAGCCAACTGTCACATTCATTAGTTCAAGACCTAGAACAAAATACGAAGACCCAAAACATGAACAACAACAATCATTTCAGAAAAGATTAGCAGTACTGTCATCTAATGTGATATCACTAAGGAAATCTTTCCCTTGACTAGCACCTTCGTCAAACAACCACTTCTCAAGCAATGACAACGGCAGTAAATCACCAGAATCCGGCTTGCTTTCATCTTGGAAAAGGCTTGCCTCAGGTGACATCGACCGCGTCGACGTATCAGAATGTGAAGAGTCGAAAGACTCGAAACCAAAAAACGAATCAAACGCCTCGGATGGTATAAGGTCCTTGTCGTTTGCCTTACTTGGAGTTCCCTCAGTTCCCTCACTGGATACAGAATCAGTTCCACTCATGCTGTTTAAGGAATTTTGAGTCATCTCTGAGTTTGTTTGAGATGGATTTTGTGGATTTCTCATCCAACCTTTTAGTAGCCGGGCTATGTTCTCTGTGCTTGATGCATAGGTACTACTTGATGATTGAGCTAGTGGTATTGCATTAGAGCAGCCATTGGAGGACTTCAATTCGGACAAGTAGCTTTGTTTCTCCTGGGATAGGGCATCACGAAGAGCTTGCTTGGCCATGTGGATGTCAGTTTGGAGCCTTCTCTCCCACTGACCTCGGGGCATTGGCTGTGAAGCTGAAAAGCCATCTCTGGTGTGTTCTTCTGGGTCTGTTTGAAGCTTTTTAAGCTTCTTCTTTAAATGGGTGTTCCAATAGTTTTTAATGTCATTATCTGTTCTCTGTGGGAGGTACGAAGCTATGGCAGCCCATCTGCAACATAATCAATGCGCCATAGTTGATTAGCTAAAGAATCCAAAACTATTTCGCAGTAAACAAGTTAAATAATATTATTTCTTTTGCACGTAATTAAGCTCCTTAACAAACCCTTATTCCCTGTTGGAATTAGGAATTCTGAAAATATAAATGGCCAAGGAAGCAAAAAATATGAGGGAGAGAGAAATGTTACCTGTTGCCCAACAGAGCTTGAAGGTGGATTATCATCTTCTCCTCCTGGTCTGTAAAGTTGCCGCGTTTGATTCCTGGCCTGAGGTAATTAGTCCATCTAAGTCTGCAACTCTTACTACATCTTAGCAACCCTGAAAAAAGAGTAATATTAATAACCACCTACCGAAATGCCTTCAAGATGCCCAGATGGCCATCTCAAATGACCAATTAACCACCTTCAGTACTCAGCCAAGAAAAAGTGGGCCGGGGTGGGGGGGGGGGGGGGTGGTTTGGGTGGTGATCTTTTATGTGCTTTTCCCGAACGATGAGCCAAACCAAATCAAACCAACACATGCCCAGAACGCTGTTCAAAAATAGAAAACGATTAAAATCTAACCTGTATTGGTGGGAACAGCCCTCCAATTTCCAGGACCATGTTCTTGAATATAGGAGACCAACAAGATATCTTCTTCAGGAGTCCATGGTCCTTTCTTGACCCCCTCTTTATCACAACAAGGAGGCCTGCCCATTTCAAGTACTCGTTCCCTTCTCTTCGCTAGTCGTCTGATGTTTTGTCTTCAGATGATCCAACTAATATATGTGTCTTCTTTCTCTCCAGAAGTTCTTTAGTTCTTTCTCGGATAAGCTAAGACAATAGCGTCCAAGGCCAAGGTTTACTAGGTCCGTATATATAGAAAATGAGGCTGAGAAGAGATGGGGAAGACGCTGACCTAAAAGAAGAAAATGGCAGGGAAGGAGTCAAAAGGTAACAGCAAGAGCATTAACTCCAGCGCAAGCCAAAGTCAGCTGTGACAACACCTCTTCGGCCTCACAAAACCGCGTGGCATTCAATGTGGCTGCACCGGGGCAAAACCCTAAAATCTGCTTTAAGCCTCTAAACTCCACATGTCATGAATAATGAGTCAAATCTGACTCGGTGACTGATCTAGTGAAAACCAAAACCTCTGGTAACTTCTTTTACTAGTTTTCCCGATTAAATCCCGGGGAAAAAAAAATGCATTTAATGCTCTTAGATCTTCAATCATCGTGATACGTAAGTAGTTATTATATATGATGATGATCATGAAAATGATCTGGAACAAGCTGATATATTGCTCGTTTATTAGAGATATAGCAAGACTGGAAATAGGTGCATGGAGGGGGCCGGAAATGATCATGTTGAGGGCCGCTGCCTGTGGATGTTCTATCAGAAGGCTTTGTTGTGTTCTATGGTTAAATTCTACATGCTAACTCCCAGAAGGACCTCATGTGTATTTCCCAGCATCAGGGCGTAGTTTTTCATCTCCGTCTTCTTCTGAATATTGCTACGTACTCAGCAATGATGATCTATATATACTATGAAGACTAAAATTCGAAAACTGAATTCTAAAAAATGGTAGGAATATTTTGTGCTAGCCAAAATATAGGATTCGTAATTGGAGACTCAATTTTTTTTTTTTTTTTAATCAAGCTTGCATATTTATATACAAAAAGTTTAAATTACAATATTATTATTAAGAGGGTCCTTTTCACTATCAATAAAGGCAATACTAGAAGGAAGGAAACGTTTGCATGTTAAGACTATTGTGGTTCATCAATATTGGAAGGAAACGCGATCGAGTAGTAGTAGTACTACTTCCGACTGTAGTCTCTTTTTTTTCTAGCTCCTTTGAACCGGCAAGTGTCAATGTTCCGGGCCCACTAGCATATGGGGAACATGTTCTTTGAGCGTGTTGGAAGGTATTCCCATCTCCAAGACCACACCATGTTACTTGGTCAGGTTGGAAAATGGAACTAATAAATGGGTCATGCATGCGTTATATATACTGATATAAAAAATTAATTAATTAAATGGGAAAGTATTTTTTTTATTCAAGGGTTGGAGGGTTCGAACTGGTTCTCATATTTAAAAATCAAGTCTTATATCTTCTGATCCAAAAGACTTTAATTAATA
Source organism: Cyclocarya paliurus (assembly GCA_029856935.1). Lineage (NCBI taxonomy): Eukaryota > Viridiplantae > Streptophyta > Magnoliopsida > Fagales > Juglandaceae > Cyclocarya > Cyclocarya paliurus. The sequence continues at coordinate 41,919,138 of CM056946.1, read as the reverse complement.
ACTAGGTAATTGAAACTACGCTGCCCATATCAAGATTAATTCGATAAATTAACATATATATTATGCATGCATGCTCACATTACTCGTTTGTTGACAGATGCCATGCACTGCTATTGATCTTCATTAATTATGCATACGCATCAACTAGATCTGAATCAACTCCCAAATAGGACTATGATTGACTTGTATTTACTACCCAAAAAAAAAAAGGGGGGGCGAAAATACAAATATTGGACAATAGTCAAAGAATTCTTTAAAACCTAAACCGTCATTATTGTTTTTGAAACTCTGCGATGCGCCGAAGAATGAGTGAAGTTGGAATGAAGACGGGAGGGGGTAGTAAGCAGATCAGGACGACGGCCGACTGAAAGTCAAATTAGATTGGCGGTGCACGTGGGGTACGCGTGATCAGGTAGGAATAGGAAGGAGGCAGATCGATGTTAGATTAGCTAGGCAGCTTGCGTTTGCGTATTGGTCTTCCAATGTGAAAAATGGAAAATGAAAGGTTAAAAAGTAAGAAAGCTGTCCTAGCCTGCCTTTAATTAATTCCCCCTAAATGGAACCGCCTAATTAATAACCAAAAAAAATTAAAATAAAAATGGTCCCCTAGCTAGCTCCCATTAGGCGGACTTTTTTAAAACTATATTAATTTCTGAGAAAGGTAAGTCTATATAAATAAATATATATATATATATATATGGTCACAACTCACTAATTTTATTTATTTCTTGGATTTAAATGGATCATTTTGAAATCATAAAAATAATATATATAGCTAGCTAATATTGTTTATGAAGTTCATCATGTCAATCTTATATTTATGCCTTTCGGGGTGGGATGGAGGGAGAGGAGCATTTCTCTCCTTTTTTTTTTTTAAAAAAAAAGAACGGTACTCTAATTTTATTGATAATCATCATTTATGATAAAGAAAAACCGTGATTATAAAATTTAGGCACTTGGGATGTACAAATAAGCAAAATAAAAAAACCAACTCCCAGACATCAAAATCAACAAACAACAAGCTATAAAAACAAAATGTACAGGAAGACAAGACCAATACAAAACCAAGACAAAAAAATCAAAACAAACCAAAACCTGCAAGAAGAAAAAACCACACAGGCAAATAAAGACAGAAAGTCAGTCGGACTAAAAACCAAAACCACATACTTGGGATAGAAGCTACGAAATGCGTAGATAAGGAATACCAATTCTATCTATTCTAAGAAAACCACGTAACTAGCTAGGCAGATGATCACTATTATTGTACCAATCCATATCAGAACCCTTTACACCTCTCTTGGCAAGAAAATTAGCCACAACATTTTCTTCACGATAAACATGACTCACACGATACTCCATGCACTCTAAATAACCAAGTAAATCCTCCAAATAATCCTCAAGCTAGATACCAAAGGAGACAAACACCTTTAGTAAGCCAATTAACAAAAAGCTAAGAATCCATCTCAATTTCAATCCAAGAGAAACCAAATTGATAGCACCTCTTAACCCCCTACCACAAACTTATCAATTTAGCAAAATTGTTAGAACCCTGATCCAAAAAAACAGAATAAGCCACTTGAAACTGACTAAGACTATCACGAATAACACCACCAGCACCAGCTGGACCAAGATTACCCAAATTACTACCATCACTATTCAGCTTCACCTAGCCCTAAGGAGATAATGACCACCTCATCACACGGACCATCTTAGGCTTAGGAAGGACTACAGGAATATCCAGTCTATTCAAAACAGCGACATCCTGATGAGAAACCCGAAAAATTTTCATAATCAATTGCATGATCTTACGAATCCAAAATTTAATGACATGCCAAACAGAATCAATTGTATCAGTTATATCATCATAACGAGCTTTGCAGCGTCTGTTCCAAAGTTGTCAAGAAACAATAGAAGGGAGAAATCCAAAAAGAATCCGAACCTGAGAAGACTTCCCGGCACGCCGAAACCAAAAATTAATTTGCTCATTCCAAGTATGGAAAACATCTATGTGCACACCTAACTGAATAGCAGTCATACGCCAAATATGCCTAGCAATATCCCCAGTACAAAGAACATGATTCAAATCCTCAACATGACCCAAAGAGTAACATTTACACTTAGAGACAAGATGAATGCCAACAGATATGATCTTTTAGTCAACATTCAAACAGTTATTATAGGTCTTCCACATCATAATAGAAATCTTCTTAAGAATGGAGTTATTCCAAATCCAATGAGCCCAAGGTAAGGAATAAGCCCTAACTCGAATAAAATTCCAAGCATTTTTGGTAGAGAAGTTTCCATCACTGTCCTTCAACCAGATTAAAACACCTTGCCCGTCCTTCCTCCTAGCCAAGAATTGATACAAATCAGAAGTTTTTTGAAAGCCCACTAGCCTTTCCAGTAAAGGAATATCCCAACCATTTTCAATACGACATTCTTTAATTGTCAAGAGAGGTTGTTCAAGAACAGGATAGTGGGAACTAAGAGGATCTTCCTCTTCCCAATTATCAAACCAAAAGAAAATATTCCCCTCACACAATCCACTTTGAATTATTTAAAACCTCTGGGTTACAGCAGACAACGGATTTCCAAAATCGAGTGCCTTTATTAGGCACCAATAGAGATAAATGATTATTTCGAGCATACTTTTCTTTAAAAAAATTCACCCATAATGACTGACCCTTAATAAGATGCTAAGCAAGTTTCATATGTAAAACCCTTTGAATGTCCTCAAAATTTCAAATACCCAAACCATCTTCCTAAGTAGGCTTATAAATATTATTCCAAGAAAGTCATTTTCTCTTTCCTTTCCCTTCATAATCGCCCCAAAAGAAAGAACTCAGAGTCTTATTCAAAGCCCTAATCACAGTATGAGGGACATGTAAAATAACCATAAGATGAGTAGTCATACTAGAAAGAACATGGCAAAGAAGGATAGTTCGGCCACCCACATAAAGCAATTTCATCTTCCAACCCACAATTTTCTTATTGATTTTCCCAAGCAACTCACCAAAATCATTAGCTTTAAGTCTCCCAACCACAACAGGGACACCCAAATACTTAAAGGAGAGGACCCTTCAGAAAAAACCAGTAATGCGCAAAAACGAAGCTTTTCTAGGAATAGAGATTCGTTTAGAAAAACAAATAACACTCCTCTTTATTAAGGACTTGACCTGTCCAAGATTCATAAAGAAATATTAAAACCTGGGTCAAGTTCCTCATGGATCTATTATCACCATTAGCAAAAATGATAATATCATCGGCATACATAAGATGACAAATAAGGGGAGTGCCTCTAGCCTGAGTAAACTAGCCAATTTTACCATCTTCAAAGGACTTTCTAAGTAGATGAGAAAGCCCCTCTTGCATAATAATAAATAAATATGGCGAAAGTGGATTGCCTTACCTCAAACCACGGTCCCCTTTAAAAAATCTCAAAGAGATACCATTCATCATAATAGAAAACCAAGGCATAGAGATGCAGGACTTAAAAAGATCACAAGCATGAGGAGAGAAACCAAAAGCCTCCAAGACATGAAGAAGAAAGTTCTAATCCACCATATCATAAGCCTTAGACATATCGAGTTTAACCAAAACATTACACCCATTAGAATTTTTGTGAATGGAATGAACCATCTCTTGGATAAGACTAATATTTTCAAAAATACTACGCCAGGGAAAAAAGCCCATAGCACCTGAGAAATCATATTATCAAGCAAAGTAGTCACACGACCTACCACCTCATAACATGCTTAATTAATCTTTGTCCCGACTCTTATGATTTACAAATTTTACTAATTTAATCGCAATAAATTATCTGTATTCTTATAATATAAATTCCCTTTCTCCTCGATCATATGAGATTATACGCAATAAAAATTTAGATTTATTGAGGTAAGAATATATTCTTCTATCGTTTATATATAATTTTGAAAGATTACCATTATACAATTAATTAAATGAAATTGCATATGCAATAATAGTCTATCAAACAAATTTAATTGTGGGAAATATAAGATCGAGCGGAAGGAAGAAATTAGATCAAGGTGGAGAGAGAATGAAAAGGAAAGAAAAAAATGAGAAGAACATGACGATGAGATACTTATTTCTTAATTATCATATAGATATATATTTATATAATGGTGATGGAGAAGTGTAGGGTATAAAATTAGATATATCTTTCTCTTTCCGTGTTTGGCAAACGATCTAATCTTGCTTTCATGCATATATCAACCATATATATATACGTTATAGTAGTCAGCTATTAGGTTTTGAGAATTATCACACACACACACACACACACACACACAGAGATATGTGCTCGTGAGAGATCGGAGTTGTAAAGCACCATGGAATTAATTGCAGAATAGAGACTATTATATATCCCGTGTTTGAGAAAATGAATTTAGCAAATTGGATGTGATTTGAAACTTGTCCTAATTTGCATGACTTCTCCAGATCCCCTATTTTCCGTTCATGACTCATGATCAAGTCTTATTTTTCAATTATCCCGTGTCATGACTCATGACCATATATATATATATATACGTTACAGTAGTCAACTATTAGGTTTTGAGAATTCTCAGAGAGAGAGAGAGAGAGAGAGAGAGATCAGAGTTGTAAAGCATCATGGAATTAATTGCAGAATAGAGACTATTATATATCCCGTGTTCGAGAAAATGAATTTAGCAAATTGGATGTGATTTGAAACTTGTCCTAATTTGCATGGCTTCTCCAGATCCCCTATTTTCCATTCTCTTATATATAAACCCAAGCGAAAAGGATTAATTAGATTCTCTATATTTAATTATCTGTTCAAATAGGTGTTGAATTTATGAGACAATATATAGTTGTATAGAATCCTAATCTAATATATTGATCAGTAATTCCAAGTAGCTAGCTAGAGAGAATCTGCAGGGAATTTCATGCCGATCGAGCTAATTATCTAGGACATGGGGACCCTATTCCCGTGGTTACAAAGATTATAAGACGATAATTGAAGGAGAACAATAATCATCAGAAGTGATGAGAATTTGACAAACATATATATATAAATATATATATTTATATTTATATATATATCATGATTAATTCATGGTTCACTTTGATCAGATCGTGATTTGAGTAGAAAAAAGATGTACATGATCACATGATTCAGTGGTTCTAGTAGTATAGACTGCTCTAAATGATCATGAAGCATAAATGCATCACATGTGTGATTTGCTTTAGCTATATATTATATTATTTTATATATGTTAATTATTATCGATCATACGTGTATTTTATTTTTAATTATCATCATAATCGTATCCCTTTAAAAAAGGCCCAACATTGAACATTCTCAAAATATCCAAAACCACACCGCATGAATCTTTGGCATTTTTAGTCAGCTACAGTGTACGCGCTGTCCTACTTTGCTTTCATAATACATTAATTTTTTCCATTTTTTTTCTATATTTAACTTATGATGTTGATATATAGGCGTATTTTTAATTTTTTAATCTAAATATATTGGTGTAATATATTTATTGGTTGGGAGCTGAAATATAAACAAAACGATTGGACCGCTACCAAATCGTTTACTACTATATGTCTCACTCGATCGTCATGCATGTACCCTGCAACTTCATGTGGCTTTTAATGCTAGCTGCATGGGATAAAAGAAAATGACATCCTTCTCCATCGATCATCTGTGCATATTGTCAATAATATCATTTTTCTTCTGCTGTCTATTAACTTTCGCATATGATTATCATAATTTTGTCGAAAGTATTAGACGATATTATATATATTGTCTCAAAATTCATCCTACAATTAATTAGCTGGCCAAGAATACAGCTAAGAATGGCGTGGCAATACGATGCATTTATTCCACGTCTTGTGTATATTTCATGCAGTAGTTTTCGGCCAACAAAAAACCCAACTTACGACCATTAGTACTACTACTTGACAAATGTAACGAGATTTTGACTTTTAAGGCTGCGTTTGAGATTATCTCATATGATCTGACTTGATCTGTACATGTAAATAGTAGTGTTTTATAAATTTTATTGAGATATATTTGAATATAAATAGGTTTAGATATGTGTTTGAATGTATGAAATAGGTTGATATAATGGGTTTAACTTTTTTATGAGAAGTTGAAAAAATAGTAAGTCTCATCAATAATTAGTTTAAGATGAACTAAAATCATTTTAACAACCAAACATAACCTTAACATGTCTATAAAAGTTGTTCTAATTGAAGAGTGGAGGAGGGGTCATTTTGCATAGTTTCTTCGGAAGTCGGCGAAGCAATTATATATGGATAATGATAGGATTACTACCTTCCTACTACTCTTTATGTATTTGATTTTTTAATTTAATTTTTTAATTTTACTTAATGGTTAAGGAAATGATTATTAATAAAATTATATATATTTTTTAATTTTTTCTTAATGATTAAATATGTTAAAAAAATACTTAAAATAAAATGATAAAAAAATAAAAGACTTCAAATATTATAAATAATAAATAAGTTGTAAGAGGATAGTCGCTACCTATTATATATTTGTAACCTGCAATTGTTGGGCCATCCAGTTGATGCGATCGTATACGTACCCTTCTCCCAAAGGCCCAATATTCTCAAGAATATCTACCCGACACTTAAAATTGGGCTGGTATGGTAGGCCTAATTCTAGTCATGAATTCACACTTTATTGTGGACGCAACCCAAACCATCCCAAGTCCATATTGGCCCCATATTTTTAGTATACAGAAAGGTTTAACATGTAGTTCAACCACATGGAGGGAAAAAAAAAATCCCCGTAGACATATAGCATATAATATATTAGTGTTACACTTAAAAAGCATTATAATCTAATGTATCACATTAAGTTATTAAAGTTTATAAATTTACTTTGACAAGGCTAAAACATTTCTCATAACCAAATACTATTTATTATTTTATGGTTTTTGCCATAATTCTTTAGAAAGTCTCTTTTTGCTGGTTAAAACAAGTTCAAATTTGGAAATTCTGGTGTTTCTTGTTTTCATTTTGAGCAGAATCTTCTCCTGTAGTGGTATTGTTCCAACCCAGTAGATCTTTTCAGATGAATTTTACTTCTTTCTTTTTTTTTTTCTAATTTTTATCATGAATATATATGAATCATGATGGAGGCCTAGAAGGGATTGAGATGTCGTGATGATTTTGACTAATATCTCATGCGGATTGGTCGGTGTTTGGCGGGTCAGGTCCTCGTCCTCTTGATCTTGATCTTGAACAAAAAATTTGACGCGGATTGCTGGCGTCATCTGTCACCATCTGGCACTAACAGCGGCAAAGGGAAGAAGATACTCATGATAATTGGAGGTCGACGGAAGGTAAAAGACCACACGTATGATGACTCATATATAAAGAAACCTCCAGCTTTACTAATTTCTTCCTCCGTGTGTTACTGGCTTAATTTCTTCTAGATAATGACCGTATGACACTGACCTGTGATTCCTGGCCTCCACGCGGTTTATGAGGGAAAAATATTCTATTAGACTATTATTATTATTATATTCTTCCTCATCGGTTGGTTTAAGAAATCCACGGAAGTTCCTTCCAACTTTGAATTTAGTGCGCAAAAAATGAGAAAAAAAACAAAAATAGGGTGTCTTGAAGACATGAATTCATATAACAGTACGGTTTGAGAGACATGACGTACCACGAAAGTGTCGTTGGGATCGAGGTCCCGGTTAGCTGGAATGTTGTACTGAAATTCACATTGGGAATTCAGCTGGCCATGGCTCCAAAGTCAGTTCTTGTCGACCACGGCGTTAAAAAAATTAGAAAAATAATATTTATAGAAGTGAAGTGTGTAATTATCATGTAATTTAATTATAAAAATAAATAAATATAATTTTTATATAAAAAAATTATTTTTTTAATAATAAACTTTATATTTTTAAAAAAATTAAACGAGATTTATACATTGCATATATATATATATATAACTGAAAAATAAAACACAAAAAGGTCATGAAGTCCTCTAGCTTTTTTTCTTTTTAATTTGCGCGTTGATTTTTATTGGATAGCAATGCAATGATGAAGGATGCATGCATTGTATGGGACTGTGACAATGACCCAAGTATTACATGATAAAAATGAATGCATGGTTTGTGCCGATAAATGATCAATTTAGGAATATTAATTTACTTTGTTATACTTGGAACTCCATCTTTTAAAATTGTCAAAAATATGAACCTGGGAACAAAGTCATATATATACCTACCTTAAACATGAGACGTCTAAACAATAAAATAGTACTACCTTAAATTAATATACGTACGATGGATCCGTTACGTACGTAGGTTTCTTAATGAGTAAGATCAACATTAAAGATTTTAAGTGAGAAAGTCACATTACTTCAAAAAAACATTTAAAAAAAAATACATATACACACAAAAATATCACATATATAAATCATGTACACGTGGGCTTACGTTCCCATTTGTGTACAACTCATACAAGCTAGAGGATTATCAGGTATTTTTAAATATTCTCAAACATTTAATTCACAAATATAATTTATTTTTTAATTTTAAATATTAAATATTTTCATCAAATCATTACAATTTTTAAAATATTTATAAACTATTTCATTATTATTTATAGATATTTTGAGATATTCTTAATATCTAAGCAAGACTGCTGATCTTTTATCCAAACGCATTTTGAGATATTTTGAGATAATATTCTAACTAATATCTAAACGATGATCTTTTCTTTGATAGTCTCCGCATGCATTCATATATTTCATCCTACACGCATGCATGCACGTACATGCATGATCGTTTATCGTTTGTCGTTTAATTTTCTTCGTCTTTGAATTGCCCGCCCCAGTAAAAAAGTTAATTATAAATTTGGTTCTTTAAACAAAGAATAATATTGCTAGCAGGCCAGCATTAATTATTACACGTTCATTATCTCCGCCCGCGTGCACTAGTACTACTGATCAAACATCAAAAAGCAATTTATCAAATTTAATAATTATACTATTGCATCATGATTTGTCATGATCCATTTTCTTCCCGATATGTGCTGCGCAATTAACAAATTAATAGTTCAATATTGCGAATGATTCGAGATTTCTCGATGAAAACAAGGGGTTTGTCCCTTTTTCTAATCACTCTTTTCCCCTGATGATCTTTTACTTGAAATTACTTCAATATTTCGTAGGTGGAGCTCATATGCCTTTTTATTGCATGGGATATAATGCTTTTCAAAGGTTCTTGTCCATTATATATGGCATGTTTTAGTGCTAAAGCTAACCGGCCAATTGATGTCTTGAATAAAATAAATACTTTACAATTAAGAAGGAAACAAGGAGGAAAAAAAGGCCAATATGATAGAATATTAGTGGTATTGTTAGCTCTAGAACCCTTTCATTAGATTTAAAGAGCTCCTAGCTAGACACCAATATTATAAGAGTGTCGGACCTGAATCGATGAACAAGCAGTTTCAACTGATTTTTTGTTTTTTGTTTTGTTTTTGGTAGTTACAAAGAGAATGGCGAAATTGTGAGTTTAACCTCTATAGAAATGTTTTAATTTCTTTGTAAAAAATTATAAAAAAAAAAAAAAAAAAAGACGAAAATGTTGTGGATCATATCATCACGTACGACGGTGATCTACATAATTAAGATAAAAGGACATCACGTACCATGGAAATGATAAGTATCATAATTCCCGGCAAATTCATATAAAAAAGACTGGAGTTCGGAATCTGTGGAGCTTTTTTTAAACTGGAGCTTCTTTTAAACTATATAGATCATGGGCTGTTTCTTCCATTTAATTGAAATTCAGAACAAATAGATCATAATAGATATGCCTCATCTTAGAGCTAGTTATGCAGTACTGCATCTATTTTTTGTGCTTTGCACAAAGGCGAGGTTTGCATGAGATATGTGACACTCCTAATTACTGTCATCCTTCTATCATGTTTGAGTTGGAAGGCAATTCATTCGAACCCTGAAATCAAAGATTAATGACCAAACCCCGTCTTACTAGTTTGTCTAATTAAGACGAGTCGTTGATCCGTAAGTTGCCCCCTAACACGTACGGGTGCTGGTGAAGATCAGAGAGGGTTGGAACTTGGACCGAAAAGGTTTCAAACCCGTGTGTATATATATATTGAAAAAAAAAAAAAAATCTACTTATCATTCCTAATTACCTCACACATTAACGGTGATTTATCATTTTTACAACGTTAAATACTATTTATAAAAAGAAAGAAAGAATATTGCCTGCGGGGTGTAGCCGTGGGTTCAACCCTAAATATGTTCCCCTTAATCACAATTTATATATAGTCGTGTTGACACTTGATTATAATGATGATATATATATACTATAATATGGGACACATCATATATATATATAAGAGATTTGTCTAATAAACTCTATACACTCGAATCATAACATATTAAAAAAGCGTACGTGCAGGTGTGTATCTAATTGGACGGATGTGATATTTTAATGTAGTTTCGAATCCTGCATTGGTATTTCATCAACTCCGTGCTTTCTGAGGTGGAGGTTCAATTTAAAAGTACCGTTCTTAAAATATTAATTTTTTGAGGATTACACTTTTTGTCCCTAAATTAATTAATATGAGCATAAGTAGTAGTACTAGTACTGGCCTCCTCAAACTTGTGATCAAAGTTCTAGTTTGAACTTTGTTCCCTCCATCTACAGTACCAGTTATTAGAATGGATGGGAAACATATAAATGATCCAATTACCTTTACAACAACAACAACAACAATAATAATAATAAACTCTTGATCACCATATAAACAAGCCACTTGTAATAAACGAAGTGAAAAAATTATGTACATTGTCATGCATGGTTTCTTTGTTGAAGTGTATATATTGTTAGATTAATAACGATTCTATAATGCGGAATAAATACTGAAAAACAAAATCGAAATGCTAAATGACAAGGAAACAGTACCTCCAGCCATTGATGTTCCTCACGGTTTTGCTGCACTTTCTCACTAATGTTTGGCACTTCCAAACTCTACTCACTCTATTTAGATGGTGTAAGATTGAAGGGGATTGAGTGATCGAGTCTGGGGACCAAACTGTAGTATTTATAACCAAAACTTTCATCAAGTTTCGGTGGCTACGTGTCCCACGTACTCAGTTTATCATGGGGCACGTTTCCAACATTTTGGAAACGTGATGAATATCAGAGTGGACCACTTCAAGAGCTCCTAAAATAAAGGAGAGCTGAAGACTCGTTCATTACGAACGGCCTCCGTGAGAAACGGTCTACATTCTCCCACTTGGTCCACACTTATATATTCTAATGTCTCATCTTAAGCCCATCAATAATTTGTATTTAAGTAATAAATACATGAATCATGGCGATAAGTCCTCTAATGATGAGTATTACCTTCCATGTATTACTGTGTATTTATTTCTTAAATATTATAATTTATGTGGCAACAATTTCTTAATGAATAAACCCTATATTTATTCTTGGTCCAACACAGATGAATTTTTTCAAAATTAAATTAAGGTGCACATAAATATGAGAAAAACATCAAAATAATTAAGAATTTCATTAAAATAACATTGTCAATACAATGAAAAATCACATAATAGAACCAAGTCTCATATTCACTACATGATCCTTGAATTTCAACGGTGGTATGCCCTTAGTCAAAGGATCAGCGATCATTAGCTCAGTGCTTACGTGCTCAATGACCACTTTCTTTTCTTTAACACGTTCCCTTATGGCTAAATATTTAATGTCGATGTGTTTACTTCAACTTCCACTTTTGTTGTTCTTAGCCATAAATACAGCAGCTGAATTGCCGCAATATATTCTCAATGGCCTAGAGATAGAATCCATAATTCTAAACCCAGAAATAAAACTCTTAAGTCATACACCATGTGAAGTAGCCTCAAAACAAGAGACGAACTCTGCTTCCATAGTGGAAATGGCAGTCAAGGTCTGCTTGGCACTCCTCCATGATACAGCTCCACCGGTCATCAAAAAAATGTATCCTGATGTTGATTTGCGTGAATCAATACAGCCAGCAAAGTCAGAATCTGAGTAGCCAATTACTTCCAGATTGTCCGTTCGTCTATACATAAGCATGTAGTCTTTGGTTCCTTGAAAGTACCTCATTACTTTCTTTGCAGCTCTCCAGTGGTCTAAACCTGGATCACTCTGATATCGTCCCAATATTCCTACAGCAAATGCAATGTCAGGTCTTGTGCAGACTTGAGCATACATTAGGCTTCTGACAGCAGAAGCATATGGAATGTTTTTCATTTGTTCCCTTTCAAGGTCGTTCTTCGGGCATTGGTTCAAATTAAACCTGTCACCCTTCACAATGGGAGCTACACTTGGTGAACAATCTTTCATCTGAAATCTCTCTAAAACTTTATTAATATAGGTTTCCTGAGACAGACCCAAGATACCTCGAAATCTGTCTCTATAGATCTTAATGCCAATGACATAAGATGCCTCACCCATATCCTTCATATCAAAATTTTTAGAGAAGAATTGTTTCACCTCATGCAGTAAACCCTTATCATTGGTTGCTAGCAAAATGCCATCCACATATAAAACAAGAAAACATATTTTACTCCCACTGACCTTCTGGTATATACATTGATCCATAATATTTTCTACAAAACCGAATGAAGAAATTACATTATGAAATTTTAAATATCTTGGCGGAATGCTTGTTTTAAACCGTATATAGATTTCTTGAGCTTGCAAACCAATTGCTCACCATCACTAGAGAGGAATCCTTCAGGCTGTTTCATAAAAACCTCCTCCTCTAGATCTCTATTGAGAAATGTCATTTTCACATTCATTTGTTGCAACTCTAAGTCAAAATGGGCTACTAATGCCAAAATAATGCGCAATGAATCTTTTTTAGATACAGGAGAGAAAGTCTTCGTGTAATCAATTCCTTCTTTCTGAGTGAATCTCTTAGCAACGAGGCTTGCCTTGTATCTCTCAATGTTGCCCAATGAGTCTTTCTTTGTCTTAAAGACCCATTTACATCCAATGATTTTTACACCATTAGGCAACTCAACAAGATCCCAGATTTCGTTACTCTTCATAGAATTCATCTCTTCTTTCATGGCATTGTACCATAATTCTGATTCTTTGCAACTCATGACTTGTGAAAAAGATTCGGGATCATTTTCGGCTCCAATGTTGTAGTCAGATTCTTGCAGATACACAACATAATCATTAGGAATTGCTGATCTCCTTGGTCTAATAGATCTTCTTAATGTTGTACCATTATATTCCTGAGAAGTATGTGGTTCAACTCGTTGTTCAAAAGTTCTTGGCAACTCTTGAACTACCTGATCTACTAGAATGTCGTCAGCAGCTTGTGGAACTTCAAAGATTGGTTGTTCAACACCAATTTGTACTTGAGGGGTGCTATAAACAATAACCATTCTATCACTTGAGGTGGAATGTTGAGATTCTGAATGATCATTCTCAGAAACTATGTTCCTGGTTTGATCACTCCCACTGATCAAGTCATTCTCAAGAAACTTTGCATTTCTTGATTCCACAATCCTAGTACTGTGAGATGGACAATAAAATCTGTAATCTTTAGACCTTTCAACATATCCAATGAAATGCCCACAAATGGTCCTTGGGTCCAGTTTCTTCTCTTTTGGATTATAAATTCTTACTTCAGATGGGCATCCCCAAACGCGCATATGTCGCAAACTCGGTTTCCAACCTTTCCATAATTCAAATGGCGTTTTAGGAACAGTCTTGGTTGGAACTCGGTTTAATATATACACTGTCGTCTTAAGTGCTTCAGCCCACAAGGATTTAGGAAGATTGGAGCTGCTAAGCATACTCCGCACCATGTCCAATAATGTTCGGTTTCTTCTTTCTGCTATACCATTCTGGTCCGGTGAACTAGGCATGGTATATTGGGCAACAATCTCATGCTCTTGAAGAAACCTTGCAAATGGCCCAGGTGCTTGGCCATCCTCTGTGTACCATAATATTCTCCACTTCTATCTGATCTCACGATCTTAATTTGCTTACCACATTGTTTCTCTACTTCAGCCTTAAATATTTTAAAGGCATCTAATTCTTCGTTCTTATTATAATGCATATAGATATACATATATCGTGAGTAATCATCTATAAAAGAGAAAAAGTATTTCTGACCATGTGAGTCCATGTCTGGATTACATATATCAGTATGTATGATTTCTAATATGTCCGAACTCCTTTTGGCACCTTTCTTTGATTTGTTGGTCTGCTTTCCCTTTATGCAGTCCACACAAGTCTCAAAATTAGTAAAATCCAGAGTATTAAGTACCCCTTCATTTACTAATCTTTTAATTCTTTCTATGGAGATATGACCTAATCTCCGGTGCCATAATTTAGAGGAATCCTCATTAATAACACATCTTTTAATGCCAGTGTGAACATGCATTGAATCATAAGTGGTATTGTTTTGTAAATTAATGTAGTAAAGACCATCAGATAAAGTACCATTCCCAACACAATCAGATTTATAAAATAAACTGAATGATGAATCTGAAAAATTAAAAAAATATTCAAAAGGTACAAGTCTTGAAACTGAAATCAAGTTTCTTGAAAAACTTGAAACATAAAAGGTCTTTTCTAACTTTAAAACAAAACCACTAGATAAAACTAAATAGCAAGTTCCAATAGCTTCCACATGTGAGCCTATCTTGTTTCCTGATAAGATGTTTTGCTCACTTCCCACCGGCTTCCTTAGGTTTTGCAAACCCTGCAAAGAATTCGAAATGTGGATTGTTAATCCAGAATCAATCCATCATGTGTTAATATTGACATTAACCATATTATATTCATAACAAACAAATGAGGTTGGTTTACCTTTGTCTGCAAGCCATTTCTGAAATTTGGCACATTCCTTCTTCATGTGTCCCTTCTTTTTACAGAAGAAACACTTGGAATCTTTCTTTATACTAGCTTGGGGAGGTATTTTACCTTTCCATTTCTTATTGGCTTGAGATTTACCATTTCCATGCGTTGCCAGCATTGCACTTTCACCCTGTTCCATCATCAGTCTCCCTTCCTCTTGAACACACATGGTCATGAGTTCATTAATTGATTATTTATCCTTATGTGTGTTATATGAAATTTTGAAGGGTCCGTATTGATGCGGAAGGGTTTTCAGGATGTATTGCACCAGGAAGGACTCTGACATTTCAACCTCCAGTTTCTTCAATTGAGCCACAATATCTGCATGATGTGCTCGCGCACACCTTTCATACTGGTGAGCCTTAGGGATGAGAACTTCATGATTAGGGTACTTGCTAGTGCCTTATCTGAAGTGACGAATTGATCATCAATGGCCTTTAGCAAGTCTCGGACCTTTTCATGCTGATCGACAGAACCACGAATACCAGCAGAAATTCTAGTCTTAATGAACATCATGCTAAGGCGATTAGATCGCTCCTATTGCTCATAAAGCGAGATGGCCGCTGCAGTGCTGGTATCAGTGAGTGCTGGTAGTTCGTCTTTCCTAATAGCATAATCTATATCCATCCACCCTAAATGAAGAAGAATTCTCTCCTTCCAGACCTTATAGTTATCTCCCTTAAGTTCAGGGATATCATAACGAATATCAGAGAAATTTATAGGTTGTACGACTGCATAAAATTATAGATGACATGCTTACGTTAAAACTGAGGCCTAAATAAAATTTCATGCTTTACCAATGTAAATCATGCTTAAAAGTTGAATCTAATGACATAAAAAATGTCTGTGGGCTAAATTTTTAATTCAAGTAGATTCAATTATTCTTTATGATAGAATTTTATCAAATTATTTACTTAATTCATAATTCTAAAGGGTATGTTATGATTGTAATTTGATATATATTCTATCTTAGATTAAACTTTATGATAAAACTATCAAATTATTTACTAAATTCATAATTCATGTGGGTAAGTTATGAATAACTTGATATTTTACCCTAATTAATAATATAAATATAATAAAAAATTCCTGTGGGATAAAATTTATTATATTAGGTATAATTAATTACAATTAATGTCTAATATTCTTTATGTGATCCTAATCAATCATAATATATAATTTTATTTAATTAAAGATGCTGTGGCTATTCTCTAATTAATTAAAATTATATGGATCACTAGACATTAAATCACATAAAGTCTAGCTTAATATGAGAATAATTACGAATTACATAATTTTAACTAATACTAACATGTTATTATTATGCACAGAATATTCTCATAATTTAAGCATAAATATTGCATAAAATTAAACTATAATATTATGCATAGCATTTAATTTCATGCTTTTAACAATATATATACTCATCCAAAATTGCATGTATTCATATAGAGCAAAAAATAATCAATTCATGCAAACTAAATATGAGCACAATAAATAGATTTCACAACAATTATCCAAATTGCATATAATTAAATCAAATAAATAAATAAATAAAAATTATATGCATAAATAATATAGCACAACAATTATAAGCACAAAGGGTGTGGGCCCAAAAACTCACTTTTCAGACCATCTAAAAAAGTTGTTGTTTGTCTCTGTTTTTTTTTTTTTTTAAACTAACCCAAATAAACTACATGTAGTTTTTCATATATATAGCAAAACTACATGTCGTTTTACTCAACCAAATGATTCGTCCCTACTAAACTACATGTAGTTTTTCTTATATAGACAAACTACATGTCGTTTTACTCAAACTCAATAAACCAAGTCATATAAACGACCTGTCGTTTTTTCCAAAATGAAAACGACGTGTCGTTTACTCTACTGGGAACGAATTCTGGTCCAACTAAACGACATGTCGTTTTCATTAAAACTAAAAACTACGTGTCGTTTAGCTCCATGCTGAATAAGGGCCTCCCACTAAACGACATGTCGTTTTCATCAAAACTGAAAACTACATTTCGTTTTGGCCGAAACTGGATAAGTCCACCGACTAAACGATATGTCGTTTTCACCAAAACTGAAAACTACATATCGTTTTGGTCGTCTTCTACCTCCAGACTGAGTTGCAGGTCACGATTTCAGGGGCATTTTTTACGTCAAAAATCATGTTTTTGATCACATAAAGCTTATAAAAACTATTTCCACATGATTTATAATCTTTTTTCGAATAAAAAACGTCCAAAAAACAAAACTTAATTTTTTAAAAAAAACTTTCGGCCAAAACAGAGATGAACAGAGCAACTCAATAAACACCAAGGCAGAGATAAAACGGGGCTCTGATACCAACTGTTAGATTAATAACGATTCTATAATGCGGAATAAATACTGAAAAACAGAATCGAAATGCTAAATGACAAGGAAACAGTACCTCCAGCCATTGATGTTCCTCACGGTTTTGCTGCATTTTCTCACTAATGTTTGGCACTTCCAAACTCTACTCACTCTATTTAGATGGTGTAAGACTGAAGGGGATTGAGTGATCGAGTCTGGGGACCAAACTGTAGTATCTATAGCCAAAACTTCCATCAAGTTTCGATGGCTACGTGTCCCACATGTTCAGTTTATCACGGGGCACGTTTCCAACGTTTTGGAAACGTAATGAATATCATAGTGGACCACTTCAAGAGCTCCTAAAATAAATGAGAGCTGAAGACTCGTTCATTACGAACGGCCTCTGTGAGAAACGGTCTACATATATATATATATATATAGGGGTGATACCCGCCCCCTACGGGGCGGGGTCACCCCTCCCCCGCCCCCCGCCCCCGCATATGCGGGGGGTGGGGAATTTCCCCCGTACCCCACCCCCGCATGGGCGGGGGCGGGGTACCCCGTCCGGTGGCCGGGGTGCGGGGGTGGGCCTCCATCCGCCCGCACCCCCCACTATTGGGCCTTTGGCCCAGAATATTTTTCTGGGCCCTAAATGACCCAGAATATTTTTCTGGGCCTTAAATGGCCCAGAATTTGTTTTTGGGCTACTTTGGGCCCAAAATCTATTTTTGGGCCATTTTGGGTCTAGAATTTAATTTATATATTTTAAAACTGAAAAAAAAATATATAATATATATAGATTATAGTATTATACTAAGTTTCAACTATTAACTAATTAAATAATAATCATCAGTAATCATTACTAAGGCACTAAGCTAAAATAAGTAGTTTACAATTATACAAAATACAAATTAAGAGAACTAATAAACTATTACAAACTCCTCTAAAAAAAATAAATATTACAAATTGTACAATTAACTATTGTAGCAACATTACAATTAATTGTAAATTGACAAAATAATAACTTCTCAATTTGATTTTGGGGTGGAATCGTGGCGGTGAGTTCACTGAATGGTGAGTTGTGTCGACTGCTATGAGACTGCAAATGAAGATCATAAAAGTAAATAAGTTCTAAAACTTGAAATATTAATAAGTTAAAAATAAAACAGATGAGAATTATAAAGTTATAAAGATGAAACAAAATTTTAAATGCAAAAAATAATTAAGAGAGAAATTGTGCAAACCATGGCAATGGTAGGTCTAATACAAAGTCATACTGCATCAGAGGTAGCTGTAGACGTCTCATGTATCACTATAACAATTAAATTTGAAATCAAACTAATGAATACCAATTAAATGAAAATAAATAAATTAAAATAAGAAATTAAAAAATAAACTTAAAATAAATACCAGATCCAGGCTGATCATCACCCTCCTCCTCGACGTCGGCCTCCTCATACTCAAGAACATCCGGAACATGAATTGGAGTTCCCTTGATCCAATTCTGCGTGCAAATCAAAGCCTCCACAGTGGTAGGAGCTAATGAACTCCGAAATGAATCTAATACACGCCCTCCGGTGCTAAAAGCCGACTCTGAGGCTACGGTGCTAACAGGGATAGCCAAAAGTGTGCGGGCTATCTCTCCAAGGATGGGATACTTCACGGCATTCACCTTCCACTAACTTAATATATCGAAGTCTCGTGAAAATGGTAGAAGCTCTGCTGATAAGTATCTATCTATCTCTGACTGAGCCTCTACAGAACTCCGAAGGAAGGGGGTCTGCTCATACCTCTCACCCCACTCCAATCTACGTCTTTTCCCAACCTCGACTTCTGGAATCCCTGACGCTGATGGGGTAGGTGTAGGTGCCGCAATATTACCACCCCGCAGGGTGGTAAACTCATCAAATAATCTACCAAGGGTTTCCCGAACCCTTGCTGCAATAAGCTCCGCCCATACTTGCCCGTACGCAAGGCCCAATCCAAATATCATGCCATCCAACTTATACCTCGGGTCAAAGACGACAGCTACATATAACAAAATATTAGCTCTAGTTAAATCTCCCCAATACTTGTCGTACTTTGTCCTTATAATCAAAGCCATCTCCCGGAGCCTAATATGACCACCCGCGACCATGTCATCTAATTCTTCTTTTACCCTACATATTTGCTGACATACAACATTGGATGTAGGGTACAAAGTGGCAGATAGTCTCGTGGTGACATCGTAAAAGAGCCTCAAAAACTCTACAAAAACAGCTACAATTTCCCAATCATCCTCTACTGGTTTTCCCAATCCCCCGTGATCATCAAAATACTTTACATATTGGATGTCTTCGTCACCCAATAATGCAAATGCCAGCTTATACTCTTGGGCCGCCTCCAACATCAAAAATGTTGAATTCCATCGTGTAGGCATATCAGTACAAAGGCCCTTCTTAGATGTTAGGCCAGCAGATCTCGCAGCAACCATAAATTTCTCCAACCTCGAAGGAGAAGATCTCACCCATCTCACAGCAATCCTAACCCGAGCAATCGAGTCATGAAGATCTCTCAAACCATCAGTGACAATCAAATTCAGAATATGTGCCGCACATCTCACATGCAGACACTCACCACCCATAAGTGTCTTATTTGCCTCTCTAAGATAGGTCTTCAGATGTCCCAATGCAACATCATTAGACGAGGCATTATCGACTGTGACTGTAACAACCCGGGTCAACCCCCACTCCTTTATTGCGGCCTCCAAGGCCTTTCCAATTGTCTCACCCTTATGATCGGTGATTTTACAAAATTTTATAATTTTCTTTTGTAATGTCCAATGACAATCAACAAAATGCACAGTCAAAGACATATAATTAAAATTTTGAACTGATGTCCATGTGTCAGTGGTGAGACAAACAAATTGATCCGCCAATTGACCCCTCAACTTCTCTTTTTCAATGTAAAAATATTTTTTTACATCCTTTGCCACCGTGTGGCGAGAAGGAATATTAAACCTTGGTTCCAAGTAGCGAGAATACGCTTGGAACCATTTCCCATCAACAACTTGAAAAGGTAGCTCGTCCATAATGACCATACGAGCTAGATGTCGTCTACACTCATCGGGATCATACTTAGTATACCCCCTTAAAGTTGCACCCCCACTAGTCCCATCAGCCATTTTTTGAAGTCCAATATCTAGCCTAGATTGGCTTTTTTCTTGTAGTGATCTTAATATTGGACTTTTTTTGCATTGCTCTTCTAAGTGCACCTTTAATTGTGAGGTGCCATGTTTCCTATAGTGACACCCATAAATTTTCCCACAATGGTTACACTTGGCTTGGGGGTTACTTGGGTCACCACCCTCTAGTTTGGTGAAATGACTCCAAACTATTGAAGCAGGTTTCTTGCTGGGCTTAGGGGCGGGGCAAGGTACCGTAGGGGTAGAGGTATGGGTAGGGGTATGAGTAGGAGGTGTAGCAGTAGGGGTAGGGGTGCCCTCGGCCTGGAAAGGAGAGCTCGCACTAGAATCTGCTGGCATATCCATGAACTAAAGCAAACAATAAATCTGAATTAATAGAAAACATAGCAACCAAACATCAAACAATTTTTTTTTTAAACCAACAAACATTCAGCAATTAACAGTGCAAGCCAACTAATCTTTGAAACCCCTAAATTAATTTAGGGGTTTCAAAGATTAATTTTTGGACAATTATAACCAATAAGAAGATTAATTTTTGGACAATTTAATGAAAAAAAATGTTTAGAACTCAAAAAAATCTTATAAAAATAAACTTACAAATAGCATTAGACTGTTTCCATAATTATTTTGTGTGTAATTATAATTTTTTATCTATTACACACAACATTATGTTAAAATCATTATTAAGCTAAACTAATCACATAATAATACTTGGTCATTGGACATAGTCTATTTTAAAAAATAAATGACGGATTCTATCATTAAATGATAAGATTCAATATTTTTTATAAAGATTGCACGAAAGTTATATGCCCTTGAATTATATTTTAAAAAATAAATTATTCACAAAAGAAAATAGAAAGAAAAATAATTTGTGCAAGCTTACGACGTGTAATCTTCGTATAGTCTATTTGAAAAAAAAATTTAATAACTACAAAAAAATAAAATTTAGGGGTTTAGATTGAAACCCCTAAATTAATTTAGGGGTCCAATCCGAAATCCTAAATTAATTTAGGAGTTTCAAAGATTGAAACCAATTTAGGGGTTTTAAAGATTGAAACCCCTAAATTAATTTAGGGTTTCGAAATTACAACAAGATTGAAACATATTAATTTAGGGTTTCAAACATTACATATTGCAAACAAAAAAATAACTCAAAAACACACGGAAGGGACATTCACAAATCAAAACTGGACAGATTCATCAACGATCAACCAACGAAAATTCAAACCACATGTACAATCAAGTCTCCACAGCACACAATTCACAAAATCCCATCCTCCATCTCCGGTTAAACCCATCCTTCCTCCAATCTCCATTCCATAACATAAATCACAAAAAAAAAAATTGGGATTAAATTTAGGGTTTCTTACCTTCGGTGACAGAGATGAAGAACGAGTCACTGGTTACGGTCAGTGATGGCGACGGCGACAGTGACAGCACACAGGGATGACAGCGACCGATTCACAGAGAGAGAGACCGAGAGGCGAGAGTCGAGAGAGAGATAGGGGATTCTGGAAAGTGGAAGGCTGGAAGCTCGGGAGGGAAGAAGGGGTTCAGGGGGGGTTGGGGTAATTAATCCCAAGCATGAAACGGCGTCGTTTCATGCCTGGGAGGGTAAAAAAAAATTAAACCCAGGCATGAAACGGCGCCGTTTCATGCCTGGGAGGGTAAAAAAAAATTAAACCCAAGCATGAAACGGCGCCGTTTCATGCCTGGGTTATTTTTTTTTTTTAAAATATATGTAATAATTATATAATTATATTATATATTTATAATATATATATATATAAGAACCCGGGGCGGGGCGGGGGAAACCCCTATCCCGCCCCCGTCCCCGGGTTGGGTGGTAGATGCAGGCGGGTGACCCCGCCCCCCGCATCTGCCGGACAGGTTGCTCCGCCCCGCCACACGTCGGGTATATATATATATATATATATATCAGGTGGAGGGAGGAGGGTTTTCATAATATACCCTACGTCGAGTTTTTTCTTTCTTTCTTTTTTAATGCAACACAATGGTGATCATTTATGTGCTTAATTTCCATCTAAATCAAGAGCTAATTTGGATGGAGGGGGACAACGTCCTGATCAGTGTGAAATTAAGTCCGAGTTAAAGGTGAATGACATGTTTGAAAATGAGGTCGATTTTAGAGGCAACTCATAATTTTTTATGGAGTTCAGAATATTTAGATGGATCCACAAGCTAATTGGTGACAATATTATCCCTTAAGTTGTTGATTGCCAAATACTATATATATATTTAATATCGATACAAAATCTGAAATTCTGAGATCATTTATGTGGGTCTTATCATCTTCCATCCAATATTGCTATATAATATGGACTTTATAAGAGAAGTCACCGCTCTACACATTCAAAACTCAAACGATAGAGCTAGCGTAGCCATATTTGAGAAGAGAGTGGGAATTTGGAAACTCTCCTAGTTTTTCTCAGCATTGGTAGGGAAAATTCGTTCCCTTTCTTGCTTGGACGATGGTTTGGTTAAAAAACAGTGAAAGTTGGTCCATACTCCATTACGTTTTCTTGGGTTCAGAAATTGCCAAGGAGAACTTCGGGACTAAGTTTCTATCTTTAATGGTTTTCCTACTTCCTATTTTTTGTTTTTGTTTTTGAAATTTTTTAGAGCTTTATTACTTTTTTGATCTATGATTAAAACAAATAAATAAATAAATCCTGAACTTCGCCAACCAGGATAACTTTGGTTATAAAAAGTTCTTTTAGAAAGGAAACCTTTTAAGTATACTGGATTTTTTTTTAATTGTTAATTTCTGAAAGTGATCCCACATGTTTCATGTTAGTTAAGAAGGTCTATTTTTCATATCAGACCCGTTTAGTTACACAGTTTAGATGGAATATTTTATTAAAAATTAAATAAAATATTGTTATAATATAACTTTTTAATATTATTTTTATTTTTAGATTTGAAAAAGTTAAATTATTTATTATATTTTATGTAAAAATTTAAAAAATTGTAACAATTATATAAGATGAGATATTTTAATTTTGTGTAACCAAATGAGCACTTGGCTTCGTTTGTTTTTATAACTTCTCTCAACTCAACTCAAGTCATTTTATTTAAAATTATTTAATTTTTTTAATTTTTATATTTTTATAAAAATAAAATAAATAATTTAATTTTTTTAATTTTTAAAATAAAAATAATATAAAAATATATATTTTAAAAATATTTTATTTAATTTTAACGTTAACCCCAACTAATACCATCTAAAAATAGAACGAGACCTTGTTATCTCTTCCCTCTTTACGAGTTTTTTTCTCTCGCTGTTAATGTACTTTAACAGATATTTATAATTCTCACCGCAATATTCATGCGAATCGATAATTTGACACCGGCTACAGCTACGCTCTGTAGGTTGGCGTTGGCCTTTGTTTTCCCATTCTACAAGTACAAACATTGATAATTGAAATTTCCCACGACTAATAAATACACGCCGACCTGAACTTCAACTTTCCATCCCCCAAAAAAGAAAAAAGAAAGAATTTAAGACGTGAACTTTCAATTAAGCTCTCTCTCCCCCTCTCTCTCTCTCTCTCTCTCTCCAACGGATGAATCGTCTGAATGTCTATCACATAACGGTCCTCAGAAACGCAAGGCTCTAAGCAACCAAAAGATTAGTTCAATCGTAGTCGCTGACATGTTCTTTTCTCCCCTCGATTTCGCTTTCCATCCCCTATGATTCTCTCTAATTAGGTCAGACCTCAATTTCCCTTTCGAGTCGGATATCCATGCAAAACTGAAAAACTGAGATAATATCGGCGGTTTTCGCAGGTAACAGGTCCTTTTTCCGCGTGTAATTTTCAAAGGAGGAATCAGAGTTTGCATGACCTCCTGCTTTCTGCTGTGTGTGTGTGTGTTTTTTTTTTGTTGCTTAAAAATGAATGAAGAGATTGATGGATTCATTCATGGGTACACTTAATGCCCATAAAACCCACTTTGATTTCCTGAATATGGATTCTCTGAAAAGGGTTTTCTATATAAAGATAGTTCTCTTTGCTGGCCTACTCTTGGCCCCTGTTTCCAGACTTTGGATCAATCTGTTCGGTTACCTAAACAGAGTCTTCCTCAGGTATTTAAATACTAATTTTGACTTCAAACATATGTTTATACTTCATGTCATTCCATGAATAATTTTGTTTTCATTTTTTATATTGCAGACATAAAAAAGGTGCGAGTTCTGGGATTCTTTCACAAGAAAACAATCAAACTAATTCCAAATGTATTGAGCCAGAAGCAGAGTCTGAGGTATCATATTCAGAAAGTTTTAGACATGGAGATTCAGGGTACAATAATATTGCATCAGAAACCTCAGATTATTCTAGCATTCGTTCCCAAGAAAATGTCCGAATCGATTCCAATGATACTGAACCAGAAGGGGAGGCTGAACCAGGGTATTCTGAAGTTTTTTCTGGCGAGGACGTGGGGCACGATGGTTTGGATGAAATAGATTCAGAAACGCCAAAGTTCGAGTTCAAATTCCGGTTTCCGACTTATGAAGAAATCAGTAGATTTAATGTAGGGAGTGGTGATTCTGTTAGCTTGGAGAGTACCGCTCCCTCTACGAGCACTAATAAGT
Source organism: Cyclocarya paliurus (assembly GCA_029856935.1). Taxonomy (NCBI): domain Eukaryota; kingdom Viridiplantae; phylum Streptophyta; class Magnoliopsida; order Fagales; family Juglandaceae; genus Cyclocarya; species Cyclocarya paliurus. The sequence continues at coordinate 41,894,060 of CM056946.1, read as the reverse complement.
ATGAGTTCTTCTCCGGGAAAAGTTTTAGCAACTTCTTGGAGGAACCAGAAGCTGTAAGCTTTACAGTCAATGAGTTATATATTGAGTCCAATAATCATTCGAGTGAAAGTATCCCAAATATCGAAAGAGATTCTATGCAGCAAAATTCGTTAAAAGAAGTTCATGAAAAAGCTTCTGAGACCTCTGAGGTGTCAGAGAAGCTAGAGGGTAGGACGTCGGTTGAAGATGCTCATTCTGGGGGAGGACAATTGGAGGAGCCGGAGAATGACTTTTCGGGTGAACAAAATGTTACGGTCGATGATAAGTTTCTTTCCGAAAAGGATTTCATTGCTTCAGATTCTGACTTGGAGGATTCTGTTTGCTCAAGTTCATTAACGAGTCAATTTGGGGCTTCGACCAGCGATTTATTTTTGTCAGAGAAGGATTTCGAGGGTACACATGAAGGAGAGGGTGTAGAATTAACTGAGGAAGACTTGGAGTCGGAGGACATAGATTCGCAGAACTTGGATATTGGTTATGAGCCAGAAGATTTTGATGGTGAAGATAGTGATATTCTGGAAGAACTTCAAAAGCTGGAAGAGTCTGATATGCCGAAATCTGATCGTCAAAACTCAGAGAAGGTTTACAAGGATGGTTTTCATGGTGACAGAAACTCTAAAGACGAAGACTTCGGCGGAAATGATGAAAAACAAATGGACGGAAAACCCAATTCAAAGGATTCATCGGAGTGGGATTCTGAGGATTCATATGAATTGGAATCATTGTGGGAACATCAAGATTTTATAGAGCAGCTGAAGATGGAGCTGAAAAAGGTCAGAGCCACAGGCCTGCCCACCATTCTTGAGGAATCTGAGTGTCCCAAGATAATTGAAGATTTGAAGCCTTGGAAAATTGACGAGAAGTTTCAGCATGCCGATCGAATTGGTGAGCTTCACAAGTTCTACAAGAGTTACAGAGAACGAATGCGGAAATTCGATATCTTGAATTACCAGAAGATGTACGCGATAGGTCAGTCACTTTTTACCATCTCTTGTATTAAGAAAACTTTCAGGAATTTCAGACCGCCTTTTTTTTTTTGGTTAATTTTAAACAAAATCTTCATATCAGGCTTATCGGTAAAAGCCTATCCGTAATCATGTAAAACATTCAAGTAAGTAATATACATGATTAATCCAACCCATGCCATCAATCTATTATGTTGCAGACAAGGACCCGCTAAAACTGGTTTGTGGGGGGCATGGGGAAGCATGAACTGTCTCAAATCCCAACCAAATATTAGAGTGATTATCACATAGAGGTAGGAGGAAGAAGAGATTCATGTCACACACTGCATTAATGTTATTTCCTGGTGATATTTTTGTGTTCATTTCGTCGCCGGGGGGGTTGAAAGAAATGTGTGTGCAGAAACGTGTACATGAATAGTTCAAGCATCTTCTAGGAGTTGATTTCTGTACTTTTGAAATTAGTGACATGCCATAAAGAGGCGCGTTCCGGGGTCCCTTTCTCATTAAGCTGTTTAAATATTCTTTTTACCAAAAAATTCTACATCCTAAACGCGTATGCATATAGAGCTACCCCATTTACCTTTATGCTTGAGTCCAAAAACAATGGTTAGTTAAAGTTTCCCATCCACGGTCTTCAGTACCATCCAGCCAGCCTGAACTTCCAACTCTGCACCCCCATTTCATTTTAATGACTATTTTATTCGGGAATGGCTTTACCTAAATCTAAGTTTTGTTTTTTCTTGCACTACAATAAACCGTGGATGGTAATGCTCCACCAAAACATCTTTTGAGGCTTTTTTAGTTTATTTATTTCCATATTTTGGAAATAAACTAATGCTAAAATACCAGAAAAGTTGGGTTAAATGCATAGTTGACCTATATATTATTAAATTATTATTTTAATTCTTTGTGAAAGATCCACGTATCACGTGTCTCATGACTATTTTACAGGTGTTCTGAGGTCAAAGGACGGACATGATCATTCGTTTTCAAGCCACAAATCATCTGCGGCGCCGGCGATCACATCCCTTCTTTCTCAAAGCTTTCGGCTTGGCAAGCATAAAAAGTCAGAACTTGACCCTACGATGAAGTTTATTAGAGACTTGCGTTGTGATTTGGAAGTGGTCTATGTTGGGCAGTTGTGCCTTTCTTGGGAAATCCTTCACTGGCAATACGAGAAGGCTTTAGAGTTATGGGAGTCTGACCCGTACGGACTGCATCCATATAACGAAGTTGCAGGTGAATTTCAACAGTTTCAAGTTCTCTTGCAAAGATTTATAGAAAACGAAGCTTTTCAAGGACCAAGGGTTGAAAATTATGTCAAGAATCGATGTGTTATGCGTAATCTTCTTCAAGTGCCAGTGATAAGAGGTGAGAATTTTTTGAATCATTGAAACCACATAATTAATTACTTTTATTCTGAGATACCGATCGAAGAACATTTTGGTATTATATAGTTTCATGTCCCTCGAGAAACATAGGATTTCTGGAAAAAGGGAGGCCATAATTAAGCACTTGATGAACTACTGGTTATTTCTTGACTTTGTATTAACAGTTCAACACCGGCCAATATTAATTATAAACTTGCAGGGGACAGAAAGAAAGAAAGAAGAGGAAGAGACGATAGCGCGATCACGATTGATATTGTGATAGAGATCTTGGAAGAATCGATGAGAATAATTTGGAAATTCATCCGAGCTGATAAAGACGCACGCACCGTGATTCTACCGTCTCGAAGGGATAGTACTCGGGTTGATCAGCTCCAAGACCCAGCAGATTCAATGCTTTTGATGGAAGTCCGAACAGATATTCAAAATGTCAGTTTCTTTACACATTCCTATATATATTTCTTCTGGAGCTTTTTGCTGAACCATAAACGCTCATTGTCTTTACTAACTCATACTATTTTGGAATACAGAAAGAGAAGAAACTGAGAGACATGTTGAAGAGTGGAAACTGCATATTAAAGAAGTTCCAAAAGCATGAAGAAGATAAGATAGACCACCATTATTTCTTCTGCCAAGTGGATATGAAACTAGTGTCGAGGGTCTTAAACATGCCTAGAATATCAACAGACCAACTAGTTTGGTGTCGCGGTAAATTAAGTCAGATTAGATTTGTGAATCGAAAGATGCACGTCGAATCACCTTCCATCTTGCTTTTTCCATGTTGAACCTATTAGCTAGCTATAGCTTTGTCAGCCACGTGTACATATAATACTATAGAGATCAAATTAGTTTTACTTTTGCCATCGTATAGTATACTTGATGAGCTCAGGAGCCCTGATTTTATTTATGTTATAATTAATGCTGTTGCTTACGGTATAACTTTATTACAAAAAAACAGAGAGATTCTTGTAAATTGTCCCAAAAGAGTAGCATTATTTATGATTTTTTTATTGGTTTATCTTCTAATGTGTTGGAATACTATTTTTTATTTTTTTATTTATGTATTAATAATTTAAAAAATATATTAAAACAATGATTTATAAGATTTTTTATTTTCCAATAATTGTTGTTGTAGTAGACCGAGGGTGGTAGTAGTGGAAGGCTAGTTGGGTGGGCCGTGGGGGGAAAAGTTGGGCCCAAGCCGACCGTGTGTTACACGAATATTAGTGGAGCAAAGCTAATCTCATTGGTCCGGGAAATGACGCGTCTTTCGTCCGTCATTTCCAAAGTTGATGATAAGGTTACTTGCTACTTTTGATTGACATAGAGACCCCTCTGTTCCCCCCTCGGGCCCTCTTTACCTAAAACCTATAATTCTAAGAGGTGGTGCAGCACGAGACCCGTCCCGATAACAAAGATGTTTTTTTTAATATTTTTTTTTAAAAAATTTACAACATTCCTAAAAAATATTTTCTTAATTACTAAATAAAAAAATAAAAATAAATTTGTCAGGACCCAACATTAGTGACTCTAATATTTTTGTAATTCTAACCGACAGATTCAGGCCATGTTTGAATTTAAAAAAAATCTTTTCATCATCTATTTTATAAATCCTACCCCAAACATCTGATGTAGCAAACCGAATTCATCAATTAAATATAAAAACATAAAAACCGGCTTAAGATTCTTTATGTTTTTTGCCTTTGCGTGCGGTCTGTGTAGAAAATTTGATGAAAAAAACAAAGTAAGAATCAAACCAAATTATAAAAATCTTATTATCATTTTTAAAAAACTATAAAAATCAAAATCAAATCAAACCTGAAAAATGAAATTTTGAAAAGACAAAAATAAGAATGGAATTCATAAAACAAACGAAAATTTTGATCCATTAATTTTGTCAAATCAGAGCATTAGCCATCAGTCCGGTCAGTCCATTCAGTTTGTGAATATTTTTTTCTCTTTTTTCTTTTTTTGATAGAAAAATTAATTAAATTGATAAAATCAATATTAAGTGATATATTTAACATTTTATATATAGTTAATAAATATTAAATAATTTCATTGTATATAGGGTCAATAGTGATCCCTTGGATGAAAATTACATAATTAACTTATACAACTATTGTATAAAATAATATATTATATATAATATTAAAAATATATATATATACATTCGATCTATCTCGGTCTGGTTCGTTCTAAAAAATATACCTCGTGAGCAACCAATAAGATTATCAGTCTACACCGAACCATTCAATCCAGTCGATTTTTTCAATCCGGACGGATAGCCTTACACCCATTCACCTCATTTCTCTTAAGAGAAATGTTATACATCAGCCACTGGCCCACTATTAACTCTCACACCCCACACCTATAGCTTTTAATGGATGACATAGCATTCTTTCCGCAATATTCGACTTAAGTGCGTAAATTTGCAATTGGTTTGCAAAGTTTCAAACCGTGCAATAATTTTAGCCTTCAAATCTCACTGAATGGCGAGATTACATGAATAATTTAGTCAATAAGTTAATTGGTGGGCCTATAATAATAGTATAGGTATATATGATACAACCCGATAATACATATATTAATATTTGAACCTCTTCCTATTAAAAAAAAAAATTAACCTCAAAGTTTTGAACATCCACATTAACTCAGAAACGACACCCAAAGGACCTTAGCAACACACCTGTTTCCAACATTTCATTTCCAACCATCACAACTTTTAGGAAAAAGTTAAAAATTTCAAGCAGTGCAAAATGGCCACCAAAAAAACTACCAAATAGTTTTCTACTTTTCTAAAAGAAACTACAGAAGCCTTCTTCCTTTACTATTTTTGTTGAGAATTGTTTTCCTCTATTGCACTTTCTTATTCAATCTCTTTCTCAAATAAAGTGAGACCAGGCCACTATACTTTCTGCATTCAACTGTTTCTCGGATGTGGAGGTGCTAAAGTTCGAAGTAAAATTAAACATGTTAGTCTCACTGCCTTTTGTGTGTTTATGGTATATATAGTCTATCTATTCATAAAAGTCATAAAACTTAAAGATTCAAAAAAGTTAAGGGTTACAAGAATAGATGATGTTTTGGTTGTTTGGAAATTATGGGTGAAGGAAATATTAGTTTGGGTGAAAATTTTTCAAAGCACTTCAACTGTGTTTGGAAAAAAAAGATACCATAAATGAATCATAAAATTTAAAGTCATAAAACTTAAAGATTCATAAAAGTTAAGGGTTACAAGAATAGATGATGTTTTGGTTGTTTGGAAATTATGGGTGAAGGAAATGTTAGTTTGGGTGAAAATTTTACAAAACACTTCAACTGCGTTTGAGAAAAAAAGATACCATAAATGAATCATAAAACTTAAAGTCATAAAATTTAAAGATTCATAAAAGTTAAGGGGTACAAGAATAGATGATGTTTTGGTTTTTTGGAAATTATGGGAGATGGAAATGTTAGTTTGGGTGAAAATTTTACAAAACACTTCAACTGGGTTTGGGAAAAAAAAAGGGTACTAGAAAGTATCTACAAAAATGCAAAACCAAAAAACTCACAAACCCACAAACACAGGAAATAGAAGATGGAGTGTTTTTGTATGCATATGAAAAAAAATTCCCAAATGCATGACAACAAAACATATAATATGCCAAATAACAACTCTAAATCAAATTTATTAAAACACAATTAGATTTATCAAACACTCTAAAATTATAAGATATAAACACTAAATCAAATTTCCAATTCTATAAAAAACCCTAAATCCTAAATCCGATTTATTAAAACACAGTAAAATTTTAAACCCTAAAATAGATTTATTAAAACACAATAAACTCTAAATAAGAACACAGAATCATATATTCAAGGTTTCATGCAATAAGCATTTGAAATTATGAATTTCATTACCAAAGTTTGAACATCTCCTTAATAAATAGAACATATACAGAGTGACGAACCTGTGACGCCCCGACTCTCACGTACAGAAACACGAGAATCGTGATATCGGGATGATGATAGCATGGGCCACGTATCCCAACGATAAGTGCTAAAGTGTATACAACACACAAAAAGTGCACAACAAAATGGAACGGATAATAAAAATAAATCAACTAAGTATCATAATTGTTTTATACAAATCCTAAATAAAAAAAATAGCGTTTTAAAAAGGTAATACAGTTATCCTATAAAATAATACAAAGGCTGAAAATATAAATACAAATGATCCCAGATCACTCATCCGACGGAGCCAAATTTTCAGGCTCAGTATCTGCATCATCAATATCAAAATTTGCGATACCATAAAACGGTACCGCAGGTAAGTAATAATCTAAACAACCATCGAGATAAAAATACATTAATGCGACCAACCATTACGTATGAATATGATGAAATATGCATTAAATCCAAAATATCATTTTTCTTAAAAATGAATATTTTTCCAACACAAGCCAAAATCCCATTTTGGCCCAAAACATTTCCGTCATTTTTTCAAAAAATTGCCCAAAACAATAATCCATCATTTTCCCATAAAATGAATTACACAAAATCATTTTCTCCACCACATGCCATTTTTTCAGAAAATACCCCATTATCCAATTTTACCGTATGCACCATGATCTCTCCTAGGGATCATCCGCACACCCTGGCTCCATTCGTCACATTACGGGTAACGACTGTGCGAGTGACTTCGTAACGAGCGATGCCCAGTTCCGCGCCCAGCGCGTTGGTAGTCAAGCATCCTCTAGCCCCCGCCAGCAAAGGGGCCATGGAGCCGACACGAGAGTGTTACCATCCCGTCCGATCCCATTGTCGCCCTGTGACAACCCAGGGGACGTCACTCAGTATATTCCGCTCCCGAGTGACCAGAGAAACTCCGTCAAAATAATGGCTCATCTCAGTTTCGGGTTGTGATACACACGCACTCAAAAATCCTTTCACACATGAAAACTCAGTTTTCAAATATACACATGAACATGAATGCAATTATGTGAAAACTCAGTTTTCATTTACAAACATGAACATGCATACAATTATGCAATGTACCAGACACGACATAAATATCCAATAGCCAACAAATCCCAATATAAATCAATCATACAAACAATTTCATCCTCCAATCGAACCGACCCCCGTACTCATCAGACTCAGTCCGGTACAACTAGCAGTTCATAGTAAATAAATAGTTAGTATAAAAATAAATTTAAATTTCAAAAGTTGTTTGAAAAATACTTACAGTGCTATAAAATAATTTTTGAAAGATCACAGAAGTGCTAGAAATGACGGCATAACACAGCAATGGAATAGTGCAAAATGCACTATGGCCGCAGGTCTCAAAAACTCATTTTTGAACAGAACAAACTAAGACTTGAGATTACTAGGGAATAGCTTAGAGGTGTCGGTGAAGCTAATGATAGTGGTGGTTAGCCATAAGTGGCAGCGTAAGTGGCGGTTTAAGGTCAAAATGTACAAATCAAAAATGTAGATGAAAGTGCTTCACCGGTGGCGGATCGGAGCTGGGGATGAGTGGTTTAGATTGCTGGAAGGTCGAGGATGATGTGGTGAAAAGATGGTGGCCGGTGGTGGTGCGATGGCCATGCTAGAGCTAAAAAAGGTGCCACAGCTTGATGCCATGCGTGTAGGTCAACGGCAGCGTGGGAGGAGCTGAAATTGAAGTGGGGTGGTCGCCGGTAGGTGGGGAGGAAATTGGGAGGGGCGGTGTCAGTAACAAGTGGCGCATGGCGGAGCTATTGATGGACAAAATTTCGAACAGTAGAGAGGAAGGGAGACGTGCGCGTGGGAAAGAAGGAGAAATGGAGGAAAAAGAAAAGAAAAAAAGAAAAATAGGAAAAAATAAAAGAGGAAAGAAAAAAGAAAAAGGGGAAAAGAAAATTGAAGGGAAGGAAATGAGATCCAGTCCTTACAATTTGGGTCATAAAATTGATCTAATAAAAATGATTTCAAAATAATAAGTTTAATAAAATAATTCAAACGCAGTGAATAATTTAAATAAAATAATAATAAAATTTATCAACAATAATAATTTTAGAACTCATAAACAAACTAATTTAAATTAAAGATCAATTTAAATGTAAAATAATAATAATTAATATTAATAAAGCATATCAAAAATAATTTTCACAACTTAAAAATATTATAAAATAATATATCAAAACTTCCATAATTTTAAAACAAGAGGACCAATATTTGAATTAATTAAAATAATCCTTCAATTAAAATACACTAAAATACGGGGTGTCACAGAACCACCCGAGCCAAGAAAAACCAAAAAACCCACAAACCCACAAACACAGATAGGAGAAAATTACTTGGCTAATTGCAGACAGGGTAAATAAGAAACAACAATGACTTACCCAAAGAAATTCAATACATTCTCATCAATCTCTAAGATGCATTAATTTTTTCCTGAAAAATAAAGGTGAAGCAAAAGGGGATTATTCGTTCAAGATATGTGTAGTACTTATTTTAAAATGTTAGTCTGACCCAACCAAAATGCCAGTGTATCTATCAAGAAGTTTAAAAAAATTTCAACCAAAAAATTCCTTACCAACAGGGTATTCCAAAAAACAATTATAACATAAGTCAGTCAATGAACTTAAATAAAAAATACAATTTTACACAAACTAAAAACAACACTTTTAATAATTTATAAATAGTTTTAAGATTACTCTTGAAATTTTCACTGAACATGTACAGAAAAGAGTATGGGGATGTTTGGAAGAGCTGTAGATAAAAAAATACATTTAACATACCATCACCAAATTGCAAACATCTGAACCAGATATCAAAACCAGAGCAACTGTACAAATACATTTAATGGTACTCGAGGTAGGTTGCTATATTCATCAGATATCAAAACCAAAGCTACCATAAAAGTGATAAGGTAACTTGGTAGAAAATATCCATTCTAGAAATGAAAGATAAAATACAACCTCAAATCCAACATATACATCCCATGTAAAGAACTAAAAGCCTTTACAAATTATCCAATTCGTAATCTTGAGAAAAACAAAATCGGAAAAAAATTATCTAATAATGTTGCAACATGCAACAAAATCAAACCGGCTCAAAGGTTAAGAAGGACCACCTCAGTTGCTTTCAATAGCCAAGATGTATATGCATAAAACCAACGCAGATCCAAAGAAAAACACCTAACTAAAACACAAAAACTTCAAATTGGACACAACGCCAAAAAAATGTGTGGAATAAACCCTAATTAATCCAGGCACCATTCACCCCAGAATCAAAAAGAAATGAAGAATGAAGACTGAAAAATAAAAACCATTGATGAAATAAATGGAAATTACTCACAGGAATAGTCGCATTCACAGCGAGGAAACACTCAAAAGCCTAAACTTCCGTAAGGAAAAGGAGATGATATGTGAAACCCTAATTTCACAACAGAAAACCCACACAATAGAGTAAGAACACGCAAACCCACAAAAAAAATGAATACACGTTTAATCTTTCTCAAAAAATAATTCATGGAAAACCCGAGAAAAGCAAAAGACATTCAATTTTTTTACCTTACAACATCTGAGCCAACCCGCCATACTAATTAGCTCACCGAGAGAGAGGAAAATAATATATGTAGCCTCGGGAACAACTGGAAGTGGAGGAGAACGAGACGATGTCGACGTCGAAGGGCTATTGAGTTGTTGACGATATGAAAGAGGGGTTTGGCGTGAGAGAAGGTTGCGTGAGAGAGATTTGGAGTGAGAGAGAGGCAGAGTAGACATGAGAGATGAATTGTGCGGCACGAGGGAGAGAAGGGACGGAAGAGAAGAAAATAAGGTTTTCATTCCTACGGCTAAAACGTTGCCGTTTAGGTAGCTGAGGATTGGGTTTAATTTTTGAGCTGGACTGTTACATGAATTGGGCATTTTTAGATCTCAAAAATATATTATTTTAAAAAAATAGCCCATTTACAAATTATATCACAAATTATATCAAAGAGAAACCAAAAGTCATTTATGTTCATTATTTAAAAGTTTCGGTTTGATATTAATATTCATATTGTTGTTTATCTCAGATCATTTGTTCCATAGTAACCATTCTCATGCTTTTATTCGTGATATAGTTAATTTGCTTATGTTAAGTTAAACTATTAATTTTTATCTGATACATTTATGTTCATTTTTTACTTTGTAACCATTTCCATTCTTCAAAAAAATAAAAAATAGAAAATACTAGACTAGCACGTAGTGGAAGACGAACAATTATTAATAATAAAATGAGTAGAGCAAGAATGCATCGTGATGATGAACAAAATAGTGACAGTATAAATGATGGCATAATTGTGCGACGTAGAAGACGAATGATAATGGATAATATAGGAAGTGGAGCAATTATGTGTGTTGATGGTCAACGAAGCGGAGATAATACAACTGCCGAACCACCAAGTAAATAACTGAATTACATACTTGATGTATAATAACACATTTTTTTTTATAATAGGCCTTTTGGTTTTCTTTTCTACGTTCTAGGAAAATATACAGAGTCTTGAAATTTTGGTCCTCCATCTTATGAATGTGATTATTGCGGTACAATATTATTGTATGAAGAGAGAACTCAAATATCAAGGATGCCCACTCAACCGAGATTTTCTCTTTGTTGTATGGAGGGTCAAGTTGTGCTACCTTTACTTCAGAAGTCACATTCTCTTTTAAAAGAATTGTTAAGTCTTATGGGTGGGCAATATTGTAAAAAATTTAAGACACTGAGTTATAATGTCGTTCTTGCTATGACTTTAATGGGTGAAAATGTAGACAGGAATATCATTGATGGAGGCGGTCCATACATCTTTCGGATTAATGGTCAGAATCATCATAAAATTGGACCCTACATTCAATAGATGGTTCTAATCCTCGATTTGCACAGTTGTACTTTTATGACACTGAGAATGAGGTACATAATCGAATGAGTATACTGAATTACAACAACTCCAATAAAAATATTGAGTCATACATTCTTACTGCATTGGTTAAACGAATGAATTGGTGAAAGTTTTTCGTATGGTAAGGGACCATTTCTCAAAAGATGATATTCATCAAATGAGACTACGTCTTATTAGTTCAAGAATAACAGATGGAAGATAACATAATTTGCTCAACTGTTCTTAGATTGCTGCAATTATTATTGGTGATATTGGTAATATTGGTATTGAGGATACTCATCGAGATATTGTTGTCGAATATAAAGAAGGTAGATTGAAAAAAAATTAATGAGTTGCATCCATCATATATGGCACTACAATATCTCTTCTTTTTCCATACGGGGAATATGGATTTAGGCTTGTCATTTTACGTAGGACTGATCATAAAAGTATATTAAGAAGGAAATAATTCATTACTATGAGGGAATATTATGCATACAGATTGCAAGAACGTGAATGAGAATGACACACATTAATATATGGCAATTGTTTATTCCAACAATTTGTTGTTATTGATTTTGTAAATTATGAAACTATAACGAAACGTTTCCATAACCCAACATACCTGACTGGTAAGTATTTTATTTTCTATGTAATAAATCTTTATCATTGCAAATTATGAAATTATAGCGAAACGTTGCTATGACCCAACATACTTGACTGGTAAGTATTTTATTTTCTATGTAATAAATTCTTATCATCTCATATATTAAATTTAAGTTTAAATACTATTTTCGATATTACGAAATATTATCATCTCATTTCCAGATGTAATTGAAAAATTAGAATCTGTTGGAGCTATAGAAGAGAGAAATGCAAAGGGTCATCCTGTCATGCTACAGACAATCCAATTACTATTAGAAGAGTAAGTACAATCCATTTAATGTTAAATCATAGATAAATTAATTTACTGTTTAATAGTATTACTTATAAAAATGACTAATTCATGCATGTTAAATTTTAGGAATAAATATATACAAGCAACTTTATGGGGGTCTACCACAATACAAATCAATGATATTTTTATAAGGATAATCCAGGGTCATCTGTGGTGGTAGTTTCCTTAACAATAGTCAAGGCATTTGGAGGTAACATTTACATTATTGGAATGGAAACTCTTCATAAGAAATTAATATTATTGTTGCATCTGTGCTTGAAATAATGTATTATTCCCCAGGCGATTTTAATCTATCATCAACAAATGCGACAAAATATCTATTAACTTATTTTGATTAAATTAGGTTGCAGGATGTCATCCAATGGGAAGTCAGAACCATGAAACTAGAGCAAGCAGTGATATCTAATACATAACTTCCATTCTACAATAAGAAAACAATTGCTGAAATTAAAGTACTCGAATGGATTGCAGAGACAAAGGTATTGATTTTGTGTTTTGAATTTAATATAATAAATCATTATTTAAGATTATAGACTTTCTATAATAACTAATAACAATTTAATATTGTAGGAATTATTAGTAACGTGTTTATGCAAAATTGTCAAGATAGACAACAAATTTGGATGGTGTTCATGCCTTATATGCAAAACAAAAATTAAATTCATTGACAGAACTTCTTGGTGTGAACGATGTCAAAACCAAAACTTATTGTACCAAGGTAATTTTACAAAATAAATTCCATATATATTTTCATTTGCATAGACACACATGTGAACATCTCTATTTTAATTAAATGTGCAGTTTATTTAATAAGTGTTTCGGTATGTAGGTATCAGATAAATATGGAGCTGGTTGATGATTCAGGGTTAGCGTCGTCGGTGCTATTTGACAAAGAGGCTGATAAAATCTTACATAAAAATGCAAGAGAACTTATAGAAAAACAAGACTAGGTAACAAAATAGTAAATATAACACTTTTAAACTGAATATTGGTATAGAAAGTATAATAAGTACATTAAATATTAGATATACCCCTATTATAACATATATATTTGTATTTATGTAGGATTAGAATGATGATGGTTTCCCAAATGATTTACAGCAAATTGTTGATAAAGAATACATCTTTCTACTACAACTTGATGAGTACAACTTAAAATATAGACAGATAAACTACACGATTCAGTGAATATTTGATCCCAAATTTATAGAATCCAAGTCAATTAAAAATGTAACAATAAATTATACAATTTGGTATTTAATCATATCTTCTATCAGATTTTATATTTATAATGGTTTTAATTCTCATTTTTCAATCAATTCGTTGGGATGTTGATCAGTATACCGGTATACTATACTTTACTAAAAATATAATGTTTTATATTCAGGAAACTGTTATAGATATCGATCTCGACATCAACTCAAATACAAAGGAAGATAATCATAAATCTCAGGCATCATCATCCAAGAGGAGAAAAATTTTAAAAAAATATTAATTGAACAATTGCGTTTCATATTAATTGTATCTATTTTACATTGTTTTAAATTGAACTATATATATATATATTACATTTTTAATATATTTGATATATATTTTATTAATAATAGTGGTACTAATTATTTATATTGATATATATTTTATTAATAATAGTGGTACTAATTATGTATATTAATAAATTATATAAAATTCAGTATAAATTGATCCGTGCGTTACGCGAGTTATAAGCTCGTTGAAATAAATACCGTGGTCCATGTCACAAATTTAAAGACTTTTGCCCATCCCCTTAACGTCTTACTTAATCCCAACCGTCAGTAATTTAAACTTAATAGGACCGTCAGATCTAGGGCTTCATAGGCCCAAACCCTATTTATACACTTTAGAATGGAATGGCAATTCTTTCGGCCTTTCGTTGCACTGACATAGAACACATACCGGGAACGACTCACGCAAAGAGTGCCTGAAAATGGTGCAGCGGCTTACGTATCGCACGCGCCACAGCTATGCCACCAAGTCCAACCAGCACCGGGTCGTCAAGACCCCTGGTAAAACCATTTCACGTTGCTATAATTATTTTTCTTAAAATGGATTTTTGTTTTGAAAATGTTGTTTTCTAATACGGGTTTGGGTCTGTTCGTGGATTTAAGGTGGGAAGTTGGTGTATCAGAGCACCAAGAAGAGGGCAAGTGGGCCCAAGTGCCCAGTCACTGGAAAGAGAATCCAAGGGGTGTGTAATGCTTGTGTTTGATCTTGCTTTTATGTATCCGATTGAGCTTGCTGATCTTCATTTGGAGTCTTCCGTTTATACCGAACGTGGCACTTGGTGAAGTAAAGTTGGCTGAAGTTGTTGCATTTCGATGAATTAGATATCATATATACGCATGTCTTGCTGTTTGTGAATTATCAGTATGACCATAAGTGCAGGGTTATGGTTTTTGCTGGGTAGGGGGTGGCCAGTGGGTGTTGATTTTAGATGGCTAGATACGTGGCTGGGTGTTCTGATATTAGGTGTAGTTACTGCTATATAGAAATTGATTTGGCTTGGATAAATGTTAATGCCCGAATTGATTTGATAATCAGTGAATGAATTATTATGAGCATGCCCATCATTCCTTTTTTTTCCTCTAATTATCAAAAACTAATGGGTGGTAGCGTGTTGGTGAGGGATTATAACATTAAGATTCAAGTTTTACCTCTGCTTAGCCTCGTAACGGAGATTTTGGGAGTTGCATATACCATATAGTTGATATTCACTGTTCATCATAAATGGGTATTGTTGTTTCCCCACATTCTTTACAAACCTCGGGAAAGTCCTTGGTAATTGACACACTTCTTGGAAGCAAACATGTCTGGATCAATGGTTGCATTGACTACTTTGAAACTAATTTGGCATTGGACTGTTTAATTTTTTATGCACGGAATTTCCTTCCCCCAAAAAAGTTGAATCCTGGTGCTGGGAATTAATGTTGACATTGGATATTAGAAGAATTAATTAAATTATCATGTAAGTTGAGGGTGCATTCAACTGATGAATTGCCTAAATACGTGGTTGTGTTGGGCAGCTGGGGCTAGATTTTTGTTCTTATTTCATTTCCTTTTCCTCCTGAGATGCAGGGATTGTCTCAAGTTACTACTTAAGGTTTGAACAATGTCAAGACTATATGATGAAGAATACTTTTTATATATTGCCTAGGTTAATTCAAAAATTTAGATTTAGAGTGGACTGAATGGTTTGTGAAGTGTAATGTGGGTAGAATGCTTGTAAAGATTCAGCTCAGAAAGTATTTTAATTGTGCGGGAGTTGCATTATGTGTGAGAAATGTTTGCGTGCATGTTTGTGAGAGAGAGAATACAATTTTATTAGTTCTTGTGGGATCTTGATGGTCATAGTGGCATGCAAAATTTAGTTAGTTAATCAGGAAGTAAAATAATATAAAATTCTGTTTAGTGCTGTACTTAAATTGTGGCACACTCCCCCCCCCCCCCCCCGGGTGGTGTTGTTTGTATATTTGAGTAAGTGAACTTTATTTCTCTTTAATCTTCAGGTAATCGTAATTCTTTCTATTTTATGTTTCTCTCTAAATCTTTTGTTTTATGATCTTATTCTTGATAAAGATAGCACTGATTGCATTTAATGATTAAATTAATTCTCGTACAATTTTTTCTCTTTCAGATTCCCCATTTGAGACCTGCTGAATACAAGAGATCTCGATTGTCAAGGAACCAAAGGACTGTGAATCGGGCTTATGGTGGTGTCCTTTCTGGAGGTGCTGTTAGGGAGAGGTATTTTAACAAAAACTGGCACTTAAATATTCTGCTTCTTTTTTAAGTGATTAGAGCATGTTCCCAGTTAAATTATATGTTTTTGTAGGATAATTCGAGCATTCTTGGTTGAAGAGCAGAAGATTGTGAAAAAGGTGTTGAAGATCCAGAAGACAAAGGAAAAGCAAGCCTCAAAAAGCTGAAATGAGTGGAGTATTAAGGGAAAGTAATTCGAGTTATGAAATATGGTTTAGAGTTGAGAGAAATTTTGAATTAGGTTGGTGTTGATGAGTTGGATGGTATTAGAATGCTTTTACTCTTTTGATCGATACTTGATTACTTTGATACTTAATTTTTTTTTTCACTCTGAAGACAAGTCATTTACGTGGTTTTGTTTTACCGATAATTTGTTCTTCAATGAATTCCCTTATGATTATATTTATCTACTCTAATTTCTGTATGTGAGATGGATTTCTATTTGTTTCTGCATCGTTTGTTCATTTTTTCAGCATTTTTTAGTCGTAATTAAAATTGGACGTTTGTCACATCATATGGGGGGAATTCATAAGGTCCTTTGCTTGTGATAACTGATATGGGTTGGCGCCTTGGCGGTCGATTTGTTAGGACATGGATTGGTAGGACCGCATTTTGCTCTTGCAGTTTAAACGGCTTCAGCCTCTTATTACCTTTGAGACTCTTTATCTGTAAAGTAGTTCTTCTATAAGTGTGATGATATTTTCGCCCTCCTCAAGGAAAACCCATTTTCGATGATGAGGTGTAAGCGACTTCTTCAAGATTTGGATAATAATGAAGAAGTAGCAAAACTTAGCTCCAAAAAGGACTATAGCTCTGAATCTGAAAAGCCGCTGAAATTCCTAAAGCAGAAGCCGAGGAAGGAAAAAAGACAGCAAGCTGCTGCCAACACAGATTGTGGGGGTATCATCAGGGTTGATAAAGGAGACCTGATTCTGGCTTCTTGCCCTATACTATGGATCATTAGGCACCAACACCATGGCTGAGTTTTGCTTGAGGGGGCTCAAAAGATGCCACCAACTACTACATGTTAAGGTTGGGGAAGTGGAAACAGATTCTCAGCTACTGCTCACTTGGTGGCAGAGGAAGGATTCGACACACTGGACAGTATAAGAGACCTGGGAACAGATTGTGTCAACACAGATTTCTGTTTCACTCACACATATTTAGAGAGAGAACTCAATCGGGTGGCAAACTGGCTTGTCAAAAAAAAATGGGGCAATAGAGCGCAACTTCGAGCTCTCGGGTGCCAAGGAAATTAGGGGCTGATCCGGCAAGCGGTGGGTCAAGGGGAGTATCTTTGATTCTCTTGTTGCTGGATTCCATAATACTATCTCATACAAACGTTCTAGATCAATACCGAAATATCTTAGCAACTTGGCAGAAACACGCCTTCCATATACACAGCTTTCTCCCTCCGATATCCGGGACTTCTTTACCGCATGGATCAACCAGATTTTGCAACCATGAACATCATCGCAACTCAACCATCATATCAACAACACGCATAAAGTTCACCGGTAAACAGGGCTGGAGAAACGGTGTGAATATTCACCCTTTCTCATGCCCTCTCAACCCTTCATTTCAGCTTCTGTTCATTGTCGAAGGTCACTCACACGTCTGGCCAACTGTATTCCCAATTTTTATTCAGACAGATCAATCTAGAAGGAATTGCTTTTAGAATAGCAGTACCGAAGAATTGGTCTAATCCAAAAGCAAAACCACGGGTTTCAATGGGAATCAAGAAGAAATATCAGTAGATGTGTCAAAAACAATAAAGAAAAGCAAAACCACGGGTTTCAATGGGAATCAGGAAGAAATATCAGTAGATGTGTCAAATACAATAAAGAGAAGGCCAACACAATTCGTATTTGCAAATGCGTCAGAAACACTCAAAAGATAGCGAACAAAACTAAAAAAGGGCAAAAGAGAAGAAGTAATCACAAATCACAACATCAAAACCTCTGAGTTTTACCGTAATTTCATAGTCTTGGAATCCACAAGTAATACGCCAAATATGTAATTTGGTAGGTCATGCACATATGAAATGAGTTGGAGATCGCTGAACTGATCTAGAATCTTGTTGATGTGCCCCATGAAGGGATCCAATCCATTCCCGGTTTCTCCTATGCTTTTTTATCTTCTTTTCTCGATTTCTTTTTTTAAACACTGCCTATATTTAATGACTTTAATGGCCGGTGTACTCAAGTTGGAAAAAGAAGAAAAACAATCTTACAGAAAAACAATATATAACTGAACAAGTATAAGTCGAATAGAGGGGAACTGTACAATGACATAGCAAACAGTATAATCTTTTTTTTTTTAGTTGCAAAGTTTCATTTTTGTTTCAAGTATAGCATTTATTGGCGGAGTAGCTAGTGGACATCTCACTAGGACAAGGAGGTGAATCCCATGACAGATTGGGCTTCCAAGCATCATTTGAAGGCAAACTGAAGGGAAATCCGATTGATCGGACGGTTCCCCACTGGTTATTTAGGAGGGTTGCGTCTAGGTTCCTCCTGAGGCCTGCCTCATCTTCTCCTGTGCCCATGTTTTCTTGCACATCCTGTGGCAAACTGATTGAGAAGCCACTTAACTGCTGTTGGGACGCTTCAAAGTCTATGCTCTCAGAGGCACTGGTCAATTCGCCTAAAGCAGAGTTCAAAAGGATGGAAGGAGTATCGACCGTACACTTGGTGGGTCCTGACACATCGAGTGAAGGGATCAACGTGAAGCCATCGGGAAGTTCTCCGTTAGAAAGAGGGAATGGGAAAGGCTTAGAGACTATATGATTAATGGGTTTATAAGAAGGAATGTCAAAAGCAGAGAAACAGGCAGTAGAGGATTGTTGCAAGTCATGATTGTTATGGCAAAACTGCATAGCTGACCCAATTTCAGTCGTGCAAGAGATGTTCTCTGGACTGAACTGACTGCAGTGTGTGCCCTGTGTGAGCATCTCAGTTGCCAAAGTTTCTGGCAGTGAAGAGACCCAAGAGTGGGAAAGAGCTCTTTGAGCCATGGAATTTGTTTTCTTGAATATCCTGCAAATTGCCCATGAATCCTGTCATCCAGAAAACAATGATTTAGAAAACAAAACTTCAGTAAAGAAACAGTAGGAAATGGAGAATTATATTTCACTTACATTTGCTGGGATGTTTTTATCTAAGAACTTCTTCGGGGGCGCCAAATCCGAGAGAGAAGGTAACCGAAATTCATGCATCATCCAATCAGTTTTGATTCCTTTGGCAGCTCTGCCCCTGTAGAAGACGAGTGACTTCTTCAAACCGATGCATTTGCTGCCATCAGAGGAGTAAATAGGCCGGTCAGTTCCAGTTGCCTTCCAGAACCCAGCTCCAGTAACTCGGTTTGGCCGTGCACTGTTCCTGTATTTACGGTCCCTTGGACAGTAGAAATACCACTCTTTCTCCCCGGTAGCAGCCACCTCTTTTGAAAAAAAAAAATTATATGATGAGAAACTAAGTTCACTAATAATCAGAAGTAGCAAAAGTTGAACAAAGAAATTAAGAATGGGGCTTCTGAAAGTTCATCCTCAAAGGTTTCAGGGAGAAGGATATAATCACAGTCGCAGAACTCTAATAACACTCTGAGACAATATAAAGGTAGACAAAGATATGCAAAGTTGTTGATCTTTTCAGGATATGACACTAGGATAATCTACACCAAACTAGAGCCATTTTAGCTCCAGAAACAGCTTAATGTGCTCTCAATATAAAAGTCTACAGAGAGTCAATGAAAAGGAAACTTTTCATTTGAGACAAGAAATCAATGAACAGAGGAAAGTTTCCTCCTTGCTTGCAGCCTATCCCAATCTACAAAAACAAGTCAGACAAAGACAAAAGCAGGTAGAGTAGTTCGAGTTCTGAAAAGAATATCAAGGGATGGACCATCTTACTTGGTAGATCCCACGGATCGTACTTGTAAATATCCACTGTCTTAATTAGCTCAATAGGAAGAGTTCGCTGCTGAATCTTTCTCTTGAGGTAGAACCCAACAAGTTCCTCGTCTGTGGGATGAAAACGAAAACCCGGCAATATAACATCATCAACCTTCTCAACATCGTTCTTCTCATCCATTTCCTCTCCTTAAATATTCAATCTTGATGGGGTTCAGTGAAGAAGACTCTGATTGAACCCAACTTTCAACTTTGGAAATTGGTCTTTTTGGGGTATTAATGCAACGGCGTAACAGCTCAAACTTTTGAGGCAGTACTAAATTATGAGCTCAAAGGAGAACTGGTTCCCTGTACAGTTCACTTAATTCAAAGACGTTGATGCTTCCTGAGAAGGGGTCTTTCTTCCTAAGCTTTGGCCGCCCTTTCAGGGCGAGTAATGGAAAGTGTTTTTTTCCACGAAAGGCACGACGATTGATAGAGAAGAAAGCTAAGCTAAGCTCCCTTAATGGAACAGCTAGCAGGGAACCAAATTCAAGGAAATGAACTTCTTAATGGAAGTTTTCACATGACCTTCTTGAACCTCCCCCCCATATATGAGGGTGGGGTGGTTTTAAATCCAAATTAAGGATCTCAAGGACTATTAAATCAGCAGCTTTCATGGATTTTAACAACCAAATTGTTTTCACCCTATTTCCTCATATTCAAGTGCCATGGAAACGTCTCCATTTATCTTCAACAAATCAACGACAAGATGACAAGGCAGGTTTCCTATTCCACGTACTAATATTTTATTTTTTGTTTAAAATATTATTTGCTTGAATTGTTTTTTCTAGACAATAAGATGGACCAAGTTCCAATATTAAAAAAAAAAAAAAAGAGTAAAATTTATATTCACTTTTTTAGAGATTCTCCTCAAAATCCATTGAGGAAATTCTAAAATCTGATATGTCTAGGACCCAAAAATGCCATTTCTATTCCATCCTCCTGGAACCTTCTATTCCCTTAATTTCTTCTGCCACATATGAACACGTGACTTGTCAGATTGGATATTTTGAATTATTGAAGATTCCTCAAATGGGTGACTTGGCTAGTATACACTAATATTTATTATTTTATTATTATTTATTTATTTATTTATTTATTAATATTCAATATTCTATTATTATTTTTTTATTATTATTCAATAAAATATCTGAGATTATCTCACTACCTAAATGCATCTTAATGTAATAATTGGTAAAAGTGGGGCTCTTAATTAAGACATTTGGAATACAGTAGTGAATAACCATTTGACCCTTCGAAAGGGCATCCCCATAAGGTTCTTGGGGCAGCTAAAGCAGAGTACTCAACATAGTGAGTAACAGAAGTTATTGTTTTTGTAAAAAATGCATCGTAATTAAGACAGAACGACCTGCAGGTGATGATTTAAGGGAACAAATCTGCCCTATTATATACCAAGTTAGGGATTAAGCAATATGACAACCTGACCCCATACCATACCATACCATAATTCATTTTCTTTTCCTGATCTTTTGCTAATACATCCAGAGTTTTCCAGGTTTTACAGATGTTGATGCCTTAATGATAAGGTTAGGCAAACAGTAGTACTGCTCAAGGCTTAATGTTTTTAAAATATTTCCTTGTTTAGGGTAAAATTTGACAGAGAACCAAACAGTGAGAAAACAGCAGTTCATTCAGCTACTCACGTTTCTGGTTTGACTAATGATGCCATCTGATATCATATTAATATATATATATATTATAATAATTTGGTTTTATATAAAGTATGAAACGAATAAATTTTTTCTATTCTATATCGAACAGTTTATTCTAGTACGAAGTAGCTAGCTATTCTTCAAATCCATTAATTCCTGATGAAAAGGAAAATGCATTAGCCATCATGCATAAGGTCAACAATGGGAAATTGAATACATAGACGAAGTTTCCACATCCTATTTTTCTTTTCCTCCCAATACGAAGGAGGAAATCAACATTATAATGATTAAAGTTTACCATTTTAATTGAAATCTAGTCCAAGATTCTAGAGTTTTGAATTGTCTTGGAATTCTCACAATAATACAGTAATCGACAACTAATCTAGAAATATATATATATATATATAGTTCGAATTATGGTCATGATATTCCCTTATACTTCTGTAAATATTCGTTCACCTTGAACTAAAGATCATAACCACCTTTTAATTTTCTAAAGCTAGCCTGGTGGAAAGAGACCATGGCACAAGTCAATCACCTTGATTTCCATGAACATAGGAAAATATTTAAATTTCTCGATTTCAAATGTACGTTTTCAGTGATGCCAGACAGTGCCATGGTTTTCGTAGGTAGGGACTTGGGCTCTCATAATTTCTTAATGGTGGAACAAAGACGCATGCATGTGCGAATAATTTTTCTCATCAGTCATTATTTACTATCCTACACCCCACACCCTATAAAAAAAAAGAAAAAATTATCAGGTGTAGAGTGTGGGGATGAATAGTGGCTGATGTATAGTAAAATTCATAATGTGCACATGTCAAAGTATTTTCCAATAATTAGTAGTCACGCATATTGGGCATTTATAACTTTTCTAATTGGCACAGCACCAACCTAGCTAATTGGTACGTATTAGGAAATAGGCGAAGATCTTTGAGTCAATTAGCCCAGTGCATGGGGAGCTCCCAATATACTCAACTCCCAACATACAGCCCTCGTTTGAAGGCTTTCTTGTCTGTTCCTTAACCTAGGGTTTGGCACCCATGCATGTAGCATGCACACAAGTTGAAAAAATGGGTCAAACTTATCTAGCCACCAGCTTAATTTCTTATGAACCTCTTAATTATTTGTGAACATTAATGTCCTAACCTATAACCATGCATCATGTTCTCTTGAACGAGGCAAATCCACGTTCAAGTTACAATATATATACTAATCTTATATGCAATATGGTTTCTTTCTATAATCCAGCAGTACCACAAATTAATTAGCTAGGTGGTATATGTAACTCTAAAATAGTTTCATAAATTAACTACGATGGTCATGAATTCCATTGCCACTAGCTTAAATTAATATGCCAGAAATTCTGCCGTCGACGTAGTGTCTGATCCCTCTTGACCTGTACGTTAATTCTGCAGGCCATCTTTGATTGACTCTAAGTTCTAACCGCAGATGAGTAATTTTAGGTTGTCTTGAGACTATTGGCGTCATTATAATAAGATATTGGGTGGTGTTTTTTGCCAATCGGCAGCTGTACTAAAAATGTATTCTAAATCACGTTCAACTGTGATGGAGCCAATGGTGTGGATGATGATGATGATGATATTGGGCAAGTAAATTTGGTGCATGTGTAGGTTGTTATGCCAAGGTTTCAGGATATCGTGGCGTTTTTTGTATTAATTTGTGAGCATATTGGAGTGGTGCCGGTGGTCGTGCTTTGTGATTTGGAGGGGTTGGACGTTGGATTACTGGGATAATTTGGAGTGGTAATATATATATATATATATATATATATATATATATATATATATATGTGTGTGTGTGTGTGTGTGTATATTTCCTGGGAAAAAAAATTAAGCTTTCTTGACCACTTTGTTTATATATATAGTAGCACCATCATCAACTTGCCTTAATTATAATTTAACTGTTACAATTGAAGGGAATCTGGTAGCTTAATTAGAAGTCATGGTTTTGAGTGTATTTAATTGTATGTTGGGCCCATCTGATGGAAATGTTGGGGGTGATCTCCTTGAAAGCAACTTCCTTCAATCTCACCTATATGCCCCTTATAATCCAAGGAAACCTAATTGCTTTTAATGATAAGCTACTGTTTGAACCTTATCTGAGCAAATAAATACTATTCAGCTTCAATCCTGGTAGGCCATTAATTTCATGTCATCCTATAAATATATATATATATATATTCCATATTATTTTCCCTCTCTCTCTCTCTCTCTCTCTCTCTCTCTCTCTCTCTCTCTCTCTCTCTCTCTCTCTCTCTCTCTCTCGGTTTGGGAAACTATCCAGGAAAAAGAAATACAAAAACCTACTTTTTTTTTCAATCAGGAGAGGGGTCCAATCAAAATAGAAAGAGAAAAGGAAAGGAGATTTGTATTCTAATGCCAGATTATTAGGGATGTATATTATCAGTTTGATTGTGAAGTTTTTAACATTCTAATATGGTGTCTGCGAATTGGAAGCAAATTGATTAAGAAAATACAACACGGAAACAGAATTAATTTAATGGATAAGTATAAATATAAATTGGAATAGACAAGCATAATATAATATATATATATATATATATATATATATATATAATGAGATATGAGATATTAAAACAAATAAGACGTCTTTTTTACTTAAATTAAAAGGACAATCATGATTGAGATCTGATGCTTTAAAACCAGGATCATGTAAACGTAAGTTTAACTTGTTTCTGAGAAATGTGGCAATTGCTTGGTAAGTTTTTCATTAGGTTTTGTCGTGTAATTACGTCTTGGATAAAAAAATATATATAGATAATCAGCATAGCACATATATAATCTCAATGCAAGAACAAAACAAAAGACACAACAAATGCAGAGGAACCGCACCAAGACAAGAACATAAAACATCATCGTCGCCATCAACCAAACTCCATGTTCACACTTCTATTCGTACTCCAACCCGAACTGTTCAATGACATCAGATGGTTTCAAGCATTGATAGTAAGTCGGGAAAAATCCTTCCTTTCTTTTCTTTTCTTTTTTCTTTTTTGTGGGCTACAATTGAGCAAGCAGGAGCCTTAAACTAAGCAGGCTGAGTTATAAACCTTGTGCAACATTGGATTCACCATAAATAGACGTACTGGGTATTCAAATCATGTAAAGATCCAAATATCGTTGATTCTGTTGGGTGCCTAAAGAGAAATTCATGACATGGGAAACAAAAGCCCATTTTGATGCTTCGAATCATTTCACTTCCTTTGTCAAACAAAAACCACCAAGCCAAAAGTTAAAAAGAAAAATGAGAAAGAAAACCATAAAATGCTTACGTCTTAGTTATTTATATGTTTTCACAAGTAGAATAATGATGTGTACAACACTTCCTCATTTGACATTAAAATTACAGCATGATTATTTTCCCTTTATACAGAACAAGTTGAAAAAATAGTACTTGTGAGAATCAATATGATTATCGACTTACCTTGTCACGAATTCTTTTCCTCTAATACAATAGGTATCTCCACATATTCACTGCCCCTCAGAATCTTCAAGACTACTTTATCACCCACATTATAGTCATCCCACACTTTGTACAGCTCTGCTTTGCTTTTAACCTGGTTATAGGATTATATGAATAATTAAAAAAATATGTTACTATAATTTTCATATCTCACGTGTGTATCGATTGCACATTAACAGAAAACAGTTATACTTGTAGTTCTCATGAGTTCTCCTATCCAAGATGGAAAACCCATAATATGTGAAACTAGATTTGAGTAAACTTCAGGGTCTTAAATTCCATCTATCACCCAAGAAAAATGAAGAAGAAAAAAATCAGGAAGAACAGAATAAAGAAAACATTAAAAAAAAATAGTATACTTTACAGTGGCTACAAATTGATTTCTGGTAGATTTTCCCAGGATAACACATACCACACGTATAAAACATTTTCGAAGGATATCTTTTCTTTAGTAGTATATAAAAGTTTCACCATCAATGATGAAAAGCAGCATATTAGAATGGAAAATAGAAAAGGAAACAGTTTTAGCAAGAAAGCACTCACAGATTTGTTGTCAACTGCAACAATGATATCCCCGAGTACTATGTTACCAGCAAAGCCCCTTGTGGTTGGTAGTAGCCCAGCCTTTGCTGCAAGACTATTTCCAGGAACCTACAACACCATATGATTAACTTGAGATGTTGATAATGGAATAAGAGAATAGCACAAAGGGAAATTCTAACAATATGCAAATTTAAATCTCCGAAGGGATACCAGTAAGACAAGTGCTCCATTCCGAACATTAAGTTGATTGGCAACCAGGTCTGGAGCAATATCCAAATTTAAACCAGCTCGAACAACCTAAGATGGAGAAATAATGAGATAGGAGTTTTAAGAAGGTATGTAGCTTTTAGAGCATTTCTGATGAAACAAAATCCAAAAGCTTTCACTATTTTCCATGTTAGTTGTGATCATTTCTTCAGGCAATCTTAACAAATAAAACCAATTTGTTGAATGTACAGAACACCAATAAAATAAGATAAAACTTTTTTTTTTTTATAAGTAATCACGATATTGTATTCATATAAATAGGCCAAGCCCAGGTACACATGAAGTATACATGAAGAACGCCTAGCTAGGGGTTACAATAGAAAGAAGAAGTTCATGGACCCTAATTCCATTACAAACTATAGCCCCCGCCCATAAGAATAGAGACTTAAAAAAGAAAGCTTTACTCTCCTCCACAATTCTCTCTTGATTATCAAAACATCTAGCATTTCTTTCACTCCAAATACACCAACACAAGCATATTGGTACCAATCTCCAAATTGCTGCTACCTGAGAATCTCCATATAGTCCTCTCTAGCTCGCGAGGAAATCCACCAGTCTACCAGACATAACCCAAGACAAACCGACTCTTGAGAAAAAATCATCCCATATAGCCTTAGCCACCTCGCAGTGTAAAAGCAGCTGATCAACCGACTCCCCTTGCTTCTTACACATGCAACACCAATCTAGAACAATCACCCGTCGTTTCCTCAAGTTATCTATGGTAAGAATCTTGCCCAAAGCTGCTGTCCAGACAAAGAAAGCTGCTTTTGAAGGAGTTTTGTCTTCCATATACTCTTCCACGGGAACATAGACATTCTTGAGTTCGATAGTTTATGGTAAAAGGAACAGACAGAGAAAATACATTTCTTAGAATGAATCCAATACATCTTGTCACCGGATCCCCCAGGAATACTTGTGGAATATAACATCGCAAAAAATTCCGTAATAGACTCCAACTCCCAATCATGAGCTGCCCTAAAAAACTCAATATTCCATCTATAAGTACTATTAGAAAAGACCAAGAGATCAGCGATCAATACCTCTTTTACTCTAGCAAGCGCAAAAATGGCAGGGAAGGTATCTCGTAGGCACAGGCTGCCACACCATATATCAAACCAAAAACGAACTCGCGACCCATCGCCTACGACAATATGTTCATGACCCCGAAAGGATTCCCAAAAGCTCCTAATGTCTTTCCACAAACCCACCCCATGAGTGCCTCGTACCTCGTTTGAGCACCATCCTCCCCAAGCTTCCCCAAACTAAGCATCTATGACAGATTTCCATAATGCCTCCCTTTCATTTTGGTATCTCCACAACCACTTACCCAACAGAGCTTGGTTGAATTTCATCAAATGTCGAATCCCCAAACCTCCCCCAGAAATTGGAGTACAGATAGTTGACCAATTAACCAAATGGTATTTAAACTCTTCCCCCAATCCACTCCATAAGAAATCCTTTTGTAGCTTCTCAATGCAATTAGCCACCTTTAACGGAAGTGGAAACAAAGACAAAAAATAGGTGGGTAAGTTAGACAGTGTGCTTTTAATCAAAGTCAACCTACCACCTTTTGACAAGTATAGCCTCTTCCATGCAGCCAATCTGCACTCAACCCTTGTCAATTTTGGCTTGAATACTTTCCATAGGATTTGTTCATCTTTATATAGGGAGGAATTTACAAAGTAGTGCCTGAAATTCTGGCAAGATTCTTGCCATGTTTCTGGCCATGTTTCCTAGAAACATGTCTAAACACTAGTGCCATAATTCCTGGGCAGATTTTATAATAGTTAGTGGGTGACATGTAATGTTAGTGGATGTTACAATGATGTTAGTAATCTTATCTTAGTAACATCCCCCCTCAAATTGATGCTGGGAAATCTAGAAGCATCAATTTGTCAATCAAGAACTGATGTCGATGCCGAGGAAGAGCTTCAGTGAAGATGTCAGCCGTTTGAAGTGTGGTGGAAATGTGAGGAAGAGTAATCACATGCTTGTCAAAAGCTTCACGGATGGAATGACAATCAACTTCGATGTGTTTCGTGCGCTCATGGAAAACAGGATTAGCAGCAATTTGGATAGCACTAGTATTATCAGCATGGAGAGGAGTGGAATGAAGCTGAGGAAAACCAAGTTCTCCTAATAGCCCACGAAGCCATGTGATCTCAGAGCAGGCAGAAGACATAGCATGATACTCAGACTCAGTGGAGGATTTGGAAACTCTGTCTTGCTTCTTACTCTTCCAAGAAATGATTGTATTGCCTAAGAACATGCACCATCCAGTAACAGAACGACGAGTATCCGCACAGCCAGCCCAATCGGCATCACTATATCCTGTCAACTGTAAGGAGGATTCTTTAGGAAAGAATAACCCACGTGTAGAGGTACCCTTTAGATATCGGATAATGCGACGAACAGCAGCTAAATGAAGATGTCGGGGGGCCTGCATAAATTGACTGACCTGCTGCACAGCAAAAGAAATGTCAGGACGAGTAATCGTCAGGTAGTTCAAACTCCCAACTAGCTGCCGATATAGAGATGAATCTGAGAGAAGCTCGCCTTCTGCCCGATTAAGCTTGAGATTTACTTCCAAGGGAGTAAGAACAGAGTTACCTGATTGGAGACCAGCCAATGAAATCACCTCTTGCGTGTATTTGTGCTGGTTTAATAATATACCGGTCGGAGTAGTATGCACCTCAAGACCAAGAAAGTACTGCAGGGGACCAAGATCTTTCATGTGAAAAGAGGCCTTGAGATGCTGCTGTAATTGCTGAATTAATTCAATATCGGATCCAGTAATCACAATGTCATCAACATATACCAGATGCAAGACAATTCCTGCAGAAGTCTTGCGAAGAAAAAGAGAGGAATCATATAGACTCTGAGTAAAATGAAAAGCAAGCAGAGTAGAGCGAAATTTATCAAACCATGCACGCGGAGCCTGTTTCAATCCATACAAGGATCGGCGTAGACGACAGACCTCTGAAGAAGATGTAGCAAACATGCCGGGAGGTGGAGACATATAGATTTCTTCCTTTAGCTCCCCATGTAGAAAAGCATTTTTCACATCCATCTGCCGGAAAGACCACCCTTGTGACGCAGCAAGTGCCAAGATAGTCCTCACAGTAGTCATTTTAGCAACAGGTGCAAATGTCTCTTCATAATCAATACCATACTCCTGCCGATTCCCAAGAGCCACGAGACGGGCTTTGTATCTGTCCAGTGAGCCATCAGATCGAAACTTGACTGAGTATATTCATTTACAACCAATGGGTTTGACACTAGAGGGACAAGTTACAATTTCCTAAGTGTGATTGTCTTGAAGGGCTTGGATTTCTTCTTGCATGGCTTGCTGCCAACATGCTTGGATGGCTGCCTGCCAACATGCTTGGATGGCTGCTTGGGTATAGGAATGAGGAACAGAAACAGTGTTAAGAGTTGCAGTGAGCGAGGTATGAGGAAAACCATACCTATCTGGTGGATGTATAACCCTGGTGGAGCGCCGAGGTACAAGAACTACAGAATCAGATGTCGGATCAGTGTCTGGAAGGGGCTTTGTAGAAGGGAAAAGACGTCGATGATACACCATACCTGGTTTAAATCGCTCAATAGGAGAGGATACATCATCAAAAACAGGTAGAAGAGTAATAGGAGGATCAGAAATAACCTAAGACTGAAAGAAATATTGATTTTCAAAGAAAATCACATTCAGATTCGGAATTTGTTTGCATGAGCATCATAACAGAGTAGAACTATATCCCATAAAAGCACACGTGACAGACTGGACAGCAAGCTTGTGACGCAGATGAACAAAACAAGGAAGGATTGATACTCAGGAGATATGCCAAATATCGAAAATAGGGAGAGAGTGATAGTAGGCAAACGATTGATCAAATAGATAGCAGTAGATAAAGCTTCTACCCAGAACTTAGAAGGTACAGAAGAATCAATCAACAAGGTACGAACAACATCTAAGAGATGACGATGACTCCATTTTGTTGAGGTGTATAAGGACAAGAACGTTGAGAAATGATTCCTTTTTGCTAAAGAAAGGCTTGAAAAGAGTGAGACATGTATTCCCCCCCTGAGTCGGAGCGTAAAGTTTTGATACAAGTACTAAATTGTGTCTCGACAAGTGCAAGAAATTTTTGAAAAACAGAAAACACATCAGCTTTAGAACGGAGAAAATATATCCAAGTGAATCGACTATAATCATCAATAAACGTCACAAAATAACAATACTGACCATGAGAAATAACAGGACTCACACCCCAAACATCAGTATGCACAATCTCAAAACAATTAGAAGCACGACTACCATGCGCAGGAAAAGGTAAAGTTTTACTTTTACCAAGACGACAAGTAGCACAATCAAAAGATATAGAAGAAGAAGAAGAAAAAGATTCTTTATTGCCCAAACAACCATGTTTCATAAGATGAGTCAAGACAACAGAATTAGGATGACCCAATTTCTTATGCCAGACTTCATTTTTATTGGCAGTAGCCGTACAAGCACGTTGACTCTCAGCATGAATTGCTTTAAGAGCCACAAGTGCCGTAGAGGGAACTTTCGCATGAATAATAGCAGAATATTTGCTCCAAAGGTTAATGAAACTAGAATAAAATTGCTCAATGGTAGAATTACCTTGCTTGTAATTACTCATTTCCAACTCTAATTGGAATTTTCTAGCACTATGGTCTTGATGGTAAATACGGTGGAGATAGTCCCACATAGCCTGGGCCGTAGTAAAACAGCGAGGATTGGTCACGAGATGAGGCTCAATTGTCCCCAACAACCAAGATGCCACCATGGGATCCTTGACCTCCCATTGTGCAAGTTCCTTCTCATCAGTGGGAACTTTAGTAGAACCATCAATGTGGTGTGATAATGCTTTTCCTTTCAAGAACATTTTGAATTGAAATTCCCACGTAGGAAAATTCTTTCCAGTAAATCGAATAATAGTATTCTCAAGAGACATGATGGAAGGGACTAAAAAAAAATAGTTGGCAAATTAAATATATATATATATATATATATATATATATATTTAGTAGACCCACTGAAATAGACTCAGGCAGGCACGACAAGACAAATAGATGGGCCAAGATAAAGAACAACTTAAATATCAAGCCCAAATAATTGAAAAATACAAGATACTTGCCCAGAATCCTTCAAACTTGCGGATTCCAGCCACGGCCTCTTATCAAACTTCAGCACAACACTCAGCCCACACTTCCGTGAGGTCCTGCTGTTGACACCAAGAGAAATCGAAGCCGCCGATCACAAGGCAGGAGAAATCAAAGCTGCCGACCACAACAGAAATAGCCGACCACCACTTAGCTACCCACAGAAACTGCCGACCACCTTACAGCCGCCACGTAGCCCGACGTCTGCCACAGATAGAGCCGATATGCCCACAAATTCACACCAGAAGTGATCGATGAACACTCAGCAAGCACCAGAAATTGCCGACAGCCACAAAAGAGCACCGCCACCATGAAGAAGACAACACCGAAAGAAGTGGCTCGCACAAAACAGGGTCGACTACACTCGGAGAAGTGGTCGATGACCAGCTCCGACAGCCACCAAAATTCAAACCCACCAGGTTTGACTCCACAGAGATACCGAGACCCACTAAGATCAAGAATGAATCAGAGGATAAAAAAAAATTCTCAGAATAGCGATAAGAAAAAAAAAAACCCACCTTGTGATTAAGACTCAAGCAATAGAAATGAGAGTAACTCTGATACCATGTCAATTTTGGCTTGAATACTTTCCATAGGATTTGTTCATCTTTATATAGGGAGGAATTTACAAAGTAGTGCCTGAAATTCTGTCAAGATTCTTGCCATGTTTCTGGCCATGTTTCCTGGAAACATGTCTAAACACTAGTGCCATAATTCCTCGGCAGATTTTATAATAGTTAGTGGGTGACATGTAATGTTAGTGGATGTTACAATGATGTTAGTAATCTTATCTTAGTAACAACACTTTCTACTAACTCATCCCAAATCCTTTCAGATTTAAAAGAGGCACCCAACGGTAAGCCAAGATACTTCATGGGAAGCGATGATATCTTGCATCCTAGGGTAGTAGCTAAAAGCTCCACATCGAGGGCAGCCCCCATTGGCACTATTTCCGACTTTGCGAGATTGATGCTCAAGCCCAATACAACCGTAAAGCAAAGGAGTAGCGCCCTCAAATCTTGGACTTGTCTAAGGTGTGGCCCACAGAAGATAAGCGTGTCGTCAGCAAATAATAGGTGAGAAATATGGGAATCCTCGTTCTCCACCGACCCACCACCAGACCCTCAATCATCTTGTTGAAGGTTTCTATAACAAATAAGAAGAGTAAAGGCGAAAGCGGATCTCCCTGTCTCAAGCCACGAGAGGAATTGAAAAAACCTACTCGAGAACCATTTACCAAGATCGAAAAACGAGCTGAAGAGATACAAAATTCTAAAATAAGATAAAACTAATGAGAAGGATAATACTTTAATCAAGTTCACACAGGTGGAGGTTGGCTTAGGTCCTGGGTTTCAGATATTTTCTAGCAAAATATAAAATTCAATGAGAATTTGAAATGAAAAATTAATCAGCAAAAAGCACTCACTTTTCCAAATTGGATTAACTGAGGTACAATCTTGCTTACAGTTGAGGAAGGGATGGCAAAACCAACACCTGCTGATGTACCTGCCATATCAAAATTCTTATGATCATAAATCTTTAAGATAGCCAAAAGTGAAAAACTCAGTAATAGAGAAAGCAGTTCCCCAGAGATATATGTGGTGTATAGATGGAGTTCATTGCCACCAAATAGAGGAAACAGTCACTCCCTTCAAAATAACTTGCATATACCTAGAATTTAACAAATCCTAATGCATCATTCAAATATTGGGGAAATGTATGCAGAGTTTCAAAATATTATCAAATCTCAAAATATCTCAGGATCTGTGTAAGAAAATTTTGCATATATAAGGAAATTTACCCATCCTAGCATCATCAAAAGAAAGGAAAAAAGAAAAAAAAAAGTTACCTGTCTGAGTAAATATTGCAGTATTAACACCAATCAAATTTCCTTTGGAATCTAGAAGAGGACCACCACTGCCACAGTCACAAAAAAAATTCAAGCATTAGGCAATGCACAAACTACTACGAACATGAATATCTTGCTGGTGCAAAGGAAGTATTTTCTTCACTAGTTCTATCACCTCTAACATCCCAATGAGGGGTGAAATTCATACAATAAGATACCACCAGAGGAATGGGCGAAGGCTTAATGAAAATATTTAGATAAGAATGGTCCCGACTGACCTGTTCCCAGGATTAATGGCAGCATCTGTTTGAACTCCTCCACCAATTGTGACTCCAACTTGACTGAAAATGTCTCGATTCAGTCCACTGATAACTCCAACAGTAAGGGTATGATCAAAACCAAATGGATTCCCAATTGCTAAACACTGCTGCCCAACTTTTAGAGAAGATGACTGCCCCACCTTAATTGGCCTCAAAAGATCTTCAGAGGCTTCTACCTAGCATTTTAAAGATATCAGTACCCCACTACTTGTATCTTGTACAGTATAAGTGAAATGCTGAGAATCCATAGTAACAGCTCATTAATTTCACACCTTACTTTCGTGGTGCTTAGATATTTCATCATATGTATCGCCCTTTATGACTTAATATTTAACATTTACCCCCATACATCATTTCATACTTAGCCAGGGCCAACCGAACCAAGTCGTTTTTGAGTGAAAACCAGCTCTATTAATCTTGGTGTACCAAGTGTGCACTCGGAAAGGGACTCCAAAACTTTACACGGACCACACACATTCTCACGTCCTTTAGTGTGGTTGTACTCTCCTCTCTCTCCTTAAGTAGTAGTACCATACTCCTTTGTTACTTTGCCTCTTTGTGACTTTACCTTTGGGCCAAGGAACATACTTTCATGTTTAGACATGCAACTATGTTTATATATATAGACACAACATTTCCTCAATCACATCATAGTAACATTTTGCTTGGAACTCTGAACGTATAAGCATGTGAAATCCTTTCATTGGTAAACAAACATATGAACACTGTAAATACAGAAGGTACCTTGAGAGCTCGCATCTATCTGTACGGGTTTATATTCGGTGTTAATACTTATCAGATTGGATGTTCTTATTCAGAGTGATGAAACCAAATAGCACATAAACTATTATGATAAACATCGTCCAGTAAACCAGCATAACTACATAGCTTCCTGAGCAGACTATGAAACTTAGAAGTTTAAATAAGCAGTCTCACTGATAAGACTAAACTCAACTAAACCTCATCCCCACCAATTGGAGTCCGCCACATTACTATTTTTATGCTACTCAGCCCTAGCTGTCATCATGTACCCATGTTCCTCTCTAATAACCATCTTCACCTATAACACCTACCCACGTCATTTTTGGCCTCCCTTTTATCCTTTTTGCTCCTTCCACATTAACAAGATCACTCTTTTGCACCAGTACGCTTGCAGACTCAAAAGAGGTAAGTATTGACAAAATTTTTATGCTCACAATTAACCCACCACGACCCTCCTTCATCTGGGCTTACAATTAGCTAGTGCAGCAAAGATATCACATAGGTGGAATTGATGAAGAAAGAAATATTATAAAAAAAAGCTACCTTTAAGACGGCAAGATCCTTTGAACGATCAGCACCAATCAATTTACCCTCAAAACTCTTTAGTACCCTTTGAGAAGTAAAATAAAATGAGAAGAATAATGATAGAGAAATAATAGAATTCAACTAGTACAATGTACTAAAGGATTTTTATAAATCTCACCCTCCTGATGCTAGAATATTAACTCGTGCAACAACCTGTCCTGGGCTTGGATTTTTAGAAAGGGAATTACCAATTACTGAGGCAACAGAAAAACAGATGGTCAGCTTGAGATTCCACAGTCAGAATAAACTACATATTATAGTACATAACTAAGATCAAATTCTCTTCCAAAGCCCAAATTTTCGAGAATTAACTCAAATTTTTCAAAAGATGTTTGAACTGCAAATTCTTGATGGATGAATAATTTTGCTCATAGCAGTTTCTTGCTCAGTTATCAGATTTAACAATATGTGGAGAGGAAAGCAAATAAATATGCCACAACAACATTGCTACATCATGAAAGGATCTTTGAAAATGCATTCATCTATTGTTTTGTAATGGTAAATTCACTCACTAGCTCTCACCATGATAATTTGTTACAATGTGCCCTTGTCCATCCCAAACTACACCAGAACCGTTTCCTTCGGGAATCTGTCAAAATGGATAATACAAATTATATGTGATGCTCTCACCCAGTTTTATGCTTGAATGAATGAGAAGATGTCATATTATGTGATTAATGCATCAGAAAAGCTCGTGAGCGAGCTGTCTAGTTTTACAACTTTGCTTCTTGATACAAGACAACTGATATAAAGCCATTTTTTTCCTTCTTCTTTTCTTTGCAAATAAATGAAGTCACTCTTAATCTAGCTAAAAAAATACCTCAACCACACCAGTTACATTAAGTTGAGGACGCAATGTCACATCAAAAATGTTCACAACAGAGTATGTGTTCTTCTCAAAGAGTCGGACAATTCTTTCCTGTAAATAAGAAACATCAATTTACCTACCAAAAAAGTCAGAACAAATTAGTGTGAAAAGAAAAAATCTTCTTTTTTTTTCCCTTTTACCGTGGTGATAAATAAATCCTTCATAAAACATGTACAGAACAAAAAATAAGGTAAAGAGAACCTCAACAGGGTAGAGTGAGCCAGAAGGATAAACAGGAGGAGTTACTTCTTCAACTGTCACAGATGAATCCCCCAAAGCTAGAGCTGTATATCACAGTTAATTCCATCATCAGAAGTAAGTTAATAAGTATGATAGTCCCCATTAATCAAACCAAACACTTCACCAATTCAATGACCATTCTAAAAGGGGATTCTTGTATTCAAGTAAATCTGTTATCTAACTAAGGGAGGAAAAGTTTTATGTCATCAAGCTTTGGATCAGTTATTACTTAAATGACCGCCCTCAGTTATGCCAAAGCTCTCTCCTGACAATTGCATTTTTCCCTCTACAACCGCAATATACCAAAGGCATATTTGGTGACCAGAGGATATAACTCTATCCATAGAGTTCACAACCCTTCTGATAGCACCCAGTACAGTGGGTCTTTTTGAAGTTTATAGAAACCTTAAGGAAGTCATTTTTTGTCTCAGCATGTATTCACATCACTAAGATCGACTGAAACTGGTCATACATACATCAATGATGCGGCATCTCTCGTCAAGCGTTGCCCGTTTAAAGCCTTCAATTATATATAGCTGCACGAGATGTTCCAAGTTTCACCCTAGTCCATTCAGGCAAGTCATATCTAGACATTTTTCAAATCCATCGGCAAGTCTATGAATTTGCCTTCAATTGTTTGTTCTCTAATTTTTAGTTAGAATTTGTTAAACATATACTACACCCACATTTAGGATTACTTGTTAATTGTTGATGTCAACACCAATCCACAGGTTGACATCCCCACAAGCTTCGGATAATAGTGTTGGCCACGTCGTAGTTTAAACTTTAAATACTCCACGCGTGGAAGAAGTCAAGGCTTTATTCTTTACTTGTCTTTACCACTGAATGCCATTCAGTGAATGGCAGCCCCTTTGTCTTCCCAACTTTAGTTCAGGAGTGTTTTGTACCGTTATTAGCCTATGCTTCTTCTTCTTTTCTTGATTATTAATAAAATTCATTCAAAAGCATCAATAGATTTGCTCTAAAAGGTTGAACATCATTAATGACAAACAAAATTAAGTCATATGATTGGAGGCCTCGAACATATTGCTAGTCTACCAGTGATCCAAAGCTGAACCGTGCGGACCTGATGAGTACCTTGAAGGATGATAACACGAGTACATGAACAAACTTGCAACTAAAATCCGCCGAGTTGTGACCGGAACATTGTTGCACATTACTCTGTCCAAATTCTTTGAGTGACCCCTAAAACTCCAAAAACCATCAAAAGGGAAAATATCAAAATCCTCGAAACCAATTACTGGAACCAACATTTGAGAATTGTAGTGCTGATACCACGATATCATACAAAATACCCATCTTCATTATTTTTTGTTTAAAAAAAATGTTTATACGATGGATATAGAGCCCCAAAAAAGGGTCTTTATAGGCACCTTGGGAAAAAATAGAATCGGGAGATAAATGAAATAAGTCAATATAACAATTTGGACACATGCATCATAAGCAGAACATCGATATTTCAATCACAAACCCAGTAACGACATTGGCAAGAAAAATCATATTATCGCATGATGAGTTCTTTCGACATAAGGGAGGAGATAGTGGAAGAGCAAACCTTTGAATGGTATTGGGTTGGGAAAGAATGGCGTTTTTGTGAGAATCATTGTGGTGAGGCCGTGAGTGAGAGCACGCGTCGAAGCAGAGCTCGCGCCGACCTATGAGGCGACTTAAAACACTGATTGCATGAGATTGGAGATGCCCAGAATTGCATGCGAGCACTTGCATCTCCGAATTATGATAATTTTAGAACAAAACTTCAAAATAATCGATTATTAAGTACCGCTTGGCCGTGCAGTGTGCAGTTGAATCACTGATATAGATAAGAGTTGATTGGAGACATGACGAGCTTCTCGTGTTCTAGTTGTCACTGACTTGCTGCTTTAGTCGAAAGTACAAGATTACCCTCGTGTACATAATAGTTATCACTCATCAGTGTCATCACCGGTGTTTTGACCATGGGAAATGGTTTAGTCGAGTTTTTTCTAAAATTAAATAATTTTATAAAAGTAACTTTTTTTTTATAGCTCAAGCACTTTTCTTTAGTTAATAATCGATTAACATTTTTACGAAAAATTTATTTACTTTCTATTATCTAATTGATCAGGCCTTAAAAGAAATTAATTATATAATTTTACCGCCTTTGCCCAAAGCTCTATAATCATATATTAACTATTTAATACTATTTAAAATATTTGCATTGATAATAATAAGTTTTCAATTTGCATCACTAGATCTTTAAGACCTGGAATCGGGAGGAAGAGATGTACACAAATTCAACTTCGAAGATTCTCATTGATAATAATAAAATAATTGTGGGACTTTATTTTACATAGGTAATTTAGAAGCAAAAAATCTATTTAATCTATTATTATTCATACAACTTTCACACACCATATTTTTTTTATTATTATTAAATATTTAATATATGAATAATGAATAAAAAAATTAAATTAGTTTAAAAAGAATAAACTTAAAAAAAATTTAAAAAAAATATTAAAAAATATTAAAATTTGAAAAAATATGGTGTGTAGAGGTTGAGGAAGTTGTATAGAATTACTCGTTTGGAAGGGAAATACCTTTATGCAGATGAAAAAGTAAAACTGCTACAGATAAACGAGCCAGATTTTGACTTTGTTCTCCTGCATTCTGATTATTATGAACAAGAATCACGGAAGAGAAAGGAGTGTGGAAGATCACGAGGCAACGATATTTTCATCAATTGAGGTCACTTTTTTAGAGCACAAAAAAAGGTGTGATTATATCATGGAGAGGGAGAACAAGTTTGTACTATAGTAATGGCAAGGATATATATTGCCCATCTCCCCTGTCCCTTTTCCTTTACTAAGCGGGTATTTCAGACAAAAGATACCCATATACAATATTAAGAGTTTTTTTTTTGTGTTTACTGCAAATTAATATCCTTGGGTGCGCTGAGAGTACTCTGGCTGCAACAAGTCTATCAGCTACCAATCAGTACTGGGCTTTTCTTCTTTGTGGATGGAGTACTACGACGGAAAGGGGGAGAGAAATAGAGAACATTAGCAAGTTCTTTTAAAAATAATCTCAGGTTTTAATGGCACATAAGATAAACCGTGGAAATTGCATGTCTGCTGGAATTGGAGTTTAGAAGAATCGTACCTTCGTATTCGAGTAGGATCCAAAGGTGGGAACTCATGAGCGTTGAGGACATCATCACTAGCGGGCTGACAAGATTCATGCCATCGGGGTAAATCAATTTTTTGGACTTCGACGTGACACACAACACATTTGTGCTCAGAATCGCCAGCTGCCCAGATGGCCTGCCATTTACAATCACTACACCACAGCAAGTGTCGGCACGGAAAGTTGGCCCATATCATCTCCTGCTGGTTGCATGCAAAGCACTTCCCTTGCTTGATGCTTGCACTATAATCCTGCATGCATCCACCCGCATGTGAAGGTGCACACAGAATAAGTATAAACATGATATTGCTGTTACGTACGCTTGATCACTAAAAGTTAATTTCGCCGACTTCTCACCTTGTAGAAATCGAAGTCACCCAGAAAGAATACCGATGTGCTGTTCCTTTTTCTGGCAAGGACCTCCAAAACCAAATGCCTCTTTTGATGCCTCAGATTATTCCCTTTAATTCCCTCTAGTTGCCCTCCACTTACGTCGTGAGTGTCTCCTGCACCTACGTCTCTTTCATTTCGTTGCCATGATCGACCATGGAAGAGAGGGTCTGGCTTCAAGAATTGAAGAAACCCCAGGTGCACACCAGGTAATGTATCATTTGGAGCCACAATCACATCAGGGTACTCAAAGGCTGGATTTGCTGGCTCAATGCTGCTATCAGTGAAGCTATCATTTTCACAAGACCAGGAATTAAGAAGGTTCTGAAGACAATTGGAATTATTAGAATCAGAATCATCACTCTCATTAGTTGTAGCAAGAGAGGGCGTGCAGGGAATTGTGAGGGTATGTTGCAATAGTTGCTGAGGCATAGGAAGGTTAGGCAGGAGGACCAAGTGAGTGGCAGGTCCGCATTTGCCTATGGGGACAACCTTCACGCGACAAAGTCCAGGGAGAGATTTCATGAAATCACTAAGTTTAGAGTAGCCGAGAGACGCATGATCCAATTCCAAGCCAAATGTTGTCCTGAAATCACCTTTAAGAGATGAGAGAGCATAATCTCCTTCCTTCAAACGTGTTGTTTGATCTTGTAGGTGGCGCGGCAGCCACTTTTTAAAAATCCTGAGCCACGCAGGCATGCTTTGGTCCACAGAGGTGGGACTAACAATATGTTCTTGAAGTTCATTGGGGCATATCTTATGTTGGCCATTGCGTAATCTATCAACCCAGGACGTTTGTTCGAGTTTAGCCTCTTCTGTAATCTTCGTATTCGGTGTCTCTGCTTGAGGCTCATGTTGTTCTGCTGACAGTTTTTGGGACTCAGTGAATACAAAGCATTTTCGGAATACGCTTTTAATCTCAACTTGCTTGCCCATGATCATGACGTAGTGTGTTTCAACAGCTGCCGACGCAGATGTCTCTTGTTTAAACGTAACAAAGCCGAATCCTCGAGATTTCATTTCATTTCCGGCTTGAATTCCAAGAACTGTAGCATCTTCCACTGCACCGAATTGTTCTTCAAAAAATTTACACAATGAGTCTGCTTCACAACAGAGAAAGGGGAGAAGATCAGTGTTATTTTGACTAGATAGGTTTCATATTCACAAAAATCATACTTGATAGGTTACGAATTACCAGAGTCCAAAGTTGGAGGGAGACCTCCCACATATATTTTCCGTCTCAGTTCCTTGGCAGCAGGAGAATGAGTCAGATCATGGGTTCCATGCCTCCTCTTTCGAAGCTCCTTTTCACCATGTGCATAAAAACACTTTCCTCCTCTCACACATCCTCGAGGAGATCCAAAGTATTTGCAGATCTCAACCTTTGTGCTCGTGCAGATCATACTACAGTCCACAAGCAGTAGAAAATTATCGGAACATACAGACAGAAAAGAGGGGGTGGGTAGGAACTTAAGTATAATACGAATTCATTCTTTATCCTGCAGGAAGCTTACTTTTCCGTAGCATAGTCCTCGTCTGTCAAGTGTAGAAGTGCATCACATGTTTCTGAAATCAGTTCATCACCTT
The DNA here is from genome assembly GCA_029856935.1 of Cyclocarya paliurus. Taxonomy (NCBI): domain Eukaryota; kingdom Viridiplantae; phylum Streptophyta; class Magnoliopsida; order Fagales; family Juglandaceae; genus Cyclocarya; species Cyclocarya paliurus. The sequence goes on along the minus strand of CM056946.1, from coordinate 41,853,115 downwards.
GAAAACTACTATATTTACTTTGAACTGAGAAAGTACGATTCACTGCATATTATCAGTTGGTACATAAGATTCTATGGCTGGAGCCATATCGATAAGTAAGCAATTGATTCACTACTATCATCTTTATCACAACTTACTGTGGCTAATACTGGTTGGATTCAGCAGGAAACGCATATCTTGAGAATTTGCCAAGTCTATGGGTCTCTGTCTACTGGTAATGATAAGAATTGGCGCACAAAAGAAATGAACAAGCGCGCACACAAAAAAAAATGTTCGTATAATTCAGCCTCTTAAAGACAACGACAATAATGCACTTGATGAAAGGCATCGACTGTTTTTACCGCAAATTGAGGACCTCGCTATTTGCTCCCCATCTTAAAAGAAGCTCAGTACAGTCAGTATGGTCATTCTTCACTGCAAAAAACAGTGGGGTTTCTTTCATTTCTGTTTTATAGCTGATAGCATCTGGGTCTTCCAATAGAAAGACCTGTTGGGTCATTGTCAAAGATAATAACTTTCAGATGTAACACTTTAATTCTTATTTTTTGCTTCCAATACACAAGATAGATAAGACAGAAATTCACTAAAAACCTGTCATATCCGTACCTGAAGTGCCTGTGAGTTACCATTAGCGGCAGCGACATGAAGAGAAGTCAACCCCAACTTATTCTTTTGGCTTACTTGGGCGCCATGTTGCAGAAGGAGCCATACAATTCTGGGAACAAGTAGGAAATCAAAGCAATTATAACGTGTTGTGTTTTCATGCGTCTGTGTATGTGAGGGAGAGGGAGAGAGACTTTATCTGCTGAGGAGGCGCCTTGAGTGACCAATGAAGAGCAGAGTTTCCTTCAGCATCGGTGTCGTTTACATCTATGTTTGTCTTCAAAAGCAGCTCGATGACGGCTACATCTCCTGCCTGCAGTAAGTAAAAAAATTGCTACTAGATAGATTAATTCACCTTATAACAACACTACCAATGGTACAACGACATGGTTTATAGGCCTCTGCTTCTTTTTATGTTGAATCATGTATTTACTTAACAATCAGTTTGGTGCAATGTTATTATTAGGCCTGCACACTGTCCAACCCGTACTGATTTTGGATCCGACCCGACCCGTACCAAGTCGAATAAGAAAATAACCGACCCGACTTGAGTCGAGTCAACCCTTCTGCCAGTTGAGTTGAAAGTCAAAATTGATCTCCCATGCCCAAAACGATTTCTTTTTCAGGTGATACGACTCTGCCCCATATCCTTCTCTTCTGGTTGCTTGGTGGACGAGGGCTACGGCAATCGCGCGGCGTGGGAGAATGCAAATCCTCACCTAGCAAAATTTCTCTTTTCAGATTCGACTCTGCCCCATATCCTCCTCTTCGTCATTGCCCCATTGTTGGTTTTTGGTTTTCATTTCTGTATTTTTTAGGTCTAAATCCACACAGGCCCCGACCCATTCCAGTCTCAGCGAAAAGAAACCTTAGTGCCGCCATTCATGAGTTTTGTTGTTGAGCCGCAAGAGAAGCTCATGTGGTGCTCGTGCGGTGTTTGTGTGATGGCGCGATTGTGCCGTGAAGGTGCGATTGCGCATTTGTGCCGTGCGATGGGTTCGATGGATTGTGGGGAAGTGAATGATGATTATATTGTTTGAGTCAAAATGACCATGTGATTTTTCTTATTTTTCCTCTGTTTGAGATTGTGCTTGTTGCTTGTTGGAGTCAACGGAAAAAACGAACGGAGTCGACAGTGATAATGAACGGAGTTGACGGCGATGACAGAGAGAAATGGAGAGGGATGGCAGCTAGGGTTCGAGATTTGGGGAGGGACGACAGACGGTTTGAGATTTGGGGACTTTTAGTCAAATCGAAATTGATAGTTAGCGAGTTTGGCCTACAAGTCAGTTCAATCTGTTCATATCGGTCGGGTCGGTTCGTACGGCCGGTGCAATACGGGTTAACACCTTTTCTGCACAGCCCTAGTTATTATATTGTCTCGTGGGCCGTACTCATAATTGCATTTTCATCCAACCACCTTTGGATGTTATTGCGGGACAACAGACTCCAGGTGAACTGAATACACACTCGGGGTTGTACCTTTTGGAAGGGGTAGCTCTCAAGGCTACAACCGCAATCAAGGAGGTAATTTCAGAATTACAAGGAAGAATTGGAAAGATGAAACAGTGTCAATGGGCCAATGGCAATAGGTCACACACACCCATGCTTCGTTTACCATTTATCGGACCGGATGAGCAGATTAGATTTGATAGGGCAAAAGTGTCCATTAAGGCTCCGGATAAATAACAACTCTCAATTATTTTATTTCATTTTATTTTATTATTATAATTTTTTAAATTTTTATATAAAATATAATAAATAATTTAAAATTTTTAAATCTTAAAATAATAATAATATTAAAAAATAATATTTTAATAATATTTTATTCAACTAATTTAAAACTATTTAATCTTATCTCACCAACCCGACCAGCTACGATTTCCCAACTTCTTCGTTCATTCACCAAATAACTACGATTTTAACTTTTTTTTTTTCTTTTATAAATATAATAAATTCAAGTCGATTATCGAACAAGTCCCTTGTTTACTTTATTTAATGCTACCTCCGCATGTTTTTATTTGTCCCCTCAATCATCGTCAAAATCGAGGCTATTACAAAAAAGACAACTTCTTCTGCAACTTATTAATTTTTAAACAGAGAAGCGATATTCTGAGAAAAAAAAGAAAAGGGATTCTAACCTGGCATGCACTGATCAATGGTGACCTCACCCTCTTCTCCGTAAAACCGCTCGAGGCTACGGCTCCGAAGAGCTGGAGCAACTCTATCTCGCGCAGCAGGAGCTTCCTCCTCTCGGCGTTCTCGACTTCGGTCGGGGTACTGGTTCCTTTGACCACTCTCAACGTCGTCATTTCTCGGCCCAAGGACAAGGCCTCCCTTATCACGCCTTCGTATATGGTCATCTTCTCTTTGGAGCCCGACTCGGCATCACGCAACTCCAGAACTGATTCGTTAACCTTTTCCGGCGCTACTATGAGCAGAGCAGCCAACAGAATAATACGGCCTTTGATGGCGTTTGAATACGCCACCTCAGCTATTTCCTTTGTTTTCTCGCTAAGAAGTCTTACCGTAGTCAAATCCTGAAGACGAACAAAGACTCTTTAATCATAGTTGATGATCCCTTAACTCAGGAAAAGAGGTTTCACAAATTAGGCGGAAGGAATGTCAGAACACTAGCTGTGTCGACCCGTACAGTTACAGAACTCGTTGTAGAACTATATATATTTGACTTGAGTTCATTAATTTTTTTAAAAATCATCATGCAAAATGTCTGTGCCAATATATCTTTACGTTTCTTGATCTATATTTGACTTGAGTTCATTAATGTATTCGAAAATCATTAGTCCCAGTATATCTTTTTGTTTCTTTCTCTCTCTCTTTTTCTCAGCTGCCAAACCAAGCCTTAACAAAACGTTTTCCAACCTTTTCAGTGAGAATAACGACCAAGTCCTCGATGGAGTAGTCATCCGGATTCCAAATCAACTCCATCCTGAGATATTAAAGGGAGATCTAAGATCTTAATTGCTTTAAAATGAAAAAAGAGATTAAAAAATAGCTGGGAACAAACAGAAAATTAAGGCAGTTCAGCTATGGTGATCATAGGGACGGCTAGGCTTTTGCCACTTATATGCAAAAAAAGGAAAACGACGTGTTTTTTGGACTTTAGTACTTTACCTGCTGCTAGAAAGAGACAGCTCCAGAGCGAGTAGTGAGCGACCGTCCTTTGTCTTCATGTCCGTACGACCACGTTTCTTGAGCAGCAATTCAACGCACCGTTTCGCGTGTGACTCGGCCGCCGTGTGCAGAGCCGACCGCCCCTTCTCGTCCATCTTATTCACCAACGGCACCGTTCCGAACTCTCCGTTGACCAACGCAACGGCGCACTCCACCGAGTCGGATGCGCAGCAGAAATGGAGGAGCTTTGACACGACGCACTGGTGTAACGTCTCCGAACTGCTCTGGAAGAGCCGCTTTGCTTGAGTGAGGAGCTGAGCTTTGTCGTCTTGACATATTGCTTTAAGTAGACTCTGTTTGGCCTCGGTCATCTCGAATTTATCGGATTTCGAGTCCTTAAGATCGGCGTCGTTCGGAGCAAAATTTTCGCTGATGTAAGGAGAATATGCGCATGTCGGAAGCGAGTTGAAGAGCTCTGTGACACTGGAGCTTCGTATTTCCTGCAATGTATTAGGGCTTCAAGCTCCTATTTTCATAGAAATATAAAAGCCTTAAAAAAGCATGGAAGACTACTTGTAAAATTTTGGTATGGAAGTCGAAGACAGTTTAGAAAGAGAGCAAGAAACTTTTTATGCGTCTCCGATCTCAATCGGCACTATTTCAGGCACGTTAGACGGAGAAAGGTACTTTATTTTTTTCCAAAATGACTAGAACTATAGGTCCGTTTGGGAAAAAAGAAGACAAACTGACGAAGGGAACAAGAAAAGAAAAAAAAATATGGGCTGTGAAAATGACAGACTTTCAAAAGCAAATTTCATTTTGAGAAAAGTGTTTCATTCACTGAGAAAAGCTCAAAATTCAGCTAGAAACTAACGCGTTCCATTTGAAACAGCAATGATTAATTAAGTTCAGAGCACGCCTCGCACCAGATCCATCCGAAACCCCAACTTCGGCCGGAAGTTCAACCTCGCAACTCTCCGGAAAATGCATACATTAATGTCAGGTTGAATCGAGAAATGAAACCCTAATTCATAGGGGCCAGTGAAAGACTCTTCAGGAAACAAGATTCATAGCTGTAGACGAGAGCGCTTTGTTTCGTGGATTGTTTCTCTAATGAAACAGTAAGGGAGAGGGACAATGAACCTACGTAAAGCAAGACCAATATTGGTATTTATAGAGGCGGATCCCAAACAATTATTGAACTGCATTTGGAATAAGCTTTCAGATCCGTTACTGCAATTTTTTTAATCGTAATAAAATAGTCTTGTTAAGTACAAGCGGCGCATTAAACTGCGTATCATGATTTTTTGATTGAAAAGAAAAAAAAAAGTAATAATAAAGGAAGAAAAGGTTATCCATCTCATAAAAATCATTTATATCTTTAATTTATATTATTTAATTAAATAAATACCTTACAGGTTAACATCAACGTGTGATTTAATACGCAACCATTTGCAATAAGAGTTTTTCTTATAAAATTGAGTAATATTAAATATATTAATGTATAAGTCTTATTTTTCCCCTTCATTATATACGCTGATGGAGGTAAAAGCTACGTGGAATTAAAAATAAAAGATAGAGGCATTAGCATTTCAAAAAAATAATAATAATAAATAGAGAAATTAAGGAAAAGAGAATGGGCCTTTATATAGGCATGTAAGGATTTTGGTTCGGACCCCAAACATCGACCGGACCGAACCGATGGGAAAATCAGTAGGTTTCAGTCTTTCTTTTACAAAATTTTCGGTCCTCAACCTAGTACCGAGGTGGAAATTTTTTCCCTCGGACCGACCGAATATAATATATATATTAAAATATTTATATACATTATTTTATATAATTAATTATATCATTTTCATCTAATTTATCACTATTGAAAATATAAAATATGCAATTACTAATATGCTATCAATTAACTAATGTATTATATCAATTTTAACCTATCATCATTAACTAATTACTAATATCTTCATCTAATTAAAGTTATTAAATAAATTTTTTATAAAATACTTAAGTTGTAAGTAAGTATAAAGCATTTACGGTCAATGATAATTATTCATTAATCATATATAAAATGTTAAAATTTTAATATAGCTCATTATGTATTAACTATCATAATACATTTATATATTATAAGTTAGTAATAAATTAGCAATTAAAATCATAAATATAATGGAATAATTTTTTTTATTTGGATTTTGGATGATTAGGGATTTTTTTTTTTTAAATTGTCTATTTTTTGTTTTTAATTTTATTAGTATGATCAAAAACCTTTTTGTATGGATATGTATAATTTTTATTTTTATTTTCCCATTTTTTCTATTTTTTGTATGTTAATAATAAGAGAAATTCTATAGATCAACAATTGTAGCTAATCCACACCTCAGACTTGACGTGGTGGGTTTTATTTTTATTTTCCTTCTTCCCTACAATTGAAAGAATTCATCTCAACATAAACGTTGAAACATTCTTTTCTTCTCATTCAAATTTTGCCTTGCGAAACCCCTTTTCCTCCCTTGCCAGCAACCTCACGTCACCTCCTTCTGTCCAGCGCCACCCCGCAATGCTGTCCCTCTGATCAATGCCACCTTGCTTAGTTCTTTTGTCTGCCCAGCACCGCCACTCCCCCCAAGCTTATTGAACGGGGCAAACCAGGTTGTATCCGACGAAGACCCCTTGCAACCCGCGTCGCCATCTCATGAGTTGACTGGATGCTAGTAACACTTTAGCATATACATATCATGGCTTGCCTATGAGATAAAAGCATATCATTGAATAACAAAGCACATAATCCATGCAATGGAATGTAAAATTGTACATAACCCATAAATCTAGGTCCATAATTAGTAATTACAATTTTGAATGTCTTTACAATAATCGTATTGTCGAACCTGTTACTACCCATAAGAGACAGAGGTGCGTGGCTAAAGGCTTCGTTTTGTAGTTATGTAACCACTAACCATGTGATGTGCATCGACACGTGCTGGGATGCACGAAATGGAGAAAAGCATGGGGTAGATTAGTAGGAGCACAACGATTTTAGATTTAGAAGGCTGAGTAAAAGGCCATGGATTTGGTGAGGGGTTGGAGAGGAGTCGAATGGGGGCTTCGGGAATGAGAAATCGCAATAGAGGGAATGGGGGGGGGAGAGGGGCTCAGGACGCAGAGGGGTTGGGGGTAGGTGCAGGACTAGTTCATTTTTAATGAACCTGGTTTGCCACATGGGGTGTGGGGTGTGCCCCAAGCAACCGGTTGATACCAAGATTTTTCCTAATAATAATTTAGGCTGAAAATGGGATAAAAATCAGGATTTGGGCCGAAATTTGACTAGCAATGTCAATTAGACCAAATGTAAAATAAATAAATAAATAAATAGTCCATTTAGTATTGAGTCGAACCGACCGAACCGAAGTGAAAAAATTCTAGACCAAATGGGTTCAGTCCGATCCAAAAAATCTTTTATGGATCGACTGGACCAAATTCATCCATACCTTTATAGGCCGCAAAATGTAATGACAGAAAGCTACGAGTGAATTGGGCTTCAATCTTCGTATGAAAGCCCATGCTTCCCACTACAATATAGTCCCCAATCTTAATCCGTACGTATTTTTTATTCTTTGTTTTGAAAATTTTAAGTTTTAGAAAAGGAATGGATACAGTGATGTCTTTGTATTTGTCTCTCACATTTTAAGTCTTAGAGTTCGACTTCAATTTACATTACTCATGAAATGTCATTACCTTAATCCAAACTCGTCATTGACCATGTCTAGCAACACACTTTATGCTATTGTACAGTGTCTAGACCGATAAAAAAATCAGTGTCTACTGGCCACATCTCCCACATTTGTTTTCTCAAGTTGAATTAAGACCAAGAAAATTTTAAAAGCATAAAACATGAATTGAAAAAATAAAACATCATCTTTATAATAATTATCCTTTCATCATCTATTAACATGCAATTAAATGATTGAAAGTGAAAATAACAACTAATTTTAATAACTAAGAATAATAATTAAAAGGATGATGAGTAATATCGTTCACTTTAATTAAGTTATACTTTATTATTTTATTAACGTTTGTAAAAATTATAAATATTATAATGTGATGCTAATGCATAAGTTATTTATATTAGTAAAGCTCAATGTAGCAAAGCTTAGAGATAAAAAGATTTAAAACTTAATATTTTTTGAAACTTTTAAGGATTAGTTTTGATAGTGAGATGAGATGAGATAGTTTTAGATGAATTGAATAAAATATTGTTAGAATATTATTTTTTAATATTATTATTGTTTTAAAATTTAAAAAAGTTAAAATTTTTATTATATTTTGTATAAAAATCTTAAAAAATTATAATAATAAAATAAAATAAGATAAAATAATTTTGTATCTAAAAAAAAGCCTAAAACAATTATATTATTGCCACGGAATAGAAAGTTAGAAACAAAAGATAATTTTAGTTTATTTTTACTTTTTTAAAATTTTTTGACAAAATCCCCATTCACGTAACCGGACAAGACAAGCAGGTGTTGAACTATGAATTTATCGAACACTCGAGTCTAGCCCAACCCAGTGTGTCCTTGTCATCTATTCGTCCCAGGATCTCTCTTCCTAAACCCTAAAGACGGTTTTAGAAGTTGGTCAGTCTTAGGGTTTAGGAAAAGTTTAGGGTCCCCACACTCCTACCCGCAACAGAGGTGGGGAGAGAGTCCGTGTGAGTGCGTGTAAAGAAACGAAGGGATTGTGGGGGAAGTTACTTTCGTCGTCTAAGCAAGCAACGCAACACTACTCTCTTTGGAACCTTTGTGGGCGATTTCTGTCTCCGGAGCGGTCTATACAGCACTTCAGTTGGCGTCCTTCCCGTCTACCTCTCTTTCCCGAAATAATTTAGGGGCTAAGGGTTTGCAGGAAGAATGGTGGCTGACAAAGGTAAGAAATCGAAGGTCGCGGAGATGGCTGAGGAGGCTGATTCCGATCCCATTGACGGCGATCTCGTTCTCTCTGTCGAGAAGTTGCAGGAGGTTCAAGATGAGCTCGAGAAGGTTCTACTTTCAACTCCTTTTTTGTAAAGTTTGGTTTTTGTTGAGCACTCGCATATGCGGGTGTCTGCATGTATAAGTACTATATCTTCATGATGGCCATTACTGTCCACTTCCATGGTGTCAATATGGTTGCTTGCTTGTTATAATTGAATCGTTGGCTTTAAATCATGATTTGTTAAAACTATTTTTCTCTTCATGACAGAAAAAAGGGAATCTGGCTTAAATATATGAACAAGTTCAGAAACTCGTCTATTTGATGTTGTCATCATGGTTGCTTGCTTGTTTGAATTGATTCGTCGGGTTTAAATCATGATTCGTTAAAACTAATTTTATTTTCAAGACGAGAAAAAGGGAATGTGGCTTATATAGATTAACGAGTTCGGAAATTGGGCTAGTCTGGATTTGAGAGCTAGAGCAACGGTTTTTCTAAATTCTGAAACACGAGGCCAAGGTGGGTTAAATTTTACAATGTTACTTGGAAATGCTGCAATCTATGATTTTGAGGGCTTGTTTTCATTCTTGTGGAGTTTAATTGCTCCATTTCTTTCACATGTTGCTGGTACTGGAGCTATAGACCCATATCATGTGTGAAGTAAAGGTGCGAGTCATTGCCATGGTTGTTAGTATGAATTCAGTTTTAAATACTCTTCAAATTTGTACTATTTTTTGTGCCATTGAGGGAAGTATCATGCAATGCTCCTTTGTACAAAAATAAAAAAGTAGGTTACATGTGAAACGAAATGAATGGGGCAATTATGCATTCTTTTCATGTTCCTTTTGATATTCTCTTTGTTGAACTATATATGCTGTTAGTCTCAAACTAATGTGATACTGAAGTACTCTATTATTATGATTCAATGGGTTTAATTTTAATTCAGTAATTGCATTCCAATCAACAGGTCAATGAAGAGGCCAGTGACAAGGTGTTGGAAGTTGAGCAGAAATATAATGAGATACGCAGACCTGTTTATATCAAACGCAATGAGATCATCAAAACTATTCCTGACTTCTGGTTAACTGCTGTTAGTGATTTATTCGTCCTCAAAACCTTTAATTTCTAATTAACTTACAGTGTAACATCACATAGCATTACATTCTTTTGTGTGTGCGCGCATGCGCGTGCATATAAATGTAAAAATTAATTTTCAATCAAAATGAATGTACAACAACTCTTGCCAATCCTTTCTACATCTACCACAAATGACTTGTGCATTATTTCTCTATGCAGTTCCTGAGCCACCCTGCATTGTGTGACCTCTTGAGCGAGGAAGACCAGAAGGTTTGATTCGTAATTTGAAATTCTTTTTATTAGAATGTTCATTCTGTCATCAACTAATTATTTGGACCTAACAAATTGTTAATCTTCCTTTTTTATTTAACTTAAGAGTTTAGAGTTTTTTACATTCAAGATGTTGGACTGTGATTGTAAGGTTTAGCACTCGTGGAATGATTGCTCCTGCAATTTAACAAATTTCCTTTGTTCTATACTTGATACAGATCTTCAAGTACATAAAATCTCTTGATGTAGAGGATTTTAGTGATGTGGCATCAGGGTACTCCATTACATTTGTAAGTTTCTTTTTTACCCATGCTTGCTTAGCCTTATACTTGAGATATTTTCCATTTTTTTAGGTGCCAGGTTGTTGTGTCTGTTATTTTACCTTTATACTGATTCGGTTTATTATAGAATTTGCTTATGCATTTTGATTTTTTTGTTTGTTGAGGAGTTGCAAATGTACAAGTGTTTGTGTGTGTTTGAACTGCTAATTTTCAGAATGTGGACGAGAATCCTTATTTTGAAGAGACAAAGCTGACAAAGACCTTCACATTCTATGATGAGGGAACGACTAAAATAACTGGTACAAACATCAAGTGGAAGGAGGGCACGGTAATATTTGCACCTTTATACCATTGAAAAATTTATTTTGTTTAATTCCATTAGTCACTGCCCACCAGCCCCTTCTTTTTGCTTGAGAACTGATTACGAATTATAACTTGTGAAGGCTGCTTCTAATGGAGTCAATCATGTGAAAAAAGGGAACAAACGGCCACTTGCAGAGGAGAGGTGGTTTATCTAACTACTCTTGGGTTTTTTGAATTTAACAACTTTTGTGCCTGCAGGCAAATATGTAACTATACCCATCACTAAGAGGCCATGGAGTGGGTTAGATAATAATTGATGATACTGTATGTATACAGTATGAATTTGATATGATAGTTTCTTTGTGCTCATTCATGATGGAATAAATATGGCTGGCCTTTTATATTCATATATTTATCATATATTTTTTTCATGTATATTTTTTATAGGTAAGGAAGAATTCTTTTCATCTATAACTGATAATTTAAAATTTATTGACGAAGGATCTCAAATGAGCAATACTTTTATATCATAAAAGGCCGTCATATGTACTTGTGGGTAGGGGGTCAATTTAGGCTCAAGCTTGCTGGGGTTGGGTTCATAAAGGGTGTTGATGGCTTCATGTTCAATCTAATTTTTCCCACATAAGAATGGTCTGCAACTTTTTCTTTTTCCCTTTTTACCGGTAACTTTTTCTAATCTTCTGCATAAGTTGCCAGAACCTGCCTTTCTCTTTGTTGAGCAATGTATTTATTGTGAACAAAAATGAAAAAAATGAAATTCGATTGATAAAAAAAATGAAATTCAATCACGCATAAAGCAAAGTCTTAAGGGTATATTATTGCATATGCTGTCAAAAGAATCCACTATGGCGAAACATTATTTGTCATGTATTATATTGGGCCAAAGATGGAAATAGTTTTGGCAGGTGTATATGTGTGTGTGTTAATTTCCTCCCTCTTACTGAAAGTCCCCCTCCTACTGAAAACAAATACCCGAGACAGGAGATAGACATATAAGAAATTCTGCTGGAATTCTTCCTCAGAGAATCTTTGACATTCTTGCTTTTCTGCAGTTGTACTATTAGATTGCTCTTTATTCCTTGTTAGATATGAATAACAAGTACTTGGGCTATGCTTTCTTTTCATATGAATAAAACTTCTTGATTACTTAGCCAAAAAAAAAAAAAAAAAAGATATGAATAACAAATTGATTTCTGAGCTACCTTCACTGAAAGATTGGTTTGTCCTTGTTTAACATTTCATCTTCTTATGCATGCACCCTGACTCACTCATCAATGCTCTTATGCACGCAGCTTCTTCAGTTGGTTTAGTGAAACTCAACAGAAAGATGTTGCAGAGCTTCATGATGAGGTAAATTGTGTTCTGTTATTCTATTATTGGGTCATGATTGATTTTATAGCCTTAAGTTTCTATCTTTAGAGTTATGCCATGTTTCATCCTTTTCTTAATTATAATGTTGTCCTTTAGGTTCACTTATGGCCTCACTGAAATCATCAGAAACTGCTTCTTTCTCTTTGCTTTCTCTCTCTCTATCTCTCTCTCTCTCTCTCACTAAATAACTCTCTTTCCCTATGGAATCACAGATTGCAGAGTTAATAAAGGAGGATTTGTGGCCCAATCCGCTGAAGTATTTTAACAATGTAATTTTTTATTCATATCTGTTTTAATTTTTGTTTAGTATTTTTACCTATAAAAAAGGTAGTTTCTCCTTTTTCTCTGGGTAGTGTAACTCAACAAAATTCTGGGATTATTGTTTTTTGCTATCTTTGAGTTGACAAAGAATGCTAACTTCACTGTTTCAGGAGGCTGATGAAGAGGACTCTGACGATGATGCTGATGATGAAGAGGTATTATCCCCCCCACTCCAAAAAAACTGTCATTTTTTAATAGCCACACGAACACATAGATGTATGTTGTTTGGCTGATATGCAATGCCATTATAAGGCTTTCTGTTCTCTCACTTGCAAGACAGATTGTTGCTTTTTGTGCCATGCACCCTCACGATGATTTATATACATATTGTAGTGATTTGTTCCCTCCTAGAGTAGGTGAAATTTCACTTTCAGAATATCCTAAATGGACGAAAGTTTCCAGAAATAAAAGTATTTGCCTTTAAGTTTGAACCTACCATTTTCTAAGGTTGAAACCTTTCATGGACCGTTTAGAGTATACTTATCAAAAAAATGGACCGTTTAGAGTATTGTAGGAAGAGTGCTTGTCTCATTAAAATGCATGTCAATTTTAAATTTCCATTATTCCATATATTGTGGGGCAGAGGAAGTGATCTTTCTGGTACTCCCATGACTTCTCTCGCCTCCCCCAAAAAGAGAAGAACTTCTCATGGAGAATAATCTATTAGATTTTTTTTTTTTGGGTAGAGAATTTTCTTTTAACAAGTAATGAATCTTATGCAGATAATTTTCCTTAAGTAATGAAATCTTATTTAGAAAGGTATAGCGGTAACCCAGCGCACAGGAAAATAACTCCCCACCCTGACTTAAAAAAAAAAACCTTGCTTTAGAGTATTATCGACCCAATAAATCAAAAAATGAGAACAGAATAATTTTAGACCAAACAGACGTCTACTCTAAAAGTGAAAATTTGAGTTGATGCAACAGCGACTTAGGAGCTTCAACATTTCCATTCACAAATATAGTATTTGTGGGACACAGCAGGCCTCGTTGGTGTCTCTCTACTTGCAATTTTTCAATTGCTAAATCTCGGATCCTCACTTGCATGCAATTTCCGTTTTAGACTTCCAAACAAAGAAAACCAAAGCATAGTGAAGAACCACCATCATTTCAATTGTGCCTTGTGCGCAGTCAGTTGAATTCTATCGACTACAAGAACCTCTTCAGATGATACAAGTAGACTTTAATTGGATGCCTTGCATGTAAACTATTATCAATCTCATGTCCTGACCTATGAACAATTCATGTGCAGGAAAATGGTGATGATGATGAACAAGACGATGTCGAAGTCAGTGATTAGGGAGACAGCTGAGCTATTTCTGGCTTGCTTTTCATTATATTTTTTTTCCTTCTCATCTGGTTCCTGGTGATGAGAAGCACAAACTCCAATTAGTATAAACCTTTCTAGTTATATATGGCATGAAAATCTTACTGTAATGGTTGCACCTTGTAAGACTATCACTGTTATTTACCTAGTCTCTGTTCTTCTGCTTATGCCCTAGATCTTTTTGCTTGTATTTTGCTGCTCTCAAGAATTTCTTTTCGCCAGTCAGAGCCCCGGCCCCGTGCGAGAAGCATGTCCAATAGTTGGCAGATGATGGTGCATGAATATACTAAATGTATCTTGACCATCCACCTAAAATCCTACAAATATGACATGGATGCCAATACCAATAGTTTTCAGCTGGGGCACTCTGGTAGTAGATACATCTTATATTTTGAATACAGAAGTCCACCAACAGTGGGGCACGCGTGTTAATTGGTGTTGAGGACTAATTGGGTGTTTATTTCAGCTGTACCCAGTCACTCTCTCATTACGGGGATCATTCTTTTTAGAAAAGAAGATCCATCTCAAAACCTCGTAAAGGCATTTCAATTTTTGTATGGGAATTTCATGGTTGTTTCTAGTAGGAATAGCTTATCGAGTCAAATCGTCAATTTAAACGTGATAAAAATTAGATAGGCTTCCCTTGTCCCCTCTAGCCACACGAAGGATTGCTTAATTACCTACATCGTCTTGTGGAGGTTTTAGGTGCCAGCAAACTGAGGAACAATATCAACTGATTCCATCTCCTTGCGTGCTAAAGAACCCAAGCAGATAGAATAGTTCATAAAAAAATCTATTCACCAGCCTTTTTTTTTTTTTGACAATACACACCCAAGGCACTATTATAATGGGTTCAACAACTATAAGAAAGTATTGGTGTTTTAAACTTTTTTATTTTTTGTTGTAACTATAACAAGTCTCACAACAAGTGGTGTGTTGACACCCTAAAGCTTGGCAGCAGCTTGCAAGTGGTAGGTGGGAAAAATTTAGGCTTCTGTTCAGTTTGGTACTCTTAAAAATCGGGTATAACAAAGAAGATAAAAACATAAATCTCAGACAGCATGAAATAACTTCTGCTTCTATAAACTTTGAAGCAAGAAACGTCACCCGAAACAAGAAACTCTGAAGAATTCTGTACAGACAAAATGTACGGTAATAGCTGAAGTTTATCATACATTATGCATGGCACAACTTTCAAACCTACATATCTCAAAACTTTCCGAGGCCACCATCAAGGACCTTAATATGAACCTGGAATCTATTTTACGTACTAGACCTTACCTAAGAAGAAAATAAGGATCAAAACAATCCCAAACAGAGTCATCTCTGAATTCAGGGATCAAGTATTCAGCAGTAATACCCAC
Organism: Cyclocarya paliurus; assembly: GCA_029856935.1. NCBI lineage: Eukaryota > Viridiplantae > Streptophyta > Magnoliopsida > Fagales > Juglandaceae > Cyclocarya > Cyclocarya paliurus. Next base: position 41,838,072 of record CM056946.1, on the reverse strand, counting down.
ATTTTTCTCATGTAATTTAACAACTAAAACATACAGATTATAAATCAGAGGGTTCCTAAGAAATGGATGAATAGTTTCACTAAGTTCAACCATTTCGGCAAGTATAGGCATACCATTCTCTGTTTTACCATTAAAAATGCAGTTTGAGAGCGCATAAAAGGCAAGCAAATTTGCATATAGTGGTAGGAAAGCATCCTTGTGGTTGCCCACGCCACCGATCCAATCAACTCCTCCCTGTTTCTCAACATGGTCCTTGGCAAATGACATCAATTGGTGACAAAATCTGCGTCTCCAATTGTACAAATAATTTTTCAACTCCTCTTGCTCTGATAATTCAACTGCCCAAGATTTTGAAGCTGGTAGCTTCTCCAAATGGGAACAGCAAATTTGACTGATCAAAAGCTTCTCTTCATGGTGATTATCGATTTCCTTGTCAAAAACCCGTCTCACAAGATCTCCTTTGGGTACTGTGTGACAAGCGGCCTTCAGTATCCACTGTAAAAGATAATCAAAATATTCAATCCAATGCCCAAAGATAGAAGACAGATGGTCAAAACACAATCCTATAACTTTCTCCACTTGGGTTGGAACCTTTCCATCATGAGAGCATCTTTGGCATTTCTCCAAAACAAAACATTTCTGAACATTCAAGGCAAGCCTCTGCCTGATCTCATCATCCTCATCCTCCAGCAGCTGGATACAAGTGAACCACATATCCAGTATTTGATGAGCATACATATTGAGAGCTTCGTTACCACGAGAGCCTAAATCTGGACATGGGATTTGGTTATTGCGCACAGAAGAACCAATAAGCAATGCCTGTTCCAACAATCCAGATGCTATGATAGATTCTGCTGCAGCCTTGCGTGTGTTCACTGGTTCAGAAGAGGCACTATGTTGTTTAACAAGGCTTGTGAAGAAGATGATGCAATCATGCAAGTGGGCCGATCTTTCAAGCTGATCAGATTGGAAATGCTCAGTGGAGTCCCTCCACCCTTCAGCACTTACATATAAACCAGCAAATCTCTTTACACATATTGCCATGCAGCAGATTAGTGTTTCTCGAGTCTTTGATTGTCTCGTGAGTTTGTACAAGGAAATTAACTTATCCCAAAACTGAAACAAAGAATCACATTCCATCCCACCAACATAAACTGCTTGAGTGCATTTCTCATCACCAACCTTCTGAAACTGAAGCAAGTTCCAAGTGAAAAGAATCCTTAGAATGTAATATATGCATCTATTATTCTTTTCCAAGTCTAAGAAACTCATCATTGCTGCCTGGAGGTTAGATTTGGTCCAGTTCTGAATAATTCTAATCTCACTGCTAGACGGATCATGGAACTCATCACCAGAATCTGTTGCTTTCAGGAACTTAAGCAGCCACTTCAATGTTGCAAGTCGAACTTCATACGATGTATCTGACAAGGAGCGGATCAACCTTGCCTCAAGTCCATCAAAAGAATTCCCCATTTCAGGTATGTTCAACAAGTTTGAATCAGGTGGAGGACATCTCTGTGGAATCTGAAAGAAGTCTTCAGACACTTCCTTAGTTGCTTGAAACACGCAACTAAAATAGGAAACGGCTGCTTGTTCACGAAGTTCTGCTATAGTGGGATCATAATAGGACAGCCCATAAGAAGCTTCAACATCCAAGCATTCTCTAGAAGACTCCACTAATAGGTTCCTAATGGCATAAAAGGTTTTGCTCACACTGCCTGTTCTTGCGATACCAAGCATGTGATCCAAAACCCTCAAGAAAGAGGCATTGAGAATGGGGCAAGGACACAATCTGGGGCTTGCAATCCACAAACGCCTCTGGAGAACTTGGGTCAAGTCACCTAGAATGTGATCTTTCTTTGAGAAATCAGCAAGATTTCTACAATTCATATCTAGCAAAGAAGTTAACTGCAATAGCAGTCCATGTACTGAGTTTAAGGAAGCATGGGGAGAATCTTGGGTCAGAGTGGATGTTGTAAGTGGGTTTTCCACAGAAGGAAACTCAGAGGCTATATTATGAAGGACAATTGGCAATTTTTCATTAGATACAAGACTTGTTAAGGCTCTAGAAGCAAGGACACGGACTCGTAGATTGCTTTGGGTTGAACACCTCCTGATGAACGGCATGAACAGGAAAGGGTCAAGTTCATCTCCCGTCTCACTTGCAATTGTTGAAGGCTTGAGCCTGGATAGAAGTATCAGTAAAGGGCACAAGCTTGGGTGCACAACATTTGCCAGGTCAGATTCTGAATGTCCCGAGGCTCTATCTCCAAGCAACTCAGTTGCAACTTTCAGTTCGTTGAATACAAATGGATGCAATGAGGGATACCTTCACACAAGTAAATTAACTTTATTCATGGACAAGAGAAATTATTCCATAGAAAACAATCAGCGAGAAACCATGCAAACTATAAGGTCGCAAATTCAAAAACTTGCAATGTAAAACGCAGATGATGATCCATGCGCCAGGTTTAACCACCTGAGGCTGTTTGGAATTATGGAGTAATGAATATGGTCTCTTGGGGAATAGGTATTGCTGTGATCTTCACATAAAGAATAAAATTCACATGATGACTGCAACAGCAAAACATGGAAGGGGACACAAATTCAAACTTCTTTTGATCTAAAGACTCATGTATGTCAGACATTCAACTGTTGCAGTAAGAACTGCCAACTACATTGTCTTTGGTAGATCAGCCAGTTTAAAGTCAAAAAAAGGACAAAGCGTATCAATATGAATGTATAGAGAGTTCTGTATTGATGAATTGCTCACAATAATTTTAAGATAATAGGTGTACACAGAGTTGTATACTGATGACTGGCTCATAAAAATCTGACGAGCATATAAACTTGTGAAACCAAGTAACTAGTGCAGTAAATGGAAGAGAAGGAAGATTTACTCAAATTTAATATTCAAAGAAATCATACCTATGAAAAAATTCAAGCCCAGTTAATGCACGTCGCACAGATTCCCGCTTCTGAACATTAAGGAATCCAATCATGCGGCGTACCAAAGCAGTGTATGCCAGACAAGCACTGTTTCGTACCTCCCAGTATGGTGAAGAGAAAGAGCGAATAGAAACAATCAAAGCCTCAGCGGAGAAGCCTGATGTGTCAGTAGCCAGGTTAGTATCATTGAAAGCAGCTCTAAGGACATTGAAAGCATGTACAGTAGGAATTACACCCTCATGTCGGATCTTTGAGGTGTTTTTGTCATAATTTATCTCAGGTTGCAGTGAAGACTTGGTTTCTTGGTTTGGTTCTGTTGACGAAATTTTGCATGGGTCACCATTTGTGCCATTGGTAGTTGGATTCAGCAGAGACCCATTAGCTACATCTATTAGCCATCGTAGTGCCCGTGGGAGGAGCTTCTTTGGTGCACCTTCTGGCTCTGAGAGAAATAGAGCAATAAATGCAGCAGGAATGCCTGCACTTCTCCTTAACAAATCATCAACTATTTGTCCCTTGGCCAAAGTCCTTTCCATAAGTTGGTCCATCCAGGATTCTGTAAGCTTACATAGTCTGAGAAAGGACACACCATTTTAGAAAAGATATCCATCAATTTTGAATAAAAATAGATACCGTAACAACCTCTGAACTGATTCAACCCCATCTAAAATTATTATCAAACTAACTTGATATTGAGCACAGTATAAAAGATCTTTTAGAAGCACATATTCCGCCAAGATTTGACTATGGACAGTTTAAATAGGATTACATTATAACTGGAAGTGCAACTGAAAAATTATTCACCACGAATTCAGCAGTTTGGAATCATGCAATTTCTCTTCAAAGAAAGCTGATGGACCACTGAGTAAACACGATCGGGGAAGGAAAAGTCATTCAATCACAGAGCACCGTTATTTTCTTCAACATCCTGTTTTTCTCTATGTTCAACTTCACCTTGGTTTTATTTTTACTTTTGAAAACAAGGAGTATTACACAAATTGCTCAGTTATGAGACAAAGCAACCAAAATGGAGATACATCTGTGTGTACAGTCGCTTAAATTTAGAAAAACCTTAAACTGAAAATCATGCTATAATAGCCAACTCAACTTGACATTCTGACCATCATTGCTCATTGCTGATACTTTCATCTCAATAGGAGTCATTATCGCAGAGTTTTAATGTGCAAAAAAGAAAAGCCAAAACCACATCAGCCAAAATGGAGGAGTTGAATGGCAATACAATATTTTTTCCTATTGAAATCATCATTGCTTCTCTCCTCTGTTGAAAAGAAAAAGCTTGTTTAACACTGCCACTGACATACAATAGCTATGATAGTCATAGCATTTCCCTTAAAAACTAGGTCTGTCTAAGGCATGAAATTAAGTAGAAGATCATAAAACACCTGTAAAAGGAGAAATTGGAAACATACCTCCGATCATTTGAACAAAGTAGACGGTTGCAAAGAGCCGTGAATCCAGCCCTCGTCTTATCAATTGCACCATTATGCTTCATCTTCAGAAGGACTTCTAAGAAGTGGCACCCAATCGTTTCAAGTTGATTCACATCAAGCATTGCATCAGATACTGTCATCACTGAAGAATCAGCTGCATCAGAAGAGGGGACCCCTGACTCCAATGACTCTGAATTCCTGCTACTTGGTAAAGGAATCCTTCTTATTATGGTGCCCAAAAGAAGACTCACCTGAAAGCAAACATATTTTACCATTAACAGTAATGGTCTTCATTAATATAACTCAAGAAAAATCTAACATGCCCGAGCACATATATTGTAGGCATAGGCAGGTTATGGACACCATCCCATCAATTTAAATTCAAATGCAACTGATTCTGACCAGAGACATAAAAGGCAACATGTACAACATTTGCTCACTAAAATGAACAAACCAAAAAAAGGAACAAGACAAAAAATGAGTACCTCTTTCATTGCAAGCCAGCAACCGACCATTACTATTTGTTCTGATGATCTGACATCCTGGACAAGCTTTGAATTTTTTGTTTCATGGTCTGAAGAATGTGTCTCCATATTCATCTCATCAGAAACCTCAAACAAGAAACTATCATCGTCAACCATCTCATCCATGTCCTCTGGGAGATACCAAGCATCTGCAGAAACCACCCAAAGTGCCAAAGAGGTTATTCGCATGACAAGTGCCAAGAGATTCTCTAATAGATCTCTCATTCCTAAGATTCTCGCCAAGACCACATCAGAATTCCAATCCAATTCCTCAAAAGTGTATCGTAGAGCAAGTAATACACCATGAACAAAGCTGTTCTTGCATGCATCAGAAAGATCCCTCTCTCCCTCCTCTACAGCAACATTTAACCAATCTATAAGTGACTTTATATATTCAATGACAGGATGCCTACGTTTACCAGTCTGACCATTCCCATTTTCCAGTTCAGGCTGCGAATGAAAACAGACAGGATTAACTGACGCTTTGACTATCCACCCAAGCTCCACTACATACTTCCTAAATATTAGCCGTAAAGTCAGGGCTCCAGCATCACTTTCTCTCACACGTGGACTGCAAACTAAATTCTTAGCCCAAGCAGTTACTCTCTGGACCATGTCTTCACTGGAAATTCCAGGAAGTGGTGTAGGAAAATGAAGCAATATACGAAAAGAACTCTCTCTCAGTCTATCCCAACTATCAATTATTGACCCAACTAGCAGCAAAGTTGAATCAGGTAGTATAATTCCTCTATTGTACGGATAGAGACAACTTTCAGGAGAAAGAGATTTACGTTCATCTTGGAAAGAGGGCACAATAGACCAAACATTAAGCATTACTAGAATGAGCTCCATGGCCATTATTTTTCTTTTGTAAGGAGCAGAAGGATAGCATGAGAAAAATAGAAAACAACTAATCCACCTCATAAAATGAAAAAGCTCATCTGCTCTGTTTTCCTCACTTCCATTTGAAAGACAAGCTTCACTATTCTTGCAATAGACTTGTGGCTGCCAGCTCCCCTGCTTGAATTGTCTCTCCAGGGCTGTCCGAACTCGAGAAAAGAACTTTCTAAATAAGCTGGCCCACTTCATCTGAAAAGCAGTAGAGCAACACCTCATGTTTAATGGCACTGCTTCCTTCATCAAAGAGAGTTCTAAATGGGAAGGCAGGCTAGATGTCTTGGGGTTTAAGAAAAGAGATTCAGCAGCATCTACACGGAGTGACTCATCAACATGGGTCAGTGCCAGAATTAGCCACTCAACAGGGACTTCAACCTGTACCCCCTTTACGCAGACAAGTGCATGATGGGGGAAGCAACCTGTACCCAGCCCACCCTCTTTATGGTGTACCGCATTGCTTCTGCACCAATCGATGTCACCCTCAATCAAAGCAAGTAAACGAGATACCTTGAGCATTGACACTAAAATGGCCACTTTCTGTTCAACTTTTACTTCCATGTTGGCAGGACCAAGATCGGGATATAACAGTCCATTTTCACCGCCCCCATTTGGCACAACAGAGATATAAGCAAACATAGAAAATATACTATCCACATCCACCTCGAGTAAGACTTGCATAGCATAAGTGTTCAAATTTGAGCGGAGCTTTGAAACTCCAGAAGAAAGCCCGCATAAAAAAGGGGGCAAGCAATGGCCTCTATAAGCTGCATAGCCATTTTCAATGCCCTCACTGCTCCAACATTCATCACGCAAGTACTCTAGGAAACACTTCAAAAACGAGGTGGCAGCACAGCATACATCATCATCTATGTACGCCTGTATCGTTTCAAACAGCAAGTCAGGACTCATATCCAACATAGTCTTCGCCCCCAGCCGCTTAGTCAGTGAAGCTAAAGGAACATATCTTCCCTTACAACGTGGCCCGAGGCGGAGAAGGTCTGAAGCAATCTTTTGCAAGAATGACTTTATTCTCGCACTACCCTCCGACCATCGAAGGGAAGATTGAATGTCTAAGAAGAGATCAAAAATGAGATGAACTTGTCTGACCGTTTGACTCAAAGGATCTTCTAAGTTATCCCATATAATTCTCAACACCCGAGCCCCCATGTCCTCGGGAATTAAATCATAATCTCCTGAAGGGTTACTAATATTTGCTAACATCGAGGTTTTTATCTGTTGCAAACAAATCTGCAGCACAGTTAATGCATGAAAGTTAAAATGGCTGTCAGTTGGGTTCTCGCAATAGTTACACAGCTCAGGCAAAATCCCATCATACAGTATGGTATTAACAGAATTAGCACCATTCGCATCGCCCTCATTCCCATTGAAACCATCCCTCGATATATCAAACTGGGTATTAAGCACGTTTCTTGGAACCGCTGTAAGAATCCCTCTAAGCAAGCAAAGTCGGCTCAAAACCGAGAAGTTTTGTATTTCACTAAATAAATCACCCTTGTACGGAACCTTTGCAGTCACATTTTCAGGCTCACTCTCGCAATGACTAACTGATCTACGAGTAGTTTGACAGAATATAGCTTCAATGATAAACAAACCAAGTTCTTGAGCGTTCAAACACACTTGCAAAGCCGCGCAAAAGCTCACTCCAGCGGCCACGAAGCAGTCCCTCGAAAACGCTGGGGACTTCAGAACGCTCAAAATAGCCGTCACAGCCGTCTCGAGAACACTCTCGGCACCTACAGAATCCGCGAACTTTGACGGGAACCGTTGGAGTAAGTAATACAAACATGACAGAGCCTCCTGGCACTGTTCCATTACGATCGGGGAAGGCCGAGCCCAGTCTTCCGTCTCCGACACGACGCCGTTCAAGCTCAAAACGGCGTCCCAAGCGACTACGATAGCACATTCTTCAACGATATTCACCAAATACCCCAACTTGGGCATTCCCAAAACGGATAACGCCACACGCGACGAGGAGAAGCGCTTGCCTTTACGACCGCCGTGCTCCTCGCAGAGCGCGCGGAGGCACGTGCCGATGAGAGCCTGGTGGTGGCGGGTCTTGGCCAAGGAAGAGACTAAGGTTCGGTGCAGTTGCAGAGAGTTCTCGAAGAACAGAACCTCCAAGTAAAAGCGGGCGGCAACGGAGACCAAAGCATCGTCATCGGTGGTGGATAAAAAGTCAAGGAAAGAGGATGCGACTTTCTTGGCATGGTCGACTTGGGCGTAAATGGAATTGAGGGAAACCAGCTGTTTCAATTGGTCGAAGAAATTGGAAGAGGTGGTAGGTATGAGGGCTAAGGAGTCGGTGTAGGAAGTCGGGAAGACGATGGCGTTGTAAGTATAGCGGTGGCGGTGCTGAAGAGCACGCCATTTGGCGGACATGTTTGAGAAACTGAACAAATTGGAAGGAACTTTGTCTCGATGACAAATGTGGAAGCTCAGAAGTAAGAATCCCGTTCACAGGGAAAAGGACGACGATTATATTTTCCGAATTTGATATCTGGTATGGCTTCTTTTGCTTTTAACGCTCTCTCTCTCAACTCTAACACAGAGAGAGAGAGAGAGAGATTGCAGATGGCGGCTTGAAGTTGAAGAGGTGGTACCTTAACGGGTGGGAAAGGAAGTTTAGGGCGAAGAGGAAAAAAGAATATAGAGGAGCAAAGCGAAGGGAAAGCCTTGGCGCAGGATTTTGATTGGGCTCGAGTCGAGTATGGCCCACAGAAGGATTTCTTTCTTGTATGGGTTCAGGCCTGTGAGTTTTACAATTTATTTTATAACCAGTTTGGTTCTATTAAAAAAAAATTAATATTTTAAATTTACTATTTGATTTAAATCTCAAGTTTCACAACTTCCATTTTAAACATAATGATAAAAATAATCGTGAAAAAATATTTATATATCATTATTCTTAACACATATGAGAATTAATAAATTACTACCCGTCTAGCTCAGTACAGAAAATTAGTAAATTACATGCAATATAGTTAGTTTGTCTTGAAGAATAGTTAATAAGTATGGGCCACCAACCAACCCTGCAGTTTTCACCTTTGTTGACAAGAAAAATCCACCCACTTCACTCAACAAAAGTTACCATATAAAATATCTCATTTTAATTTTTGTTAAGAGTTTTGTTATGTACAGACTTTTACAAATTTTTTATACAATGTTATTGATTAAAATAATTATTTTATATTAAAAAAATATAAGATAGTCAATTACATTAATAGAATGTATAAAAAATAGATAAGAGAAGCGCTGAAAGAACTATATTCGATAGTATTCATGTATGGACATGCTCATCCATATATTTTTTTTAAATGATAATTTCTTTAAATATATATATATATATATATATATATATAATATATATACGTGTGTTTTTTCTCTGCTTCTTTTACCGTAAATCCGAGCTCTTTCTGAAGCCTTACAGTGCAGGTTCGAGGTCCTTTTTTTTTTCCTCTCAAATTTCAGCTAATTCCCCGTCTCGGAGCCAAACCCTACATATTTCTAGTTCCGTTTGCTTAACGTCGGGAACCCTAATTTCACGAGACCACTGTCTCCACTTTCTTCTCCTCTGATCTTCCCAGCCTGATTCGAGCTAAAAAGCTAGAATTCTTTCTTTTAGGATCCGGATCATTTCCCTCTCAAACGCTAGGTTCTTATTGACGGTCGGGTGGGCTAATTCGGGTTGGTTTCAGGGTTGATACGGAGGATCGGAGTCTCTGTAGAGGTTTAATCGGACGAGATGAGCGCTCAAAAGAAGAAGAACTTCCAGATAGAGGCGTTCAAGCACCGGGTCGTGGTGGATCCGAAATACCCTGAAAAGACGTGGAAGATTCTGGAGCATGCAATCCACGAGATTTACAATCACAATGCTAGCGGGCTTAGCTTCGAAGAGCTTTATAGGTTTTGTCTCTTTGCTCCATATAACTGCACATATTCAGTATAATCTGTTATTATCTCCTCTCTTTGTTTTAAAACAAAAAAGTTCAGTAACGAGGTTAATTCGTTTTTTGTATTGGGTCTCTTTTTTAGTTAGTTCTTGATGATGATCAAGATTTTAATAAGTAAATGATCAAGAACATATTTTATGAGTTTTTGTAACCACGGGAAGGGTGCTGCGTAGTGGTGAAGGGGGATGAGCGGTAAACATTTACGTCCAGGACTTGAAAATTAAAAAAGGGGGATGGGAACTGCATGTGTATTGTATTTCATCTTCACTTCAAAATCCCTTGTGACCTTAATAGGTGTATTCATATGTATATTTCCAGTGTACCTGGGCTATGCCTATTTTCTTTATCAATGAAATAATTTATTACTTATCAAACAAACAAAAAAAATCCCTTGTGACCTTGTCAGTTCGGTGGTCGGATATTTATGTAGTTATCACACTGCTGCTAGTTGTATTTCAGCGTGCTTTTGTTCCATTGTTTTGGTGTTCCCTGTGAGATTTCTCGCCATTTGTATATATTGTCTACTTTGTTTTCAACCTTTTGTTTTACAGATATATGTTTTTGTGCTTTGATGCTAGGAAAAATAGATGCTTCTCACTTCATCCATTCCTTTTCTGCTATATTTCTGACATGATATGTTGTTCACAATTACTTTTTCATTATTTTTACCTGTTGATTTCTTTTATGTTATTTTCTCTTTTTACCACTTCTAGGATGAGCGGCTGAGATATGACTTCCTGTTAGAATAATAGACTTGAGGAAATTCTTCCATGATATTTCATTATGTAAATAGTGGTCTATATATAGACTTTACAAGAGAATTAAAGAATAATTGTTTGTTACATCACAGTAGAGAGCAACTATCTACAACTGCAGTCTGCAGTGCATTATTTTTCAATCTGTTGTGGCTCTGCTGTAGGTGCAATGGTTTGCTGTGCTGTGCTGTGCGTGTATTGGTATGCTGTGTGGCATTATTTACATTAGAAGCACATATGCTAATACGCCCCCTGGGGGTGTTAACCAGATTGAGACGAGTCTTGAAGCTATTAAACTTGTCTGCAACTATTGGCTTGGTCAACACATCGGCAATTTGATCTTTGGAGCTGCAAAAGGCAATTTTGAGAGTGTTGGCTGCAACTCGATCTCGGACAAAGTGATAATCTATATCCATGTGCTTTGTTTTGGAGTGATAAACAGGATTAACACATAGATAGGTGGCTCCAAGATTACCACACCTAAGTGTTGGTGCTTGATACAAGGTTAACCCAAGTTCTCAAATAAGTGTTTGAAGCCAAAGTAACTCTGTAGCCGTGGATGCTAAGGACTTGTACTATGCTTTGGTGGAGGATCTTGCAACAGTTTTCTGGTTCTTTGAGCTCCAAGATATAAGATGCTTGCCAATAAAAATGCAGAAGCCCCCAATGGATCTCCTGTCATCGGGGCAACCTCCCCAATCCGCATTTGAATCTTGAAGAGTAAAGCTTTAGGGAGATGCAAAAAGGAGACCTTGGCTTATGGTACCTTTGAGGTACCTTAGAATTCTTTTCAATGCACTTCAGTGAGTGAGTTTTGGTCTGTGCGTAAACTGAAAAATTTTATTCACTGCAAAGGATATATTGGGTCTGGTTAATGAGAGGTATTGAAGGCCTCCAACCAAGCTACGATACAGGGTAGGGTCATCAAAATCAGGAGAGTCAAATTTGGAAAGTTTGATGGATGAGGCTATTGGGGATGTCATAGGTTTAGCTTGCAGCATATTGCTATGTGTAAGAAGGTGTTTGATGTATTTCCTTTGAGAAAGTAAAAGATAATTAACGGTATAATCAATTTCGAGACCTAGGAAAAATGAAAGGCTTCCTAAGTCACAAACTGGAAATGTAATGCTCATCTCATGAATTAAGGTATCAATGTCGGAGGACTTTGATGCAGTGATGACTATGTCATCAACATAAACAAGGAGAAAAACACGAGTATCACCATGACTGAGAATAAAGAGGGAAGGATCAGCTTTAGAAGCTAAGAAACCATACTCAGTTAACCACGAGCTGAGTTGAGCAAACCAAGCTCTTGGCGCCTGCTTGAGGCCGTAGATAGCTTTGTTAAGCTTGCACACATATTTTGGATGAGCTGAATTCACAAAGCCTTGAGGCTGCTACATGAAAACTTCATCAGTTAGAGTGCCATGTAAGAAGGCATTTTCAATGTCTAGCTGGCGCGTTGGCGCAATGGCCAGCTGTGAGAGGTTGCAAATTTGCAATGGACAAGAAAAGCCGAATTGTTGTTGGCTTGACCACGGGGCTGAAAGTCTCGTGGTAGTTTATGCCAGGCTGTTGATGAAAGCCTTTGGCAACTAATTGGTTTTCCTCCTTTGAAATGAGCCATTTGCATTAGTTTTGGTACGAAATACCCATCGGCAACCAAGGATGTTGGAATTGGATGCAGGAGGAACCAAAATCCAAGTGTTGTTTTGAAGTAAGGCAACATACTCTTTTTCCATGGCTTGACGCCAATCAGAAAACTTGGAGGCCACTGAATAGCTTGATGGGTCATCAGGAATAGTTACATTGGTAGTGAGACACTGTCGAGGTGGGTAGGGCACAGTACCATCATTGAAGATTTTGGGACGAGAGGAATGAGTTTGTGCTCTGGTAATGATAGGAGACCTGGGTGGGACGAGAATTGGTGGAGATGAAGGTTGATTGGAAGCATATGAGGTGTTTGATGAAGGAGAGGTTCAAGAGGTTGACGAAGGGGGTGTAGAAGATATTTGGGAAGGAGGATATGGGCCTGGGCCTAGGAGGGAAGGTGTGGGTTCAGAGGAGATTGGATCGGATGGAGAGGAATTAGGGAGATGGCCTAAAATATATGTAGAAAAAAGAGGGAACACGGCCTGATGTTGAGTGGGAGTGGGAGTGGGAGAGGGGATGATGGGCCGTGTTTGTGCAAGAGGAAAGGAAGACTTATGAAATATGACATCCCATGAGATATACAATTTGTTGGTGGCAAGATCTAAACATTTGTAACCCTTGTGCGATGAACTGTAGCCCAAAAATAAACAAGGTTTGGAATGAAATTTTAACTTGTGGGAGAGATATGGCCTTAAGTTGGGCCAACATTGACAACCAAAGACTTTTAAGAAATTATAATCGGGATCACTTTTGTAAACCATGGAAAATGGAGATTGATTTTGGAGGGTTGAAGTGGGAAGTCTGTTTATGAGATAAATGGCAGTCTCAAAGGCATCAGCCCTATATGTGAAGGGAAGCGATACTTGGGCCAAGAGGGCAAGCCCGGTTTCAATTATATGAAGGTGTTTTTTTCGACAAGCTTGTTTTGTTGGTGAGTATGTGGACATGAGAGACGATGATTAATTCAAGTTTTTGGCACATTGAGGTGATGGGTTTAAACTTACCACCTCCATCAGTTTGAAGATTAAGTAACTCAGTATTAAATAGTCTTTCAACAAATGGTAAAAAATTAGAGAATATATGAACGGCATCAGACTTGAGCTTAATTGGAAATAACCAAGTATATTGAGTAAAATGGTCCACAAACAAAATATAGTATTTGAAGCCCAACCGAGATACATAATGGGCTGGGCCCCAAAGATCCGAACAAATTAAAGCTAAAGGCCTATTGTAAATGGCCTGCTAGGAGTAAATGGTAATTGGTGTGACTTTGCCAGCAGACAGTCTGGACACTTGAAGACATCTTCGGTGGGGCAAAAGGACAAACACTGTTTGCATAGAATGCAAATGACAAGAGCTAAGGAAAGGTGACCAATCTGGCGGTGCCATTGAGCAAAGGAGGTTTTCTTGCTGCCATTGGCGTTGGGAGAGGAAGTGCTGGTGGCTAGAAACACGTAGAGGCCATCAAGGGTTGGACTGGTGAAGAGGATTTTCTTGGTCAGTGAGTCCTTCACAGAGAAGTGAGATGAGTGAAACTCGAAAAAGCAGTGATTATCCATACAAAAATGAAGAACAAATATGAGATTCTTTGTAATAGTAGGTACATGAAGCAGATTACGAAGAAGAAATGGGGAGGAGGGAGTAAAGAGAGAGGATTCACCGAGGTTGTGAATGGAGAGACCTGTGCCATCTCCAACACGAATGGTATCACTACCAGTGTATTGTTCCGAGGACAAATTCAAGTTAGACAGATCATTGGTGATGTGGTGCGTTGCTGCGGAATAAGGGTACTAGATGTTGTCTAAGTTTGAACTTGGAGCAGTGTAATTAGCAGAAAAATTATTCGGAGCAGAGAAATTGTTTGGAGAATCAAACTGATAGGAGTGATTAAACTTGCGCCTTCTTTGATGTGCAACATGTCCATACTTGTTGCAGTCTTGACAAGTAGGCCTCTGCGTGTTGATCTTCTGGGTGCCATTGTTGGGAGAGAAGGAGTGACCTCCACGATTATTGTATGAGGATCTGCCTCGTCCACGACCACGATAAGGGGTTGTGGCGTTGAAATTGGCAGAAAAATCAAGGGAAGGTGTATTGATTTTGGCATTATGAGAGGCGATTTTCATGGATGAGAAGAAGCTGATATAGCTCATGAGAGGTCAAAGGTTCGGCTCGTGTGGTGACAGAGGTGATGAAAGACTCATAGGAGGGACCTAAAACATTGAGAAGATAAGAAACAAGTTCCTTCTCAGAGATAGCATTACCACTAGCAGCCAGAGAATCAGCAAGCAGACGTACTTTTCCAAAATAATCCGATATGGATTCTTCACCTCTAGAGAGATTTGTAAGCTGGAACCTAATCTGGAATTCTTTGGCCTGGGAGTGAGAAGAGAACATGGAGGCCAAGGAGTTCCATAGATCTCGGGCAGTGGTTGAAGAAAGGACATGACCCAAGATGGAATCCGAGAGAGAGGAAAATATCACACTTAAGACCAGTTGGTCTGTTCGTTGCCAGAGGGAATGGGCAAGGTTGGGTTTGTGGGGTTGATCAAGACTATCAGACAGAAATTCGGGAGGACTTGGTAGAGTGCCATCAACATAGCAGTACAAGTCTTGACCACGTAGGTAAAGCTGATGTTTGGACCTTCCAGAGAAAGATAATTCTCTGTAGTGAGTTTTGTGGTGACAATATGGGAGAAGGAAGAGGTGATGGAGGGAGGCAAGGGAGAAGAGGAGGAGGAGGTGGCCATGGATCAGAGAGACTGTCTGAGTCGAATGGCTCTTGATACCATGTTAGAATAACAGACTTGAGGAAATTCTTCCATGATATTTCATTATGTAAACAGTGGTCTATATATAGACTTTACAAGTGAATCAAAGAATAATTGTTTGTTACACCACAGTAGAGAGCAACTATCTACAACTGTACTCTGCCGTGCATTATTTTTCAATCTGTTGTGGCTCTGCTGTAGGTGCAATGGTGTGCTGTGCTGTGCTGTGTGTGTATTGGTATGCTGTGTGGCATTATTTACATTAGAAGCACATATACTAATACTTCCCACCAACTTCAATAACCTTATGTATAAATCTAGCCACTAGAGTTTTAGGTCCCAATGCCTGAAGGTCCCATTTTCTTTCCCAATTTATCATACCTTCATTTTCCAACGCACTACTGTATGTTTTTTCCCCTTATGAATATCTTTCCTTACTCCATCCAAATCGAAAATTTTGATTTGATTTATCATGTATGGCTTCATGTACCAAGGGAAGGGTGTGAAGTTTAATCAGTGCCTCTGATCTTGAATTGCCAAAGGTGGCTATAGCCAAAGCAGATAGCTGAGAGATGTTAAGTGACCGGTTTTTGTGAAATCCCTTTGATATACATAAACTAATCTGCTTACCAAAATTTTCACATTGTTTGTAAAAGTTGGAGTCAAATCTATAACTTTGACTTTCAAGTTCACAGTTGATGTCAGGTTTGCAGCAAGCTTGAACGATTTGCTGATTTGAGGGTGTTTTTACAGTTAGTCCTTTGGATCTTGTATCCTAGACATAAACTTGGAGATAACTGTATTGTCCAGCTTTAGGTTATGGAAAGGTTGATCAATTTTATGGCCACTTGTCGGGAGAAATCTGTCTATCAAGGTGATTTGATTGTCCAATGGATTGTTTCTCATAAAAAAAATGTCCAATGGAATGTAAGAATAAGAATTAACATCAAAGATGCTTGGTTTTAAGTGTTTGCACTATGAAGTTAATAAATGACACGAATATGTGCAACTTTTTCAGCTCATTCAACTAAGAAGTAAGGTGATGAAGCTTCAAGCTTTTTATTGGTAAATAAGAAATTTTATTGATAAGAATAACAGGCATAGCCCAAGTAGACGAGACATACAAGAGCGACACCTATGCATGATGGTCTACTGATACAAGAAACTCATGAGTTTCTTTTTTTTGATTGGCATTGGATGTCTGGAAACAAAGCCCCAACTGGTCCTAGGGGTGTACAGGCCCTCAGCAAGGGGTGTCTAGCAAGTGCGCCATGGATAATTCAAGAGAAAATTCTCCCAATCCAATGTCCCCTAGAAATTAGTTACATCTAAGTATTTGAACCTTAGACCTGAAGGGAGCATACCACCAAGATCAAGGCCCTTTACCACTTGAACCAACCCATAGGGGTTAGAAACAGAAACTCATGAGAATTCAAGCCATTAAAATCTTCGAAGAAAGGTGACTGAGCTTCAAATTCAGATGTAATTACAACCTGCACAACTGTGAGAGAGGAAACAACCAGATGGGTGAGGTTGAATGAATTTAAATTGTTTAGACAACATCATGTTACAATCGGACACTTCATCACTAGTTAGCCCTAAATGGGACGTGCTAGAATTTATCTACCTATGTTTTTGTATTGTAAATTTATGAGGTTTGGATGCTTTAGTGAAAATTGTGTCCATATTCATGGGAAAATTGGTTATGGAAATCTTGTATCAACGCTTTAGGTTGGATTGTTATATATATGGGATAATCTATTGCCTTGGCGTTTGTGTTGATTCTCCCTCCAATCTTTATCTTATTGTTTTTCTTATGGTATTTGTTAATGCTCTAACCAATACTGAAGAACTGAATACGCAATTTGATCTGTTGTTCCTGTAATGTAACTTGAATGAAATCAATTAGCCCTTTTTTTCAATATGCTTATCTGGGGCTACTATTGTGAAACCTTTGGATGGATTTCCTTCAACTGTCTCCAATCATTGATACATCTAGCTGTTCATGGATTCATTTATCTTATATTTGTTCTCTGCATCCTCATTTTTTTAAGCATTCAAACTTACTTGAAATTCAGTTAAACTCACATTTTGAGGCATGAATTGCTGCTCTTAAAAAAATTGAGTTGCTGCCACTATTCTTTCGCATCAGAACACTTTGCCTTTTTTCTGATGTTTAAGATTCTAAATACATTCAGGAATGCTTACAATATGGTGCTGCACAAATTTGGAGAGAAACTATACTCTGGACTCGTGACAACTATGACGTCTCATCTAAGTGAAATATCTAGATCAATTGAAGCGGCTCAGGGGGAGGTATTCTTGGAAGAGCTGAACAGGAAATGGGCCGATCATAACAAGGCATTGCAAATGATCCGAGATATATTGATGTACATGGATAGGACTTTCATTCCAAGCACCCACAAAACCCCAGTTCATGAGCTTGGGTTGAACTTATGGAGAGATGTTGTTATCCACTCCAGCAAAACCCAGATTAGGCTTCGGGATACACTCCTTGAGCTTGTGTATAGAGAAAGGAATGGTGAGGTTATAAATAGAGGTTTGATGAGGAATATTATAAAGATGTTAATGGATTTAGGTTCTACTGTTTACCAAGAAGACTTCGAGCAGCATTTTCTCGAAGTTTCAGCTGATTTTTACCGTCTTGAGTCTCAACAATTCATTGAGTCATGTGATTGTGGGGATTATTTAAAGAAAGCTGAGAGACGTCTAAATGAAGAAATGGAGAGAGTGTCCCATTATATGGATGCTAGAAGTTTAGAAAAGATAACTAATGTTGTTGAAAAGGAGATGATTGAAAGTCATATGCAGAGACTGGTCCATATGGAGAACTCAGGTTTAGTTAACATGCTTGTGAATGACAAATATGAGGATTTGGCAAGGATGTATAACTTGTTTCGCAGGGTGCCCACTGGACTGTCAATAGTTCGGGATGTTATGACCTCCTACATTCGGGATACCGGCAAGCAGCTAGTGACTGATCCGGAAAGGTTGAGGGATCCAGTTGACTTTGTGCAACGTTTGTTGGATTTAAAGGATAAATATGATGAAATCATCAGTTTGGCATTTGGCAACGACAAGACATTCCAGAATGCTTTGAATTCCTCTTTTGAGTACTTCATCAATTTGAATGCTCGGTCCCCAGAATTCATTTCTTTGTTTGTGGATGACAAGCTCCGGAAAGGACTGAGAGGGGTTAGTGAGGAGGATGTGGAGATTGTACTGGACAAGGTCATGATGCTTTTCCGTTACCTACAAGAGAAAGACGTATTTGAGAAGTATTACAAACAACATTTGGCCAAGAGGCTTCTTGCGGGGAAAACTGTCTCTGATGATGCAGAAAGAAGTCTGATTGTTAAGCTTAAAACAGAGTGTGGATACCAATTTACGTCTAAACTGGAAGGTATGTTCACTGATATGAAGACGTCAGAGGATACCATGCAGGGCTTCTATGCAAGCCATGGTACTGAGTTAGGGGATGGCCCCACATTAGCTGTCCATGTACTCACTACAGGTTCTTGGCCTACTCAACCAAGTGCTACATGCAACCTTCCAGCAGAAATCCTGGGGGTATGTGAGAAGTTCAGGAGTTATTATCTTGGGACGCATACTGGTCGTAGGCTGTCCTGGCAAACGAACATGGGCACTGCTGATTTGAAAGCGACCTTTGGGAAGGGCCAGAAGCATGAGCTCAATGTTTCCACCTACCAGATGTGTGTACTGATGCTTTTCAACAATGCCGATCGGCTGAGTTATAAGGAGATTGAGCAAGCCACAGAGATACCTGCCTCAGACTTGAAGAGATGCCTGCAGTCTCTGGCCTGTGTAAGGGGGAAGAATGTTTTGCGGAAGGAGCCTATGAGCAAGGACATAGCTGAGGACGATGCCTTCTTCTTCAATGACAAGTTCACGAGCAAGCTCTACAAGGTAAAAATAGGTACCGTGGTTGCTCAGAGGGAATCTGAACCTGAAAATCAGGAAACCCGACAGAGAGTGGAGGAGGACAGGAAGCCTCAGATCGAGGCTGCGATTGTGAGAATCATGAAGTCACGGCGGGCTCTAGATCATAATAACATTGTTGCTGAGGTCACAAAGCAGCTGCAGGCTCGGTTCTTGCCAAATCCTGTTGTCATAAAGAAACGAATTGAATCCCTCATTGAGCGGGAGTTTTTGGAGAGGGACAAAAATGATAGGAAAATGTATCGATATCTTGCTTGAAGAATAGGCTCAAAAGGTTGTCTCATAGTGCCAAGGTATATGTCACGCCTGCTTGTATCCTCCATTTACTGAATTGGAAGATTGTTCTCGAATTACTCGAGGCTTGGATGGGTTTCAATGAATTTCATTTCCTGCTTATCTTTGTCACGTAGAACGTATCTGCTCTTTTATGTAAAACTCTTTTTGATAGGCCGGCCCCCCTGCCCAGGTGGGAGGTGGGGTGGCCCTGTTCGGCTGTCGGGTGGGTGGATTGGCCTACTGGCCATTCGGCCACTCGTGGCAACCGGCGACAGCAGCTGGAGACTGGAGAGGACGATGCTTGAGAGAGAGGCCTACGACTATGACGAATGCGACAACAGGACAACCACTGCGTGGCAACTGGTGAGAAGAGAGAGAGTCGAGGTACAGGGTGGAGAGTTTTGGAAAGTCAACCAGATTCCAAAATGTTACCATTTAGGGAGTTTTTTTAACTCTAGATGACCATATTTAGTATAAAGTTTTTTTTTAAATATATCGTATATTATTATATATTATATATAAACAGGCAGGCGGGTTTGGATTCCCGCCCTGCCCCACTCCGCTTATATTTTTTCGTTTTACACCGTTTGACTGTGCCTGCCCGTGATATGCAGGTCCCGGATGGGGTACTTAGCACCCATACTTTTTGAGGGGGGGGTTGGGTTTGGGAGATTTGGGGTATTAGAAAACTTTAGAAGCTAGAATAAAATATTTAAAATGTAGAATGAGAAATGTTGTTACTCATATATAATTATTTAACTCAAACAGAGAACTAAAAAAGATATCAATTCAAAAATTAAAATATTTGATAGAAAGGATAACAATTGATATTTTCCAACAGGGAATCTAGGTAAATAATTATTGAAAATCATTTTTGGGCTAAATTACTTGTAAACAAAATAAAAGATTATCTTATCACATTTAATATAATTTTATTTTCAAACATTACTTAAATATAAATGTTGTTAAATTTCAAATATTTTACTTTTGATCTAATCATTACTTAATTATAATAACTTTTTCAAATTTGAACTTCTAAACAAAACATAAAACATGGTTAAAGTTTTTTAAATTTTAAAAAAAAAATTATTAAAATTATATTTTAATAGTATTTTAACTTTTAATATTTTTATTCCAAAACTTCTCTCATTTCTTAAAATTTAATTAAATATCTTAACTCAAATAATTTTATTACTATTCACAAACTGTATATTAATATTCACAAAATTTTAATTTCATCTTATTCTCTAATTTTGCATACAAAATCCAATTAAGGATAAGCAACCCAAAATCCGAAGATTTCCTCTTAACGTTGGCCCACCAGTTTACAAAATCATTTGAAACTTCTAGGTTCCTCTAGCATAAAAGTTGCAGGCACGACCTCTTGCTACCGGCCTATATTAGCCAGTTCAATCATCACCCTCAATTTATCGAAATTCATGGTTGCTCCATTAGTTATTGCTACAACATTTTCACCCTTAGACCATAATACTTGCAGTATGCTTCACCTCTAGCAAGAGCAAGGGCACCTGTTGGTTCTAGAATGCTTCTTTTTTCCTCAAACATGTCCTACAACATGGGTAACAATATATAAATCCCAAGAACTGACATCTACATCTATTATTTTGAGGATCAAGGTTGCAAATGTGAGAAGGGGACCGAGGAGACAGACAAAGAAGAAATTTGAGAGGGGGAAATCTGAGTATGAGAGGTGTTTCTTTCCGTGTGGTGCGGTTTTATTGTAGTGTAAATGAGAAGCATACGTGTCATGAAATTATTAGATGGTTATTTTTTGATAGAGATCAACTTGACCGATTATAAGATTAACTCAAATCGAAATCAACGAAGGTGACATTTTTATTTCACTCATATTTTATTGTAGTTATGTGATATTCATTCATTAATTGGATAAGCAGCCCAAAATCAAAATTGATTTGCTGGTGGATGAGGTAATACCAAAAAGATGAAAATGAAGTGAAGGGGGATAATAGCTTTCCCTAAAGAAACGGGCTCCCCATCTCCAAAAGCATGGCAAACTGGTAATTTCGTTCATGGACTCAGGGTCAGGGTTTAGTTGGAAAATTCTTATTGCAGTCCACGGGCATGGCCTGCAAAGCAGTCCTAAATGAAATGCTCCGTTTAATTTATTTATAAAATGGAGCATTTCCAATATGTAGCAAAACAAAGCTCCGCATCCAGAGGGCATAGCTTCCTTTCCTCTGTGAAATCCAGACGTAGCTCCCTGCTTCCTTCGTTAGTGAAATCCAGAGCAGAGCAAAGGAACTCGCCATCGCCCTCGCAGATCCCTCGGCCCATAGACGTCGTCGTCCCCTTCCTCAAGAGAGGACCCAATCTGCCCATGCGTCTCTCTCTCTCTCCCCCGAAGGCTGTAAGGTGTAAATTTGTGTAATCAGTTTTCTCTTCTCTTCTATTGTAATCGCCCCTAGTCTTTTCTGATTCTATTGTTGCCTGCGACTTTATGTCGACTTGTGCTGAGAATTTTTGGCTTGTTAAATGTATTTTTTTTCCAATTATTTAGTAAGAATGGTTGTTTTACTTTTTTCAATAACACTATAGAAGCCGTTTCTTGGAATCAGGGAAGAAATTTGCTCTAGATTGGACAATTATTTAGAGAGTATTAACCACAGGTTGCCAAATATTTAGAAGATGGTTCTGATGAAGGTATTGGATGGCAAGGATCTAGTGCTGAAGAACAGATTTCAGA
The DNA here is from genome assembly GCA_029856935.1 of Cyclocarya paliurus. Lineage (NCBI taxonomy): Eukaryota > Viridiplantae > Streptophyta > Magnoliopsida > Fagales > Juglandaceae > Cyclocarya > Cyclocarya paliurus. The sequence continues at coordinate 41,816,122 of CM056946.1, read as the reverse complement.
GAATGAAGAATTTATTTATAGGGCAGATGGCACTGATCAAAGCTTGAATGGAAACTCGCAAGAAAACATTGTGGATAAGAAAAACAAAATTAAATATGCACAGCAGATGCATGGCAGATCACACAAAATTAAATTGCTGGAAAACAAAGAAAAACAACCTAAGCTTTGTAAATGGCGTACCCAGATGCACAGCAAATGCCCAGACACACGGCACAGAGAGGAGAGGGAAATTGAAATGAGTTCAGATTTTTGACAAATAAGGGTGTTTTAGTCAATTTCATGATACAAATGGGGCCTTTTAGTCTATTCCTATGCTTGGACTGCAAAGGAGTCCTATTATGTGGACTGTATGTAGCTCTGCCCTTGCGTATTTAGCAGAAACTGTCGCCTTCTCGTCCCTTCCTTTTGACTCTGCACTCTCTTCCCTTCGCCGTATCTTATTGGAAGCTGACGGAGATATGGTCCACGTCAGTTTCTACCAAACTGTATGCTCTCTCTCTCTCTCTCTCTCACTAATATATATGTCCATAATGGCTATTTCTTTTTAAGTTTTTATGTTGTGTATATATATATGTTCATATGCGCCTAAAAAAATGTGTATTTATATTTGCCTTTCTCTGTGAATGTTTAACGGATTTGATTCAGATTAGGGTTTTATTCGTTTTAAGTTGTTGTCTATACTGTTTTGGTTGTTTAGGAGTTGCCAGAGATTTGTTACTTGGTCAGTTCAGTCCTAATTTTTTCTGATAAATAAGATTTGATTTCACAGAATCAATATTTGGCTATTGCGTTTTTATGGGTTTAACTTGTACATTGTGACTTGCGGTGTTTGGTTGTCGAGAAAATACACCGACAGAATCTTGAATGAATGGGAAAATCCCGTAAAATGTGCCTAATACGATCACGCATCCCTATGAAAGGAGATTTTTGTCTCAAAAAAAAGATAATACCAAATACGAGATAAATCCATTTATTTTGTTTATTTTCACCTCAACTAGTAACTTCACTTGGGTTAATTTAACTTCATATCTGCATAGGCTTTTGAAATTCTTAAATCTAACCCAATCATAAACTTAGTTATCTGTACCTCTGTTCGATGCTATAGTTAATATAAGCTTGTGTGGAATCATTCTCTGATTATCTACATTATAGTTTATGATGTTAAGAGTATCTACTGTTAATGACCAATGATGGATGGTTTAGATGGGAAGACTTTCAAAAAGCCACGCCGTCCATATGAGAAGGAACGATTGGATCATGAGCTGAAACTTGTGGGAGAGTATGGGCTCCGATGTAAGAGAGAGCTATGGAGGGTTCAATATGCTTTGAGCCGCATCCGTAATGCTGCCAGGGAACTTCTCACTCTGGATGAGAAGAATCCTTGTAGGATATTCGAGGGTGAGGCCCTTCTCCATAGAATGAACAGGTACGGGCTCTTGGATGAGAGCCAGAACAAGCTTAATTATGTCCTGGCTCTGACTGTGGAGAACTTCCTTGAGCGCCGACTCCAAACCCTTGCATTCAAGTCGGGTATGGCTAAGTCGATTCACCACGCCCGTGTGCTTATTAGGCAGAGGCATATCAGGTATATGTTTGTTCCGACCAAACTTGCTAGAGTATTGCCTGTAATTTTTTTCTGTCCATGTTGAACTTCAAAGCTGCATGATGATCCTTCTGTTCTGTAGCTAGTTGTTGCTTGATGATTTAGAAGTGTGCATGAAATGTATGACCTCTTGCACTTCCTCGATTGTTGAGATCCTCCATTTCTGGCTGCCATGAATCTAATGAGCTCCTTGTGCATGTACAGTATGTACTTGTATGTAATCACTCCTGCCTTTGCATAATCAAGCGCACTTCCTCTACTACTAGTTCTTCATGTTATTAGTTATTTTCTATGTTTTGCTTTTGCTGTGGTTTTGTACCATTTGTTGACTAAATGTCGGTTTTCCTAGTTCTCATCAATAAAACTCTTATTTATTGATAAAAAAATGTCAATTTTCAAAAATTATAATAATTTTCATAGGGTGGAATCAAGTACTTTTCTTGCTTGTCATTCTGAGAATATCACATAAAATTCTCCTCTTTCTCTTTCCTCATCAGGGTTTTCATTGATAATATCACAAAATAATGTCACTTTTTCCTTTCCAGGGTTGGAGGGCAGGTAGTTAACATACCATCTTTCATGGTGAGAGTTGATTCTCAGAAACATAATGATTTCTCTCTCACTAGTCCATTTGGAGGTGGACGCCAGGTAGAGTGAAGCGAAGGAACCAGAAGGCAGTTGCCAAGAAGGCTGCTGGTGGGGATGGAGATGAAGAGGATGAAGAATGAAGCCTAGACTAGCTCCAACCCTACCCCAGGAAGCATTCGAGTCTTTTTCTTGCTTTGTGCCGGTATTACTTTTGTTTCATTTCTCCTTACGTCTTTTGGGGAAAAAAACCTGAATCCTAATGGATTTTGGTACATTTTTTTATGCCTTTTGGATCTGTTTGGAATGGAAGAGGAATGCCTTCTGTTGGATAAACATGGTCTACGTTTTATCAACAAGTGACGGCTATAGAACGTTTTGTAAGATTTTATTAATTTGTTTCTGTTGATCCATCTGTTGAGACAGGCTTAATGTTAAGAGAGAATGTTGATTATTGTGGCAGAATGATATATATCATTGGGCCTTCTGATTGTTCAACATTCCGTAACAGCAGCATATATGTTATATATATTCAAGTCTTTGGGTATGTCAATAGCTGACGGTGATGGGTATTAGGATTTTTTGAGTAGTGTGTCTTGGTTGGCTTCTGCCCTACTCTTGCCATTTCAAACATGACATATCGGTCCTCCTCTTGCACGCTTAGACGACGCCATCTCAAATCACGGATTTCATTTTGGCTAAAAAAGGCAGTAGACAAGACAGACGCTCCTTCCACCCTCACCTCTCCACCTTGGGTTTTCCCAAGCAAATTCATGTCCGCCACGTCTATCTCAATTTCCCACTTCTCATTTAATAAACGTTAAAAAAGCTACTTTGACCCGTTTCCACTTCACATTAACGAGCGGACGCCACTTGGGAATGTCTTTGCCTCGTATAGCAAAACTCAATCCCCCTCCCTATACAACAATATTAATATATTTCCCATCCTTTGGAGATTGAATTAATATTGGCATCCACAACTGTTTCAACCCACACAACCCACATCCTTATAAAAAGACTAAAATACCATCTGTAATAAAATCAAATTTCCTTCCCTTTTCACATTTCAAATTTTGAAACGGATGAGAGAGAATGAGAAGAGAGAGAGACGATGAGAGAAAGGGAGAGACGGTGAGGGATGAGAGAGAGAGTTGAGGAGAGAGAGAGCTCGTGTTGAGGATGAGAGAGACCGAGAGGATGAGAGAGAGATGGTGAGGGAGGAGAGAGAGCTGATGAGAGAGAGATTTAGAGGATGAGAGAGAGACGGTGAGGGAGAAGAGAGAGTTGATGAGAGAGAGAGACTGAGAGGAGAGAGAGAGAGAGAGAGGATGAGAGAGAGACGGTGAGGGAGGAGAGAGAGAGACAGAGATGAGTGAGAGAAAGCGAGGATGAGAGAGAGATGAGAGAGAGAGTGCTGTTGAGAGAGATAAAAGGGATGAGTGATAAAAAAAAAAAACTGCCACATAAAATATGTAAAAACATACAACATTACAGTGACATGTGCGTATCAATTCTCTTGAAGATTAGATATCAGAGACTCAGAATACAATCAAGCTTAGCTTTGTTAAGCTGAATCTGATCTGATGGTGACCCAAAGCCAATCTCCTTTGCACACTTCATTACTAAAACTTCCCATTTTCCCAAAGCCGATTTGATTATTGCCTGTGATTATCTCTTTTTTATAAATTGGGTATTAAATATATTTTGTTTTGGTTTTGAGAACCCCAAATAAGAGAGTGACTTGTCAATTGGCATTTGGCATTATATTAGAGAGAGAGAGAGAGGGGTCATAGTGACGTGGCATTCGGCCAGTGAAGCAGAAAACCTGTTCCTAACAAAACGGCAACTGCCTGTTGAGGCTAATGGACCGGTCCCTTGTTCCCACTTGCTATGAATTTTACTTTCACCACATGTTCGACACGTGATAGCCCACCATCTCTCTTCCTCTCTCCCTCTCTCCACGCGTCATCCATCCCTAGCTCCCTCCCTCCCCCTCTCTCTCTCTCTCTAAAAGCCCCGTATTTGCGCCCTTTATAAGAAGTTCCCCCGGAGTGCCAGCACAAGAAACAAAACAAAACAATCACCTGGTCAGAACTCCCCCTATAAGAGCTCTTCTTCCCTTCTTGATTTGTATATATCTCTTCATAAGAACGTGCCGTGTCCGGTGTCTCGGTATCTTATCCGATACGAACCCAATTATGACGGTGAAGCCCGTAAAGGACCCCCAAGAACGAGTCTCTGCCTCTGTTTCTGAGCTTCACAAACCCAAGGAACTCTCGTCCACCGAGTTGGCCATGACGTTCCATAATCTCGCCGGGGAGAAAGTCTCCAAGGTTGATCGCAAGGAGGAGGCCGCGAAAGCGTCTCCGAAGTCGAGGAAGAAGGTGAAGTATGTACACAGCCAGATCCTGAGGATCAGAGAGGAGGACTCGCACCTCGGCGAGGATTTCAGTCTTGGTACCAAAGACAACGGTCATCTTTATCATCAATATCACGATCTGCATTCGGCGATGGACGTTGTGCTGTTCTCGAGGCCCATCTTGCCGAGTTCTCCTCTCAGCGGCAAGACCACGACCTTGAAGGCTTCACACTGAACAAATCAAACGAGAGTGCTATTAAGGTTAGCTTCTTTCTTGCATCACATTAATCATGTCTCTTAATCTTTATCTAGATCCTTTGTTTTCTTGTCTTTTATCTCTTATTTTTTTCCGGATGTCCTTAGTTTGGATACTGGGAAAAACTAGGAAAAATGAGACGCATATAAATATCCAAAATAAATTAGAAACTCACTCCATCTAAATTCTAACCTACAGTCAAAGCAAAGTTCTTTTTCCTTTTCCCGTCTTTCCTTGGCAGGCGTGATAAATGATAACCGAAACGCATAGATTTTCCTTTTTTGTTTTCCCTTTCGTCAATTTTTTGCGAAATATATATTTTAGAATAATTATTGAATAGTCTCTCTCGATGGCATTGTTAATCTGTCACATGTATGTTTATAATATTTTCTACTTTTACCTATCAAAAAAATAGATGTTAACAATACTATCCTTTATAATTAGACTCATATATATATATATATGTATGTATGTATGTGTGTGTGGATAATGTTTGATAATTAAAAATTAAATGAATATAGATTGATGGCATGATTTTAACAACGTTTATGAGATTTTAATAATAAAATTTATAATAAGCTTTACATTTTTCATTATAATCACCTAATAACTAACATCCTCATAATTATAAAAATAAAAAAATAAAATCTTAAAGCCAATAATAAATAATTCTTATTATTACAAGAGAACTTCTACCGACATAAATGGATTAAAAAAAATAAATTTATAAATTGATGTTATTTCATAAGATTTATTAGATCTGCTTTATAATAAAAATAATTTTATAATTTAATGTATCATATTAAATCACGTCAGTTTGTAGATTTATTTTTACATAGTCTCTTTGTGTTAAAGTATTTTCCTTATTACAATAACAGCATCGGTCTTCCACCTGACAGAGAGAGAGCCCCAAAAATTTGGCTTTAGTTTTAGTAGTCACCGGGGTTTGTTATCTTTGTTGTTGTTTTTACTTGGTTGGGGGGGGTGTTTGGGTGAAAAGTGAAAGAGAAATGCTACACAACCTCCTACTATTCACCCACACTCCACACTCCATACTTTTTAATATTTTTTAATATTTTTTTTAATTTTTTTTTGAATTTATTTTTTTTAAAATATTTCAAATTTTTTATTCACTATTCATAAAAAAAATATTTGATAAAAAAAAATAAAAAAAAAAAGTGGAGTGTGGAGTGTGGTGAATAGTAGGAGGTTGGGAAGATTATTTCAAAGTGAAAACCATATATCATATATAGTTAAATACCATTTACAGTATCTCTGACCCTTCTTCTTCTGTCGACTGATTTCAACGAGTTTTATTAGTTTAATGTGTTTGTGGCAGGAGTAGTGTGGAATGGCAAACTCAGGAAGCCGAGAGGTTGAAATCAAGTTTCAAAAGTGACCAGAAAAGTCAGAGAGAGAGAGCGAGAGAGAGAGAGAGAGAGTCTTCTATTGTATAGTGAAGAAGCAAATACAATAGCTACTTTGAAAAATCATGGCCTCTTTTCCACTACTTTGAAAAATCATGGCCTCTTATGTTGTTCAAATAGGAACAACATAAGACGTCCTCACATATAATATAACCCTGTAGTCAAAACAAGCCCCCATTTGTCCAATATACTCTGCTTGGCAGGGTGGTCCGTCAATTCACATACTTGTTCTTACTCGGTTAGAGCGACAATTATGTAATCTTGGTCACAATGACATGTGAAGAACCTGACATTATATACTCTTCGGAAATATTCAATTGTATGCAAAACAACAGGAAGGAAACAAACATCTATTAACTGAGCAAAAGATAGAGTTCCATTGAACAAAATGACAAAGACATCATTGGTGGGAGACATACAATTAAAGAAAAGTTACTTCCATCCAAAAAAAAACCAATGAGTCCATTGGTAGACACCAACTAACTACACAGCACGGCCTAGTACTCATCGCCTTCATCATCCTCGCCTTCTGCAGACTCTGCTCCAACCTCCTCATAGTCCTTCTCCAGCGCAGCCAAATCCTCCCTAGCCTCCGAAAACTCTCCTTCCTCCATACCCTCACCGACGTACCAATGCACAAAAGCCCTCTTCGCATACATCAAATCAAACTTATGATCGATCCTAGAGAACACCTCCGCAACGCTCGTCGAGTTAGAGATCATGCAAACAGCCCTCTGAACCTTAGCCAAGTCACCCCCAGGAACCACTGTTGGTGGCTGGTAATTGATTCCACACTTGAACCCAGTTGGGCACCAGTCCACGAATTGAATCGTCCTCTTGGTCTTGATTGTCGCCACCGCTGCGTTCACATCCTTAGGCACCACGTCACCCCTATACATCAAACAGCAGGCCATGTACTTACCGTGGCGAGGGTCGCATTTTGCCATCATGGACGACGGCTCAAAGGCGCTGTTTGTGATCTCGGCCACGGAGAGTTGCTCGTGGTAGGCCTTTTCGGCTGAGATAACCGGCGCATACGAAGAAAGCATGAAATGTATTCTCGGGTAGGGAACCAAGTTAGTCTGAAACTCTGTGACATCCACGTTCAGAGCACCATCAAAACGCAGAGACGCAGTCAGAGAAGAAATCACCTACCCACAAAACAAATTCCCCGTTAGCAATGCTGCTAATACGATTTGAAATTTATATTACTCGGCGAGTTTAATCGCAAGCAATATTAAATGGTTCGTTATTTTTCTTTACCTGAGAAACGAGCCGGTTGAGATTGGTGTAAGTGGGTCTTTCAATGTCCAGCGATCTGCGGCAAATATCGTAAATGGCTTCGTTGTCGAGGAGGACGGCCACATCGGTGTGCTCTAGAAGTGAGTGAGTGGACAATACACTATTGTATGGTTCAACGACGGATGTGGAGACCTGGGGGGACGGGTAGACGGTGAATCCGAGCTTGGATTTCTTGCCGTAGTCCACCGAGAGCCTTTCCAGAAGCAGAGAACCAAGCCCAGAGCCTGTCCCTCCACCGACCGCATGGAAAACCAGAAACCCCTGAAGCCCGGTACAATTATCAGCGAGCTTCCTGATCCTATCAAGGCACAGATCCACTATCTCTTTCCCAACTGCCAAAACCAGAATCCACAAAATCGTTAAGCTTATATATAATTTCACAGAATCGGAGATTGATTTTCTATTTCCTGCGCTTGGGCTTTCGCTTACTTGTGTAGTGGCCTCTTGCAAAGTTATTGGCGGCGTCCTCTTTCCCACTGATGAGTTGTTCGGGGTGGAAGAGCTGGCGGTAAGTCCCAGTCCTGACCTCGTCGATGACAGTAGGTTCCAGGTCCAAGAAAACGGCGCGGGGGACGTGTTTTCCGGCTCCGGTCTCGCTAAAAAACGTGTTGAAGGCATCGTCTCCGCCGCCAACTGTTTTGTCACCCGGCATTTGTCCATCGGGCTAAGGACGGGGAAAAAACAAGAAGAAGCAGAACCCAGAATAAGTCAGTACTCCCGTCACCCAGTAAGAATCAAAACAGTAGTCTTTCGGATGGTACTCGGTATTTTTGAAGTTTTGCAATAAAGAAGGCTGGTTTTTGTTACCTGAATGCCGTGTTCAAGGCAGTAGAGCTCCCAGCAAGCGTTACCCACTTGGATACCGGCCTGCCCGATGTGGATTGAGATGCACTCTCTCATATTGTTTTGTTAATGGGGAAGACGAGCGAGAACAAAGAGCAAAGAGTAAGAGCAAAAGGGATGCCAAAGACGTATACAAAGACGCCCGGGCTAAAGTGGGAGAGATTGAAAACAAGACGCTCTGAGTAGAAGATAGTATCACATATATAAAGAAGATTGACTCATGTCTCATGAGGGTGGGATAGCCGTTGGAAGCGGACAGGTGTTTTGAAAACGAGGGAAAAAATAAATTATTAGGGTGGGATCCAGCTGGTTATGACCGTTAGAGCTTTTCAACCTTAATTTTCGAATTTGAAATTTGAACCTGTAGGCGCGCGTCCAGAGGCCCCGTGGTCCTTCTTGCTTAATTTTTTACAATTTATCGTCAAGGCATACTCGCTAAATGTGTCATAATTAAAATTCGTTTGTTTTAAATGAAAATCAAGTAATCGTTTTGGTGTCAAAGGCCAGCCTGATTGGCATAAACTCGTCTTTAAAATTGAGATTTTGGATTCAAAACCTCCACTCCGAAAAAATTTATACAATCTCTTACTATTCACATAATTTTTACACACTATATTTTTTTAATTTTTTAATTTTATCAAATTTTTATTATATGAATAATGAATAGAAAATTTGAAATAGTTTCAAAAGAATAGACTCAAAAAAAAATTTAATATTAAAAAATTTAAAAATTTAAAAAAATGTAGAGTGTGGTGAAGATTATGTAGCAAAACTCAAATATATATATATATATATATATATATATATATATATATATATAAAGTAATCATTTTGGCCCTTACTCTAGTTAATAGTTAATTGGGATAAAAATAAGGTGGGAGTTTGGATACAGAAACAGTTTCATCTCATCTCTTCTCATCATTATAATTTTTTTAAATTCTCACATAAAATATAATAAACAATTCAATTTTTTTCAAATTCTAAAATAATAAAAATATTAAAAAATAATATTATAATAATATTTTATTTAACATTCAACATTCACATCTTATCTTATCTCACTATCCAAACGAGATCAAATCATTGAAGAGTTTGTTTTAATATAATTTGATGGGTGGGGGATCTATTTGAGTCTTTATAATTATAATTTCATGATCATGGAGATGATATTTGTTGAGTAGTTTTTCGCTCACAGTTGAATGTCCACAATATGGTTGAATGACTCTCTCATCTAACGTAGTAGTAGTAGTAATGTGCTTACAGCTATCCTTTATAATTTGCATAATCATAAATAATTGAAAATAAATGATGCCAACGTTTACGTGGTTTGGCATTAAGGCCTATGTCCACATGTCTGAGAGTATTCTAATTGGATTATGCAAATTTTGTATAATATTACACAATTTTTCATTTGATTATTCTACTCAAAACATATTCTCATATTGAATTATTCATCTATTAGTCAAAATATTATTTTTTTCTAAATTATTTTTACTATTAATTTTTTTTAATTAAGAGTTACAAGAAAATATTAATATTTTACAATAGGAGACTTGGAGTGTACAACCATTCATGATACAACTATTAATTGAAAATATTAATACAATCGTTCAGTATATAACAATTAATGCTCTTAATGCTATAGGAAAAAAAATTGGGTTTCACAATTACTTCTATTAATGCAACGTAACATGCAAAAAGAGGACAAAAAAAAAGAAATAAAGGAAGAACAACGAAGTACAAGTGCTGCTGGAGAGGAATAACACATGGGAAGAAATGAATAAAGAAAAAGAAAAAGAGTTGGGTAGAAGCCAAAGCTGAAGGAAGAGAGAGTGTTTGCAAGGAAGAAAAGATTTTTTATTCCCTTTGGTCATGTTACAGTGACTATCAAATATGATTCAAAGAACTAATTTATATAGCAAAAAACCATTCCCTTTTACAAAGTACTCTCATTGGATTATGCAAATCCAATGGGGGTGTTTGGTTAATAGAATCTTAAAATGTATTGCATTGGATTATGCAAATGTAAAAAAGGATTATTTTTTGCTACAGTAAATTAGTGTTGTGAGTCAAATTTGATAGTTACTGTAGTATGTCCAAAAGGAATAAAAAAGTATTTTCTTCCTTACTTCCTACCATGATTTGGTTGCAGCAATTTTTTTAGGTTTATAATATTATTACTAATGAATATATAATCAGTAGAATAATAAAATATAATAAAATAAAATAATTTTTTTAAAAATAAATTAATATTATTTTATTATTATAGAAAGAATATATGAATAATCCAATATGGGGATTGGATGTAAATGAAATAAATAAGGACAAATTCATGTCATATTAGCTAAAACTTGCGTTTGAGTTTAGCTATTCCAATGAGGGTGCTCTAAGGTGTAAATCCACTATAAGTAAAGTTGTATGCAAGCTCTCTATCCTCACAAAACTCTCTACAAGTGCTAACAGAATTCTCTCTGATCTTCCAATTTTCTCTAGAGCTCTATAGTCTTTATTTTCTCTTCAATGAAGCCAAAATTGAAAAAAATCATGTCTTTGTTTCCATCCCTCGTCTTATAGTGTATCTCAATGCTTTATGTATTCTCCAGATTCATGTTTCATCTCCATTGCTTATGTATTTTCCTCCAACTCTGAAGTTCCATCATTGCTTTATATCCGATCATGCCTTTGCTCAAAACTCTCCTTTGCTCACTTTCTCTTTTATTCCCGTGCATACCGGGCCTTAAATCTCCATGAACTATTTGGTGGGCTTAACTCGTGCATTCTTTTTACCCCCAATAATATTCATATTCATTATAAGATAAGTCTTTTGAGTTTGCATATTAAATTGTATATTAATACTGACATGTAAGACATCTATTTAATAAAACGGTATAAATTGAAAATGAAAATAATTTTTTGTGAGACAAAATACCATCTTCTTCTCTTAATTTTTTTTTCTTCTTAATAAAAAAAAATCATGTCAGCGCGGTATGCAATTTGGCATGCCAAACCGCTTGTACCTAGTAAGACTCTTTAAACTTGATGCTATTGTCTTTGACCTCACTTCTTAACATGTTATTGATGCACTTATAAACTGTGTAATATAATAAAATGTCGATGTCTAGTTTATGAAACTAAAACTATTTCCTATCTCGTTTTTATCTTTATTTGATTTGACATTGCAATTCATCGATTTATTTTAATTATATCTTGCCAACATAATCTAATAAATTCATTCTCTCATGAGTTCATGTGCGCGACACTTTATCATGCATAATATATGCCTTTGAAAATGTCATATGAACATAGTATTATGTTAATACGTTTACTTGGTGATTTCATGGTCAAAAGCAAGAGGATATAAAATTTTTAAATCTATTTATTCGAGGCTTTCAACAAAAGAAAAAAAATAGAGATGAATTCAATTTATCTGGGAAAAAAAAAAATCAATGTTTCACAAAAAGAATAAAAACGCTGCAATATTAGAGGAAACCAATTATTTCTCAATGCATGTACTTTTTTTTGTTTACTTATGATTGGTGTTCTGCTTTTGTACTTTTTTTTTTTTTTTTTTTTCCCCCCCCGGCTATTTTAAGGTCAGTGGCTTTGCCAACATAAGATTATGTTGACTGGGCAGCGACGACACAGGCCCATTGAAGCCCGGCAAATCCAGATTGTTGGCTGAAAGGTAGACCCTTGTCGAAGACATGGTCATTATAGTCAACTAATTCTCGTAATCATTTTTACGTAAGAAAGGATAATTGCACTCGTAGAGTGTGTAAATATAATTTTTTTTTAAAAAAATGAGTAAATATGAGATTTATATAAAAAAAATTTAATAATAGACCTCATTTTTTTTCAAAAGAATTACATGATATTTATAAAATCTACGACTGTACGTATCATTACCCTATAAAACAGAAAAAATGTAATAAGCAAGAGCTGATGGACCCTGAACTAGACCTAATTTCAAGTCCAATGGGCCTTAAAATAAAAGCCAGTCAATCAATGGGTGGGCAGCCCAGAGAACGCGGCGTTTAAAGGCCACTCCCAACCGGCTACAAAAAAACAGTACAAAAGCCCACCCTAGCTACTGACTTACTAAGTTTGTTTACATAAATTACGATGTACCCACTAAAGAAGAAAAGAAGCAGATAGGGGAAAAAAAGCATTCTTTATAGAAAAATTTTATTCATCATTTCTATGCATCACAGTTTTTTATTATTCTCCGATCAAATATGTAATATATAGATGATGAATATAAGAATTTAATTAGTTTAAGAAGAATAAAATCAAAAAAATAAATAAAAATAAATATAATACGTGATGTGTGGAGATAATAAATAACAAAGCTATTTTTTATATGCACAGTTTGAGAAAGAGTGTTGGCAAAGGTTGGGATCGCGTCCCATTTCTAAGCACATTGCCAACAATCAGAACATTTCAATTAAAAGGACTAAAAAGTTGTCCAAAAGTAGGAAAAAATAAGAGTAATAAGTGGGGTTTTGATACCAAGTGTTAGATATTCGAAGACGACGCCCCCTAAACATGGAGTCACTTGTCAAACTCATCACCACTCATGAAAAGTTGCAAAGAAGTAGCCCCCACATGACTAAAGCCATCTAATTTTCTACTATTGGACCTTATGCTAAAAATTATTAGCAAACAGAGGTATACACACACATATGAGCTTGTAAAGTGGGAATAACAATGGGATATGATGCTTTATAATTAGGATCATGGCAGGTTGAGGCCCACTGCTCAGTACTTCTTCTTCCATGTATTCAGGCATTCTAATATTTCACTGCGTAAAGTTTCCTTACTATATCATCTTTCTGTGCCTCTTTTGATTCAACACCAACTAGTCATCCAAATTATGATCGTTTTATGGACCTTTCTCTGGATTTTACCCCTTAAATTACGTGCACTCCTCTGCCTAGCATGCATACTACTTAGAAAGACCAATATACACCAAATCATTTCACGTTAGCTGCTGAGCTGTTGAATTAAATTTCAACTTGGGGATCTCCACAATCAAGCAAATCATGATAAGGGATTAGGTGGAATGCAATTGGCATAATCAATGTTCATTTCTTTTAGTATATTAATCTCACAAAGCTACCCATAAATCATGAGCCAGCCAGAGCACTGGGTCTTTGGGTCCATGGCTTAGCTGCTGCATGAGTAATGAGTTCACACCCTTCACTACAGATTGTGGTCCATGTTGCAGCCTCTCTGCTTCTAGCTAGCTAGCTTCAGCCCTATTATTTTATGCCATTTTTAATTGCATTCAGTTCAAACAAAACAAAACAAAACAGAAAAAAAATTACATAGGAGTAATGATTGACAACCACCATTTTTATTCTAGGTAAAGTGGTAAGAAACCATATTTCAAACCATCCCATCGTCAACTTCTACATATTCTTTCATATAAACTATGGTGATTAGATGATAGACAAAGTTATAAGTAATGTGAATCGTTCAAATATATACTTGTATTTCTAAGAATTGAATAATTTAATCCCTAATCTCTAGCATGATATGATATCATGCACATGCCTGCCTCGATACAGGGTGGTGAAAAATAATGGAATAAACTACTCTAAATGAGCGCTCACCAAAACGGATCTAGTGTCCCCAAAAGTGAGTACAATACGACCGAAGCCACTTCAGTTGAGTTACAAACCCTTTCGGCTCAACAACAAAGGAGTCTTGCATCTATCTGATTATAAACATTTAATCCTTATTTTAGAGCCATAGGGATCCAAATTAAGGACCACAAAAGTACACTCGAGTGTCAAAGGATTAGCCGACCGTGTCCCTACTCTTTGCGACTTTCACATCACTTTCAACCCTAACTAGCATCTTCTCGATTATTTATTAATCACCTTCCTTTTGTCTAATATGTTTCACGTAATTCAATGGCTAGGATTTGTCGTGTATTAATCTATTTATAACCCTATTTATCAACACATCAAACAAGCTACTAATTAATATGGAAGGATATGATCTCATTAACTCACGTAAAGAAAATATTGATATTATAATTTATTTATAAATATATTGAGTGTCACAATAAGTGATGTGTTGTACGTCAGACTTATAAATAACGTAACTTTGTATTTAATTTCATCAACATAGAATTAGGCTATTAATATTTACTAGAGGGGGTTTGTTAGCAAGATTAATTAATGCTAAGATAATGGTTTGGTAGAACGCACTTCCCTTGAAGATGCTAATCACAAGAGCCCTATAGTCCTACTCTACTACTGCAAACAAGCCTTTGTAATATATTATGCTCATCATGTGATTAAACATACATATGACAATATTTCCTAGAGTTTGAACCTCACGTTGTAGGGTTTCCAAACAACCGTACAATGGAAAGTCAGTTTAATATGCTTCAATCTACAAATTAGAACAAAGAGCTAGAGTTACGCTATCTAAGATTGTGTTTGGTTGTTGATTCAAATTTAGCTCATCTCAATTTATCTCAAACTAATCATCGATAGAACTTACTACTTTTTTAATTTTTCATAAAAAAAAAATCAAATTCATTTTAATGGGACTCACAAAATATTACTATTTATAACTTAACTCAACTTAACTTATTTCAACATCCAAACTAAAATGTCAAGCCCTAACTTTGTGTTTTCTTCTTGGAACAGTATGTACATGTACCTAGTAGAATCATCTGCGATCTAATATTTTTGAGCCATAAAAATTAGCCAGGGACAGGCAAGAAAGAGCAAAACTGCAGAGGGTTGGGGTCAGATGGTCCAGCCCAAAATAAAAGCCCAAGGGTACGTTAGGTGTGAAGTGGGTTGATAGCAAAAGAATTGATTGTAGCACCCCTGGATGTGACTGGAGTAGCCTTGGGGGAATGTTTTTGGAGGCTGATTTAATTCTTGGACAAACAAATAGTTTTAAATTAAGATACGCAAACGGGTGAAATGGATGCTACAAAGATGTAACTGTGGCTTGATGTGCCTACCCACCACATACTCCTAACATGCCAAGTTTGCCATCGTACAAACACTAAAGTTTCGTTTAGATATAATAATTATAATTTTTTATATTAAATATAATAAATAATTTAATTTTTTTAAAATTTAAAATAATAATAATATTATAAAATAATATTTTATTTAATTTTTAATTTTTATTTCAACTCACTGTCCAAACGACACCTAAGTGATAATATCATTTTTATATCCGCAAGATATGATTTTGGAGATAAAATTAAAAAAACACATTTTTATGAAAAATAAAAAAGGTAATTTCCCGAGTTGAGCCCGTCTTTTAAGACCCAAGTTTTTATTTTTGCCTATTAAAATAAAAAATATACTTATTTTACTGCTTACTAGTCTCGTATGTTACACATACTCTGTTGTTTAGTTGTGTAATCCACTGTACGACAAAATTTTACAAACAAGACCCAGGTAATGCTCTGATGGCGTTGCAGGCCTGGGAGCTGGCTGCAAACTGTAAGATGGAAGAACGTGAGTCTGGACTGTTAAAAGCTCAAAGAGATGAGAATTGATATTTTTAATTGTAATCTCCAAGAATTCTATTAAAATGTTCTATTTTTAATTATTTTTCTTCTAATAGATGTTACAAATATATAATGCATAATAAAATGGGAATATATTTTGAACAATGTATTGAAATTATATTAATTTTCTGGGTTGCGTCTCTCAGTCTAATCCAAATGATTCCATTTAAATATACTAAAGTGGGAAAGAAAAGTATAAAGGAAACAAATTTAGGGAATGGGAGTTATGGGTAAAGTGAAAAGGATTGGATTGAACAAATAAAGGAAACTATTAGGATGTGAAAGCAAATATATATATAAAACAGAAGATGCAAAGCAACTTCACATGGAATGTCAGTCAAAGGGAGTTCCAACGCAAATGGCTTACGGATGAGCAGAGGGAATAAATAAATAAATAAAATCTGTAAAATTCATTAAAGTATTCCTTCTTGAAGCTCCAAACTCCAAAAAATGTCTCTTTTTTTATTGTATTTTTCACGAGCTTTCTTCACACAGAGTGGACTAGTATTTGAAATGACAGGACCAAATGGATTTTGAGAAAGTAGTACTACTTTCTTTATTTTTTAGCAAGAAGTGGGGCTTCTGCTCCTCATTTAATTCTCGTTTTTATTTTCCTTAAATAAAATAGAATTAGATCTGAAAGAGATAAACTAGATATCTTTAATAATTTTGTCAAAGTTACATTTTTATTAGTTGATGCAGAGTTAAATCGGAGTTGCAGCTG
Source organism: Cyclocarya paliurus (assembly GCA_029856935.1). Taxonomy (NCBI): domain Eukaryota; kingdom Viridiplantae; phylum Streptophyta; class Magnoliopsida; order Fagales; family Juglandaceae; genus Cyclocarya; species Cyclocarya paliurus. The sequence goes on along the minus strand of CM056946.1, from coordinate 41,799,471 downwards.
AAAATGGATGGATATTGCATGTTTTTTACGGCCACAGTTAAGTTCTGCACTATAAAACAGCTCGCACCTCTCTCTCTTCCAATCTCATTTTCTCAAACTTTATCTGACCGCTGGTCCGACACATGCTCTCATACTCCCTCGCTCTCTCATCAACTCTCTTTCTCTCTGCCTTTTCCCTCTCCGGCAAACGAAGAAGCTACACGGTCTCGGGCTCCATAAAAACCAAAACGATATTGACAGTTCTTCCAAACATAAAAGAGTGAAAAGGGTCTCTCAGATGATCAGATCTCTTTCTTCCTCAATGGCAACGAACCACTAGTCACTTCAAAATCCCTTCCCTCCCAACCCTCTGTTTCCTTTTTTTTTTTTTTTTTTTCTTCTTAAAAAAAAACTTGGTTTTGGGCTGCAATGGCTGAGCCTACAGAGGCAAAAACACTCCCTGAGGCCGAGAAGAAGAAGGAACAGAGCCTACCCTTTTACCAGCTCTTCTCTTTTGCAGACAAGTACGACTGGTTGCTCATGGTCTCTGGCAGCTTGGGAGCCGTTATCCATGGGTCTTCAATGCCGGTTTTCTTTCTTCTTTTTGGTGAAATGGTTAATGGCTTCGGCAAGAACCAGGCCGATTTGAAAAAAATGACCGAAGAAGTTTCAAAGGTCTGTTACCCAATTCATCAAATATGTCAAATATCAAACACTTTTCGTAATCTTCTCAGATCTGAGATCTGTATTCTTATGTTTTTCTTTCCTCTCCTTTGCAGTATGCTCTGTATTTTGTGTATCTTGGCATCGTTGTTTGCTTATCATCCTATGCAGGTACGCAATATTGCCTATTTTGTTTTTATTATATACCTTCATTTTTATCACGCAGTTGGAACATAGTTCAATGTACATTACTCGTGTAGCCAGTTCACATCGGACCGGTGGGTGCGAACCCACGTGGTCCGTGGACGGGCCCCTCTCCTCTCGTCCTTTTCTTCTTTCACTCGTCCACTTCACCCTGCTTCTGTCCAAATCCTCTCCTTTTAACATTATCTAATACCTGACACTCACGCAAATCTTGCTCACTGTTAATATGTACACATCAATCGACCCCAGATTTCATTCTGATTAAGCGTTTTGTTTTCCAACTTTGAAAAAAAAAATTCGTGGTTTTTGCCAGAGATTGCATGCTGGATGTACAGTGGGGAGAGGCAAGTGAGCACGCTGAGAAAGAAGTATTTGGAGGCGGTGCTAAAACAAGACGTGGGATTCTTTGATACGGATGCTAGGACTGGGGATATAGTTTTCAGCGTCTCCACAGACACCCTTCTGGTCCAAGATGCCATTAGCGAGAAGGTTTACAAACTCGCCATTTCCTTTTCTTTACCGTTTTGGCTGCAAACAGTTCCTTCTATGGAACACAGCGTTATGTTGCAATATGCTCATCTGGGGTTGTTGGTTACCCATTAATGGGGGTACCATCTCTGATCCTCGCATATTGATGGCACACGTTAGCAAATAATAGTTATCCAGCGCCAACGTCTCTATCTTGGACGTTTGTGATTTTTGGACTCGAATTTCCTTAATTATTTTTTCGTTAGTTAGAGTGGGAAACTGTTATCAGACGCTACTATATATGTACAAAGTATAACAAAAACTATTGGGGCATAATATGATAAAATTCATGATAAAGTCCAAACCTTTTTAGTTTTCTTTGGAATGGATTTATTAACCCACTCGTGTATTGATGGATTTTCAGGTGGGAAACTTTATCCACTATCTGTCAACGTTTCTGGCGGGGCTAGTGGTTGGCTTTGTATCAGCGTGGAGGCTAGCATTGCTCAGTGTGGCAGTTATACCGGGAATTGCTTTTGCTGGTGGATTATACGCGTATACGCTCACAGGCCTTACATCCAAGAGTCGTGAGTCCTACGCGAATGCTGGTATTATAGCCGAGCAGGTGAGGAAGACTTTGGAATACCTCTTGCATATGAAATTATCTTTTAGCACGCGCACGCGTTACTGTTTGCTTCTTCTTCTATGATTTCATCCCAATCATGAATAATTCGGTGTCACTGAAATCCAAAACGACACCACTAATGTATTAACTTCACATACCGCGTCCTAATTTGATTTCTAAGTCTTTTATCATCTGCATAGGCCATTGCACAAGTTCGGACGGTTTACTCATATGTTGGTGAGAGCAAGGCCCTGAATTCGTACTCAGATGCAATACAGAACACGTTGAAGCTCGGGTACAAGGCTGGAATGGCCAAGGGTCTGGGACTAGGATGTACTTATGGAATAGCATGCATGTCATGGGCACTTGTCTTTTGGTATGCTGGTGTATTTATCAGGAATGGGCAGACTGATGGAGGGAAGGCATTCACGGCAATCTTCTCTGCAATTGTTGGGGGCATGTAAGACTTCAAACTTAAACGTTGTCTTTTCACAGTTGCAGATACATAAGCTTTAGTCACAATTGTAAGTTAATACTTGTCATTACAGGAGTTTGGGCCAGTCATTTTCAAATCTTGGGGCATTCAGCAAAGGTAAATCAGCTGGATACAAGTTGATGGAGATCATCAAGCAAAAGCCCTCCATAATTCAAGACCCTTTAGATGGAAAGTGCTTGCCTGAGGTTCATGGCAATATAGAATTCAAGGATGTTACTTTTAGCTACCCGTCGAGACCAGATGTTATCATCTTTCGAAACTTCTCAATATTCTTTCCTGCTGGAAAGACTGTTGCTGTGGTTGGTGGTAGTGGGTCTGGGAAAAGTACTGTTGTCTCTCTGATAGAAAGGTTCTATGATCCTAATCAGGGTAATAAGGAACATCCCATTTTTCAAAACAATCAAGATCCCAGGCTCTTGATGAACTGATTGTACAGATTTTCTTTTTTGTTTGTTTTGCAGGGCAAGTTCTATTGGACAATGTGGACATTAAGACACTGCAATTGAAATGGTTACGTGATCAGATTGGGCTGGTGAACCAAGAACCCGCACTCTTTGCCACCACCATACTTGAGAACATCCTCTATGGGAAGCCTGATGCAACAATGGCTGAAGTGGAAGCAGCAGCTTCTGCTGCAAATGCTCATAGCTTTGTCGCCTTGCTTCCTAATGGGTATAATACTCAGGTTGGTGCATTTGTCCAAGTGGCTTTTACTTGAAAAAAACTATAAAGCAAAGCTCACCTTCTTTAGACTCTTTTTGTTCCTGAAAATAATTTAATATAATATGGGCTTCTAATGTCAAACCAGGTTGGAGAGCGAGGAATCCAACTTTCTGGTGGCCAAAAACAGAGGATTGCAATTGCTAGAGCTATGCTGAAAAACCCTAAGATCCTCCTCCTTGATGAAGCAACAAGTGCCCTTGATGTAGGGTCCGAGAGCATTGTTCAGGAAGCTTTAGACCGTCTCATGGTTGGTAGAACCACTGTAGTTGTGGCCCATCGCCTCTCTACCATAAGAAATGTAGATTCAATTGCAGTTATACAACAAGGGCAAGTTGTTGAGACAGGAACCCATGAGGAACTGATTGCTAAGGCGGGGGCTTATGCTTCGTTAATCCGATTCCAAGAAATGGTTAGAAACGGAGGCTTCTCAAACCCATCAACGCGCAGGTCACGTTCATCACGACTTAGCCATTCGCTGTCAACAAAATCTTTAAGCCTGAGGTCTGGCAGCTTAAGAAACCTCAGCTATTCATATAGTACTGGGGCCGATGGCCGTATAGAGATGATCTCAAATGCTGAAACGGACAGGAGAAATCCAGCCCCTGATGGCTATTTCTTCCGGCTTCTCAAGCTGAATGCTCCTGAGTGGCCATATTCGATTATGGGTGCTGTAGGATCTGTGCTCTCAGGTTTTATTGGTCCAACATTTGCCATCGTGATGAGCAATATGATTGAGGTCTTTTACTACAGAAATACTGCTTCAATGGAAAGGAAAACAAAGGAATATGTTTTCATTTACATTGGAGCTGGTCTTTATGCTGTTGTAGCATACTTGATACAGCATTACTTCTTTAGCATTATGGGGGAGAACCTCACTACAAGAGTTAGGAGGATGATGCTTGCAGGTACAGATCTATGGAGTTCCTTTTCTCTAGATAGTACAACCGTTTTTTTTAAAGCAGATAAAACTTCGCATTGCAAGTCCGATTTGCGAATCCTCCTGGACTTAATGATTTCATTCCCCACATTTGAAAGACTTTCTTATTATTGTCAACTTTTACACAGCAATACTAAGGAATGAAGTTGGATGGTTTGATGAGGAGGAGCACAATTCAAGCCTTCTTGCAGCACGCCTGGCCACTGATGCTGCTGATGTGAAATCCGCCATTGCTGAGAGGATTTCTGTCATACTCCAAAACATGACTTCACTACTCACTTCCTTCATAGTCGCTTTTATAGTGGAATGGAGGGTCTCTCTTCTCATCCTAGCCACCTTCCCTCTTCTAGTCCTGGCCAACTTTGCTCAGGTAAGCTCAAAATGAAAACGTATTATTCTAGGGCATCATCCAAGTGCAACATTAAAAATAGTCGCACTTTTTATGTTCGCGTTGACCAAAGTTCAACAAGGTCATTATGGGTAACTCACTTTTTTTTTTATCTTTTCGAATCATGTCAGTGTCAGATCTCTGCATCTGCATCAATTTTTACACCTTCGGAATCTAACTTCACCTCATCCCAGTATTAAACGACAAAAGCTGAAATACAACTTATCAACCCCACTACACCATTGCACGTACTTCTTCAGAGTCCAGTGCATTAACTGTTTGAAAATCGTGTATATACCAAATATACGTGATAAATAAATGAGAAAGGTATAATATTACCTGAGATTCCATGACCAACGTCAATCTCGATGAAAAGAGAAAATAATTCTGTGCTACTGTCCCCTTAGAAATGCTCCTCTAGCTTATGTCTTTTTTTTTTTGTCATAACCTTCTTTCTATTTTATTTTATTTTTTTGGTATTTGTTTTTGCAGCGTGTTTGTCGATACCATTAACCTTTTTATCGGTTTTCTTGCCATCTAATCAAATTAGATATTGTCAAATTTCTGTTCTCTCTCATCCGATTAGATTTTTTTTACCCCTCCTTTGGAGTGTTTATCAGTAACGTGTCTGGTTGTAAGGCTCATCGAAAGTACACAAATTTTTCTGGGTAGATGAGTTCGGATTGCTTTATTTTTTTCCTGGAGGAGTTCTGATTGCTTTAATTTGTTTGCTGTCTTTCACATGTGAGACTTTCAAGAAACTCTAGGTCCGTGACCATATAATTTTAGATTTTCTCCTGGCAAATATTATATTTCTTTTTACTGGGTCGTTTTGTATTTTCACGGTCAGAGCATCAGTAATGGTGGGGTCTGTAAAATTGTGCTGGGTGTGTATATACGCATCTCCTTTTTTATTATTGTCGTTTGGGCTGTAGGTTTCAATCTACGGATGTTTCAAAGACTGGGTCGTTTTTTTAAACTGGTAGTGTACCTGAGTTCTCTGACCGTTTGTCTTGTATGGAGTAGTGATCTAAGTTTGCGCATGCTTCATGCACAGTGAAAGTAACTTGATTGATAATAGACGTAACTTGGCAAGTCATTGTCATATGAGAGGTACTTCATATTCTGGTACTTCCAAATTAGCCTTCTTTGGTTCTCTTTAGAGGATTTGGAGCCGTAAGTGTGCCTGCAAGTAATTCTTACTACATTATGACATAAGATGATATGCAAAAAGAAGCAAAAAACAAAATGATCACTATGAAATTGAATTGTAGGACCCTTTTAGATTTAGCTGGCTCATAGTTGACTCATTTAAGTGACTAGTAGCCAGTGGGATCAGTCTTATGATGGGTATGATTTCAACCAAAGAAAAAAAGATTAAAAAACTTCTCTTTTTAATCATTTGGGGTAATTAACAATCGTAATGATCACTATAAGCATTTTATGTGGTAATATTGACCAAATGAGATTCTTTCAATGATACCGTTGCCCTTGAAACAATGATGCTGAGTTTGTACTAGTGCTGGTGTAGTTTAATTCATATGATTACAGGCATTGTTTTTATTTTAGTTGCATGATGCTACCAACGTCATGATGGGATAAACAAATTTTTTACTTGTTTTTAGCAAATTAATGGATACAGTATCCTGGCAATTGTTTATGTTATTTTCTGCTTTGCAGCAACTCTCCCTCAAGGGATTTGCTGGAGACACAGCAAAGGCTCATGCCAAGACCAGCATGATTGCAGGAGAGGGAGTGAGCAATATCCGAACTGTTGCAGCCTTCAATGCTCAAAACAAGATCCACACCCTGTTCAGCCACGAGCTTCGTATCCCTCAGAGACAAAGCCTACGCTGCAGCCAAACTGCTGGCCTTCTCTTTGGCCTCTCTCAGCTTGCTCTTTATGCATCCGAAGCCCTCATTCTATGGTATGGTGCCCACCTTGTCAGCAAAGGCGTCTCCACATTCTCAAAGGTGATTAAGGTTTTTGTGGTCCTGGTCGTTACAGCCAATTCAGTTGCAGAAACCGTTAGTCTTGCTCCTGAGATTATTAGGGGTGGTGAAGCTGTTGGCTCAGTCTTTTCAATTCTTGACCGGCAAACCAGGATTGACCCTGATGATCTTGAGGCTGAGCCAGTTGAAACAATTCGTGGGGAGATTGAACTTAGACATGTTGATTTTGCATATCCTTCAAGGCCTGATATCATGGTGTTTAAAGACCTCAACCTTAGAATCCGGGCAGGCCAGAGCCAAGCTCTTGTTGGGGCTAGTGGGTCTGGCAAGAGTTCTGTCATTGCGTTGATTGAGCGATTCTATGATCCACTTGCGGGTAAAGTTATGATCGATGGAAGGGACATCAGGCGGTTGAACTTGAAGTCTCTTAGACTTAAAGTGGGATTGGTGCAGCAAGAACCAGCCCTCTTTGCGGCCAGCATTTTTGAAAACATTGCTTATGGAAAAGATGGGGCAACCGAGGCAGATGTAATCGAAGCAGCCCGTGCTGCAAATGTGCATGGATTTGTTAGCGGCTTACCTGATGGTTACAAAACTCCAGTTGGAGAAAGAGGGGTTCAGCTCTCTGGTGGACAGAAACAAAGAATTGCAATTGCCAGGGCGGTCCTCAAGGACCCCGCAATCCTTCTACTAGATGAAGCCACAAGCGCACTTGATGCTGAATCAGAGTGTGTCCTACAAGAAGCACTTGAAAGGCTAATGAGGGGCCGCACCACTGTGCTTGTGGCTCACCGTTTATCAACAATTAGAGGGGTGGACAGTATTGGAGTAGTGCAAGATGGGCGGATTATTGAACAAGGCAGCCACTCCGAGCTAGTAAGCCGAGCTGATGGGGCTTATTCTAGGCTCTTGCAGCTACAGCACCATCACATATGAAGGTTTTGATTGAAGCAACATGGCCTTGATGGTTGGTAATTATGTTTGGGTCCCATGTCTTATGCTTTCATTTTAGTTGTAGATATGGGGATGATGGTGGGGGGTTGTATCTTTGAGTACTCTTGCTCCATTCCCAATGGAGTAGCATGTAGCAAGTATTATATTATCAATATCTACGGTGCACAAGCATGTTATTATTCTGGATGGTTGAGTAATTGTTATCTTTTCCTTCTCATTTTGTAAGTTATATAATGCTTAAAAAGCAGACCCCGCAAACCACCTTTTCCAGCCCTCGTGAGAAACTTTTTCCTGTTCTTGCTTTTTCCCCTTGCATAGCTGCATGTGTTTGCCAATACGATCTTTTTCAGTTTCATAGAAGGGCATCATTTTGTGGATTTAAGGCCCACATGCTTAAACAACCAGCAGAAGGCAAACTTTATTTATTAAATAAAATGGAGACACATTGATCTGTGGCATATGGTCTAAATTATTGTAAAGCTAGAGCTCCTCGAGAGCCTAAGAGAATGTGGCAGAAATGGGATCATGATCCACTTGATGCACATTATAAGGGCCCAACTTTTTACATTTCATTGAGTGCACCTGTAGAATGTTGGTCCCATTTTTAGTGTATCCACAAAGTCGTATGCTCTCTCTCTCTCTCTCTCATAAATTTCCAGTCCATACTGAAACATATGCAAAGTCAGGACAGCTTCCTCTACTATCAGACTGATCATGATCATAATGTTCGCTAAAAGGATTCTACCTCATGTGTACTCGATCTGTCCAAGAAGGCTGAACCCTGAGCTTTTATTTTCTTATTTTTTCTTCAATAAGTAATATTAGTAATATTTACGTGAAGTAAACAACTCTTTTGCAACTATTATTGTAACTCTGTATTAGCTGGTATGCATAACTCGATTCCGATTGACAGATAGATGGGTCATTGATAATTATGAATGGCTGAGTATGGCAATGTAAAGGCGAAGAGCAGGAGGAGCAGAGGAATGGGAAGGGCAAGATGGGGGGATAGAACTGTGTTTACAGGAGTGTAGGCCACGAGTGACTTAAAGTCGCGAGGCAGAGATGATCAGTCTCAATTATATTTCCCTGCACCCTATTTTCATGCAGTCAGGTGCTGATATTTGCTGGATGTGTGACAATAATTTGGCTTCTGATAAATATGCTCAGAAAACAGTACCCCATATTTTTCTTTTGCAATTATATAAGAAAAAGTATATAGCAGTCAGTATTCAGAGACTGTACGTGTTTAACTTCTATCGTATCTATCGACAATTCAAAGGAATCCAATGGAATTAAAATCTAATTTTGTGGCTCCTTCCTGGTGATGGATGTTTAATCCATGCTAACCATCGAGTCAAACAGAATAAAAAAAGAGACGTTGTGTCGTTTTGATTCTTGTTTGGCGTGCATCTTTCCTGTGATCATCCCCTTGCATTGACAAAGTTCTCTTAAAATTATTATTTTGAATGATGCTCGCTCCAACAATTTACTGCCATCTCTCTCTCTCTCTCTCTCTCTCTCTGTGCCCAAATCACTGTGATTACTGTTACTCCCACTTTTTACCTTTTCTTACTTTATTCTACAATAGCGGTAAAAGCTGTAAAATTTTCGGTGAAAATCTACAACACATGCAGTGTTCTAAACAAATTTTCCGACTGATTCAAAGGGTTCACACTAGAAATAGAACAGGACAAATCATTATGGAGTAGAGCGCAGGCGATAATGGCAGAAAAAGACTTCAATGGCAGAAAAAGACTTGGCTGCTTGTGTAGGCTCTCTTCCGGTTAGATTCGCGAGGGAGGGGGGCCCTTTTTCAGTGTCTTGTTTCTGTTCTTGTAGGGGTGCGAGTCTACCATTTTTGACTGCTGGTCATGGATGGGTGGAAGTGTCTGAATCCGAAAGCTCCAGCCCATTTTTCAGGCCGTACCATTTCGGTTTCTGGCCCATACGGGTTCTGCTCAGATGCACTGATGCACTCAAATAATCAAAACTCAATCACAACGAACAATGCTTTTACTTTACTTATGTGGTGGGCCACTTTGATCCTGATCATTTTTGGGGTCTTAAATACTCTGTCACACTTGTCTTGAGACTGAAACCCAGCCCCAAGGCAGAAGATTTCATCCTGAATCTCGATCTATTCCTCTCAGTTATCAATCTAATGAGTTTCATGTGCCTTGAAGCAATAATAGTTCTTTTACTTTTCACTCATCAAAGAAAAAAAACATCTCAATCGCATGTATCAATTTGCTAGAAATTGACAGTAAATCCAATACCAACCATGGTTTTGTGGTTTCAGTTCACCATAGCCACTAATATCCAATTCATTTAGCCACTCCATTTTCTATTGCTTTGATAAAGATGGCATTTTCCAAGAGACATCCCATAAATTGGAATGATAAGAAATGGTACCTACCAATAAGTTGCAGACAGGAAATGAGGAGGTCAAAGTTCCAACTTTGAATGACATCGAATGAGAAGTTTCATGACTGATTACATGACGAATTTAATGCTGTAGATCGAGAATAAGGATATGCTGTCTTTCCAATAATGAGTACAAGGAAGATTTCAAAGTAACCAGGATTAATTTGAACGGTAACTGGCTTCAATAATTGAGATATTGAAGGAATTAAATTGCAATCCATCTCTCCTTGAATTACTGTAGAAGAAAGCTGTAATATATATGCTGCCCATAAACGCCAACCGACCTTACATAATTAGAACAAACAATCATAAAAAGTTGCCCATAAAGATTAAAACTTCACGCAAAGATAGCAAACCCATGTTTTAATCAAGTAAAACACAGACTATGGCCAATTTTGATTGTATCAACTTTGTCTGCATGCATGCATGCTCAAATTTTGAGGGTTGGTTGATGATGTGATGTCCCCCATTGGTACCATTTTCTGTGTTTTCATTGTCAACTTTGCGTGGAGTTTGTAATCGAGTTTGTGTTTGAACTTTGAAGGAGGATCGTTAGATAGTTCATATGTCATTAGCTCTGATAAGAGGCCAATAAGAAAAGAACAAAGGGAATCTGTACATAGTATATCGAAGTCCTGCGACTTGAGAACATTATCATTAGCGGCGAGTATTCACTGTATCTAAAGTTAAAAAATATTCAATAAACACAACATTTTTGGTATTGAATGAAGGGCGTATGAATTCAAATATTATTGAAAACCATTCACTTTCTATAAAAATATTGAGAGGTAAAATTGGATTATGAAATGCTGAAAGGTAAAAATCTTATCCAAACCATATTTTTTGAAGGACCGACCCTAGCCACTAAGAGTACTCTTAATGGCTCTTGTAAAATACAATTTTTGTATAATATAAAAGAAATTGGTCAAAAGCAGCGTCCAATGGGTTATGTATTTTTTTTCTTTATTTTACATTTTGCAATAGTAATTCTTTACATGTAGAGAATACTATTCATCCTCTAAAATATTTTTAATTATTTTTTCTCTCCTTTGATAGTTGTTTGATGTTATGAGGTTCATATGAAATGAATAAAAAAATATTAAAAAGAGAATATTTAAATGATATAGAAAATAAATAAATAAGCGAATGTATGATCTATTGTAAAAGTCAATATGTAAAACAGAAAAAGCAAGTTTTTGTGATGTATTTTAAAGAATAGAATAAATGAACCATTAGGAGTGCTCTTAATCACTAAAGACAAACATAATCAAAGTTACTAGTTAAATCAGTTTACTTTCTTGTTGGAAGGATTAGCAACTCTAGAGTATTTTCCAAATTAATAGTAATAATGCAGAGTGGTGCACGCAGCCAAACTTCCTAGTGTATTGACTTTGAGTGCTGTTTTTCCATGCACATACTGAAATATGGGCAGGTCCCAGGGCACTATATGTAGCCCACAATGACCACTGCATAAGTCTAGGTTCAGGTTATATTCGAGCCAGAGGATCTAGTTTTCTGGTAGATCAATAAACCCAACAAATCATTGATTACTCGGACAATAATCCTAGTGATCTACCTTAATCAATACCTAGTACCCATAGCTCAAGATTGCCTTGTGTTTGTGTGTTGTGTTTTTTTCCTCCAAATAATCTTCACAACTTCTTACTATTCATCCACACTCCACATTCCACCTTTTTTTTAATTTTTTTTATCAAATATTTTTTATATGAATAGTGAATAAAAAATTTGAAATAGTTTAAAAAAATAAATTAAAAAACAATTTTAAAAATATATTAAAAAATATAGAATGTAAATAAATATTAAGAAATTGTGTAACAAAATCCTTTTTCCTCAATCTGAAAGTTCGGTTTGTATGCTTGTCAGTTGTCAGAGCTAAATCCAAGATACTGTTTAATCTGATACCTGAACCTAAGTTCTAACTTCTAACCCAATTGGCAATTACTCACCCAGTAGTTCAACAAACAGCCCAATGGGCTGTCGCATTGCAGCAAGTGGCCAGCCCCTGGCACCATGCACCAGCCCAAGCCTACATGAATAGAATTTTTCTCCCACGTTTATATGTCCGAGTGATGATGTAGTTTAATATTTAAGTAAATAATTAAGACATTTGTTATGAGAGACGTAATTTTGTTTTTATTGACTGAATGATAAACTAAACGTGGGTTTTTCGTTGGTTCATAGGTGTTAGGTGGGAGTTAATGATTTAATAAAGAATGACTCCCAGATTCACAAAAATGGATAGAGTTTGTCTTGGTTTGTAGTTGATGATGTTTTGATGTTACTCATGCTTGTAATTGATGATGTATTGATGTAACTCATGCATACCAATAAAGTGAAGAGGTATGGGTAAGGAGGAAATGACAGGGACACAACTTTTATAAAATTATTATATTATCGTACTTCATGGCTCTATCATATAATAATAAAGATAAAAATTTATTATTTGATTAATATTATATAAGAGGGTTACTAGAGACACAAACTAATGTAACACACTAACCACTGGTAGTTTTTTTTTTTTTCATTTCCTCCCTCCCCTCCATCCCCCTTCCCCACTTCCTTTTCCAAACCCTTGAGACTCCCATTCGTGCAGCCCAACATCACCGCAACCCATCAATCTTCCCCGCTGGTTGGTACGAGTACTCTCTCTCCGGCAAGGTGGGTATGTTATTGTTGTCACCCCGCGATGTCATTGCCCGTGACATTGTCGCCCGTCACTGGCAAGTACACTTCTCTGTTTGGGCTTCTCTCTCTCTTTGGGCTCAGGGAACAAGAACGGGGCTTGAGGGTTGAAGGAAGTCATGAAGGAAATTAGGAAAAAAAACACTAGGATTAGTGTCACGTCAGTTTGTAGAATCCTTTTATATTCCTATTGTTTTTCATTATATAAAAGTCCCAAGTAGACAATCATGTAATAGTTATATATAAGTTGAGACTCTATCATTTTTCTTCCTAGAAGATCATGGGAAGGGGTCAAGCGACAAAGATCATTTTTATATTTGATCTTAAATGAATGATCTAATTCTAGATTTTCTTTTAAGCAAAATTATCAAATGTGAGATTAAGGTGTATGGAAGGTAACTTGTTATCTAGAAATGAAACATGTATGGATGCATGGCTCATGATCTGGAGGAATTTTGCAGAGTAAAATGCATGCATGAATGAAAAATATAACATATTAATTACCTGCTAATTAAATTAAAAGTTTTTATGCGCACAGTGAGTTCTATCCTAAACTTTGTTTTTTATAGAGAAATGTTTGGTTCATAAAGAGATCATTTAAAAAAATTAAATTTACAAAGTGATCATGAAACTTGTTGTGGTACATTATAATAAATTGTAGAGTTTTTTTTTTTTACTCATGTAAAATAGATTTAGCGGGATCTTATAGAATCACATAAAATTTTACTTTTGTTAGATATCACCTGTTAAGACTTAAGAGATCGCAAAGTTGTCGATAGAAAATCATTAACTACACCTCTAAAGTCAACCAAGCCAAATGATTATGAATTTAAGGCGGTTTTGATAGTGAGATAATATGAGATAAATTAAGATAATTTATAAATAATAGTAAAATTATTAGTTAAAATTAGATGAAATGAGATGGTTTCATTTCACTTTTATATATATCCAAACGGGCCTAAACGTGCCCACTTGTGTATTTTAATTTTTAAAATTTTTTTTAATGGTTAAGTTCCTAAGAAAGTGACAATTATATATATGTTAGTGAATTTTTATTTTTTTTAAAAAGATATTTAAAAAATAAAAGAAAAAAATCCATTTATATTAGTAAGTATATTTAGAGTGGACATTTAGTACATTTAGAATGGACAAGGCTCCGTACGTACAGATCATGAGTATCTGACGACAAGGTCGGTGCATGAAGCAAGGGAATTTCAAACGGTTAATGATATTTACGCATTAGCAGAAGCATTAATTAGAAGGTAATAAAGACAGGTTAACTTGCGATGAAGAAAGTAGGCATATCATGCTTTATAAGACATCATTAGTTAAATGTCGGAGATTCAAGCACACTTCTGCCGGTATGTTTAAACAAAACTAACGACAAATAATGGGTTTAGATTTGTACGTACGTACGTATTTAATTTATACTTGATCACAGCATCTACTTGTATTATATATGATAATCTTGTATCAAAGAAAGAAAATCAGCAGATCAAATAAAATGGATATTTGTGGCCGGAGAATCAGAAGCACGTACGCTGCAGGCATCTACCGAATCAAATATCCGGATATGGATTGTCGGAGACTCGATCGTGATAATCATTATTTTCAACGTTACATTTTTCAAAAAAAAAAAAAGAAGAGATGAAACAATGTTTAAGCAGCAAGAAAGGGCATCCAAATAGCTAATAATTAATTAATAGGGAACTCCGCATGCACTGGCGAGACTGCATGAGGGAGGGAGGCCAGATCAGTCAAGAAAAACTCTTTGAAACTCATCATTTTTATCCTTTTTCATCATTGGGTTCCAACTGACCCCCAACTACCAACTTCCATTCGATTTTTCTACGAGATTCATGGAATTGCCGACTCCTTCAGTTTACACTTCTAAAGAAAAAAGAAAAAACAAAGAAGATGTTAAAGCCCACTTAAAGGGAAAAAGAGGAGCAACTGCATGCGGACCCCTATTATATAGTTGCAACCACAATATTTGAAACGAGGAATTATTAGGAATCACCCAACCACCCAACACCCTCCTTACCCTTCTCCCAAAATAAAAGATGATGAATGGATGTTATATATGATCTTATATATAGCATGCATGCCCACTACTATAAAAAAAACAAGTATTTATAACAAATTATTTGCGATGAGAACTGACTTATTTTAACAATAAATAATCATTTTTACAAAAAATAATTAGCTATAATTTTGTAGTGGCGTGTACCCACGTAATTAAGATAAAAATTGAAAAATATAGAGATTTTGAATATCCTTAGAATGAGATCTGGTGAGTGAGAGGTGAATATATACGAGGTGTGATTCTTTTTGAGTGTAGCAAATTCACCTTACTGGCCTGCTGTATACAATTTGTCACACTCAAGGTCATGCATGAACAGGAAAAAGGGGGGGGGGTCACATATATAAGGACAACATGAGGGAAATCAGTTAATTAATGAGATTGTACGTATGATGTCGATCGATTGTATAAAAACTCACATGCTTTAGTCAATTTTCTTTCTAATAGGAGCTAGGCTAGGCATACATGCAACGGGCCGTCTAATTAGTCTTATATATAGACTTTTCTGTACAGAATCACAGCATGAATGCACGCATGTGAACTGCATGGCCGGATTACCGTCACAAATTCTGACCATTTACATGAATAATTAGCGGCGGGAAATACAGATTTTTTCTTCTTGTTCAAACGCTAGCTTAACTACTCGATCGTCTCCCCGATCGAGCCATGCATGACAAAAGTATATAGCTAGCTAGTACAAGACTAATATATATATAATTAATTAGCGCCCTAGCTATTAATCTTTTTACCACCGGCCCTAAGTACTTGGAATGATCTGGAGATTGTCAAAAGCCGGCTTTTCATGGCGCAAATTACGTCGAACGGTATCATCTTGAAAATGTCCTTTTCTTCCCCAGTGGCTCTAGCTAACAACTTGCTGGTTGTTGGTAAAAATTGAATCCGGTTTTAGTAATAGAACCAACCAATCGAGAGGGAAAAGGAGTGGGTCCTTCATGTGCTCGCCTAGTTTTACAGATACACGTGACTGTGCTTTTGACGTATGAAGACATGGAAATTTCCCATCTCTACGCTCGTCTTAGGAACCTCTTCTTCCCAATAAGATATATGTACTTGTACTAAGACATAAGAGTAGCCACGTGTCATGTCGTGTCTCTAGGGAAATGGCATGTGACCCGAACCCTTGACAAGCAAGGGAGGGTACCCTACACTCGCGTAGTTAATGTACTTGTACCGATTGCTATCAAGGAAGAAAAACAATTATATATGTGTGTGGGAGAGGACCAGGTAGATATATAAAATTGTTATTCCCCGTAACATGTAGCTAGGAGAAAAAAATGAGTGTCGTACGTGTAATAATTAATTACTAAATTCTCTGCATATGCAAATATCAATATTATTAATTAGGATTAGTTTAATTGTGATTAAGCTAACCTTATCTTAACCTATAAAAATAATTAAAATGCCTCGGTTGAGATCCTCTTGACTACCACCTTTCCTCCAAGTTATGTTTTAATTAACCAATGACAGTATTCCATGCAGGACTTTGGACCAAGAGAATTAGACACAAGTGCCCCGAAACAAAGGAGCTCAGATTCATGTGGGTAACAGTAGTCAAAATATTTGGTATTTTAGCAGCCCGTGATTTGTTGATGCAAATGGGTGATAGTACCTGATTAGAGAGGATCAGTGTCCTATGATCACATGGCCTTGCGCATTGAGGGATCTACATGAAGGCCCACTTTGTTAGCTCAAAAACAAACATATTTCTTTAAGCCCACTTGAGATCAAACCCCAAGTTGGGAACATACACATTACTACAATATTAGAATTAAGTCTATGCTCTCTCTCTCTCTCTCTCTCTCTCTCTCTCTCACTCTCAAACACAAGCCTACTCCAGTACTGCTTTCTCCTATGCACTTGTCTTCTTCACATCCAACATCACTGCCCATGTTATTGTACTGATCTCTCTCGGTCTATTTCCTCTGTGTGGTCCTCCTCTTTATATCTCTAGACTCTCTTATCACTTTCTACATGTCTTCATAGTTTATACCCGACTTTAATCTTTCTTCTATTTCTTCTTCTTACTCTGTTGCTTCTTCTTGTTAAGCCTATTACCTTTCGTTTCAGGAAAACTTGTTTCTATTGTTCTCTTTTTGGATATATATTTCGATCTCCAGCCATATTATATTTTTCAGGCTCGTCCTTTGAAACAAACACAGCGACGAAACTGTAGGGATGTCTAGCAGAGGGTCGAGGCAGTCGGGGACTCCGAGGATCACAGATGACCAAATCATCGAGCTCGTTTCCAAGTTACGCCAACTTGTTCCTGAGATTCGCAATAGGCGCTCTGACAAGGTGCTTTAACTCTCTCTCTCTCTCTCTCTGGAATTCCGTAGACCCAACTGCAGAAAACTAGTGTGCAAATGTAACACTGGAACAGGCTATGAGTCACATGTAAACACTGCCATAATATAATAGGATTCTTGTGGATAGACCCAAATTTGACCCGGGTTTTAAGGAAACTACTTCAATTCAAAACATATTCATGGTTGTTGACGTCCTCATTGATTCGTGCTTAACAGTGATCTTTGTTTGGACCGACGGTGCGTCTATGATCTGTAGTTAGTACAGAAGTTGGAGCTAGAAATATATATAGAATACTGCTAAATTCAGTTTATTTGCTTTCCTGTATGGCCTAAACCATATATATACAGTACTAAATGAAGATTGCAAAAGATATATATCGTATCTTGATCAAGAAAGTGGTCGCTGATTTGGGTTTGACTTTCTTGTGCAGGTACCTGCGTCTAAGGTTCTACAAGAGACCTGCAACTACATCAGAAGCTTGCACAGAGAGGTGGATGACCTGAGCGAGCGACTGTCCCAGCTTTTGGCTACAATTGATGCTGACAGCGCGGAGGCTTCGATAATAAGGAGTTTAATTGCGCAATGAAAACTCATTTCCTATGCTATATATATATAAAAGTTGTGGTGCCTTTATCTAGGTTTTGGTCACTAGATCAAACAGTGCATGGTTAGTGTATTTCAGATTTCCAGCGTCAATAGACGTGTAATTAGTCGTATATTAATAAAAGAATCACTTAATGCACTAGCTAGCAATGCATGCATGCCTCTTTTACATGCAATTAGTACTCCTTGCTCATGTACCTTTTTTTTTTCCTGGGATTCCAGTTCTTTAAGTTATATATGACTTCATTTATAATATTGACATGCTAAAAGGATGACATCATGATGATCGGTACAAGGGTATGGCGTACTTTAATTGAATGCAAAATGAGGCTCATGATTTCTTAATGGTCACAATTGGCAATAATATGGTACTGCTGTTAATTAAACTTAGCTTTTGTTGTTAACATCAGGATGCTCACGCGTTGCACAACGTCACGATAGAGCAGAGTACCCGAAACATCTTATGGGAGTCATGATTTGATGAAGCCTTTTGTTTTCTTATGGACATCGCTTTTATTATCACTCGACAAGCTAGGGGACAGCTACGTACACCAAAAATAACGACAATAAAAATAAATAAATATATATTTTTAATATCTAGTTCTAATTTGCTCATAACGTGAGAAATTAGCGAAGCTGGGGTAAATATTAACATATATAATCCGTTTCCTTCACATGATTGCTTTCATGGTTTACGTGATACTTTCTGGCAAATAATTAAATGTTATCCTCCACGCCCAATAAGTTTACTTAAAAAAAATATGAAATACGTTGTGCAAATCTTGTTGATCAAAAGGACACATTAACTGCGTGCATGCATATATTGTGAAGCCTAGGTTACATGACCTAACAACTCGATCTATGCTGATGAAAAAGTGCATGACTTGATCTGCATGCATCATTCATCAAACGTCTGTGAAATAGTTGATGGTAGTATAATATTTACTTTTGCAGAACCCGAATTATTCATTGGGACGGACGCATTTATAAGGATTATTTGCGATCAAAATGATTATTTATTTTAAAAATACTCAAATAAGTAATTTTCTTATAGTGATAATATAGACGTAGGAGCTGCCTGCACATGAACTTCTGCGAACAGATTTATGCACATCTGCGGTGATTTTTTCAACCAACGGGAGAAGGAAAAACTTTCTATAAATTAACGTCATGTACGTATCTAAATCAAACACAACATGATCCAGAGACCGTAAGAAACATGTCGGTAATGAAGACAATATAGCTATGTACGTATAATATGCATGTGTGCTCGCGCGCAAAATCAGAGAAAACTGGGAAACAATCTCATTGGCTAGGAGATCACTCAGAGTTTAATCTTGATATGTTTCTTTTTTTTTATACGGCCGGGAGTCATGGGACAGTACTACTGATAAGTATTAGAGTTAAATAAAAAACTCCGATAAGGTTCCGCGCGACACGACTATGTCTTAAAAGGTGAAAATGATTGAGATTGGTCATCAACCATATGACCGTATACTTCCCCTCATAATATTGTCATTAGGTCATCGAGAGTTTTACTAAAGGCGGCAGAAAGCTAGCTATTTCCTGATTCAAATTAAGAAATATGGTAGTTTGTTTAAAACTCATGCGCGCGTTTCGATCGTGATATGGACATCCCCAGTTCGAGTTTCCCCATTCATATATACATTCGGGCAACTCTCACATTTTTTTATTTGGATGAGAAAGTGACATGATTTAAGATTGAGTATTTTGCAAGTGGGTACTACAACTTTTGTTCCTGTATAAACTGTAAATTCATGTGGCAACCCATGAGACCATGATATCATCACATGACATACACGCATCACTAAATTGACATGCACACCGACATTAATTCCCGAGTCTCATCATGCAGAGTCTGTAAATTGAGAAGTTTTTAATTTTAAAGATATTTAAAAGATGAAAACTTTATGAAAAAAAGAAGAAGAAGAAGAAGAAAAGAGAGAAAGATGCCCGGGCAGCCACGTCCAGCCTCCCCTAAATTAGGATGTGATCATGCAACCATGTGTGCCGACAGTCCATGCATGCGGCCGCCCCTCCCTAGATTGTGGAGTGGTGATGCGATCATGCCCCAAAAATTGAGGCGTCGCCGAGCAATTATCAACCCCACCGCCCCCCAAACTGCGTGTGGCAATATAGTAGTACTAATCATGCAGCCACCCTCATTCTTGGGCGCAGCCATCCTTGAATCTCTAAAATAAATCTGAGATTTTTTAATTGTTTATTTATAGTTTTTAATTTTTTAACTCAATTGTTTTCTTTTCAAATTCTTAAGAGTTTGTATGGCATGATGATGATCTGCGTCATATATGTTAGTGGCTGACCTGGAAACTGTCACGCATACTTCTACATCAAGGTAGAGACAGTACCTCGATCGTCCACTAACATTTTCCTTTTAAATTCTAGTTAATGTTTTGTAATACATCAGGCGAGCAGGAGTTGTCAATAATGGTTGGTTTGACAAGAGATGCTCTGACGCTCAAGTTAAATCGACCCTATCGGTGAGAGACTGTGAGACCAAAACCCCTGGCCCCTATTCATATATGGTTTCTACCAATCTTCTCATGGTGCGACGTCTCAGGCGGGGTGCCATCTTTTCTCAATTGCCTTTAATCCTTTGCCGTTTTCAAAAATATCTCTGACCTGTAATAAATTATAAAATTAATTTTATTATATAATATATTTAACATATTACATTAATTCACGTTGTTAACTTGTTAATTTAATTTTGTGAGATATGTTGTGCATATTTTATTTCTGTTATTTTGAGGCGCCTTCCTCGTGTCGGTTCATCATTTCTCTAGATCATATGATGCTAATGGGCTAGTGATGGGCAAGTGTAGGCCGTCTGTCTATTGGCTTTTCCATGTCCCTTCTGTCGTTACGGCCCATATGTATATGGCCCATAGTGTTCCCATATATTTACCCTTGTTACCGAGTCTTGAGCCCACAAAGGTCTCTGCATTCTGGAAGTAACATGCATTTCAAGCTCAATTCCCGGAAGAGTTTAGTTTGTCCAATTTTCATATATTTTTTGAACTTGAAATACTACATAGAGATTAGAGGGTGCAGTTTTCGTGTATTTCCTTTTTTTTATCATTAAAAAAATAATTTTTTATGTATATCTCATACTTATCTACTTTTTTCAAAGAAAATGAGTTTTGCTACATAACTTCTTACTATTTACCTACACTCCACACTACACATTTTTTAATATTTTTTAAAAAAAAATTTGAATTTATTTTTTTAAAACTATTTCAAATTTTTTATTCACTATTCATATAAAAATTATTTAATAAAAAAATTAAAAAAAATGTGGAGTGTGGAGTGTGGATAAATAGTGAGAGGTTGAGAAGATTTTTTGTTAATTTTATGGCACCATATACTAGCTCGGTTTGGATATAAAAATTTACTCAACTCATGTTCATTCATCTCATTTAATCATTAGAACTTTCTTAAATTCTCGTATAAAATATAATAAATAATTCAATTTTTTCAAATCACAAAATAATATTATTATTAACAAATAATATTTTAACAATATTTTATTCAATTTTTAACTTTTTTCTCAATTTATCTTATCTCATCTCAACTCATTATCCAGATTTCAAACATCTCCTAAAATTAATGATGTAGATCATTCTCCATAATGTAACACTTGACAAAATCTAAAATTTTTCTCCTCAACCAACTCCATTCATGTTAGGTGGAATTAGCATTGCACATGAACTTGCATGCTTTCTTTCTTCCTTCATTCTAACGTTACTTCCTCCTTCAGTCTTGTCATCCAAATGAACTGATAATATAAAATAAGAAAGATAATCGTGGTCGACACGCGCTCTATTCTCGGTGGGATTAGCAAATTCGATACAAACTCCCTTCAACATAAAAAGAAGTTTAGGATTTTAGCCACTCTCTTCGTCTCCTGTCTCTCGCTCACGGGTGCTTTCTCTGATCAAGAACAGGTATGTGCAAAGGATCTCCTTCATAAAATTCACAACTTTCAAGTTTGCACGAACTGATGTTCGTCCTGTTCCTAGTTCAAGAAATTCTTGACGAAGTTCTGAATCTGTATAACTATTTGGCGTCCTGCCCTGACATTCCTAGTTCAAAATATGAATTCAAGAATTTGTTGGTACAATTTAGTCTGTTGCTTTGCGTTTTTTTTTTTCCTGCCATTGACTTGATGATGCTATTAGTTTGTAAGTTTGTAGCAAAACTAAGTTTCTCGGACCAGTTTTAATCATGTGTGATCATTTTGTCGTGAAAAGTAGAATTTCTAATGTTTGCTTTATTTTTTATTTGTTCGTTAGAACCTGCCCTTTTGGGAATACCTTTGTTTTCAAGATGTTATTCAAAAGAATCAACTTGTTCCTAATTACCCTAGCCGAATTCCTTCCCCCCCCAACCCCTCTGTTTAGGAGGCACCATGCTCATTTTAGAGAAGTTGAATATCTCTCCTTTTAAGTCACGCCACGGTTCCACTTTAGCCAAAGTTCAATCTTTTTTCCCGCTTGCATTGTTTGACTTGCTTTGATGCTTGCAATGCAAGTTCAACTTTTGCTTTTAGAAATTGCATGCTACTAAATTTTATGATTGCCCCAAGGTTTTGTTTTCCTTATTTTTGGTTCCTTTTGGTTGGAAAACCCTTATCATTCACGCAAGTAATTGTTATTGAGAGAGAATCACCAAATGGTGTGCTGTTGTTTTTTTGTGAAGCCCCGTATTATACTTGCTAAATGTTGGAAGCACCCAGTGGGATTGCACTGAAAACTGCCTTTTAGTGTTATGGCGGTTATTTCCAGTGTGGGCCTGGTCCATATTGTGGTACCATTTTACTTTTCTTAATTGTATTTCTCTACATTGTATTAGTTGTGACGAGAAAATTGTTAGGGACCTCCACCCCTCCCTTCTGTATTTCTCATTGTAGTTTAATGAAATGATTAGTATCTTTAGACACTCATGCATTGGTGTAGTTCTTGTATATGTTCCGTGTACTTGGCTTCCCCTAATTTTAATAAAATTCCTATTTACTGATAAAAAAAAAGTTTAATGAAATGATTGCCCACAAAATTCTTCTTTCTGATGTTCACCTATCTAAAAAAGAAATGATAGCCATTCTTCTTACTTATATAAAAAAAGAAATGATTGCCCTTAAAAACAAAGAAGATGTTGGAAGCACCAAGTTATGTTGGTCATCATAGGCTGTGCTTAATGAGGGGATTGTTGATAAGAGTTGGGGACCACTAAGGTATGCCCCTCAGGAATCAGGATCACCCCATATAGGAAGCCTGCCTAAGATGATAATGCCTTCTATCCCTTTTTGATATTTTTCTTATCCTTAATGTCTGTTCCTCCAAGATATGGACTTTATATACCAAAATGAAAAAGTAATGGTATGCAGTGCTTTCATCATTCTCAAGTGTTGAATGAATCAAAATGGCTCTATGTGATCATTTTCCTTTTCTTGAACTAAGATGCTGAGATTTTATGTTATATATCATTTTCCAGGTTCGGTCCTATACCAACATTTTTTTTTTTGAAATTTCAAGAGAATGCAACCTGCTGGTTACACTGCTGAAGTTACAAGCTTATCTACTGAAGTAACAGAGAATGATGTTTACAATTTTTTCACTTACTGTGGTGCAATTGAGGGTGTTGAAATTGTCAGGTAAAGCTCATCTACCCTGCTTCTAGTTGCTGAAAATAAATCCACTTATTGATTCAATCTCCACAATGGTGGTTCAGTCATGATTATAGTTGGAATTTTTGTCCAATCTGTTTGGGAACAATGAAAAGCAGCAATGCCATTGTGGAACTTGAAAATGATTCACATTATGCGTGGATGCCTATTTATGATGAACTTCACTTAGCCTTCATATAATTATAATACATAATGGGATCATTAATGATATGTCACATTGGTTTGTTGAGTGCTATGAATTTTTGGATTTCAGGATATAAAGTAAGTTATCTGTTTGACTTTCAGTTCTTGTTGACTGAAATAATTTCCTTGATTGCCCCACCCCACATTTATGAACTTGTAAACAATGACGATGATAATTTTAAATATGCACTTTATCAGTGCCGTCTTGAAAGGCCCAAATCTATGAAGAAAACAATATTTTTGACAACGAGAAACCCTGAGAGTGTGCAAACGTAACATGTCTGTTACCTGATTAAACTCCGGATTCGTATAACAGATCAGTTAGATCACCGGTTCTCCACCTATGGGACATGGCCCCTAGAATTTGTTTGTATGCAAGGGTTCAAACCTTAGACCTCAGGGGAGCATACCTCCAAGACCAATGTCCTTACCACTTTAAAAAAAAAAAGGGTTTTAAGAAAACAAGATTGAAAAAAAAAAATTAGGAATGTGGAATTTTATAAATATCTGAACTCAAATTGGGACAATAAGCTTCCATATTATCTTCTAGTTTTCTCCATTTTTTTGTAACTAAAGCAACTTGCCTGGTTTCTAGTAACTCATGAAAAACTTTTCAGAACTTCTATACAGCGACCGTAATTATGAGCCTCTTTACTAGCAACTTCTCCCGTGTCCTTAAAGCTATGCACTTGAAGTTGCAGTGAAATGGTTATTTGTAGTTCTGAATTTGTTTATTAATCAATTAATAGTTCTTCCCTTTCTACACTCTCCTATGTGCTATTCTGCGGTTGGTCTGTGCCTTAATTGTAAAGTAAGCTTAGACTCAATTGTTTATACACAAGTGAAGAGATGAACTTAAATACTATCACCATTCAAACCCAAGAGAAATTTCGCGGCATTACCATTAGTTATTGTTCATGTGCTCTTAATGCAGCCCACTTGTTATGTACTCTACTAGCTGTTGATTATGAAGGCTCCATCATTGCAGGACATAAATTCTTTGGCATCAATTGAATGCATGTTAGTAATCTTAATAGGAATTAATAAATGCTCTGAGTTGGAGAATTGCTTTGTTTGTTGAGAAACAGATACGGTGAATGTGCTTGTACTGCATATGTGACATTTAGAGATGCTTATGCTCTGGGAACAGCTGTTTTGCTCAGTGTAAGTTGCTTTGTAAACGCTCTCCTCCCATACTTTAATGTTGTTAGGGAAACAAACTCGTGGCCTATCTATGTAATTATACTTTAATGTTGTTAGGGAAACAAACTCGTGGCCTATCTATGTAATTATGTGGATACTCCAGTTTATTACCTCCCTCTACCCTTTGTCTTTATTTTTTGGCGAATTTGCAATAATAATGGTTGTTTGCTAATCATAATTATGTTTTATCTGACTGTTAAACATCGTGCCAAGGTAGGCTGGAACTGGTTTCTACATTAATCTTAGTAGTGTAATTTGACAAGGCAAACGAGAGTCATTCTTAGAATGTCAATTTGTTCTTGCTACCTATTTATTATAATTAGTATCTGATAAATGCTCATATGACTCATCTTAAAATTGAAAATTTTGATATGGTTATCCCTATTCATGTTCTCCAATCAGCTCATAAATTATCAAGTGTTGCCTCATGCCTTGGGCTATGCAAGGGCTTGGCCTTAGTGCCTTGTTATTGTCTTTCTCCTTTGAAAACATTGGTAATATACTTGTATGTAAGGGTGTAAAACGGTCAGTCCGGACCTGACCTGATCGAAAATCCCCATGGTTGGTTTCGGTCCAAAAGTAAGGGTATTTCGGTCTTCGGTCTGGTCCCGGGGTGGGGATTTCCCAAACCTGACCGACCGAACCCAAAAATTTTTATAAATATATTATTTTATATAATAATTGTATAATAAATTATATAATTTTCATCTAACCTATCCCCATTTACAATATAAAACTATAATACATTCACATTCTCTAAGTTAGTAACAAAGTAACAATTAACATCATCAATATAATTATATAATTATAAATTGATAACTAAACTAAATCACTATAACTATAGTCTATAATTATAAAGAAATCCCTATAATTCTATAAGACTATAAGTCTATAACTATATATAGTATTAAATTATTAATATCACTATGACTAATGACTAATGACTATAAGTTTATAACTAATACTAATATATAACTATACTAATGGTATAATATTAATACTATTATATAGTCTAATGTATTATATAGCTTTACTAAATCACTATAAGTTTATAACTAATACTATTAACAATATATCTTCATCTAACTATCACTATTAACAATATAAAATTTTAAATATGTTATTAACACTTGTTAATATTTTATCAATTAAATAATATATAATATCAATTAGTTAATTATATAGCAATTATATAAATTAATAATGTAATTTTCATCTAATTTATTATCATTGACCATATAAAATATTTTTTTATTGAGTTTGTTACATAATCCACATTAATAAGTCAATTAGTTTAATTTAGTATTTTTAATAATTTTTTTTTATTAATTGATTTAAAAAAAAAATTATAGGCCGGACCGATAACTACCGGTCCGGTCCAGTCCAGTCCCTATGGGTGTTCGGTCTGGTCCGGGAAAAATGGTGGACCGAAAAGGTTCGGTCCATGGCCGGACCGGACCAAACCGACTGTTTTACACCCCTACTTGTATGTATTGCTAACAAGCTCTACTTATAAAAAAAAATCTATTACTAATAAGCGCTCACATTTGGAGATATATAAGATATAAATCATTCAGTCCAAGTGGACTTTTATTAATTTGGATATGGCCTTTATCTTTAAATGACTGATTTTTCATGAGGTGTTGAATTGCAATGAACTGAAAGTCCAGTCCCACTTGTAATGGGTGGACATGAACTACAGAATATCCCAATGCCATGACTATCTGACATTTCGCAGAACTGTTTATTTGCTCATTGTCCATTTTTGTGTTTCAGGGAGCTACAATTCTAGATCAATGTGTACACATACAACCATGGGGAGCATATATTGATGAATCCGACCCTTGGAATAGTCTGTCAGTGATGCCCAGAGATGATACCAGCTCAATGGTATGCATTGATCCTTCTTGGAGTAGTATGACTTGGTTGCTTGGTTTATTACAGAAATTATACTTCACTTGATAAACTTTACACTGTGGAACATATCAACTGGAACCTTATCATGGAAATTATAAGATAGAAATTTCTGATGCAGTCTCTCTTATCATATGACGTTGAAAGTTTTGCATTTCTGGCTGTATGTTGCAATTTTTTTAAAACAGTTTGTTTGCATATTAATTTGGGACTTGCCAACTTTTTTTTTTAATAATTATGAGTAATCAGAAAGGAAAATGGGGGGGGGGGGGGATAAGCTGGTAGACTGTTTATTTGGTGACTCTTTCTATTATCCACAATACCTGATTATGAATGTTTGCTAAATTTGTATGGTTTTGGCAGACTATTCATATGGGACAATGCGCCTGCACCCCGGGAGAAGCAGTAACTGTCGCACAGGAAGTTGTCAAAACAATGCTAGCCAGGGGATATATTCTGGGCAAAGATGCATTAGTCAAGGCCAAAGCTTTTGATGAGTCCCATCGAGTCTCAGCTACCGCAGCAGCAAAGGTTGCTGAGCTTAGCAATAGAATTGGGCTCACTGATCATATTTATGCTGGCATGGAAACTTTTAAGGCTGTGGATGATAAATACCATGTTTCAGAAATCACCAAATCAGCTGCTATTGTCACTGGTACAGCAGCTATCGTTGCAGCAACTGTTA
Organism: Cyclocarya paliurus; assembly: GCA_029856935.1. Lineage (NCBI taxonomy): Eukaryota > Viridiplantae > Streptophyta > Magnoliopsida > Fagales > Juglandaceae > Cyclocarya > Cyclocarya paliurus. The sequence goes on along the minus strand of CM056946.1, from coordinate 41,772,227 downwards.
CAGGGAGAGCGGCAGCTGTAGCTGGTAATGCTCTAGTAAACAGCAGCTACTTTGCCAAAGGAGCACTTTGGGTTTCAGACATTTTGACTCGTGCAGCCAAAGCTGCTTCTGATTTGGGTAGCCATGATGGCGAAAAAATAGAGTGACACTGGCAGGTCTTTTAGCTTGCTTCACCTTCGTTATTGTATCCAAATAAATAGCTCGTTGTTGTCTACCAGCCTAGTTCAGTGGTGGTCTTGTCTCGGAAACTGTTTCAAGATTGAAATCTTTGTGCATTAGTCAATACATAGTATAGTATCCTGTGATTGAATGTGCCGGGCCTACATTGCGATCTTCGATTGTAAAATCTCATTTTTTAGCCATATAATTTTGTAACATGGCTGGAAATAGGGAATCCTGGTCCACTCACCGCCTTCATCGGATGCATTTTTTGTTAGCGGGAAATAAAAGTAGAGTCTTTACACATGTTGTGAGTTGTGTACTTTTTTTGTCTTAGTTGGATGGATGCAATGTTCTGTTTATACGGTAATTCAACTCTCGTACTCCTTGACTTTTCTGAACATGTCATTAGGCAGTCACAACCATCGAGAATTAATTAACAAGGCTTGTCACTCGAATGGGTTAATGGGATACTCCGTAATTTGCCGGTGTGAAGATAGACCGCTCTCTGATCCGTGAGTCTGTGACCGTGATTTAAATGCAACCCATTTAAGCTGGTGCGTGCGTCAGGTTTAGTCAACCTTTTCTCACAAGTTGAAGTTGTCATGGCCTGCGAGTTTGCGGCACCAGTCATGCCGAGCACCAAGCCGACATCCTTACTGTGCTTTCCTCGAGCCCGTGACACCAGGCAAGCATTCTAGACAGTAGACACAAAGCCAAGCCAGCTGACGACTCCTACTTCCATCATTGTCATAGAACAGGGAAAATTACATTTGCAAATTTCTACAATTTTAGGGACAGTCTTCGGTTTTTTAATTTTCTTTTTCTAATCACATTTCGGTCTAATTATTGTAGCTGACCACGTGTATCGATATGACCTTAGAATCATCAACGAATATCAACCATATGAGGACTGTTGGATGATAGGACTGTAATTAGAGGAAGAGAAGTGTGGATAAGTGAGTGTGCATGATTACGTACGTCTCCTGCCATCAAATTTTATTCAGTGATTTCAACGTGAAGTAGAAGGAAATAGTTTGATTGGAATAATCGGTTGCTACCAGATATATTGAAGAGTAAAATTAAGAACAGTTATAATATAATTTAAATAAATAATTTTTTTTCCTCTTCGTTTAAACAGTTGAGATCAATAATGATTTAGCTTAATATCAGAGTAAAATATAATTTTACAAGTGATGATTCAACTAATATATCTAAAACTCCATTAAATGCACCCCAAAATTTATGTCAAAATCAGCGTTGTTACATAAATGTTAACACCAATGTATGTACAAACACTTCATAAAGTTCCAAAAGCACTAGTTTTTCACTTTCACACGAACCAGCTTCTTAATGCCACGTTTAGGGGTGTAAATCAATCCGGTCCGGTTTGGGGTGATGAACTAAAATTCTCGGTCAATCATTTTTTCCGGACTAGACCGAACATCCACAGGGACTTAACTAGATTAGTAGCTATCAGACCGATCTGATCCGTTTGGTCTAGCCCAAATATATATATATATATATATATATATATATATATATTTTTAAATAAATTAATAAAAAGTTATTTAAATTATTTAATTAGAATTAAGTGAATTATTAATATGGATTATGTAACTAACTCATTAAAAAAATATTGTATATGGTCAATGATAATAAATTAGATAAAAATTAGATCATTAATTTATATAATTACTGTATAAAAGTAATATATTAAATTATTAAAAATATTTTTTAAATATATATAAGAGTTCGGCCCGGTTTGGTCCGGTCTAAAATTATAGATTCCGAGACTGGATCGAATTTTTTTAATCCATAATTTATAAGACTGAGAACGACCGATCTGAAATTCGGTTGGATACACTCAGTTCTTCTAGTACAGACCGAACTCCTTCACGTACGTGTCAACTACCTCATAATTTTTCAAATACTTCTTTCTCGCCTGCCAACCAAATATCATAAACTTATTCTGCATCCCTGTCCAACCACCCGCCGTCTACTTTTCATCATTGTCTTTACAACCCAACAAACGCCTTAATTGCTTAGCAAATCTAAAAGAAAAAAAAAAAAAAAAGGAACAACAAACTCCTTAAATTAATGTCCTAATGATGGGTCATCTGATGTTACATGTCTTATTATCTAATCTTTGTGAGACCTTACTTTCATGCCTAACACTGCTACTTTTGAGTGCACTAAAGCAGGAATTGATATATTGGCCTGTCTTGGTGGTGAATGCCAGAAGTTATCCCAAAAATCACTACAGATTTCCCTAATTGCTTCTGATAATTAAGTATCTGCATCTCTTTTAACCTCTAGCATGTATGTGCATGGCTGTCTTCCTTTAACACATTTGGGTTGCCAGTTTCCAGAAAACCTGTAGATTATGCCAATCTCATCATTTGTCCAATAGCATGGAAATTTCCCCGGCCATGAAACTTATGGCACTCCAACTATTTTTTTTTTTTTAGGACAATCCAGCAAACATGGACCCTATTTTGTTTTGTTTTATTTTTATAGTAATTATAACAGCAGCTTAATTAAGGTTATAGTTGATACAACATGATTAACTACTCCAACATTATTAGAACAATCGCAACGACAACCAAAACTTTTATGGTTCTTTCATGATGCCATGAGCTCAGATATATAATGAAACTGGATTTGTGAAGCATTTAATAGCAACTCATGTACGTATTTGATAAGAAGCTAGCTCTTGTTCCTTGCTTGAATTATTTTTGCACATTACTATACATCATTGTCCTCTACCTCTTGAGGTCTTACCATCACAACACAGATAATGACTTGATTAGATAGCAAAAGTAGTAGTGTCATGTAGCCTATAACCTTTTGTAGTTTTATTGGCTCAAGGCCCATCCAAAAATGATTGAAGGAACATGAATATTGAAGAGAGATATCAGCAGGTAAAGATCATAAAACGTGTACATATTATTTGGCTCTTATAATTGGTGTCGTTTCTGCGTCCCTTAGCTGTTCCACCTTATGTAAATGGAACTACCTGAAAACTATATGTCTTGAATTAGGCACATCTTCCAACTACTCTTATCATGAAGCCGTGGCTCCCTCTAATTAAATGCAGTCCTTGATAGTTTATATCATTGAGTCGGATTCGGTATGTTGTTTTTTTCTTTGTTAAATCGTCCTCGAGTCTTGGTCTTGGAGCATCAGCGGCACAAACATCCTCTAAGATTTTTATCCAATTGAATATTTGCTTCAAATTTTTTGGTAGTGGGTAGGCTTCAGTTTTGAAGGTAATAATATATATATATTTATATATGCGTATGTTATGTTGGAGTATGGAATTTCTTGGCATTTAATTAACCAGGGTATTGAGTAACTTATTTGCCTGTATCTTTGAAAGGGTCAAAAGATAAAAAGAAAGGTTTGATCATGTGTCGTTCACATCGTCACTTGGCTTTGAAAAGAAAAAGTCTGCGGGTTGAGCTTTGAGCACTTCTTTACCGGTCTCAAATATGCAAACGACTGGGAATTTGACCATTTCCCTCTTCGTTTTTGGTCACTGGTCTTTTGGTCACTCGCCGGCGTTGACCCGTATACCATTCTTCACCTAATTTACTTACGGCTTATAGCTATAATAATGAAATTCAAAAGCCGACCTATCCTATTTATTTATCGATTAATTAACAAGGAAGAATAGCATCTATTTAATCAAAGAGGAAGCTTTGGATCCTGGGCTATTTTGTTTGTTTCCCCACTTTTTGTGGGTACGAAGTGGACTTCTCGATTCTGCCACTATTCAATTGTGGTGCAATGGTCGCAATTGTCAAACAAAAGGTCACTTTACCACATCTTCGGAGATCTACGGCTGAAATTACACTCGGCCAAAATAGGTCACAGACCAAACCCTTCTAATGAGTTCATTGCAATTTGCCCCAATCAAAGCCATGGCTCATAAATGTTTTTTTCCCTTTTTGTCTTGGGTAAGATAGTGATCCCTATTCGTGTCCTGCTGCAAATGACCCATTTCAATTGGCTTATTTCATCATTCTGATTGAATCAGACCATAGCTTCTTGTCAAGAGTTGAATGAAAACAAAAACGTTACTTTTTATCTTGAATTTATCATCTTTAGTCATAGCTAATATGCAATATATTTTAAGTGATTTGCAGCTATTATAACATGTCGCATCAACAAGTGTTGCAGAACAGTACCAATACAACTAATACAACTGACCCAGAACCTTTAGATCACTACACTCAGATGGCAATTTTGAGAAAAATGGCTTTGCAAGAAGGAAAGGTAGACTAGCTGCTAATGCACATTTCATGTAGTGTCTTGTAAATTGTAAATTACATATGGGAGGAGAAAGTATACAACTTCTGAAATCAAAATTTATACGTATACAGCCCTTATAACATTCTTTTGAGGTTGAGGAAACCTGCTTAGAACACATTATTCACTCTCTCCTATTACAGTCTTTTTTTTTTTTTTCTCATTGATCTCCAACCAAACATACCAAATACTCCACTGTACAACAAACAACTCTCACAAAGAGAAAATTAAATTAGGGAACCAAAAAGCGAAAAGAAATGGACACAAAAATGGGAAAAGTACCTTGTCGGTGCAACCTGAAAACTAATAGCAACATATGGGGCAGCGTATAAGCCCGTTTTCGTTGCAATCAGGGCAACGTTGGAACCCGTATTCACCCTCCTCATCACCACATTCTTCTTCCTCTTCTTCGTCGCGTTCATAGTAAATTTTACAGCTTCCTGAACATGTCTCACAAGGCACAAACCTTATATCCCCACAAGCATCACAAGCTAGACCAGGACCCCCAACTCCACCACCATCATCCCCTCTTTCGCAACGCTCTACCACCTTCTCGAGCTGACCATCCTCGTGTAATCGCCGGATTTCCTCAGCCCCGCCTATGTACTTTTTCCCCACAAACACCCTCGGCAAGCCTCCCCCATTAAACTCATCTCCCAATAGCTCTTTAAGCTCCTCCTTGAACCCCGAATGCATCGACATGTCCCGCTCATCAACTCGGATGCCAAGGCCTTTTATGATCACCCTCACATGGCAACAATCCTCATACGTCTTCCGCACCCCTCTCAGGCTTGTGAAGTACACCACCACTTTGTCCTTCCCGCATTTGTAATCACTCACAACAGTACCGTTTACCTTCTTTTCACTGTCGACATCCAATGGCAAGTCATTGCTGGCTTCTGCAGCCGATTGTTGCTCTTGGTGTTTATCATTTTCCAGTGACCGAAGGTGAAATGGGTTATCAGGTGGCAGCTCTTGGAGTGATTTCCTGAACGTAGAAATGACTTGGGGATCGAATTGGGAAATCATATCCACGGAATCCGCATCATCTTCTCCCATATGAAGCCACACAGGCTTCGGCGAGGCCGTGCCGTTTCCTTGAAATCTTGACTTCGGACGATCAAAAGCAATATCAACCGGAATCGGACTTGGACTGCGAACAACATCAAAAGAAAAGCTCCTCAAGTGATTAGGGGACCGCAGAGGACTAACGTCTTCAAGGCCTTCCATTAATTCCCATATATTGATGGTCTCGGGCTCTCCTGGTGGCGTTCTAATCGGCGTCCTGGGAACAGTTTTTGGGATTTTTTCTTCGATCATGTTTGACCATGTTTTGGCCTCGATTAGGCCTAATGCAAATTCCTTGCTCTTCTTCTGGTTGTCCTCGACATAGCCGATGTAATTGCCATCGCCGTTAGTGAGATCATCGTCGACATCGATGATCTTGTTGTTGAAATGGTTGATTTGGGTGGAAGGCTCGAGCTTGATTGAACCCAGTGTGGAGGAGGTGAGAGCGACAACATGGTAGCTATCGCCTTGGCTCTGTGGTGGGTGGTGGATGTGCATAGAGTAGCTTCTGGGGGCAGGGGAATAGGGGCTCTGGCAGTGCCGGCATCGCTTTTGCTTCGAAGTTGCGCAGCCCATTAACCCCCCCACAAACACAATCAAGATTGGATTGGAAACGAAACAAAAGTAAAAGGTGTGAATGAAAAATATGATAATTGGAACTAGGATTAGATTGAAAAGAACATTCCCGTGTGAATGAGCTGGATGAGTTGGGTTATTGGTGGAGATTCGATTAAATAAAGCACAACTTCCAGGAAATGAGGCTCTTTAGAAAAATACAATATTTATAGAACTTTTATTAAGGATGATGAACAAAAATGCTTACCTTCTTGTTCTTCAGTGATAATGAAGACACCCATTAAAACGCGGAAGCTCAGAAAACTACAAATTTGCAACAGCGAAATTTGAAACCGTCAATGACCCAGTTTCAGACTTTGGCTTTAATTAAACTGGCACTAATGGATCTTCAATGGAAGAAAATAAATTCAAATGGTGATGATCCACAGAAAATGCTTGTTCAAAATTCGAAAGAATTGTCGGAAGAAGAAGACAAAAGCCGAAGCAGAAGTGGGCTTCGGAGATCTTTGGAATTTCCAAAGATCCCTCCCTCATGAAATGATAACAAAAGAAGGAAAATTGGGAAGCCGTCCGTGAAAGGAAAACTCGGTAATAGAAAAGGAGGAAAGTGAAATGGGATTCCGAAGTCAAAGAACGAGAGCGACGAAGAAGAAAGACCAATTCACCAACCTGATCCCACACGCTCTCTTTTCTCTCTATCTTCTAGAGAAAGAGCAACTGAGAACCGATTTGTAGTTGGCAGCGGCAATGTATATAATGGACGTTATGCCAAATAGAAATATGCAAAAATTAATAATAATAAAAAAAAGATTTGCCGTGTTTAACTGTTAATTTTTCTTTTTCCTCTTACTAATTGTGAGAGAAATTGGTGAATACAGAAAAGTGAGGGGAATGAGTCGGTGGAATTTCGGAGATTTTCCCCTACGAACATATGTAGCCATATTAGCCATTTCGGGAATAAGACACGTTTCATCTAAGAAAAACAAATATATAAAAGTTACTTTCAAACATATGTAGCCTTATGTAGTACCTCAAATTACAATTTATTTACATAAATAGATCTTAACTTATTCAAAAGATAACTATTTAAATAATAATAAAAATAATAATAGATAGGGTTGATAATGTAAAAATTGAGAGGTTTGATCTGATTTAATTAAATATTTTAGATTAAATTTTAATTACCCATATACATTTTAATATGATATTATTCAAACACCTACACGTTTAAGATATGAGTAATGATACATGTATAATTTTTTTTATAATCTTTTATACAACTATATATATTTTAAAATATATATATATATATTTTTTAAATTGAGTGTATTTCTATAAAATAATATTATTTTATAAAAATATTTCTCTTTTAAAGCATAATTATAAAAATGATTGAATATATATATATATATATCATTTCTATTTTCAATAACGTATAAGTGTAGAAAGAATTTGTAAATTCGATATAAAACTAATAAACTAAGGTAGAAAATTTTGGCAATTAAATGGATGGATCCAAACTCTGACTCCTCGTACACAAATTTTTTTTTTAATTTTTTTTGCTTGATGGTTAAGAAAATAATTATTAATATATTTATATTTTTTTATTTTTAAAATTTTTTTAAACATATTTAAGAAATATTTAAAAAAAAAAATAGTACAATTTACACTAAAGGCTCACCAAGTGGGCGAAAAAAATGGGTCGATATCTTCTATATATGTGAAAAAGGGAGGGTTAATATCTGATGGAAATTTAAAAAGTAACATAAATCGAAGCATCAGGGATTTGAAAAGGGAAAAAAAAAAAAAACAAAAGGACTTTCAAAGACTGCTCCAGCCGAAAAAATGAAGAATATGTTATCGTTGGAAGGTTAATTAAGTACTTTAATTTTAATGTTAGTTATCACTTTTGATGGATCATGATAATCCTCACTTAAATAAAACCTGAATAATTAGTTTTGAACTAATTGTCTAAAATTTGTTTATTTTAAAAATAATGCTACTCATCATTCCTTTTATCATCATTCTAATATCATCTCATGATTTGACAGTAGATAATTAGAAACTATTTATTATATTTCACTTATCATCTAATGTCCCATCATAGATGATGAGAAAATAAATGATAAATATATTTTTTCTTATTTTAATATCCATTTGATTTAAAAAAATTCATTTTTATACTTATGAGATTTGGTCTGTTTAATTTCAAATTATATTTTAGAATCTCATCCATTTTTTAAAACATATTCTTAAAAACTTGAAAAAGAATATATTTTTTAAACATTGAGAGCTCGTTTTGGGAGTAAGATGAGAATAGAATTTTGTGCATAATAATAAGATAGTTTGCGAATAATAGTAAGATAGTTTGAATTGAGTATTTCTTGAGTTTTGATGAGAGAAAAAATTGAATAAAAAATATTATAAAATTAAAATATTATTATCATATAGCTTTATAATATTATTTTTGTTTGGAGATTTGAAAAAATTGAATTATTTTTTATTTTTTATTTGAAAGTTTTAAAAAGTTATAATGATGAGTTTGAATAAGTTGTAATGATTAATTTAAAAATGTTTGTATTTGAATTATGTCTTGGAAGGAGATGTGATGGGATGAAATGATATGAAATGAAAATTTTGAGATAAGATATATTTCCAAACGAGCTCTCAATACGTTGATGTTTCTGACTTATTTGGATAGTGAGTTAAGATGATTTCTAAATAAAATAAAATATTGAACAACAATCACCAATACTCTTCCAATTGAGTTCCAGTATTGGCATTATCGTGCACATTGTAAGGAACTCAGTTAGATGTATTAATATATTGGTGATGTATTTCTACAACATTTATTCGGAGGAACGTCAGCTTGCATGTTACATATCATGATCATGGTGGTTGCCTGGTTGGTAATTTAATTATGTAGCATACGTACATCTAATTAGTAAATACGCCCACTCAAAAAATACGTGGGTGATCTGTGGGTGCATATGTTTCAAAATGTGATTTGGTACGTCCCAATTGAGTAACCTGGAAATTATGAACGTACGTACGCAATTGAACTATTAAACGCAAGCATATATGCAGTTTAATTTGTATATATGTGTATATGTATATATATATTAATTAATCAACGAAAAACTAATAGTTTCTCGCTATAGATATCCTTGAAAGTGTGTCATGAGTCGGAAGTAACCGCAGAAATGACTCGCAAGATTTCGTTTGGTTCCTTAACCAAACTCATCTCATCTCACTCATCATTACAACTTTTTAAAATTCTAACACAAAATATAATAAACAATTCAACTTTTTCAAATTTCAAAACAATAAAAATATTTAAAAATAATATTTTAACAATATTTTATTATCTAAACTCAACTCAACTCAACTCATTTCAACAACCAAACGCACCCTTTAATATAATTCGAGCAATATTATTGAAGTTAAAAAAAAAATGATGCATATATATATTTATATATGTTATAAAACGTTTTGTCTTATTGTTATAAAAACCTTTCAATTATCACCCAAACAAAAACTCAAGAATCATAAGGATCACAGTTGATACCAACCACAACCAGAGAAACAACAGTATTATAAGATGACTAGATTACAAACATCGAATAGTATAGAACAATATGAAGCACAAATCAACAAGAACATAAACAGTTATCAAAAAAATCAAGAAAATATAAACTGTAAATGAAATAAAAGAAAGAACACATCAATATATGTGGTTCGACCTTAATGGTCTATGTCCACGGCAAGAATGAGTCTCAGAGATCTTTATTGATAATCAATACTTTACAGAGAAGTCTCAGTACATTTAGAGTTATAAAGCCCTCACAAAAACCACAAGAAATCGCATAGATTTCTTCTCTCTAAGAGCAAACCCTAGAAACCCTAGTTCCCCACCTATTCTCTCTTATCTCTGCCTCTCTTTTGCTTAGATGTACAAAATGAGTCTATGTTAGGGTTACAACATATAAGAATGAATATATATGGTACAATAGATGCCACCACGTGTAGAAATCCAATAGCTCAGCACTTAACTCCTCAGATTCAAGTCACGGGCTTCTCACATGTTTATTAGCTCTGTCTTATTAGTTTCAAGAGACTAGATCATGTCATATGCTCATCATCCATTTAATCACATAATAAAACACATTAGTAATTAAAAGGCAACAAATAAAATGTATTGACATACATGATATTACAATATATATGAATTTCGTGTAGATCAAGACTTAAGTTTAGAATTGTATATTATAAGCTATATACCAGCTAAGACAAATTTTATCCTAAAATCAAGACAACGGATAAGCTGTCTAGACAAGGACAGTCATGGCATAAGCTCTTGTTTATGTTTCTCGCGGGATATAGTGATAAGATTTCGATCGAGCGTATATAATATGTGTGTGTGACCTTCAAATGCCAATAACGTCAAATATAGTCTCATGTGTTGTTGTGTGAAGTTTAGTCTCTAGATTCTACGATCCACATGTTCTCATGAAAGCATATATGTAATGGAAAATATTACTATGTCCACTCCATTTGACACCTCCATTTAAATATTTTTTTAATTTTTTTTTATTTAATGATTAAGAAAATGATTTTAAATGTATTGAATTTTTTTTTTATATTTTTTAAAAATATTTAAATATATTAAAAAAATATAAAAAAAAAATTATGCTGAGCGATAAACCAGCGACCAAATTGGGGCGGCATAGTAGCCGCACCCGTATGCAATTGATTTGGACATGACGAAGTTGATAACTTAGAAAAAATAGAAAGGAAACAAAAAAAATTTACTGATCGTAAAGTGACTCAATCCCATATGATCACTGCAAGAACTACTACACATGGATCCCTGCATGGGGATTGTCTCGGCTAATTATTACGAAAGCACGTGTGATTTGGCCATCCACGTGATGGCATGTGGATAGTCTCCTTTGTAATTACAGATCTTACTACTACGTTAATTATGGCTGCACCTCTGGATGGGGATCGAGGCAGGCATCCATTTAGTTCCATAAACCTAAAGGGACATATATGACGTACGGTACGGATCAAGATTAACAGATTAATATTTCCACATGCATACGGGGAAAATGATCATGGCAGGCAAAGGGCCGCCAGGAAGGCATAGTTTAGTCCTTAAATTTGATAGATTTCTTCGGCCATATATTTTGAAAGGTAAGAGATCATCATGGTCTGCATCCAAAGCATCCATCGGTTAGAGCTGTACCTAAAACTGATCGAGTGACAAGATCAGAACCTACACATCGATTGTACTTTTATTTTATCTCATCTCATTTCATTTCATTTCATTTCATCTCAATCATTATAATTTTTTAAAATTTTCATATAAAAATATAATAAACAATTTAATTTTTTCAAATTTTAAAATAAAAATAATATTAAAAAATATATTATAATAATATTTGATCCAATTACTATTCAAAATATCTCATCTCATCTGAATTGTGTATTCAAACCTAACCTTAATAATGTCCATACGAAGAACTTAATTTACACATGACTTTGTATTGGATCAGCAGATTAAAACACTCCATCTCCTAATAATGGGCCGGGAAGAAGAAGATCACGTACGCATGGATGGTACTGCTCTTTTAAGACTGCGCGCATATATGGTTTCCGCGAGGCCACGATTCTGATGACTGCTAACTGTGACGTGCATGCCACTCTCCCTGGCATTAAGCTGAAAACAAGGAAAATCATAAAACAATACGATTGACTACTTTTTTGGGCTTATTTAATATTGAAATGGGTCTGCGGATTGAGTTAGTGGCTTCTTGGATGGAATGTCTGTCTGCCTCTTCTTGCTTCCCCCATCTACTACTTTCATGGCCTCCACTACCCCATGCATGCAGCTTTTTGCTAATTAATTTATTATTCCGAGTTGCTTCGCCAAATTAATTATTTCTTAACATGAGACTTGCATTTCGATTATGAATCGAATGGTCGATATTCTGCGAACGTTCAATCTGAGTTTTTGGGATGAGAATCAGGCAAGCTGTAGCATGTGGCCACAACCCCAAATCTGCAATTTAGTATGTGTATATGTTCTGGGAAACTGAGTTTTGCAGAGATTAAGACTACTAGTTTGGGAACTATTTGCCATATATGGAATATATGCAAGTAATGATTTGAAAAGTCGTTGTTTTCGAAAACTAGATATCGTTAGAAAAAGTAGGCCGAAAGACGAGATGTTATCAATTATGCATGCCATTTAATTTTCTTTTGTTTGTTGCGTGGTAAAGTAGAAACAATGTGGAAATAAGCCACATATTGTACAGAACTTCTCTTTTATGCTACTTGGCATACAGAAATTCATACCTGATCAATTACTTCCCTTCCTTTTCCTATTGAAATTGTGTTGTCTCAGGCTCTTTCGAATCATATAGGCCTGGCTTGCTGTTCGTGAAGTGGATAAGGCTTACAATAATAGACTTCAGTTTGAACTAGAGGCCCAAGTCGTCTGTAATCATACTCTCCGTTCAGTATTGGGCCATGTCGGCATGAGCACGCAACTGAAGGCCTGATATGTAACCTTAACGTTGGACCGCTCAGGTTTTGTGTTGTTTGTAAAGAGCTCTGTTCTAGGGACGCTTGAATAAACCGATCCAGTACATCAGATTTAAGTCCTTCAGCCCAAAAACTTCAGTTGGAAAAGAGGCCCAGACGACCTTATTTTGTTCTATTACGCAATTTTAGCAGAAAGTCTAAACTCACTAACTCAGCTGCTGAAGAATGTATGATCCTGGTATATTTAGTTGTTGAGAGTATTTGAGGTACTTTTAGAATATTTTATTATTATTATTATTTTTTAATTATTTTTTATTACTATTAAATATTTTATTATTATTTTTTATTACTTTTTCACTATTATTTACAAATATTTTCTTTGCACTTTCACTATCCAAATGTTAGAGTCTAGATGCTTGTCCAATGATACTTTTTTTTCCTAGACATTTCTGTGACTTGATCTTTAGGTTTTCTTGCAATCTTTTTTGGAGTGACTGTCGATTCTACTGCTAATGCTAGAGATCGACGGGTCATCATTCAAGTCTCATGTAGTTTCTTTGAAAAATAGTGGATCCTACTAAAAAAAAGTTATGAAAAGGTCTTTTTTTTTTTCTTTTTTTTTTTTAAAATTATCTATGGTAGAGTCTACTTTTAAAATTTAAAAAGACTATACAATATTTGCAAATCCTAAACCTGTACAGATAATTTCCTATCACATTTGGTGGTCTATTTACGTACGGTCTACCGTAGATGCTGATAAGATCAAATCATGACGTCCCTAGTCCCTTGTAATCCAATACAAGGACACCATTTTGTGATGGAAAATTATAGTTTATCCTTTTATTTTAAATTTTTTTTAACTTAATAATTAAATAAGTAATTTTTAGTGTATTAATGTATTTTTTTAATTTTTTTTTAAAATATTTAAATATGTTAATATATATATATATATAAAGAAATAGAAGAAAAAAAATAAAAAATTTGCACTAGGCGGCAACTCTTTTGTGATGGCTAAAATCAAGTACTTATAATTTTGCAGCTTTTAATTTTCTAAACACGTATGCGGAAAAATAATTTGTAATTTGGTCTCTTTATTGTAAAATATATTATTGCCACACTCAAAAACGCTAGACTTCATAACTCCAAACTTTAGTCCATCTATTATCGTGTTACCTTGAGGAGAAATAACTCATGTGAAAGCCCTTATGATCAGTTCATGTATGCATGATAGAAGCTGGATTTAAGCCTAAGTACTGCAGCTTAAAGCAGAAAAAGCTTTAAGTCCCAGATCATGGTGAAAGTGTTGATAATTAAGGTTAATTGGCAGTATTACTTCATGCATGAACATTAAAGTATTGTATGTATGGTTGAAGAAAAGAACCACTTGCCTAGAAAAAAAAATAACAATAAACAATAAAGATGGTCTGCATGTGTCTGTGGTTGAAGAATCTCAGAGGGAAAGAGAGAGAGCAGAGGCACATGGGAGCAGGAGGGCATGTGGAGATCAAGATCAGAGCACTTGCTTTAATTAATGTTTTGAGGCGATCATCATCAGCAGCTAGCAACATTAAGGAATAACATGGATTCACCCCGATTACTCCAAAGAAGGAAATGTTGCCGGAATTAAGCTTTACACGTTTAAATTAAACATAGAATTCCCGGCGGCCACCGGCCTCCTCCTGATCTCCACAAATACGTACGTGAACAGATGGGTGATTGATGGTGGGTCTACCGACTCTACCCCACAAAAAAAAAAAAGAAAACCGAAAGCAACAAATGATTTATCCATCAATGGCTAAATGACACATATATTCCACACAAAGGCTAACCCGGCCGGTCGTTACTCTTTCAAAAAGGCTATGACATTATTATCGTAAGTTGTGACTTGTAAGGAATGGGAGAGATGCCCCCATTTTTTGAATATTATTGTGCAATGAATTCACCACTAGTACTACTCAATTATATATCCGTGCACGCTATATATATGTATGTAAATATATACGTATATATATATATATATATATATATATATATGTATACATTTATGTCACTACAAGAAATAAAGTTTTTTGCTGCGATTTTGTGTCTATTGAAAATAAAATTGTCGCAAAAAAGTATTAATTGTAACAAGTTTTACATCGCCACAGCCTTTGGTCTTTTGCAACGATTTTTTCACTTTTTACGACGGAAAAAAATCGCCACAATACTAAACCACTTTTTGTAGCGGTTTGTCAATTTTTGTGACGAATACATTCGCCGCAATATTTAAAAACTTCTTGCGACGGATGTAAATTCGATGGAATTGAGAAAATGACTTTTTGCAACATTTTTTTTAACCTTTTAGCGATGAAAACATTCGCCGCAATTAAAATTTAAAACTCAAAAACTTTTACTCGGGCGCCGAAACTCACGAAAACATCCGCGCGCCCCAAACTCTAATCCCTCTCTCCTTTCCTCTTTAAATATTTCTCCCCCCCCCCTCCACCCCCCACCTGAGCTGTCCCTTCCCGTGACCCCCCAGCAATGCTCCCAGCCAGCCCGAGCTGTCGTCGACAGCACCACGACACCGTCGCCGATCCCTCCTCCCTCTCTCCCTCCTTTCTCTCCACCCACCATTGCGCCCCAACCCTTACTCTACTCCCTCTCTATTTCTCTGTTTTCTCCCCTCCTTGCTGTTGTGCGCCGTCACAAGCCCTGCCACCAGCGTCGATTTCCTCTCAGCCATGCGAGAAGCTCTCTCGCTTCCACCCAAGTTTCTCCCTCTTCCAGCCTCGATACCTCTCGATTTCTCCCTCATCTCTCTGTTTCTCTCATGCATTTTCGTTTCGGAGTTAGTAGTACTAGGGGTGTAATCGGTCTGGTTTTGGACAAAATCTTGGACCAAACCGGTATAACCGATTTTGTATTTTTCAAAACCAATTACGCACTGGTTACCCTCCTAAACCGGTACTTCCGGTTTTACCAGTTTCCGGTCCAGTCCGGTCCGGTTTTTCAGTTTTTTTAAAATGTAAATTTGACATTTTTTCATTAAAAATATGTTTAAAAAAAAACTATTTTAAAAAAATCTATTATACTTTTATTAATTTATATTAGACTATTAATATAACTATAACTATAGTCTATATTAGACTAGTAGTACAAGTTATAAACTTATATATTAGTATAGCTATATAAATTATTAGACTATATAATAGTATTAATATTAGACTATTAGTATAGCTATATATTAATATATATTAGTATTAGTGATAAACTATATATTAGTATAGCTATATAATACATGATCAATTACATTTTTATTTTTAAGATTAAACTTTTATTTTATAATAACATTATCTTATATATAATTATATTAATAGTATATGATCAAACAAATTACAAATGTTCATATTTAAAATTAACATTTTATGTTATATTTTATAAATTATAATATGAAATTATTTCATATATGATATATAATTATATATTAAAATTTCACATATAATTATACATTATATATAAAACTTATATATTAATATATAAAAAATATTTTGTATAATTTTAATTTTGTATAAAACTTATATATAAAATATTATTTTTTATATATTTTTTTATCAACCGGTTCGGTCCGGTCTGAAAAATTCTAAAACTGGAACCGGACCAGTTCCAACTGGTTTATGAATTATAAAAACTGGTTTCGGACCGGATCGGTTCAAAATCGGTAAAACGGTCCGGTCTGGTTCGGACTGGTTTTTCCAGTTTAAATTTACACCCCTAAGTAGGACTAACAAATCAATTGGTTCTGTTTGTTAATCGACACATGCACGATGCATTTTCATTTTAGGTTTTTTTCTTCTTCTGATCTACATTTCCGCTTTCCTCACTAACCAAGTAAAGAAGAACAAAGTAGAAGAAGTTCGCTGCAATAAATCGTTACCGACGAAATATGCTAGAAATTGTGTTTTATTTTTTAAAACAAATCGCTGCAAATAAGTCATTATTGACGAAATTTTGAATTTTATCGGCCATAACAAATCGCTACTAATGTAGTTTTTGACGACATAAAGTCCATCGTCGAGTAAGGTGAGTTATTTACAGTGGTTTTTTTGAGATATTTCGGCGTATTTAATCAACGAAAAAAGATGATTTTAGCCAAAAACACACGTTTTGATTACAGTAATTGCGGTGACTTTATACTGTTTTTGCGACGACTGAAAATCATTGAAAAAAGTATATTTTTCCTGCGATGACCAAGAACGGGCGAGTTTGAGCAGTTGCGACGATTTTTTCGCGTCCAATGTGCGTCGAACCCAGAATCGCGGAAATATGCTATTTGCAGCGTTTTGGAGGACTTATTGTGACAGATTAAAACGTTAAAAAAGGCCTATTCTATTGTAGTGTGTTACTATGTATGTATTTCTAATTTGCTATAAACATGGAGCTAGCTAGGGATTGTACCACAGCCGAAGGCCCAAAACCAAACGTACTTAATATTTTTTAATATATTTGATCGTGTGTTAGTTTTTTTTAAGATGACAAAACCAAAAGTTAATGCATTATAATTTATACAAATACCTTCCATTTTCTAGCATCTATGGAGGCCAGACACGTTGAGAAGCATGCATTCATGAAAACGAGGTTAATTTGCATGGAGTTTGTTGGCCTTACTATATATATATATATATATATATAAAAGCTCAAATCCCTAGTTAGAGTGAATAAGTTTTCAGAACCCATGCAAGGTGACACACATAATATGGATTCTTATGAATATATATAGAACTTCCCCGAAATTCTCCAGCCATATATGCCAGTACTGCCAGTCTCGCATTTATTAATTATTGGATAATTAATGCAATGTCTACCTCATATATTATATATATATATATATATATATATATATGTATGTTTTCCCAGAATGAGTGAGAAATCTAAAGCAATTGTTTATCAATATTT
Organism: Cyclocarya paliurus; assembly: GCA_029856935.1. Lineage (NCBI taxonomy): Eukaryota > Viridiplantae > Streptophyta > Magnoliopsida > Fagales > Juglandaceae > Cyclocarya > Cyclocarya paliurus. The sequence continues at coordinate 41,754,626 of CM056946.1, read as the reverse complement.
TTCCAGCTTGAATTCTGGATATTCATGTTCCCAAGTTTTCTCGTCACACATGGCCTTTCAAAACATTCGGTGGCAATTTACGTCCGTTTGAGACAACTCGTCTGCTCCCCCAGCCCTTTCAAATACTCATTGTTTTCAGTCGTCATCTTCTGATGACGGTGGCCGCCAGCAACACTTAAAAAGGATGTGTTTAATTCTTTGAATCAAACTCAACTCATATCAAATTAATTATTGACGAGACTTATTATTTTTTTAATTTTTTATAAATAAATAAAATTTATATTAACTTACTTCATACATTTCAATCTAAAAAGTTAAACCCATCTTAATTTAAAAAGATTAATCTCAATAAGACTTATAAAATATTACTATTCATAACTCAATTCAACTCAACATCTAAACGTAGTCATTTTTTACTATAAATTAGGCTCATTGATGGTGATGAATGTTATAGGGGTCAAATTAGCAGCCTATAATTTAGCTAAGAGATAAAGCCAAAAACCAAGCTAAGAGATAAAGGTAATAAGAGATCAGACAAGCTGACTCGGGCTTCTAATTAAGAGAATAGACATACAAACTCCTAAAAGGAAAGAAACTTGGACTTCTAAAAAGAAAAAGTTTCACAAGACAAGTTAGATTCAATCACTCCAAGAAAATATATCTCTATATAAGGAGGAGATTCCCTACAAATCTGAAGAACTCTACACAGGCTCTCCACAGAAGTTCCACGCCAAACTCCACTACTTATAACGACTCTAAAAGATCTTTCCTAAATTTTTCTATTGTATTGTGAGATATGTGAGATCATGAGAGATTGTAAAATCATTCATTATAGTAGATTATTCGCCTTCAAACAACCCATGGATGTTAGCATTATGTCGAATCAAATAAATCTCTATGTCTCTATTTATTTATTTTTATTTGTTTGTTTACTATTTACTTTATGGATGAACGCGAAGAGCACTGTATCGAAGTCTTAATTATCATCGTGGGCTGGGAATGACTCTTTCTTCCATTCTAGTATGTTGGGCAAATTAAAGCATTAACGTACAAATGTCTTATATATATGCATGATCGATCAACGCTTGTGTGACAGCCAACGTGAGCAGGATCTTCCTCTACGTACACACATAAATAGATTCACCGTTTCTGAAGGTTTGAATTCTAATTAGGATGTATTTTGATAATTTATCATGAAGACCACAAGTTCAGATATTAATAGTCAATTATTTTTGAGTCGCGTTTAAAATTAAGAGGTAAACACTGAGGCCTAAGTGCGAAGTACTAATATTTAAACTTCTAATGATTTATTTTCCATAAACTTCTAATTAAGCTGCCACTAGATCATCAGCATTATTAATAAATTAACCTTTTTTATTTGGCCAATGAGGGCTGGAAGAGGATCTGCTCCCCCTTTGTTTTGCTTCTCTGTCGTTTTACATTTTTTAAAAAATGCTAATATATTAATTTATGTATAATTTTATAGGATTTTTTTTATGTTTTATATAGATTTTTTTTAATTTCTTGTCTTCAATTGGTTCTCGTTTTTAATATCTTCTTTTGGTTTTGTATAGACTTCTAACTTTTGTAAGTTATATATATATATATATATATATATATATATATATATATATATATATATATATATATATATATATATTATTATAGACTAGTACTGTTCTTATCTTTTTGTTCTTTTTATATTTTCTAGAATTTTTGGACTTTTAACTAGATCTTGGCTTTTAAAATTCATTTACCGTTTTTAATTTCATTTTAGTTGACTCATGATACTTGTATTATTACCCCAGTGACCCTTTCATTAAAAACCTAAGGATGAATTGAATTCGTGATGTTGGCGTATATAATAAAAAAGATAAATGATATTTGTAATCTTATAATATGTAAATATCCTCCAATCGTTTAAAAAAAAAAACATAAAATTTATATAAAAAATTTATAATAATAAATCTATTTTTTTTTTAAAAACAATTATGCAGTACTTATAATAAGTAGCATTACTCAATAAAAAAAAAAATCTTTCCTTATTTTATTATTCTAGTCATATAAGAAACAGAGATAAGTACACGAAACAGGCTTCTGCGATATATTTCACGATTTGCAACTCACTTCTCTCTCTCTCCCCCAAAAAAATCGGTGTCTTTGATCAGTCTCTGCACCCATCGCCTCCACTTTCTGCAAAACCTGTCATCAGCATGAGAATGAGAGCCAGACCATAACCCACGTACAGCACCATAAATTGTTGCGGAAAGATCTACAAAGCATAGGGTCATGCACGATATTCTCCAATGACATGATGGCCTTCGCACCATCTCATAGTTTCATGTTCCAAACTCAAGAAGATCATCAAGATCACCTTCCTTCCTCCAACACCCTCCGCGCATGTCTTCCTCAACAATACTATCATGGTATCTCTCTTTCTCTATCTCTCTCATATGCTCAGTAGTTTTATATGGATCTTATTTATGTGCTCGATCGGTTGCTTCTGAAGGTGGTGCGCCTTCCTTGATGAAGAGATCGATGTTGTTTTCGGGCATTGACAAAAAGTGTGAAGAAGTGCTTGGAGATGATGAGTTGTCAGATGATGGAATACAGATTGGGGAAAAGAAGAAGAGGCTGAGTTCAGAACAGGTAAAGGCGCTTGAGAAGAGCTTTGAGTTGGGAAACAAGCTGGAGCCAGAGAGAAAAGTGCAGCTGGCTAAAGCTTTGGGCCTGCAACCAAGACAGATAGCCATATGGTTCCAAAACAGGAGGGCTAGGTGGAAGACCAAGCAATTGGAGAAGGACTACGAGGTCCTGAAGAAATAGTTTGAATCCCTCAAGGCTGACAATGATGCTCTTCAGGCCCAGAACAAGAAACTTAACGCAGAGGTACTATATTATCCTGCTGCATCAATGGATGCGGGTTTAACTTGTATTTACCTGTCTAATCATCAATATATATTATACTGATATTTGGTTTTCAATAGGAAAGAGAAACTTGAAGTTTATGATCTGGGAGTATTTTAATTCTTGGCTATACTTTCTTGGCTTTTCTAGCTATGCGTTGTAGTGTTTTGAGTGTATGAAAATGAAACTTTTCTCCCTCCAATTATACTTATTAAACATCAGTATAAGTTTTCTGTGGCAAAATGAAGATACAATTTTTCTAGATCCAAATTTGTGTAGAGAATACCTATTACATTTAATTGATAGCCAGAATATTGGTGCATCATGTGTCTTGGAGAGAGCCTTAGTTTTAGCTGGGTTCTAAAAGTCGTGATTGATTCCCCATTAACTTTTTAGCTTAACTAGTTGATCGCTGATCTGAAGAAGTGTCGGTGTCTGAAGTATATCTCAGGAAAAAAAAATTATATTTATGACAATACCTCTTAACTAGATCACGGCCTAGTTCCAATGAATAAGTAATTTGAAATTTGATATTCATTAATTATCTTCTACACTGGAAGAAAAGATCCAGAAGTTTATTATAACTTTATATATATATATATATATATATATATATATATAGTATCCTCGTTCTCAACTTCTCCATCGATTCATGTTGGTTGCTTGTTATTGCGATGATGCAGTTATTGGTTCTAAAAAGTAAAGACCAGACAAATGAAGCCGGCTTTAAAAGCATGAAGAAGGAAACTGAGTATTCTTGGAGCAATGGGAGTGAGGATAGTTGTGACATCAACTTGGATAACTCAAGAACACCGATAACGAACAGCCTAATATCTTCACAATTAAGCAGTAAGCACCTCTTCCCCTCATCCCTTGTAAGGCCTACAAGCATGCCCCAACTCCTCCAAAGCTCATCAAGATCCGACCACCTCCAATGGGTGAAAACTGGCCATATGACTCAAGATGATCAAAACTGAGCAACATGTTCACCAACATCGAAGACCAACATGATTTTTGGCCGTGGCCCGAGCAGCAGCATTTCCATTGAAGCAAGCTTCTCAAACAATTAACACTCCAACATCTACGCGTTTCATTTAAGGGTTGGGTCTTTGAATTTCTGTTGTACGTGGCAGTAGCATGTTGTATAGATTTGAAATCCAATTTCAAGTAGGCTGGAAATCAGTTTGGGAGAGCGATCAAACTCTGAAAAACATACTTTGTTTCTCTTCATTTTGTGGATTGGGATACATAAGCTAGGTTGAATCATACGGTACTAATTTTTTCTTTTTTCTTTTATTCCCCTTTTAAAATGTTTACTCCTGTTCCAGGTTAAGGTACAAGTGCTACTGAGTGGGTTTCCTGCTCTGGCATGTAGCATGGGCCATGAAATAAAGATGAATTCTCTCCCCCAATCCATAGTTTTTAATTGTTTGTTGATCTGGAATCATGAGTTTGGAGATTGCACTACAAAAAACAATTGTATAGAAGCGCTTAGGAGAAAGTTCTCAAAGATGAGGAAGAAGTGGGGCTGACTTCATGCGTCAGCGATTTAGGATTGATGAGAGCAAGATCTAGGTGCGTAGACGAAACAAGTTAGAAAAAGGGTGTCTGGGATTCAGAGCTCGCATTCCAAGAGGAAAGCAGCCGAGGAGAATACAAATTGGAGGGCTGGGAAACGGTGCTCTCGATTTAGTTCGATTAGCTTTGAAGTGGACATTTGTAATTTTCGTCTGACAAGGGAAGGCATCTAACTGTGTACTCCTTCTGTAGAGGATCCATGTGATCTCCTGCAACATTTTCCACGAGTTGACAAAACGGTAGACACAGCAAGCATAGAAGACTAATGCTAATTAATAATCCTTAAAGTAAAAGACACAATTTACTACATTTCCAGTTTGGATATATAGGCTTTGACGCCAGGATCCGATCCCGATGCACAGGGATATATCAAATACGAAAAAAGTTTAAAATATCTGAACAGAACATTAATGCTTATATGAAACGAAAAACCAGTTGGCGTCATGCTTACAACGACGGGATTCAATGTTCAACACATATTTAAAACGGACCACTGCATGGCCATGCAGGAAATTTGTTCTGGCAGCATAAGAGGATTGGTTGTGTCGGAGCCAGGAAAGAATAGAGTGAAAAACAAAAGCATCGTTGCTTGACAAGGCCTTCAGTTTGTTCTTGACTGCGTAGTAGTTTTTCTCATGAGAACTGAGAAGCATGAGTACGGTTAATCAGATTTCACACCAGAAGCTAAGCATGATATAGTTCAATGATTGTAATTGCAAAGGGGAAGGCAGATGATATGGCCATTGCTTTCAATTACACCACCATATTTTAGCGTACTAGGAGCTATTAAAATAACTGAGGCAGATATGGAGGGGGTATCATAGATACAATGTTTGAGATTTCTCTGTTTTTTAATGGGAGATAAGAGGCAGAGCACATGTTCGTGAGATTGGTCAACTGTTAAAATCATTTATAAAAGAAAAAAAAAATGATCTTTATTAATTAAAAAATTTGGCGATGGGGTGATCTGTCTCCACATTCAGAACCAAGAAAACACGTATCTCCCTAAATTATGTTTCTGTTAACTGTTAACACCATTAAAGAACATAAAAAAGGCAGGAAAAAAAATACCAAAAAATAAGAGATGCATTGTAATTTGTAAAGGACTATTTAGAGCAGTCTCAATTCTTGCTCATTCGAAGAAGGGAAATACTCTAGCCATAAAATGATTACACAAAAATAATCCCACAAACTGACATGATTTAACGTGGTTCGTCAGATTATAAAATTACTTATATTATAAAATAGATCGATCTAACGGATCAGATGAAGCAAAATCAATTTATAGAATTGTTTTTATGTAATTCATTTATAGATGTAGCACATTATCTAACGGCAGAAATGTAAGCAGTAATTGAAGGCGGAAATGCAATCCATTGAAGAATCTGACACGGGGAATGAACCCAGAATTGTAGAACCTTGATCTAAGTAGCAGACTTAAAACTGAGCACTTGGAGGTATTTGGTTTATCAAAGTAAATCAGCCTTTCAAACACAGTGACAAATTTGGGAAAGAAAGGCGAGAGGTAAAGCCATATATTCAACCTAATAGCAAGCATTCCGTGATTGAGTTTCAACTTTCACTCCTTGATCCAACCATGACTCATGAGTTTAGTTGCCAGAATGAAATTGCATCCAACCATGGCTATTGGCTTCTTGTGAGAAAGAAATGCCTGGGACACGTATATCATTGTAAGGCTGGATTTGTGCCGCATGGCTTTCTTTATATCTTTATAGGTGGGAGTGAATAAAAATAAATAGATATAAATTAGCATGGAAAGATCATTTTACCTGGGGCAATATAACCATTGGTGCCCAAAACTAACTAATATTTGATTGGAAGAATCAAGATCAAGGAGTTTAGCAGTGCCGAAGTGAGAGCCAAAAAACGCTTGCAATTTGGAGTTCAACAAGACATCGCTAGTTGATATATCTAGATGAATAATCGTTGGGATGCATTTATAATACATGTAAGATAAGACGTACTATGCCTTTGATAATGATGTTCACTCTCTTGCTCGAATCCAATTCCACACCTTCAGCAACATTGCTTAGGACACTAGGCTTCCCCTTTCCATATACTTTAAAACTAAAAACATCTATCATTTATATACACAAAACCCATGAAGCTTTACAATATTTCGATATCGGATCTCTGTTAGTGCCCTCACCTCATTTATGAAACTCCTATGAAAAACTAGGTTCTCAGCTTCTGCCTGATACGTGTTGCTAGTGGGAGAGTTTTTACTTTTTAATGCAATTTGTAAAATGGAGAAATAACCACGATTTATTCCAGCACTTTATTATAGGTTCCACATGATGGTGCCATCATAATGTCCACTACATGCTTTAACGCAATTGACTAGTATATTGCGTGCAGTCAAACCATGCCAATGGTGTAGTCCTTTGTGAAAGTGGATAGGCAACCTCTCTTTGCATCATATCCACGGGAGGTCATAAACAAATTCCACTTGGAGAATATGTCACCTTGTTCGTTCAATTCTCCACAATGAATTCTTCGATTTCTATTCCTGTATGTCGGGCCCCTCCTTGTACTCTTAGCATAACTTCATCCCCAACTTTGAGTGAAGTTACAGGAATTGCTGTTTTTTGCAGCCCATTTCCTGCAGAAGACAGAGAATCAAGGTTACACTCTATCATATCAAGGAAATAAGTAATGAACTAATAGATTTGATAAGAGAAGAAACCATTTGCTACAGTCAGAAAAGACCTTGATGGGGACAAACAAGAGCAACAGTCTCTGCATTCTGTAGAAGGATGCTGTAAAGATGTTGGTCCAGGTCATCCGAATCTCTCTGCAACATTAAAAGGTGTGAAAACTAAGCTGGTTAGGATATTGAGTTGAGATGAGAAATCTCATATCATCTCATCTCAACATCCAAACACTCAAATACAAACACTTTTCAATTTCAAATCATCAACATGTACTTTCTAGGAGGAAAGCTAATCCTCTTAAAACATGTACTTTCTAGCATGCCATTACCTGTTTTGTCTGTGCTGAATGTTCCTAAAAAGGTTCTAGACTACATCTCTAGACTGCTTGCAAACTCCTTTTGAGGTGATAATGCAGGAAAGGAAGTGGGTAGCTTGGCAACGAGTTTGCAAGCCAAATGAAGGAGGAATCAGTGATTTACATGATGTTAAGAAAGCTCTGCACATGAAATTAGGGTGGCAGTTTTTACATTCTAAATCTCTATGGGCAGAGTATTTTAGGGCCAAATATAACAATGGTAAACACCCTTCTCTCATTAAGCAGTCAAAACAAGATACAAGTCTTTGGAAATCTATAATATCCCTCCTTCCTGAGGTGTTGAAAGGTAATAAATGGTTGGCTAGAGAAGGTATATCTCCTTTAGGTTTGATGATTGGAGAGGCACGGGCCAGCTTGCTAATGACGTGGAAATAACAACAATTCCAGATTTGAGACTATGTGAAGTGGTGAAGGATGAGGAATGGGATTTACAGAAGCTGCAATTTCTTTTAGGAGCAGGCAAAGCAAATGAAATAGCTTCTCAAAAATTAACTTTGAAACAAGGGAAGGATATTCTGATCTGGGCAGCTTCAAAATCTGGTGTATTCTCGTTAAACCATCCTGGCAGTGGATGAGAGGGAATGTCCCAGGTGTAGAGTGGTGTAAATGGGTATGGTATAAACACTTGCCTATTAAAGTTTCTGTACTTATGTGGAAAGGCATTCATTGGGCCCTTCCTTTCAATCTAAGACTGCAACAAGTTCAGATTCATTTAGCCTCGAGATGTGACTGTTGTTCCAAACCACAAGTTGAATCTCTGGATCATGTTCTCAGCTTAGGAGAGATGGCATATCGAGTTTGGAATTTTTTTGGTGTTACACTTGGTTTTGAGACACTACTAAATCATACTTGGTGGACTCGGGTTAGAAAATGGTTCCTTAAAGCTAAGCAGACTTCCCAATTGGGCATACTCACTGGGATCTTACCCTCCATTATAAGCTGGCAACTATGGGTGAGTAGGTGCCAGGCCAGGATGGAAAGAAAATTTTCTAATACGAGAAGTGTCTGTGATAATATCAGGTGGATGTTGGCTGAGGTTGTCTAAATAAGCAAAGGTGAATCAGCTCTCCTACTCTGATAAACTTATTATGGAACAGCTTGGATTACCTCTTGTGGAAGTATAAAAACCAGCTATTAGACTTTTGTTCTGGAACAGGCCAATGGAGGGTATGGCTAAACTCAATGTTGATGGCTGCTGTTTGGGGAACCCGGGTAACTGTGGTGGAGGAGGAGTAATGAGAAATGAGCATGGGAAATTACTGGTTGCCTTCTCTTCCTTCTATGGGGAAGGTACAAATAATAGGGCTGAACTAAGAGTAGTTGTGGAAGGACTTAAACTTTGCATCCAACTAAACCATCTGCTGGTAGAGGTTAATTATGATTCCAAGTGGTGGTCCGATGGCTTCAGAATACAGAGCATTGTCTGTGGTATTTGAGGGAGTTATGTGAACAGTTTGAAGAGCTGAAAAGTAGAAGTAATGTTATTGTCCAATATCTTTACCAAGAGGTCAATCAAGTTGCCGATAGCTTGGCAAAATCAGGAGCTCAGGGAGAGTCTCGTATTTTTTATAATTGGAATGAGTTACCACAAATGGTGAGGGGTGCTTTGGCAATAATAAACAGAGTTGGTATCCTTTATTTACGTTGTAAATGAGTTCATATTCATTTTTGTAATAAGGCTTGGTGCAAAAGTGCAGTAGTTGAAGATTGTAACCACGGTTTTCCTCCGCCACAAGTGAGGTTTTAATTAATATCTTTCATTTAAAAAAAAAAAAAAATCAAATCATCAACTTTTTCATCTAATCATTACCTAATCATTAAAACTTTTTCAAACTTCCAAATAAAACACAAAAAATAATTCAAATTTTTCAAATACCAAAACAAAAATAATATTAAAAAATTATATCTAACAATATTTTAAGTTTATAATATTTTTATTCAACTTCTTCTCTCTCCTTTCCCAAAACCCCATCAAATATCTTAACTCAAACCATTTTACTACTATTCACAGATTTTTCATCTCATCTCAACATCCAAACGAGGCCTAAATAGATTAAAGAGCATTAGCAACTAGCTCTAGTAGACTTTTTATTTGAAAAAGAAAAAAGAAGAAAATTAGCTCTGGTAGACAAGTAATAAATTCAGACCTATCTACAAATTCTGGGAGCTGTGAAAGACTAGTTAGATGACAAGCAGTGTCCAATCAACCTCTTTCTCTTGGGGGAGTCGGGGTTATGCAATGTAAATCTAGACTATGGAGACACTACCATAACTACTGGGATAGGAGATATTCAAAATACCAGGGGAGGATGCAAGGTATAGGTTTGGGGGTAGGGTGTACGT